>OZ030018.1:65980993-66597243 GCA_964023405.1 Apodemus agrarius
GGCTCTTCTGCTACACATGTGTTAGTATCACACGTGGGTGAAAACTCCGGGGGTTAGTAATACATTATTAACTCTCAATTTTCTTAATGTTGGTGAGAAAGGGACAGCAGCTGAGAGACACTGGGTTATGGAAAAACCTGAGGAGCTAGGCCAAGCCATAGACACTAGGGATGTGTTGACGTTAGGATGGGAACCCGCAATAGTGTCAACATGGGGACATGGCTACATTTATGTGTCTACAGGGAATGAAAAAAATATAGATACCAACAAAACTTATCAAAGTTAGATTTAACCAAGGAAAACCTCTTATCACATGAGACAAGCTGAAGGGGTTTACAGCCCCATGGGAAGAACAATGATTTCAGCCACCCAGATGCCCCAAGACTCCCAGGGACTGAACCATCAACCAAGGGGCACACATGGTTCCAGCCAAAAATGTGGCAGAGGAAGGCCTTGTTGGGCATCAGTGGGAGGAATGGTCCTTGGTCAGGTAAAGGCTCAACAGAGGCCCCAACCAAGGGAAAACAAGGGGGCGGAGGTAGTATGTGGGGTGGAGGGGCACATACAGGGAGACAGGGGGAGGGAGGAGGGGAAGGGGCTGGGGGTCTTGGGGAGAGGGGGAAATCGGGAAAGGTTTTACTATTGGCAATGTAAATGAAGACGATATTCAATAAAAAAATAAAAAATAAACAAATAGCCCAAATAATTCATAGACTGTTTCAGTTACTGATTTCTTAAATACACACAAATCAATTTTAAAAGGGCTAGCCCAAATGATGGATCACAAGGAGACAGACTGGACAGACTATACAGAGACTGAATAAACCGATAAACCCAGAGACTGGGTAATAAATGCTATAGCTATTTTTTCAAACAACAAACAATACAGAGACTAGATAAACCAAAGTCTGGGTAATAAATCCTATAACTAGCTTTTTTCAAAACCATTTTTTTTCCTTGGGGCTCAAAACAGAAATCTTCACCCCAATTCATCAGGAAACAAATATAAGGATACCCTCGTCTCAGTCCCTTAAGTTGGGTAGATAGTTTTGGTTGCTTGATGTGTTATGGGTGTTATCATCTAGAGTTTAGGTTGTTTTACTTAATTATTATTTATTGATAAAATTTAAGGTTTTTGTTTAATTGTTATATATTAATTATTCTATATTAGTAGATGTTTAAGGTTTTTGTTTATTACATATTAATAGAAATTTAAGTTTTTCTTTAATTATTATATATTAATAAAAATTAAAATTTTTTGTTTAATTATTATATATTGACAGATATTTAGGGTTTTTGTTCATGATATATTGATAAAAAATTACGGTTATTTTGCTCGACTATTGTTTGACTATATTATACATAAGCCATTTATTAAAAATGATGGTTCTTATAATTACTTCCACTATATATAGATTATATTAATGTTAAAAAAAAGACCATTCTTAAACAGAAAAGAGGATATGAAGTGGAAAGTTAACGGTTCTTTGGAAAGATGGCTAAGATGGTGTTTTGTTGGGGCAAACACGTGAAGGAACGTTTCGTTAAAGTGGACACAGGTGTGAAAGGCTAAGGCAGCCTTGTGAAGGAGTGTTTCGCTGAAGCGGACACAGGAGAGAGGATGTTCTTCTAAAGCAAGCACGTGGAAGGACACGTGACGAAGGATTCTTTACTAAAGACACGCATGTATTGGTCCACCTTACACTTCGTAGCTGAGCTCCATTTATTGAGGTGCCATAGAGAGAAACGCACCAAAACACTTGTTTCTGCTTCCTTGGACTCAGGCTGACTGGATGCACGTGTGAGGTAAGGCCCGTGCTGGGGCAGCAGCCAGGGAGGACAGGTGACGTGTGGAGGGTATAAAGAGGACTCCGCAGAGTCACGGAGACAGAGCTTGGCTTGCTGGTACAGCTGGCTGTGCAGTGCTTGTGGGTCTCATGTCTTTGCTGGTCTTCACTTCCTGAGAGAGGCACAGCTGAGAACTTCTCCTGGTGTTCCTGTTGGTCCCTCCTGCTGACTCGAGCCAAGGCTGAGGCCTGGCTGTCTCTGCTAGGTTGTGTCACCGCTGTTGCTAACCTGAATCTGAAGAATCGGACGGGTGGTGTATCTATGCAGTGGATGGCGCTGCCACTGCCTGCTGACCTGTGAACTGAACTGCCGATTTCCAGACAGCTGCCATCTGTATTGCTTCTGGATACAGGTCCACTTTCCCTGTATCCTTTCTTTTCCACTACCTCTGGTGGGGGGTGGAGGGTTACAAAGAAGGTTAAAGCATTTAAAAACCATATTAAAAATAAGATTTAAAAAACAAAGTTACACATGGGTAGCTTTCTTTCTTTTTTATATCCCTGGTACTAATGAGGTCAAGAGCCTTTATATTTACAGCCGCTCGGGCACGCTCCTCGTGCCTCCTCCTTACTGTTCCTTATGTGTAGGTGTTCATTATATGTTGTGCATATAAGTCTTTTGTGGATTGTATTTATTATTAATAATTTCTCCTCTTTATAGTATATTTAGGCTCTCTTTATAGTATAGTTAGGTAAATATGATGCCACTTATTTCAGTGTAATCTAATTTTCCATCTTTTATTTTTCTAGATAAGTTTATTCTGTTCTGTCTAAGAAAGCTTTGTCCTAAATTACTTGGATAGAAATATTTTTGTTTTACTTTTCACATTTGGATCGGTAATCAGTTTTGAAGTGCATTTTTTTATTGTTGAGAGAATTCTTTTCTTCCTGTTTAATTATCAGTAGACTTAAGGACACTTGTTGACCATCACTCTCCTATAGCACTGCGGTGTCACCTTTGTCACAAATAAGAGGACCATAAGTGTGTGGGTCTGTTTGGATGTATCGAGTAACTTAGACCACTTTGAGTTTGGTTATATTAACTGACTAGTCTCCTGGCACAGGCAGAGATGGCTGAGAAAGGCCAGGGTAGGATCAGAGGCCCAGATAGTTCTCAGATAGAAAATCCATTGGTCCATGACCTCTCTAAGCAAAATAACTAAATAAAGTCATGGTTTGAACACCCATCAATAGGCCGGACAATTAATGCATTGCCCTCTATTGGAAGATGGATTTTCTGTATGCTTGTTTGTGTCTACATTTCCAGCTATTTGAAATGCCAAGGTAGGAAGATCTATGCATGCACGACCAAGGCAACTCTTTTTTTGTTTGTTTGTTTGTTTTTTGGTTTTTCAAGACAGGGTTTCTCTGTGTAGCCCTGGCTGTCCTAGAACTCACTCTCTAGACCAAGCTGGCCTTGAACTCAGAAATCCACTGCATATTTGAAAACTATTGTGTATAATAGAATCACAGACTTACAGATCTAGATATCTAAGAGATATTAGATATCATTAATCCAGTCTTCTTATAACTACATAAATGGTGAGGTTCATTCCCCTTGGAAATATCTTGAACTATATATTTATCGTTATGAGACCTCTGGGGGGGCAGGGCTGGTGCTGGGAGGCTCTGTAGCTTCCTTCTGTGGATGGGGAATCTGGGCACTGAGAATGCGAGTGTCTGGTCACACAGGTAGTTGTGTAAGGTCCTGGGCTCCAAACCTTGCTCCATGTAGACAAGGCCTCCTCTCAGTTCCCACTTCACTACTAACTCTTATCCAGAGACAGCAGGAATTTCCCATGGAGTCTATGAATGTGCTTGTCATGAAACTTTAATCAGTGCTGGGATTTAAGGTAATGTGGAAATAGTCAAAATGTCCTTTGGGCAAGAGCTGCGGATCCCAAAAGAATGGGTGGAGATGAGGAGTTATGTTACTCAGACCTTTCCAGATCAGAAGTGTGAGTCAGAGTCCGTATGTAAATACCATTAAGAAGTTAAAGAGAGGAAGCTTCCTTCTGGTCTAATTAGCTCATCTGTTTGTAGTTCCTGGGCGGTGCTAGGAGGGAGTTGCTGTGTCTTTCAGCCTACACTGATGGCCACAGTGAGACCAGCGTGGAGGAGGTGGCCTTCCCTGTGGCTGCTGTCCTGTGTCTCTGCTTCTGTGATTCATGAACGTCCCCAGGACAGGAGGGAAAGTGGGCACTGCTCCATCTGACCTTAGCACAGACAGCAGAACTCCGCTTTGACCTTTCCCCTGCCGAAGCTTCAGACTGCAGGGCTGTATATCTGGGGCTGGGCCCTTGTGGAAGTGCACAAAACGTTTTTAAGGAGAAGGGAGCCAGGAGCCAGCTATCCTCCATCTTCTCAGAGCTCTCCCTTGGTTCACCTTCCTCTGGGGATAGCCTATGCTAAGAGATGTGCTTATGAACTTCCAAAAGAGATGTGCCTGACACTCTCTAGGTTTGTGTCTGTCCCCACTGTATCACTGCAGCCCCTCTCTTAGCTCCTTAAAGTCCCATGCAAGGATATTTTTGGTCTAATGAAAAGACCAGAGGAGATAGGAATGAGCCTCACCTTGCTAGCCCATGGCCAGTGATTGAAGGAACTAGGAGACTGAGGGAGAGTCAGTCCATCTGTGTTAGGAAGCACCTGGTCTAACAGGGCAGCCGTGAATGGTTTTGTCTGGTATGAAGCCAAGCCCACACCAAGGAACTCTTGATTACATCTGGATTGCTAGTACAATATGGGGAGAATCAGGGTCTGAACCTAGATGGCCAGCCAGTTCATCTTTTTTTGAAGGGCCCATTGTCCCCTAGAAGTATTCAAAGCACTTCTGAGTTACTTTTTGCCTTTGGGTGGAGGGGCTGTACAGAGGGGCTTCTCTGTTCCTGGAATTCACTGAAAATTCTCCCTGACATGCCCTCTGCTACTCATCACATTAATGGGAAGCAGGGCTTGGAGGGCGGCCAGCCGGTGGGGGTGGGGGTGGGGATGGGGAGACGCGCCAGCTACATCGGAGAGCCATATTGATTGCAGAGTCTGGCGGAAGGTTATGGCAGTGGATGGGGATTCACTCAGCTTTCACAAGGCCACTGACAGAGGAGAAACCAAGCTCTGGTCCTGGAGCCTGTATCATGGCTGGGCTCTCCGCCAAGGCTTCCCTGCCAGCCCCCGTTCTCCCTGTCGTCCATCATTCACACCCAACCGGGTCTGGCTTCCCTGAATGCCACTTAGTCTAATTCCCAATTGCTTAGGTTTCCTTAATGGGTCCTTTTGGCTGGACTGAAGGCCCTAAGGGATCAGGTAGTCATACACTCACAAACAATTGTATGTATGCCTTTATCTATGACCAGGTCTACCCTGTAGCAAAGCTAAATATCTGTTCTTGTGGAGTCCCTAAAGAGTTCCATATAATTTCCACCCCATACCCTAGACTGGCCTGTCCTCTAAACAAAGCATACCAGCCTGGATCTAAACCTCTTGAGCACACAGCATCCCCAGCTGATGGTCCTCTTTATCTTTCTGAGTTCATTCACTGATAAAATTATTTAGTCCCACTTTTTCCTTCTCTGTTCTAATAGATGCTCACTGGCTCCTTTTTTTCTAAAGTCCTCAGAGAACAGGACCCCTTGTCCAGTTCTGAACATGAGGAGCATATAGACTATTTCTGGGTGAATAGGAAGATGTGAACACTTGAAATTAAGAACTCTCACTGGTCTATGAAGCATTATTTCCTTCTTGACCTGTGTTCATAAACCCATCTAAATATGAGATCTAAGTGTTTAATGATGGAGGGATAGAAGAAGGTGCCTTAGAAACATTCCAGACTCCTCAGTGTTCAGTGACAGGATGGAAGTTGAGCAGGTGCTAGAGAACAAAACAAATAAAACCAGGGAAAGCAAGACATTGGATTTGATACACTTAGCACATGGAAGGGAGGTGAATAATAAATGTCCCTTGAAATTTCCTGTCTACCTAGGACTTCAGAGTACCACCTTATCCAGAAATAGAGTGTGTGTTTAATGTGCTAGGCTCGGTTTGCTTGTTCTGCTCTGCCCTCAAAGTTCCTGTCCACCCCATCACTCCTTCTTAGGTTTCTGATGGCCAGCCAATCTCCTCAAAGGGTTTGTGGGCAGGAAAGAGTGAGCTGCTTCCTTGTGGGTGGCTGCTGGTTGGATTTTGCTCCCCAGGTTGGAAGATGAATCCCAGTCCTAACTGGGACTGAAAAGTCTTCACATGCAGATGCTTGCTGGAGCATCTGGGGATTGCCCACTCACAGCTGCGGTGGTCAGGAAGGCAAGAGTGAGCTGGCGGGACAGTGTGGAGGTTGGAAGGAACTAGGGACTCAGCCTTTTGTGGCCATTTACCTTGCGAATCACAAAGGGCTATCTCATCAAAAGGCAAGAGATTAAATCTAAGTCCACATAGCCAATAGTTCAGGTGCCATATTACCAGAATGCATCTCTATAAAATTTGAATGATTATGAACTTTTGTTCTGAGGCAAGTCAAACGCTCACTCTGAGTCCTGAGGTGAGGGTCGTGTCCGCTGAAGGCTACAGTCAGCTTTTCCTGCAAGGGGTAGACTGTTGGGAACACGGAAAGACACTGTTGTAGATGGATCCTTTTTCCTCTTAGCAAATAGAACCTCCTTCATGCAGGCAGAGGCCTTCCTCACTGAGGGTGAAGAACAGACGTGGCTTCCAACACTACCTGTCACATACATGTCTAGCTAAAGCATCTTCCTGCTCCGTGAGAGGAAGTCCACGAAGAATAACTGCAGGAGTACACTCTGAACGTGTAGCTCCTACCACTGCTGTAACCTCGCCACTACAGAGGGGGAACATCGTCCAAAGTGCTCACAGTGGTATTATCAGTGCTCAGCAGCAGATAACATGACCTTGGAAGATTAAAGTGGAGGGCGGGGAGGGGAAGGGAGCCAGGGAGGAAGTGCTGTGCCTCACTTGTGTCCTTGTGTGAGTACTTAAAAGTGTACATTGGCCAGAGGTCTCATGTGAGCATCAGCCCCTTGACTACAGTTCTTACAGAGCTTTTGAGAGGGAAGCTGTTGAGCAGAACTGTGGTTGCACACAGATGGGGCAGTAAAATCTCCACATACATCCGTTCTGTCTTATCCAGAGGAGAATAAATGAAAGACTTTATCAAGCACTGGAGAAGATTCACATTGTTGGCCATTACTGCTGCCCTGAGCTTGGGCCCGGGACTCAATGTGAGTGGTACTCACGGGGCCACACTTTCCTAGCATACCTTTAACCAGCATGTCTCAGTCCTTCAGTCCTGCATAAACTCAAGAAGCCTGTGAGTGCCGATTGGTCATGGGAGCTGATTCTGGCCTGCAATGCCTCCTGCGGCGTGGGCGTGGCCCTCATCTCTTGTGTCTCTGACTCTTTCATCTTCTGCAAGCTAGAGAAAGATGTGAATCTACACTTCAAAATGAATGACTTAAACAACATTGATGTCCCATAGAACCAACACTCATGTGATTTTGAGAGAACTGTTCCTGTGCAGAAACCTATGGAAATATCAGATCAGAGGGGGCAATAACCACAGCGGTCATTAACTGGAGTTCCCTTGAAAAACAAAGCGTTGTGTGCCAAACCCAGTGTTGGACTGGCTTAAGTCCATCCGCTGTGCCTTTATATACCCCTGATCTCTTATGATCTCCTCTGAAACAAAGTGTTCAGTCTTTCACTGTCTACTTCATGGTTTGAAAATGCCAAGTCCAAAGGGAAATCTCTGCTGCACGGTGGGAGGGGCTTGCGCCCTAGCTGTGCTGTGGCCACTGACCTTGGCCTCATCCTAGCCTTTCTCTCCTCTTTCTGCATCTCTAAAGAGTGGGTGGCACAGTCTGCCAGCTCTGTGTGGCCGATGCTTCTTCCTTCTCTCCATAGCTTCTGGAATTGTGATAACATGAGCATGCGGAGCTAAGGAGGAAGGAAACTTGTAGATCCGCCTGTACCAATTTACCCAGCCTTAGTACTAAAGCAAGGAATTAGTCATTGTCACCTGAATACATTATACTCTAAAATGTATTATAAAATAAAATCTTTAGAGAACCATGTTGTTATATAAAATAAATAATTGCTCCTTCTTGTCTGAAACCCATCTGGTCCCTTGACATCATCACCTGCAGGCTGGCTCTTAGCCCTGGCTGTACGGCAATAACACTTCGCAAGTTCTTGGCAGAGTTTCCCTTCCTACCCTCAGGAACTTTGATGTAATTGGTCTGGCTCGGGACCTATGTATGAGTACTTTTAAGAGACAAATTTAAGAAGTAGTGGTCAGAAAAAATCTACTCCATTCCCAGAGTGAGGGTCTGGGGACCCTTGCCTGCCATGGCTCACAGCCACCTGACTCCTGCATGCCTCTGTGATTCCCTCCAACGTGGCACACTCCACCCTAGACCTCAAGCTTCCCCATCTTTGTACCAACTGTTATGGCAGACTTCTTTATTAGCAGAGAACCGCAATACTTTATGGAGACTAGCTTTTGCTCATTCTTCCTGTGCATGGTAAAATATAGCCACAAATCTCTCATATTTAATCTCCCCACACTCCTGTGTCTTCCCATTGGACCGACAACAGTGCTCTTGAGCCTTCTGTGGCCTGTGGTCTCTGGGATGATCTGAACCTGTCCCTTCAGACTTACTCTTTTGCTTCCTCCTGCAGATCTGACCAGTCTTCTGTCCCTAAAGCATACTATGGCTGTACTCACTTCAGGGCCCTTGCATGTGACCCCTCTCTTCTTCTTTCGACTCTATCTGCTATTCAGTCCCTAGTGTATTTGAAACCTTAACATTACCGTTCCTGATATCCCTAAGGTAGTATACTCCCATCCTGTCACCATCCTTGATCCTGCTTTGGTATCTATAGAACTTACACTATCTGAGGTAATATTGCTATGTGTACACAAAGGTAGTGTAAGCCTCCCACTACTGGAATGCAAGTTTTATGAAGATAGGGACTTTGGCTGTCTAGTTTGAGCTCAATAAATATTGAACAGATGAGTCTGTCTCCCACCAAGATAATGCTGTGCCTTCAGCAGTGACCGGAAGGAGGCAGTTGCTAAGTGCCTGATGGATGCTTGTTTAATTACTGTGGACCTGCTTTCTTAACAGTCAGGATGACTGAAGAGCTCTAAATAATGCCGTGCAAACAAGGCTTGTGCAATTTATGCTTTCTAAAGCCTAGAGTTTTAAAATGTATGATTTTTTTTTTTTTATTAAGGACAGAAAATAAGTCTCCAGAATTTCAAAGTTTTCCTTTTCAGGACCTACTTCAACGGAAACCCCTCTCTTCAAGGATTCATTCAGCAGATAACCAGGGCAAGAGATTCTTCTGGAAACCAGTTTTGCCAAGACGCCCAACATTTAAACAGATACCACTTCTTTGAGCTAGTCTGAAAGGAAAACAGACTTGGGGGGGCATATAAATTTTGGGGCTTTCCAAACAGATATCTGGGCAGATAAAGATGACAGGTGAGATGAAACATGTGAATTTCCATAATCTTTGACCTGCAGAACTGTATGTAGCAAATAGAGATTTTAAAAATGTTACTATTGCAGTTCAGTATGGTTGGGACACTGCGTAGCTACTCCGTCCCACAAATGTCTGCTAGTAAAGAGATAAGAGCCACAGAGACGGCTGAGAGGTTAGGAGTGCACACTGCTCTTGCATAGGAACCACGTTCAGTCCTCAGCATCCACAGGGATTGTGGGAGTGCTGTCAGGAGAAGGGGGCTAACAGCCACTCCGTAACTCTAGCGCCAAGGTGTCTCACACATTCTCTCGGACCTTGGTGGGCTCTGTACTCATGTGCACAAACCCAAACTTGGACACATATCTATACACATATTTCAAAATAAATGAGTACATTTGTGACAATATGATATAGTTTATAAAGTTGAGATGCTCATTTGTGTTTGCTTTGTTTCAAATATTCAAAATGCATTTATTTTCTCTACCTAAGCTAGTTTCTAATTGGACAGAATAAGTGTGCGCATGTCAGCCTTCCTGGGATCTGCTGGATGCTGCTGGTTTAGAGGGCACCCCAGCCCTCAGGTGGTGTGTAGTTGAAGAGCAGGTATCTTCCTTGGTCTAGAAGGCAGAGTGATCCAGTGGGTTTGGATTAGAACGTCATGTTCATGGGATCTATGTGGTTCTCTACAGAAGATCTGCCAGTATGGAGAGGAGACCCTTGAGAGAGCTGGGCAAAACCACTGCAGGGAGTTTATCCTTGCCTGGGGACACTGTTACCTACCTTGAAAACTGCAGGTAGAACACACTGCAGAGAAGGTGCTGGAGAGCCCCTGTAAACGTCAGCACTGTCCCGGAAACCTGAGTCAGAAAGAACACGGGAAAGTTGAGGGAAGAGAGGAATGCTGGCATCTGGTTCTGGTGACTAGATGTAAGGCGAACCTCCAGAATGGCAATGAGACTCATGGAGAGGACTGGAAACAGAACCAGATAAGCTTCAAAACCAGGGGATGCTTCTTGGCAGAAGCTTGGTGGGTCCATCATCTTTCCCAGATGAGAAACCCGCTCATAGGAAGGAAAGGGCTCTGGCTGCCCTCTCTGCCTGTGTCCCGGCCGATTTCACCGTGCTTCTTGTCACATCTCTTCATTGTTGTTATACTGTAGATTTTTCTTTATTTCTAAGTGTGTGTGTGGATGTGCCTATAGAGCTCAGAGGGACTGGGTTCCCTGCAGCTGTACTTACTTATAGGCAGCTGTGAGCCACTCGACATGAGCATGGGGGACCAAGCTCAGGTCGTCTGTAAGAGTGGTGGGTGCTCTTCACTGCAGAGCCATCTCACCAGCCCCCTCTCGTGTCCTTTGCCCTGGCTTTAGTTTCTGTCATGAAAATCTAGGATATTGAAGAGTGTAGGAGAGGTACAGCCTTGGAGATCGAGGCGGCGGCTGCCACACACTTGTGGGTTGGGTCGGATTCCAGTGAAACTCTGATGGGAGAGAGGACTCTGGGAATGACTGAAGTTGTATCATTGTTAATCCTACTTTTAGGCATGTGGCACTGTGCTGGAAGCTACAGGGACCTCTGACAAAGAACAAACTCTGCCCTTGAGTTACAAATGGCCCTTGAGTGGCAGCTATATAAGGATGATATTCTAGGAAAGTGCAACACTCAGGTGGACCTTGACCCAATCCCTGTTTATTGACCTTGGCACCTGGGATTTTCTGTGAAAGTCTATTTATTCCTATGTAAGCTGGACTTAATAATAATAATACTGTACCCTGAATAAAACAATGCATACATATGTAATGAAACAAGTGTACTGAGTCACTTGGCAAATTCTTTCCTTTCCCTTTGTGTGAAGTTTGTACTGTGATTTAGATGGAAGGGTCGAGCATCACTGGAGAATCCACAAGTAGAGATCTGGAGCCACTGGTGTTTCACCAGGCACACATGCTCCCTGGAATATTGGGGAGAAGCTGGTTTGGCTTGGTGGGTCAGGGAGGTACTCCGTGTGAGATTGGGAGTTTACAGGTAGGAATGGGTCTCCCTCCTCAATCCTGAGCCAGCAACTAATGTGTTAGCACCTTTTCCCCCAGCTGTAGTTGCATTTGATGCAATGCTTGTGAATAATCTACAACTACTAGTAAAGTGAGCCCAGGACTTGATGTGGAGCCGAGTGTATATTTTAGGTGGGAAGGAAGATCTCTGTGTTTCCCTGGCACCTCAAGCTCAGTGAAATGTTGTCTCCATCTGTAGTATTGATTGGTCTCTGATGGCGAGCTAGTTCTGTTTGGCTTCCTATTTCTCTATGGCATGGGATGTATATGTTTGTGTATGTGTGTGTGTGTGTGTGTGTGTGTGTGTGTGTGTGTATTGGGAGGTTATTATCAGTAGTGAGTAGGAAGTAGGGAAGGGGTAGGAACACTTCTCCTTGGGATTCACTTGCCTGGATATGGGCTCCATGCTTTGCTGGAGTAGAAAGAAATTTAGACCAAAGAAACTAGAGGAAGGGAAACAGTTTTAATGTGGGACTGTTATCTCAGAGGCAAATGCAGGGCAGAGAGGAGGGTTGGCTTGGGTTAAAACTGAGCCAAGAGCAGTTCACAGTTGGTTTCCTAGGAAATACCTTGGCAGTCTTCCTTAACTACCTGATTGGTGTGTGCACATATAGTTTCCTTTGGGGCCTGAGGGGATTGGGTCCAAGGCTCCAAAATCTGTGATGTTCTGGTGTTGTCATAGAAAATAGCACAATATTTTCATATAACCACCACCTATCTTTCTATATATTTTACATTATCACTAAATTGCTTACCTAAAACAATATAAATGCTATGTAGATAGTTATTACATTGTACAGTTTAGGAATAATGACAACAAAGAGATTTTTACATATTCAGTATATGTGCAAGGCAACCTCCCACAATATCTCCAATCTGAGGTTGAGTGAATCCATGACTGTGCATATTCCATGGACACAGAGTCATTGGGCCCTGAAAATTCATTTGGGTTCCTTACTATTTTCCTTGAAACAAACTTCCCCTACTCTTCTCATGCAGGCCAAACTTAGCTTGAACTTGCTATGTCATGAGAATGATCTTGAATCCTCCTGTCTCCACCTCCCAAGTTCTGGGATTTCTCACCATGGCTTTAATGGGTTTTGCATGTAGTTTCTACCCAGTGAATATCAGAAATACAATTGGACACTTGTTATATCAACTTAGTTTCTATAATGACTGTAATTGTCTCCACATGTGTCTTGCCTAGAGTCACATGGTTGGTGACTATTCGGCAGTGCCGGGAGAGGAACCATAGATCTGATGTTTCCATCAGGTCTGGTAGGGGCTCCGCATCAGTTTAATGGGTTTGGAATCACTTTCAAAGGAACAGGGAACTCTTGACTATGACAAACAGCTTGATGTACAAGAGAAGACATTTTCCTCTTGAGAGCCCACTGAGGAGATGTAGATCAATAAAAGCAGCCTCTAAGCCGCTCCCATTTTTCTGAGCCCTTGTGAAACACTTGGGCTTGGGTTTGCTTTATGCAGTCAAAACTGTTTCCTGTTTGGCTCCAGTGGTGGCGTTCTTGGGGCCTGTAGAGTCTCGGGGCATGAGGCATGCCAGCCGCCTTGCCTCCAAGCTTCTCGAAATGAGCTAGAGGAGGGTTAGGAAAGCCAGCTAGGTGCTCTGCTCTGGATGACAAGAAATTCTGTTCAAGGGATACATGAGACAGCCAGAAACGATGCAGGGAATCTTGTCACTGCTTCAGACAAAGATGTAGGGTTTGAATGCAAAGAGCAGGGTCTATAGCTTCTTGGGTCTTGGGCATCTTTTAACTTGTCCGAGCCTAGATTTCTATGTGCATTGCTGGGGGTCAGAATTTCATTTAGCAAGAGTCTTAGGGTTTTATTGCTGCAATGAAACACCATGACCAAAAGGCAAGTTGAGGAGGAAAGGGTTTATTTGGCTTATACTTCCAGATCACAAGCTATCATTGGAGGAAGTCAGGACCAGAATTCAAATGGGGGTGGGGAGCAGGGTGGTGTGGAACCTGGAGGCAGGAGCGGATGCAGAGGTCATGAAGGGGTGCTGCTTTCTGTCTTGCCTCCCCAAGCTTGCTTAGTCTGCTGCCTTCTAGAACCCAGGACTGCCAGTCCAGGAATAGCATCACATACAATGGGCTAGTCTGTCCCCCCATTGATCACTAATTGAGAATAATACCCCACACATGGAGGCATTTCCTCGACTGAGACTCCTTTTTCTGTGAAGACAGTAGCCTTGTGTCAAGTTGACGCACAAAACCAGCCAGTGCAGCAAGCTTGCTGAGATAAGATACTGTTGTTCAGTTTAGCTGAGTTCCTGGAGTGTAGTAGGCACACTGTGAGTGGCAGCTTGTGATTGTTCTTAGCCCTGTTTATGACGTGACTCTGTTTCCTGTGTGTTGGAGCACTCTACAGGAAGTGATGTGCTCGCCCATTGAATTCTCCAGATGAGCCGCCTCCTGGGATGTAATAGCTGTGTTTTTAAAAGCCGTGTGTTGAGTGAATGCTTTGTAAGTTGAATCCTATTTCCTTTTCACTGACCTGATTATTGATCTCAGTGAAAGAGTCCATTGGAAAAAAATGCAATAGATGTGAGCAAAGTTGCTGCAGTCAGCATCTGTTGCCGCTCTATCCAGGGAGGGGGGCTTAGGGAGGTGGAGCATAGATAGCGCATGATTGGTGACAGAGATGAGAAACCAGACTGTCTGACCCAGACTGGGTGGGAAAACATAGGGAAGATGTATAAGTAGAGTAGAATTCAGAAATATGTGAAGGAAAATTATAACCAGTGTCCAAGAGTATGCTGGTTGGTTTTGTGTGTCAACTTGACACAAGCTAGAGTTATCACAGAGAAAGGAGCTTCAGGTGAGGAAATGCCTCCATGAGATCCAGCTGTAAGGCATTTTCTCAGTTAGTGATCAAGGGAAGAGGGCCCCTTGTGGGTGGTGCCATCCCTGGGCTGGCAGTCCTGGGTTCTATAAGAAAGCAAGCTGAGCAAGCCATGGAAGCAAGCCAGTAAGGAACATCCCTCCATGGCCTCTGCATCAGCTCCTGCTTCCTGACCTGCTTGAATTCCAGTCCTGACTTCCTTTGGTGATAAACAGCAATGTGGAAGTGTAAGCTGAATAAACCCTTTCCTCCCCAACTTGCTTCGTGGTCATGATGTTTTGTGCAAGAATAGAAACCCTGACTAAGACATAAGGGATAGTGTTAAGATATGAGGTCATATTTTTTCTTGTGTCTATTTTGCAGTGGATCTATGGTGAACATGGATTGCCTTCATGATACTTATAGTCAGTTTGGTAAAGAGGGAGTGAATTTTAAAAAGTGTTGAAAAGACAGAGCCTCAGCAGCTGTGTGGATTTGGAGGCGGGACCTGTGTGTCCTGGACTGGAAGGGAATGGGGTAGACACAGGCAGATGCGACTGTCAGAGATGGACTCTCTTAAGCTTTGTGGGCAGAGCATACATCTTTGTGGATGTGGGATGTTTTAAGGGATAAAGGCGGGAGCAGGTCAACTGCTACATGATATTTGATGTACTTTGTTAGTATTTTTGCCTTGGATTCCACATGTCATGGCCAACTGGAGAGACTAGGGTAAATCCTCAGAAACTCCCATCAGGGAATTTGGAAGAAATTATGAAATAAGAAAATATAAGAGCTTTTTATTGTTGTGGTGCAGTGCAGAGTGCTCCGCCATTCATCATGACTGGGAGCCCCTGATGTTCCGCAGGCTTTGTGAAGCAGTGCAGCGGGAATGCTAAGTGCACAGCCTTTCTACTGTCTAAACACAAGGCTTCCTTGCTTGGCAGTCCCTCACTACCATTCTCCCCTCAGGCCTGGGATCTCCACTACACACACCAGAAACCCTCAAGCCAGCCAGGCCCCTCCTCCATCTCCAGGATGACAGGCTACTGGGCAACATGCCCAGAAGTCCAGAGTTACAGCTGTCTCCCTGGACAAGAGCAGAAGCGAAGGATTCCACACATGGCCTGGAGCAGAGCCTCTGCCAGCTCCCCTCTGCTGTCTGATCTGCAGCACACGCTGGCTGGAGAAGGAGGGCTTCTTGTAGAGAGTTGTGTGTGTGTGTGTGGGGGGGTGCGGTTCAGGCATGTGGGTGACTCCAGCTGGAGTTCTGTGGGATGGTTGTGGGCAGGAATGGAAAGCAGAACTCTGCTGAGTTCTGTTCATAGGTCAGGCTTTCTCCTTGTGATTCGCAGTCCCACGAAGAAGAGAGATGAGCCACACAAGGACCACCATCCGAGGGCCCGTGATGGACGGCTGATAGTGTTGACGCTCACAGGACCCTCTGGCGAATGTAGGGAAAGAGGTAGTCCTTGTTTTAAAGGTGTACCTAGTGATGGCAACTCAGGAGGTTTGAACATGAGTATAGTTTACACCTCGTCTGCCTCGCTCTCTCCAAGTACCTTGAGAGAAAGGTGTAGGTCCTCTTACTCCCCGTGCAGAAGGTAGTCTGGAAAAGTGTATGATGGGGTTTCACGCCCAGGCTCCCAGATGGGAGCCAGCGTTGGCCATTTGCTCATGATGGAAACGTGGCTAGAGTCTGTCTCATCCCCAAGGTGTTAGAGCCTGGAGGTGGCTCAGCTTCTCCTGTCCCTGCCCGTTTACCTTTCTTTGTTTCGGCACTCACAGTCCTTGGCACAGGGAGACGCTTGGAGAGGGTCTGGGTGCTATCTGTTAGTCACTATCACCAGAACTGAGAACACAGTAGCTGAATTTAAACCACCAAGAGGCGGCTTCTGCCCAGCGAGGCTGTGGGAGGGTTTTGTGTGATTCTCTCAAGAAGGGACAGCTGGCAGGACCGGTGGCCCATGGCACTATGCCAGCTTGACTTTGACTGTCATGAAAACTAATGGAAGAGGTGAGATGATCTGTGGACCCTGCAGGGGGGGAGCAGAGCCAGCCTGCATGTGCAGCCTGCACTGTGTCGGGTCTCACTTGCATTGTCCTGTGCTCTGTGTGGTGAGGCACCTAGGGTGAAAACACACCAAGTTCTCCACCCTAGTGCAGCAGAGGACAGGAATGTAAGGTGCACACACATGGAGTGCTATGGCCACCCTCTTCCAGTCTCTTCGATAAATGTCTGCTGTGTGGTCCTAGGTCAATATCTTGGTAACATGTCTAAAATTAAACTTAGTTTCTTCCTGGAGTGTTGCATCTTTCTCAAGACCTAAAAATCCCAGATTTCTTAATCATTTCCTCTTCCATGGATGCCCTTTATTAGTTTTTAGATCTTGCCTGCCTGCTTCTTTCTTTCTTTCTTTCTTTCTTTCTTTCTTTCCTTCCTTCCTTCCTTCCTTTTTCTTTCTTTCTCTTTCTTTTTTTCTTTCTTTCTTTTTTCCTTCCTTCCTTCCTTTCTCTTTCTTTCTTTCTCTTTCTTTTTTCTTTCTTTCTTTTTTCTTTCTTTCTTTTTTCCTTCCTCCCTTCCTTCCTCTTTCTTTCTTTCTTTCTTTCTTCCTTCCTTCCTTCCTTCCTTCCTTCCTTCCTTCCTTCCTCCCTCTTTCTTCCTTCCTTCCTTCCTTCCTTTCCACTCATTTCTACTTTCCTACTTCATGTGGAGGTGACTGAAGTTCTCCTGACCAACCTTTCTTGTCTTGGATAGCTCCTTTCAATCTTTGAGATCCATCTTGTTAAAAAAAAAAAAGTAATCCCTTCAGGTTGTCTCTACATCCTGGAGCAATAACTTGGTCTGGGTTTCCTCAGAGTCCCTGGGGTAAAACAGAATAGAATGAAGAGACTATCAGGAAACCCGCGCTAGGCACTCAGCGGCCCCATTTTCATGCTCAGATCACCACTGTGATACACTTACAACAGCTTAGAAAATCCTGGGCTCTCTTCTCTCTGTCACCCCTCTGTGACTGTGGCCCTTGTCTTTATCAGCTGTCTGCTGTGTGTGTAGGAATTTTGACTCTTTAGGTTATTAATGGGGCCAAATTCCCATCAAAGGTAAAGCCGTTCCTGGTACTAAAAGTCAGGGCATACCGATCAAGCCAAAGATACCAGACCCAAGCTATGCAGTAAGACAGGCATGGGGACCAAGTGTCATGTTGACAGCCCATTCTGAACCCATAGCTCAATCACCTTGTGTGCAAGTACCATTTCCCGTCTGGCCTCATTTTTCTTCAGATGTAAAATGTAGTCCGGTTCTGTGATCTCTGGATTGTTCATCTCCTGGCTGTCCTCTATTTTCAAGGGAATTTGGTAAATGCTCCTTATTTTCTCAGTTATTTCCTTATCTGATGCCAGAAGGGCACTCGTAAATTCTGTCTCAAAAGGAATTAGAGTGCGATCCACAGGAGAGTCCTTGGAGATCCCCTGATTCAACCTTCGACCTGATGGGCATCTACAGTGGCTATAAAACAGAGCAGGCAGCAGATTGACTTCCTGTCAGACTCCCGGGGTGGGCTGGTCCATTTGGTCTCAAGGGTTCAGAGCACTTAGTAAAGACCACCTGACTTCCCTGAGCATAGGAAGATAGGTCCATCTATGTTAAAGTTAGCTGAAATGCCTGGGTGGATCCACTACTGAAGGCAGGAACTTTAATGGACTTTCCTTTGTTCTTTCTCCTTTCCTTGGGACCTTGGAGACTGATGGATCCTCAGTTTTGGGGAATCAAACTTCTTTATGTGTCCTGCTTAGGGGAAGGACAGTTTTATAGCTACAAGACAAGGGCAAGGCCTTTGCTTGACAGTTGTGGAGTTGGATAAAGCTCTCTATTGACTCCTTGGCATTTTCCATACAATGAATGTCCAGGTTGACCGTTGAACACACACATAATCTAGACAATGATATGGATGACAGTTGGGAACACTGTGATAGAGTTAAGGACCCCCTAGGAAACACAAAGCTTCAGGAAGGGACACAAGAAGCCAATTATGAAGTGCTTATTAGAGTGGACCCATCTTCCTATGCTCATATTTGATATATGCTAGAGAAAGGTGTATTTTAGGAGACAATAGTCTGGTGTTTCTTCTACTTACAATTTTCCTAGCCTTGTATGTTAAGAGAACGTCCAGTTGAATCCATGCATTAATAAGAATTAGTTGGGCTTTACCAGAGCTATCTGACTGGCTAGTCTAAGCCCACATTTCCTAAAGTAGGATAAGTAACCCACTTGCATCAGCACCGCCTGCAGGTGTCTTTCAGAGAGTATAACCAGAGTCAACTTAGCCTTACAGGACCACATGGCAGCAGCTAAGTGCCTGCCTGAGATGGGATCAGCACGCTCTCCAATCCTGTTGTGGCATCCACAACATCCTCTTTATTTAAAGTGATGTTAAAACATGGAGCAAGTGGTCAAAGGAGAATTCTTCAGAGAAAGCATCTTTAAAATGCATTTCTGTATCTCCTTCGTTAGGCCATGACTTCCTTTGTCAGATTCTCTGTGACAGCAATCACTGCACACACTGACCAGGATGTGGCTGTACTCCAGTGTGGGGAGGTTGCATCTGTCACGGCTTAGCTTCATAGCTGTGGCAAGTTCTGCAAGGTTCTTGTGTTTCTCCCTTTCTGTTTGGAAGGAGTGCCCTGGTTTTTCTTTCTACTGCAGTTCTAGAACCAGTGTCCCCAGGCATCTAGCTTCTACCTTGAAGGCTCCTGAATTTTCCACAGTGTTTGCCTCAGTAGTCTCTCTGCCAGTTTACCCATGTGCTTTTGTGTCACTGTCCCCAATTACCAAGGAAACTAAATCTGTGCCCCCTTTTCCCACAACCTAGGAAAAAGAGAGTAGGTTTACAGGGAATGACAAGAAGGTCCTTCTGGCTTTGCAGAGAGGACCTTCAAGTTGGAATTTTTGCCTCATGTGATTAGCAGTTGTGTGACCTCTGGCTGGCCTAGATCACTCCATTTAACTAGTCCCCTTCTCTGTAAAATGAAAGATGACCTCCTGTATGGGATAGGTGCAGATTTCCTAGAATAGCATACAGAATCTGTGCCTCACAAGCAGCAGTTCCTCAACAATAGCACGTTCATGCTTCTCTACCCAGCTCTTCTTCCCTGCATGGCTCACCTCACTCTGCCGTCCCTTCTGTTGGTTCTGCTTCCTCACTGACTGTAAACAGCACTGCAGTTCACATTCTGTGTATACCTATGACCACAGCTTACAGGGTGGTGTGTCTAAAGGGTGACTGCCACATCGGGTGTCCATACTGTGCTGATTGTCTAAAAATCTAGACTTACCTATGGTGGTTAAGCATGCCCAAGCTAGACCAAAAAAAAATCTGACTTACCACATATCATATATTTGTGTAGTAGAAGAAGAGGAGGAGGAGGGGGAGGGGAGGGAGAGGGAGGAGGAGGGGGAGGGGGAGAGGAGGGAGGGGGAGGGAGAAGGGAGGGGAGGGGGAGGAGGAGGAGGAGGAGGAGGAGGAGGAGGAGGAGGAGGAGAAGGAGAAGGAGAAGGAGAAGGAGAAGAAGAAGAAGAAGAAGAAGAAGAAGAAGAAGAAGAAGAAGAAGAAGAAGAAGAAGAAAGGAGAGACCATTATTTTAATAATAGGTATAGCAATCTCAGCAAAGAGGAGCCCTGCTTTATTCTTGTTTGGAAAGCTGCTCATGGTCAGAGCAGGTTAGATTCATCAGAATGATACCTTCTGATGAGGTATGGGGAGAGACATGCGCAGAGGCTCTGATGTTGATGTCAGTGTGCTTTTAAGGACTTCAGAGCTGCTGGCTTTGGTCCTTTATTAGCTCTCATTTACTTCCAAATGCACAGGCTGGCTCCCGTGGCCTGATGCAGGTGTAAATCAATGGCACCGCTCTTGTGGTTATCAGCCATGATTAGGATTTTTTTTTGTTGTTGTTCTAAAATGGAACTAAGCAGGAGTGACAAAGTAGAGGGGGAAGAGAAATGAACATTTGGAAAGAACCTAAGTCAGAAAGGGAGGCCACTAGGGGGATGATATGTTCAAATTTGCCATTTAAGCACTGCCTACAGTGGGCATGAGTGCTGGGTACAGCAGGGAACAAAGGGAGAAGGAGAAAAAAGAAAGCCGGGCCGAGTGTTTGTGGGTGTTTTAGATCTTGCTTCATCCTAAGTTTGGGTGCTTGCTTATTGGCTTTGTAGTGACTCTGTCCTGCACTAAGCAACAGTAATCTAACGAGAATTTACGCAAGACAAAATTATCCTGAAAGAATTCAATATCCATAGATGCTGGAAAATATTTGTTGGTTACAACTCAAAACAACAGGGTAGCAAATATTTGGGGTATGGGGAGCAGTTTTAGGGGAACCATAGTAGCTATCTGTGGTATAAAACAAAGAATTCAAAAACAGCGCATCTTTTTTGACTCACAGTTCTATGGGTCAGGGATCCAGAGGCAGCAAGCATACTGCTCCTCTGCCTCGTGGTCTCTCATTAATCTTCAGTGATAAGTGTCCTGTAGGGCAGGAGTCTCATGCAAAGACTGAAGGCAGACCCACTTCTAAACACACTAAGATGGGTGTTGGTAATCCACCAAGGGACATTAGATTATGGACCTATGCTCCCTGAGCTTCTAGTGTGGAAGTCTAGGTCAGCAAGCAGGAAGAAGCCACAGTCTTAGTATAACCAAGCTCATACTATTGCCTTTGCCATCGTTTGCTGGTAAAGAGGGCCACTGAAGCAGAGGTATACACTCAAGTAGAGAACTGCACTCAAGTAGAGGGCATCCCTGGCGCCAGGCTCAGGGTCTCTTTGGTGGAAACATTTAAGAACTTGGGAATTGCAGGATCTCGGTGTTTTGCTCTTTCTGGTTTCATCTATGCCTCTTCAGCTGCCTTGTGAGTCTTGAAATACGTGCTCTCTGCTTGAATTCCTTGTCCTGCTCATCCATTCTGACCAACACAGCATCTTCACAGCTGTTCCTCCTCATTAAAGAGTTTAGTACTGAATATAAAACACACACATTAAAAAAATAAAGAGCAAGCGGTGGGGAATAGGAAGCGAAAAGTTCAGGGTATTAAGTGTTTGTGTATAAAAGGTGTGATGGGTCGAATTGGGTCCTAAAATTTATAGTGTTGACAGTTGTAACCCCTACTACCTCAGTGTGTGACTATGTTTATTGATAAGTCCTTTCAAGAGGGGCTTATGTGAGAATGAGGTTCTTGGGGCAGATGTCACGAGCTTACACAGAATAGAGGCAAGCCAGAGGCAGCTGCCTGCAAGTCTAAGAGAGAGAGGCCTCCGAGGACATGCACCTTGCCCAATCATGGTTGTTTAGGATGCCCAGGCTGTGGCGCTTAATCATGGTAGTCCCAGAGAACTAGTACATGGAGCATCTTCATTTTAAGCTTCTCATTAGTTTTATGTATGTTAATGGACACCGCTGCTGTGGTTTGAATCTGAGCTATCTCCCATGGACTCACATTCAGAAGAAGGCTTGTGCCCCAGCTCCTGCAGCTCTTTTGACTGTGGAACCTTTATGGGCCCAGGTTGGAAGAAGCGGGTCATTAGGGGCAGGCCTTTGAGAGTTATAGTCAGCCCTGGTTCCTGTCGTTCTCTCTCTGCCTCATGGTTTGCCATGCTGTCATCACGCCCTGCCACACCCTCCTACCACAGTGAGCCATGCTGGAGAATGCCTTCCTCACCACCATGACTGAAATCCTCAGAAGGCTCACTGTGGGCGTAATAAATAGGCCCAAACAGACCTTTCATTCTTCCAGTTGTTTCTGTGGGGTAGTATGTGGGGTGGTCATGACAAGGGACAACCACCTACTAATCTTCTTTCTTGCGGGGTCTGTGGTAGAGGAGGGATGAATACTTAAACATGGGTATGCCTTTATGAACTTGCCAGCCTTTAGACTAAGAGCAAGGCCAACAAGTTAGAATGTATGCTGAGCCCCGCAGTCACGGTGCATATGTACTGTGGTAATGGAGGAGTGCGGAGGTCTGTATTTGGATCTTCTTACATTGGACTGAGTTTTCAAATGGAAAAGGGGAAGGGTGCATGGGGGCTGGAGCATCCCAGTGTGAGCACGTGGCCACAGCAGTCAAGTGGATGTAGAGTTTAATCTGGCTCTACCGCTTAGCTGATGTGACACCAGATAGGCCAGCCTGTCTGTTCCTGATGTCACTATCCTTAAAGGGAAGATAGTTCTCACTCAGGCTCATGAGTTGCTATAGGGATTGGATGGATTGATGAGGAATAAAAGATTACAAGAATGCTGGTTCTATCTAACCATTAGGGGTTATAATTGCCTTGGACATACAAATCGCATGTCATTTCTTGGGATTGAATTCCTCAGTGATTCTGGGAATAAGTTCCTTAGCAGAGCCCTGCCTGGCTCCCCGTGCTCCCCTCTTGTTCCAGCCCCAAGGATGGCAGCTGTGCCTCATCCTCTGACCTCTGTTCTCTCCACACTCTTGCACGGAAGCCTGTGTGCTCATGAAGACACGGGCAGTTTTCAACTCCTCTTGACAGCCTTTCCACACCCATCTGTTCTCAGCTCCACACTCAGCTCTGCCACCACCTCACATTTCTGCTCCTCTCCCACCCCTGCTGAGTTCCCACTGCTTCCTCTTCGGCTTTCGTACTTTTGTGTCTTACAGACGTGTGCAGGTCGGCACAGCTGCTCTGTGGTCATGAACCTAGTGGAGATGTCAGACGACAACATTTCATAGCACTCTATTTCTCTGGTGCCTATGGTCTCTCTTCCCCCTTTCTGCAGTGTTCCCTTGGGCTTGGGGGGGGATAATATACATGTCCCATTTGTGGTTGACTACACAACAGTCATCTGATTTCAGCACTTTGACCAGCCGTGAGTCTCTGAATTAATGATTGCTGTTGAGTGTGTCTAAGACACGTGGTGGGGTGGGGAGAGCAGCATTGGCCTATAGGAATATACATATGTATATGTAGAAGGCAGGTTTACTACACATCCATTTCTCAGAACATCAGTGCTGCACTGCCCCTAGAGCCCGTGGCACCCCAGCCTAAGTCTCTTGACCAGCTTCATGGTAGTGGGAGCACTTTCCCTCTCATGCGCCAGGCCTCTGATCTAATCAATCAGGAAGCGGTTAGTACCTCCCCAGAAGTTATGCCACTGTTCGCTGCCTGTCCAGTCAGTGTTGTAGCATCCAGGGTCCACAGCTGAGTAGAAACACTTTAGCTTTTCTTCCCTAACAGCCTACAGAGCACCTATAGCAAGAAGGCAAGTATAAATTTGGAGCTGCCCAGATACCCAAGCCCCACTCTAAAAGGACAGGAGGAGGCAGGACGGAAGAGCTGCATGGTGTCCTGATCACACATCCCGACAAGAAGGGGAGGCCAGGCCCCAGATCTTCAGAAGCCCTAGTCTCCACCAGTCACCAAGCATCTGCTCTATGGGGATGTCTTCATCCTGCCCGCTGCTTCCCTGGAGAAGTTGGTGCTGGAGGCTATGATGGGGAGTCCGAGTGACAGAGTAATTATCGAGCTGGGAGACAGTCTGTTGTTTCTGAAGGTGTGTTTGGGAAGGCACATGTGGACTGATAAGATCAATGAGCTGTAAATGGATTACTGATCTTCCAGTGTGAGTAAAAAGGGAACAGGCCATTCACTCTGCAGCACGGGAGCAGATTTCTATGTAAGTCATCATTAGAAAACTGTAAAGCCAGAGGAATTCTTTTGAACTAAAGTGTGTGTGTGTGTGTGTGTGCGCGCGCGCGCGCGCATATGTGTGTAGTACATGCGTGACTATAGTACAAACATGTGTATGTATTTTTGCATGTGTGAGTACATATGTAGGACTTGGTGCATGTGTGTGTTTAAGCTCTAGTTGGACAGTTGGTATCTACCTTGATCCCTGTCTGTAATATATTGAGGCAGGGTCTCCCTTTGAGCTAGTCTGCCTAGCCGGCTTGTCCTGTGCTGAGATCACAGGTGAGCTGCCATACCCATCTGGCTTTTTTACATGGGTTCCAAGAATACGAACTCTGGATCTCACTTATGAATTTGTTGAAAAGGTACAGGATGCTGGAGTAGGGGAATGCTGGGGGAAAGCCCTCCAGGTATGCCTTCCCCAGTAGTGTGGATAGACAAGAGGTCTTCAGTTCTAGCTACAGATGGAACCTATTAGGAAGGATCTTTCAAATCTTTCAAAGTGAAACAAAACATTATCAATAGCCAGGGAATCAACAATAACAACCACAAACCCATGCCTGGG
This sequence comes from Apodemus agrarius, assembly GCA_964023405.1. Lineage (NCBI taxonomy): Eukaryota > Metazoa > Chordata > Mammalia > Rodentia > Muridae > Apodemus > Apodemus agrarius. Next base: position 66,005,511 of record OZ030018.1, read on the forward strand.
CCTCACTCTGGAGGTGTTTTTGTGGTTAGTGAGACTGTCTAGGCGGAGCCTGTACACTGTGGTTTCACATATATCTAGGGTTCAGCCCACAGGGTTCAGAAGAAATGTTAGCATACTAGAGAATCACCTGGGCCATGATAGAACACAAATCGCCAGATTTCCCTCTTGGAGACAATTCGGCAGGAAAGGGGCAGAGATCTGCATGTTACAAAATGTCCCCTGGGCAGCTCAGGTTCTGTAGCAGCAACAGGGTTGAAGGAGGTTGACATTCCAGGCAGCAAGAAAAGGGCTACGAGAGTGAAGGTGTCGAGGAGAAAAGGGTTGCAGGAGAGAGATTTCCCCCTCAGAGGCGAAGCTACGATAGTTACTGTAGCATTATCCCCTCAGCACAGCTGGCTCCGACAGAAATTGGTGTCTAGCACTCAACGTAGTCCTTTAATTACGTTTACCTTCCGCTATTCTTGGACTGTGGCAGCTCAGGCAGGCTTACAGTCAAGAGAAGGAAGCACTTTGGACAGGGAGAGTGAGAGAGCTCAGGTGCTGGAGGGGAGGTGTGCATTCTCCATCCCTGCTGTCCAGAGCTGGGAAGTGTCTGGTCTGAGATCTTACAGAGCTGCAGGATGAGAAGTTACTTGCCAGCTTCATGGGTGCTGGCAGATCCGAGATCCTGGACCACTGACAAAGCACCTTACTTGTGGTAAGCAAGCAGCGTGAATTTGAGCCTATGGTTCCTTTCCTTTTACTCCCATCCCCAGGGGCCCAAGTTCTTGCTGCATGTGCAGTCAGTGTTGTCCTCAGTGTAAACCAACCTTAGGAGATTGCAGCCTCCCAAAGGGCCGCACGCAGATCTGCCTGCCTCCGTCTCCGGGGCAATGCTGTCGTTTACTCTATTTGTCTGCAGATAAACCTGCCTTCTGACTCAGGGGGACATGCTATCTCTACCTTTCAAGGCTGCTGCTCACTCTCTCAGGGAACATCCTTTAAAAGATAATCTGGAACAAAAGCTGCCGTCCTCTCTGTTTATAAGATGTGCAGAACCATGGGGAGCCAGGGAGAATTGACACCCAACTCCCGAGGACTCTCAGGATGGAAGTTATCCTGCTGTATATCTCTAGTCCCAGGGAAAACTGAGCATGACAGTTAATCCTGGCATGGAGTGGAGAGTGTGCGAAATATGAACCAAGTCCTCACGATGGTGATGTTTGCAAGTGTCATCACTGCAGGTGACGTCAGCGTGTGTCCTCGGAGCACACTGTGGATTTCAGGAGTTTGGGAGGGGTCGTGGAGGTAGGCGGGAGCACTGGTTTTCCCAGTGACCACCTTGTCCTTGTTGCTCAAAGTCAGATATCCGAGCGAGTGTACCAAGTAACATTTAAGCAGGAACACACACACACACACACACACACACACTCACTCACATACTTTATAGAGCTTTACAGAGTACTTTTGCCAGACTACCTCGTCTTTCTTTTGTCTGTGTACAGGCACAGAAGAAACTAGGATAGAAGGCTGATTAGACAAAATCACTCAGTTTCTGCAGAGGTGAACTTCTGAGCGGTGTGGAAGGTGATGAGGGGTTAGGGTGAAGAAAGGGGAGGGGGAAGCAGAGGCCTTCATGATGTGTTGGCAGAAAGCTGAAACATGCAGGGAGATTTCTGTAGTTGGCCTCCCCATGTCTCCTCTAATCCCTTCCAGGGATTCTGACCTTCTCTCCCAAGGAATCATGTGTCTGAACAATGACATTTTAAGGCCTCATCTGCCTCCTTGTTCTGGTTCACCAATGCTGTAAGTAGAACACAGTCCAACTTGAAATTGGGAATTGGCCAGATTGTGTCTGAGGCTTGTCTTCTGTGGGCCCCGGGACATGGTAGGGCCCTACCTTATTAGGCTTGTGAGTTTGTGCGTCAAGAATTAGACAGAACAGTGCGAGCCACCTCTGCTTACAAGGCCTGGGGCCTTCAAGAGCTGAAGGGTGTGGGGGGCATGTACAGGGAGCCATGTCTGGGGCTACAGTTACACCTGTTACTATAGTAGAGATAAACCACTTGGCATATAAGATTTAACCTCAAGTTACCAATATATGTGGGCATTTCTCTCCACCAGCAGCCAATTAATTCTGATCTCCAGGGGACAGCATAATTCTATTCGATTCTGATACTCTCTGTCCAGGAGACAGTATCAGGTCACATGACTTAAAGACTTAGACCCAGAAGCACATCCCTTCAAAGGCCACTTGGAAGCCCCAAGTTGGAATTTGTGTGTCTGACTGCTTGACTGTTAATTGGGGTTCTCATGACCTCCTTAGAGCTGTCCACCAGAGGACCTCAGGGGAACTCCTGTATTTGATTATTACAAAGGATTTTGCAAATAAATGGGCAACTACGGGGGAGAGAGGTCAAGGCACGGAGAACAGAAGGGGAATCTGCTCGGGAGCCTCCACTTCTCCTACGAGCAGCATCCTGGGCCGCTCATCCTGTGAGCTGGGATGTTATGCAGGCTTTCCCATGTGGGCACAATTGATGGACTCACTGACCGCTGATGGTCAGTTTAAGTTTCACCTACCCTCCCTACTGCCATGCAGGGTTAGCTGGGCTAAAAGTCCCAACTGTTTAATCATTGTGTGGAGTTTCTGGTAATAGTCCCCTTCTTCCAGAGCTGTCTAGAGGATCATGCTCATGGGTTTCAGAAGTTGCATGTCTGTAAGTGGGGACAAAGATGGCTATGCATTTTATAATACCATATTCATCCTGAATAACTCCTTTGCATCGTGCCTGCTAGGGTCAGAATATCTATTATGTGCTTTTCTGTAGCTTATCTGGTGCTTGTACAGAAGCAGCTGGCTAGCTGGCCATCTCTCTATGTGATCCCTTTATAACCTACCTAGGCCTTCTCCCATCATTGTAGCCTCAGTGTGGCCAGGCTTCTCCAGAGTGGGTTGGCTTTCTCTAGAGTGCTTTTAGGCTCTTAGACAAAGAATCTAAAGCCTCCAAAATTTCAGAATATCCCTTCTTCTAAATTTACTTAGTCATGTGAATCACAGAGTCCTACCTAGATTGAAGAGAACAGGAGTTGGACTATGTCTCTAACTAGGAGAACCAGTGAACAATCTAGCTTTAATCTATCATAGCAAATGAAACTGCATCTCAGGGCAAGGGGCCTGTATGATTGCAGGTGAGCATGGAGGAGTCTTTTGTCATCAGAACAGAGCATTGGTTATCATGGTTAAATTGTTCCTCCTTTAAGATCCATATGCTGAAGTCATGGCTGTATTTGTAGATACAGCCTTTAAGGGCTGATTATGATGAAATCAGGCTGTTAGAGTGGACACTGATCTAATGCAATTGATGTTCTTATTAATAGAAGAAAGCAGAAGTGGATATGTGGATACAACAAGAAGACAACTGTTTACAAGACAGGGAGAGGCTATGAAGAAATCAAGCTTGATTGTACCTTGATTTTGGAGTTCCAGCTTCCAGACTGTCAGGAAACAAATGTCTATGAAATGCCCGGCTTTTGTCATGGATGGTGCCATATAGATGAATACACAGGTCTCTAGTTGACTGGAAACTAGTATTTATTTGTCTTGAATCTCATATGTATAAAACCCTGTTTTCAGAAGATTGCCAACATACATACATTTTAAGGACTTAACCTAGAATCCATTTGATAATTGACTCAACTTTTGACCCCAGAACTGCTTTGTCTTCAGAGCTGTCTTCCAGCTCCTCTTGGCCTGCTTTTCTGGGTCTCAGCCCCCACTGGCTGCACCTGCAGGGCTCCTTGGTCATTGACTCATGGTTGTTTAGTGGATGAAAGCTGCTGGTGTGGTGTTGAAGATAGAACGAAGGGGGAGCCAGGTCGCTCTACCTGCCTTCCCAGATCCTTCCTTTTCTGTGTGAAGAAACAAGGCTGTGATCTTCTAGTTGTAACTTCCACAGTGTGTCTCTGGCTGCTGGTACCCCTCTATCATATCACTGGGGCAATGAGTTTCTTACATTGGACTTCCTGTTTTTAAAACCTGGGGTTATCTTTTTTTTCTGCTTGGACCCTGACTGATATGCTTACTTAATATTTCTAATTTAAATAACTACAACTCTGTGTTTCTAAGCTTATTCCCACAAACTTCTCTCTACAAATAGAATCCATTTTAGTTTTTATCCTGGAATTTCTTTAAAATGCAGTTTCCTATGTTTCTAAAAGAAATAAAACTAAATAAAAGATTGCAGTCTTTCACATTTCAACTTGTTTTGATAGCATTTAACCTTTGATATACTTTCTTCTCAATTTTTTATTTCCTATTTTTTCACTTTCCCAATATTTTCATGCTATCTTTACATAGTTAAGCTCACAGAGTATATCTATTTTTACATTCTGTCTTTTAGCTTGGCATTTTATCATAAGCATCTTCTTACTTATTTAGAACTCTTTATAATATCACTTTTAACTTATAAAAGGACTGAAGTGCTAGAATTGTGGAGGATTCTGACTTAGGAGATTTTGTACTCCAAAAATGATATGCCAATTCAATTTTGCATCTGTGTCTCTAAATCTGGTTGTTCGGCAGCCCCGGGCTGAGGGATCATGAGGCCTGTGGTATAGAGAGAGGAAGGAGGAGCCATGGGAGTGGAGGCTGCCTAGAAGCCAGGAGGGCAGGAACGAGGCAGACAGGGAGAAGGAGATCAAAAGAAGTCAATTACTCGGTGAAGTCCTTCTGACTAGCAGTGTAATAAAAAAGCGGAGAGATCAATACGAGCCCTACTGGTCCCCGAGACTCTTCTCATGACGTGATCTGAATAGTAAGTGAGCCGTGGCTCTGGAGGAGAAGAAAGATCCTTTGGGGGAAGGGACAGGCATAGGCTAGTTAGGAGCTTTAGGAGCTTTGGGGTCAGGCATCCCCATTAGTCCTGGCTCTGCCACCTCTACCAGCCTTGTGAGGGTAAGCAAGCTGGGAGCCTCTACCATTGCCTGCTTCATGGATTGAAATGCAGCATCAGGAAGAATCACACAGTCTTATTTATTCCCCACAAGATTAAAATATTCTCCTAGGCGAGTGCAGAAGTGAACGACCACCGTGAATGAAGTGGTTGTGGCCTGGAGTTGCGAGTTCATCTCCGTGTCACTGAAAGCACAGGCAGCCCGCACTCAGAACAGGGAAGCCAGCGTCTGTGGTAGATTTGGAATGTATCTCTCAGTGCAGCTGAACCCAAGGGCACTGAGCTGACATGTGCCTCAGCGTGGCTTCTCAGATTCCAGGCTGGCCCCGTTCCTCTCCTGGGCAGGCTCTTAGCTGCAGCCTCGTGGGAGGAGAGGTTGTATGCTGTGAAGATGTGAAGTGTTGTGAAAGAGACGTGTTGGAGGACTCTGGGACGACGGCCGTGCGCTTTAGAAGGAGACGGTAGTGACGGAAGGGAGGAGGGTGGGGAAGTGCTCGGTGAGACAGCATGTGTGTACATGCAGTTGCACATCGAGGCAAAATGTCTGTGGCCCCAGATGCCTTCGGGTGCACTTGGAATGCTGGACCAGCGCTAACAGAGCAGAAGACTTGGAGAGGAGGCTAAGACCTGAGATGACACACTCTCACTCGGGTGTGGCGGCATTTGTGACTCTGTGTGAAGGAGCTTCTCTTCTTCTAGAGCTTACCCTGGAAGAGAGAGCTTGTTGGACATCCCAAGGCCTCGTTCTTTCTCTCTCAGAAGAGCTTACCCTTCTCAAGGCCTCCTCTGTGGTCTGTTCCTTGGGAAGCTGCCTGCTCTAACCTGACAGGACTCAGCACTAGAAGGACCAAAGGATAGAGCAGACAGACTCCCTTATGAGTGGGTGGGGCTTCTGAGGAGCTGGAAAGAGACCATAAAGCCTGTTCACATCCAGAGCCTTCTCTTGACAAGGCTAGGATGGGAAGACGGGACCTCTCTCATGGTCCCTGTGGAGTCCATCACCTTGACTAACCTGTCCTGAGGGGGCAGAGAACTCGAAGTCTCACTGAGCCATTGACTCTGCGTGTGTCCACTGGCTCTACCAGAGCCCATCTTGGCCTCTACTCAGATTTACCTCTTGACTCTATTGTTTGGGTGACAGTGGGGAGCTGAGTTTAGAGACTGACCGTGTCCTTGTCCGTGTTTCTATACAAAGGAACAGCTTCCCGAAGCCTGCTAATGCCTGCTAAGCAGCCGGTAAAATCCCATTTCAGACCCTCACCCCCAAATTAACTGGACACCAGTGCATTCATGACTGCTTTGGTTCTTGTGAAAACTGCTCTTTTGCCTCAAGAAAAGGGTGAACTCCTTCTAGCAGAAGGGAGGAGGCCAGGGACATTTCTTTCACTGCGGGCTTTCTGAGTAAAACTTGGAATTGTTTCCCTCTCAGTCCACTCAGAGCAGGGGTTTGCCGTGCTCCGCCTTTCTTGCCCCTCAGCGAGACCGACAGGTGTGTGCTGCTCCACCTGGTGAGTGTGGCTGAAACCAGCATCTTTGATTCACATTTCTTCCTGGCCTCCTGAGACGACACTTCCATCTCAGACTGAAACGTGAGCTGCCGTCAAGTCTGGCTTGGATTGCCAGCTTGGGCAGAGGTGGTTTTAAAGGGGGCCTGTGAAGTGCTTTTCCAAAAGGACTTACTGTAGGTACTGTCCACAGTGCTATAGTGAGGGAGGGAGGGAGGGTTGCTGCCCTCTCCAACTCTCTAAGCATTCCGATGGAATCGAGGGGGAGGGTGGGGTGAGAGAGGGGCCACCAGCGACAGACAATCATTTTTAAAATAAGCTGACATCAAAGAAATTCCTCAGGAGCACATTCTTCACGGTGTGGTGTGTGTGTGTGTGTGTGTGTGTGTGTGTGTGTGTGTGTGTAAGTAAGTAGGTCTTTTCTTTATTTCTGAAGGCAAAAATAATTTCCTATTTTGCTTGGTTATTTATCTATAAGTCTTCATTTCATTTCTTAGTGCCTAAATACATGCACGCATGAAATATATAAACTACATAAATGTTTGCGTGACAAAAATAAATCATGCCTACTTAGTGATATTCTAAAGCAAAGCACATTGTAGATGTAGTCATTAGACTTCCATTTGTAGAAATTAGTTATCATCTGCTCGATCGATGGTATTTCATCATGTGGAGGCACCTGACGGTGACAGCACTAACGCTGCCTGATTCCTTTCTCTCCTTGCCGGGAATATGTCAAGCCCTGTGCTGAGTAGACCAGAAGGCAGGCTCTGACATCACACCTCCTCACAGGCTCGGAGGTGGAGGTTTAAGGAGTTCACTTGTGTTTTATAGAGACGGGGTTTTACTATGTAGCCTATGTGGACCTTGAACTCCACGATCCTCTTGTCTCCGCCTCTCTAGGTGCTAGGATTAGGAGCACACTCGGCTGGAGTTAATTAGCTTTGTGAAGCTCCTCAGACCTTGCAGGGCAGAGCCAGGATTTCGTGTCGTCTCTGACTTGGACTCCATTCACAGCTGACACGGAATGCTTCCTCGCTCTTGGTGCTGCAGACTGCGGGCATGGCGACACCTCCGTTCATTTAACTACCCTTTTAGTTGTTGGGCATTTGTTATTAATTTTTATAGTGTCTGCCTTTTGATACAGAGTCTAGCTATATAACTGGGTTGGGCTTCAGTTTGCAGTTCTCATGCCCCCACTCGCCGAGATCTGTAAACAGAGACATGCACCCCCTCAGCCAGCTCCAGGGTCATTTCTTACTGCTAAACTACTGCCGGCAGTCACAATAAGACTCTATCTCGAAGGGACGAAAGTACATCCGTGTGGCACGCGGCTTACTCTTTGCATAGATTCACAATAGTTTTCCCTCACTAAGGTTGCCTTACATTGTTCTGCTGGCTTTGAACAGTATGGGATCCTGTAGATTTTTAATGGTGAGCCTTTCCCATATATTTGATGTTGTGCATTGTCCAGCCCAGAACCAGCATCTCCACAGTATGTTAGGAAGACAGTCTAATTCATTGCGTTCTCAGGGTTCAGAGAAAGCTAGGACTTGTCCTTTGCTCCCATTCGAGCCCTGCACTGGTGAAAAATAAATTATCAGAAGCGTTCTTATCTGCTTTTCTCACGGTGCAGTTTATCTACGAGTTCTTCCCATCTGCCCACTAATTATCTTCATTGTATCTTCGGAGATGCTCCGTGCACACTCTCTCCTTCCACCCCCTCCTCCCGCTCTTCTCCAGTGTTTCCCATCAGTGCCGCCTACGGCCACCTCCAGGTTCACACTGATTCAGGGTCATTCTCCGCACCCAGACTCAGTTCTGCAGGCGCAGTGTGACTTATGAAAGCACTACTACGTCTCTATAGCCCTGGAGCAACAGATACACAGCAGCGAAGCCTTGCCTCTCTCTCTGGTTAGATTTCAGGCTTTGTGCCACATGAGAGGAGGAGGGCTGACTTTCCTCGCTTACTCCTCAAGGTGAGTTTACCTCAGGAGGTTTCTAGAATGTGATGCTGGAAAGAGCAGAGATAGAGCTTGGATAAGTCTGTTTGATTCCACACTCTGTAGTTGTTACCATTGCCATGTTCCTTAGCTTCCTACAGCCTGGTAGTCCTCATCAGAAAGAGGGATAATATCTACTTAACAAGTTTATCATGATGATAAGATTTCCAGAAAATCTATGTCAAGCCCTTGGCTTTCCATAGCTTGTCTCGCAGTCAGTACTCTGTTTTATTCCCATTAAAGCCTTGATGATGGGAAGGATCAAGAGACACTGTGTGTTCTCACTGTTCTGATGCTTCCCTGGGGAGAGCGCGAGCTGGGAGTTTCCTGGCTGAGCTACTGGGGCCTTCTTTCAGGGAGCGCACATCTCTAAAACACCAATGCATGACCACCCCTGGACCAGGAGTCCTTGCAAGAATGTATATATAGTGCCCTGAGGGATTTGGGGGAGGCTCTACCAACTTCTATAATTGCATGGGAATATGGTGGCTCTGCGTATGTGTGTAATTTGCTAGGACAAAAGTCTTCGGCTTCCATCAGATTTCCAAATAGGCTAGTGTCTGTGGAAGGTAGAAACCACTGTTCTAAGGTACCCATGGCGGCTGCATCCTTTTCCTGTATTGACAGCAGCTGTGGACTACATAGGCAGGACTGAAGGATCCATATCAGAGCCATGGAGAAGGTCATGGGACTTCCTGATACCACAATCCACATGATGAGTAGTAGGTGCTAAGAGAAAGTCATGATTGGACGCCAGGGGTCAAGGAAAGGCATGGGGCCTAGCTAAGCTTCCTAAAGCTCTTATAGTTCTAATAGAATAGAGTCTATGAAGCTAAGGCTATAGATCGTGGGTGACTGTTGCACTGATCCTCTGAGTGGGGCCCTCGGTAAATCTACACCACCACAGTACATTCTGCTGTTCATTCTTGGTTCTCCCAGGGTGATCCTTGGCTGACTTCACATTTCTCTGCTTTGTTTGCAATATGAATCTTGCCTGCTAGGATTCTTATTGGCTGGGAAGAACAAATTCAAGGTAGCTGCAGATGCTGTGCCTAATGTGGACCCGTTTTCATGTACAGTGTCTTTCCTCTGTGTGGTCTCACAAGGTAGAATGGACAGGCAAGATGTCTGGCTTCTCTTTCATAAGGGAATTAAACCTAGTGACGAGAACTTCATGCTCATGGTCTAGTCTTTGCCTTCTCACATACCTTCTAGAAATACAGAAAGACTACATCAATGCCTAGAACTCTGAATCCTTGGACATCTTTGTTCCAAGACCTTTCTGGGTCTGTTCTACATGGCTCATCCTACTCTGAAGAGTAGATGGGGAGAAACGTGTGGCCACTGCTGGGAGGCAGTTGAGTGGCAGCCTGCTTGCTTAGCAGACCCTGGGATCAGCCTCTAGCACCTCAGGAAAAGAAAAGGAAGTTAAATATAAGAAATGTATGGGGAATGGGAAGGATCATTGTTTTGTATTTATCTGCTTGAGAATTGGGAACCTCACACTGCCAGGCACCACGTCAGATGTTGGGAAAACAATATTGAGTTAGACAGCCCTTGCAAAATTGGTTGTGGAAGCAGAACTGAGCCATGACCATGGAGTTCCCTGCATGCTCTACTGTAGGAATGTCTGGCTATCCTGAACAATACGAATCCGCTGCGGCATGCCTTGCAGATAGCTGTAGTTCTATGACCAGTCTTTTCCTCCTCCTGTAGGCAGGCAGGGAGGGAGGTAATAAGCAAAGACTGAGGAGAGGTGCCGAGGAAAGGGCAGTCGGCTGACTGTATAGACAGTCACTGTAGACATCTGGCAGGTCACTCTGCCTCTCGGACACTTTGTCTGTGTACAATGGGGGACTAGCTTAGCTGTACTGATAGAGTATAGCTACTGTAAAATATCAAACTGATGGCATAAATAAGCATTCATATCTCTGTTTGGAAGCCTGGGAAAGTATGAGCTCAAGGCTGTATCTGTGAAGGACTTGTCCTTCCTGCAGAGAACCGTCTTCATGATCTCACATGGCAGCACAGGAGCTAGTCCCATCCATGTGAGCGTCACTGTCATGACTCAATCCGCCTTGCAAAGATGTTGCCTTTAGGTACCTGCACATGGAGTCAGGATTTGGGGTCAGAGGTGCGTAGTAGTCCACAGCACTTGCTTTACAGACCCGCAGTGGAGAACTCATGAACGGATGCATGTAAGCACACCTGCATGTTCAACGGGTGGGAACGCATGTGGGAGCCTGAGGGCTTTATTGGAGTCTAGGATGTACCTTTCCAGAGCAGAAGGTCAACAGCCACTGAACATACTTTCCTTAGGGCATACGGGTCCTTAGCCCTTCTAAATAATAAACCTGTGATTGTGGCACACACCAGATATGTACTGAGTGTCTATTTCTTCCCATACTATACAGACTGAAGTACTCAGGAAGACTATATGGTACACAGGATAGATGTATAGATATCTATAAATTAAAGGGAAAGTCTTCTCTACCTACAAAGTCACCCAAAGAGATAGTTATGTACTGTTCACTCTTCTTTCTTCTAGAATGGAGAAAAGATCCCAGGAGGTGCTGCAACCATCTTGTTACCAATAGATAAGGGCAAGGATGGTAGGTTAAGAAAATAGCTGCCCCGGAATGCAGTGAATGTCAGTTCCACGCTTCTTGGTGCCTATGACAAATAAGTTAGCCCACTGCAGTATTCTCACTGCAGTTTTTGCCGTGTTTCTCAGCCAAATGTGACCCTTTCTAATACCAACTTTGGAGGTCTGGGAAGTGTCAGCAGAGCTTGGACTCGGGGTGGTGGAGACAGTGCTCAGTGCTTGCCGCCCTTCCCCAGAGAGAACAGTGGCTCTCCTTGACTCCCTCTGGCTGAGCTCCTGGTCACTTCAGAGTCCTGGCATTTCCCTCGGAGAACTGGAGCCTTGGATAGGCTTTCTTTTGTAAGATAGACTTTGTCATTTTTAGAGCTTTTCCATTTCTGAAAAAAATCCTTTTGGAAAAAAATCAAAAACAGGGATTTCAAATGGCGTTCTCATCACAAACATTATAAGGTCTTGTTGAGCTGAGGCTCTGCTGGGATTTGAACAGGTGAGTGGGCGTGGTCCCTGTTCTCTGAGGCACCACCCATCTGATGGAAGACTCTGTACCTGAGAAAGCGGAATTGGGATGGTGGACTTCTGGAGAATGTGATGTCTCACGGTGTGCAAATTTATTTGAAATGAAGTATATCTGTAAACATATTTAGGGATTTGCTATCATTGAACTCCTGCTCTGGGGTTGGGAGGGTCTTTGCTGAGGCTTGAGGACTCATATATAGTGAGTCTTGGCTCTGTCGCTGTGATGTGGACCAGCTGGAAACCAGGCTCTTGCAGTGGGCAAGCAGCAGCCAGCTGGGGCCCCGGGACCGGGCCAGGCAGGCCAGGTGCAGGGATGGAGCAGGAAGTGTCTCCTGTCACATCTCATCTCTACGCCCAGCCCCAGCTCCTTCCTCCCCTCACACTCGGGAGAAAACACAGCAGCTTTGGTGCTAGATGTGTGGGAAGTGTGTTTGGCATGTTTTCAGTGACATGAGATGATTTTGAAATTTTAAATTAGGGAAAAATCCTCATCGTGGAGATCTGGAACCCTCCCTCTAGGTGAACAGTCATGAACAATAATGGATCTCTCTAGAATCCTTTAGCCAGAGCTCGGACAATGTGGTTTTTGCTAATGCCTTCTCCCCCACCCATGGCATTTGCCCTGTCTCTGGTTAGTTCGTTGACAGATAGAAGCAAGGCCTCCCTAGTCCTTTTGGCTTTATTACGTGTTCATCAGTGCTCACATCTCTTGTCTTCTGGTAAAGAACGTAGAGTTGCTGCCTTAATTCTGAGAATCTTTCAGAGTCTCTGTGGCTCCTGGTTCCGCCATGGTCCTCCGATGCTGTCCTGCTGCTGGCTGGCTGGCTGGCTGGCTGGCTGGCTGCATTTCGTTTCCAGGGTATTGTGCCAGCTGGCAGGCAGGACCGGCAGGCCTCTCCAGTCTCCGCTTTGCTTGGTTCCTTTACTCCCTGACGCGTTCTGGTGGTGGCTTGAGTTTCATTAATGGTTTTCCCCTGCCCCTTGGAGCCTTGATTGGGCCCCTCTGGGCAAGTTCCCTTTCCTCCTTCCTTCTGGCTGCAGCAAGCAGGGGCTGGAGAGATCATTTCCTTTCCCAGAATCCTGGTGTCATCTGTCATCCAGCTTCCAATTAGCTGAAGCTCTGTGCAGTAGTTAGTTTGGAGTGCCAGTATTCTTCCTGACCAGGGCGGGAGAGTGCCCAGGGACAGTGACAGGCTGGCTTGTTATACCGAGCTGAATGGCGGATTTCTCATTAACCCTTTCTCCTGAGCCCTTTAGCAGAGATTTGGGCCAAGATAGATCCAGTTCTTTTACGTTCATTGGCAGGGCTGGAAATTAAGACAGGGAAACTGCAAGTTTGCTTTTGTCGTCAGGTTGGGGCTGAGACCAGTGTCTTACTTTTTGACTGCTGGTGCCTCTCCCTCAACTGACCACTGTACTTGGTGGCAGCAGGAGTCCCTACAGCTGTCACTGCTGCTGGAGAAGGGAACTTGTGGAAGCCAGGTGGTAGCTAGTGTTTCTTCACAGGCATTGACTTAAGGGCTCCCACAGGAGAACGAGAAGGAAAACATCCTAGTAGCAGGGCAGTAAGAGCAAGAGGTCACGAGGTGGGGGGTGTATCCCGGGAGCCCAGCCGTTTAGCAGTGAGTCCTTCTGTGTGGCACATGAGGATTCTGATTACAGAGAGGATTTGCCTTGCCAAAACAGCCAGTATTTGGCGATTAGCCTGCCTGCCTTCCCCAGAGTCCTGCTTGATCTATTAAAGCTGCTTCCAATCTGGAATCCTCTGCATGTCCTCTCTCCTAAGTTTTTCTTTTTCCTAGCTACACATGGATCAAATTTACTTAGATTTCTTGGAGTCTTTAATTATCTTAATTATCATGATAGTTTTGTTTGCTCATAGGTTTTTGTGAGTGTTTTGGTTCAGTTCTGGCAAACACGTACTTGCCTAGACTTATGAATCCAAATCTCAATACAGACAACAGAGTCTCGCTATTTATTTATTTACATTTCAAATGTTATGCCCTTTCCAGCTCTCCCCTTGGGAAACCCCCTATCGCATTCCCCTTCCCCCTGCTTCTATGAGGGTGCTCCCCCCCACTCCTGCCTTCCCACCCTGTCATTCCCCTACACTGGAGCATTGAACCCCCTCAAACCTAAGGACTGCTCCTCCCACTGATGTCCAACAAGGCATCCTCTGCCACATATGCGGCCGGAGCCGTGGGTCCCTCCATGTGTACTCTCTGGTTGGTGGTCCATTCCCCGGGAGCTGCGGGGGGAGGGGAGGGTCTGGCTGGTTGACACTGTTGCTCCTCCCATGGGGCTGCAACCTCTCTCAGCTCCTTCAGAGTCTATATTTTTAAGTCATCTTCACTGAATCTTATGATCATTCAGCTTTGAGAACAGCTCTGGGCCACAAGCTCAAACTATCAGGTCTTCATTTTCACTTAGGACTTTTCTGCATAGGTGGATTATTTACATAAGAAGGAGTCAATTCAGCCTGACTGCCCCGCAAGCACTCCCTGAGCCCCTGTACTGCCCGGCTGCATGTCAGCTCAGCTCATGCTCATCTAATTAAGAGGCACGTTGATTCGAGAAGGTAAATCTTTTGCCACCGATCAAAGAAAAATTTCCAAATATTCATCGTTGGCTCTGAAACACATCATGTGACTGCTATCTTCTGTTTTGGATTATCTGTGCCTCTGTATTAAAGTGCTGAGTGAAGTTAGCACGCTTGCTCCTTACAGAAACAAATATGGCTGGTGGGATGGCTCAGTGGGTAAGGGAGCTTACTGCCAATCCTGGGGACCTGAGTTGGATCCCGAAAACCCAGATGGTAGAAGAGTTGTCTCCTGACCTCCAGAAGCATGTCCAGAAGCATGCTGTGGCATGCGTGTACAAGCACATACACAGACACAAACAGTAAATATCATTTTTAAATCCCTAGCTTTTTTTTTTTTTTTTTTTTTTTTGGTCTTTTCGAGACAGGGTTTCTCTGTGTAACCCTGGCTGTCCTGGAACTCACTCTGTAGACCAGGCTGGCCTCGAACTCAGAAATCTGCTTGCCTCTGCCTCCCAAGTGCTGGGATTAAAGGCGTGTGCCACTACCGACCGGCTAAATCCCTAGCTTTTAACTTACCTTAAGTGATCAATGATGGCTTCTCCCATCCTTACTTTACAAACAACCCTTTCCCCAGCTGAGCTGCCTTCTGTCTAAACCTGGCACGGTCCTCCTAGCTGCTTTTAGCTATCAGGGGGCTCCCGAGGGAGCTGTCAGAAGCCTGAGCGGTGTGAAGGCAGGCATGCTTCTTCCTCGTCCTTCTTGTCTGCGAAGCATTGACCCTTACTTTTGTACTGATGAAGTCTCCAGCCAAGGGGCACTAGCTTTTTCCTATTCCTGAAATTTCAGTCAGATGGAGAGCTTCTACTACCACAGAGTGGGGCCAGATAGAAAGCTTAGGCAGTGATGTTTCTAAAGAGAAAGAAAAACCCTCATAGTTGTGTTTGTAGCAGTTGCTGATCTCTATTGTGTAAATACTTGTGTTGTAGTGACTTTTAAGATACCAACCTGTTTATCAACCAGCTGGGAAAAAGCTCTGAAAATAAAGTTGTTTCTCTGAGGCTAGCATGAGCAGGCTCTGATCATCCCTGGATGTAGTCAGCTGCCTCAGGGAGAATTCTAATCAGGTATGGTGCTTTACCCAGATGTAGAGCATCAGTGCTCTTCCTACTTACCTGAGCTGTGTGATGTTGGGTAAATTATTTGTTGTGAGCCTCAGTCTCCATGTCTGTGAGATGGGAATAATGCCTATCTCAGAAAAGGGTGAGAGGATTTAATGAGATTCTTTCCTTTCTGTCTCCAGCATAGGGAAAGAGTGGAGCAGCTGATTATTCCTCTCCTCAGCACAGTGGCGGTGCTAAGGAGAGGCCAGCGGATGAGGTTTTGCTTTGGGGACCATCTGGATAGAAGCACTCCATAGGAGTTGAAGATGTAGTTTCAGCCAGTCTAGGAGAGGCGAGGGCAAGGACTTACGTTTGGGAAACAGCACGATAGTACTTTATGTTCTGATCATTCCCTAGAAGGTGTCTAGTGCTTTCCTGAGTGTCTGTTAGGGCATAGTCCTGGAGGAACTCTAAGAGAATGTAAAGTAGATAACTACTGTTCTTTATTACCAAATCCTTTCCAGGCTTTTCCTCTCCTATGCTCATTTGGACTCTCTCTCTCTCTCTCTCTCTCTCTCTCTCTCTCTCTCTCTCTCTCTCAGATCTGAAGTTTTTGCATCCAGATTACTGGCACACCCTTGTTACTTTTAATGAGATTATATTTATAGGATATAATAACATAAGATGTACAGTTTTGAAATAGTGTTAAGAAGCAGTTCATAGATTCCACCATTAGTCTCCCACAAGTTATGCCCGTCATGGCACTGTTCTCTGCTTAGTGCTCAGCAGACTGGCAGCAAGGGAACTGTAGGTTAGCAGTGATGTGTCGGGAGCCTATGTGCTGCTCTGGAGCCCGGCACAGAGCCTTGCTAGCCACCACGGAGGCCCCACTCTGTTAGTGTTCAGTGGCTTTGATTCTGTGTCTTAGAGTTCTCTGGAACCTTTGCCTCTAGCTGCTAGAGGACGGACAAATCATGGGAGCCATAGAAAGGAATGGCTTCTCTGATTGGTCCTAGATACAACATAAGACACATTGTTCACAACGTATCAGCTGGAACTCAGTCTCTGGGCTCTTAAAACCAAAGTGTTTTACAAGCCAGGGAGTGCAACAGAGTTGCATGCTTCAGAGAGGGAAGTAGGCTTGATGAGAAGCTGGCCAGGCACTAGTAGAAACAGCCATAGTATCTACCATGGTTACAGTTCATCCAAGGTCACCAGAAAGAATTGTTTGTGCTTAGCTCTAGGGCGTTCTGGGTGACGTGCCATGTTGAGAAGTACAACCTCATTCTCACACTTTGGCCGAGAGCTCATTTAGTCTGGATGTATGGTTGATGTATCATGTTCCACGATTTTCCAGAACTGGAGAGTTTCAATTGGTGTGTAGTGGCTGGTTTCAAGTCAACACTTGAAGTCAGTAACAATATTCACTGTTGTGTTTATAATTTTCATGTAGTCAACACAGGGTGGGAATTCACATGGAACTTTTTAATTTTAATTTAGCCAGTTGCCTAAAATGCTTTAGACAATTTTTGTGGGTTGTTTTAGTCACTTTCCTATATGACGAAAACCAACTTCCTGCCTCAGAACAAGATTCGACTTTCAGTGGGTTTGGCAGAATGTCAGGTGGGGTACTGGGCTGAGAAAGGGGTGAACAGTCAGCACTGAGATTCAGAGGATCCAACGTCCATTACAAAGGCAAGCTTCCTTCTGTCCAGCACTTCTGTTCAAAGTGGTCATTGTACAGTCCTCTCTTCGGGGTGTCGTCAGAGTCTACAGGAGTGAAAGACAGTCAGAATCGGATAAACTGCACACCACTAGACCATCAAGTCATTCCTGTTGAAATACCTGGGGCCACAAAGTCTAAGGTGCCTTTCTTTCTAACTGTTGCCAGGAGAGGGTCATGGTAAGGGGTGGTGAGCTGGCTGGGTCTCAGGACCCAGTGCGTACTATAGAGCGCTAACTGCAGGAATCTGTAGAAACTCACTCAAGCTTGTTACTCTGAGACTCAGCAAAGACCCTGCATCTGGGGCTCATTCCAAGCACATCAAATACTATGTTTTAAACTGTAGCAAGCACAGCTAGGTTCCACTCCTGAAGAGATATCTGTAGATGTGTCTTGACCAGAGTGATTTGGGTACTGGATGGTTCCCTGCTTGATCCATACATAAGCGGCTTCATGCATACACGTTAGAGTGGAATGGGCTTGCTTTAGATCCTGACCTCATCCTTTTCTAGCTCACTGACCTGGGGTAAGCTGTTTGATCTCTCTAATCTTAGGTTTTCATCCATTAAATGGGGGAAATTATATGTACCCCCAAGAGAATGGGAAGAAATGAAGCACGTGCCTGTAAAGCACCAGGGAACACGCACGCGGCTAGCTGAGAAGCTTCAGTCACTGGCTGGAAGGCACCTATGAGTCCAACAAAAGAAGCCAGAACAGAGCCACAGCCAGGAGGGATTGGGAAGCTAGAAACTAAAATTTGGGCTTTTGTGATGCTTTCTTTGCCAAGCCTGCTGTTACCCCAGCAGAGCTTTCCACAGACCGTGAACTATGAGGCCGGACACGTGCTTCTCCCCAGTTAGGTGCCTATAACATAGAAAATAGAGCTTTCAAATCAGCCCACATCCTGGCCATTCAGTGTCCTCAGAACTTTCCACTTCCCAGTCAGAGGGCTTACCCTTTCTCCTAGAGCCCTGCAGCATAATGATCACACATTGTCTTCGAACTCATAATAACTAGACACACAGCATTCCCTAAAATGGTAGGAAGAGGTTTGTCCTTTACTCAGACTCCAACCTTAATGGCTGGAAGGTTGAGCATAAATTCTTGACTTTGAGCTTGAGATGCTGTGATTCTGGAGAGCCTTGGGAAGGGGGTGGCCTTCGCTTTAAGACCAGTGGGATGGATTATAAAATGAAAGGTCTTCACAGAGCTATATTTTATAAACCTTATACAGAGTGCAGGGCGTGGGACTGGACTATGGCTAGGAGAGGAGTTTGAGAGTAGTAGTGACAGGGGGCTTTGGCTCCCTGCTTGAGGAGGACAATCTGTTGTAAAAGAAGATGGAGAAAGCCAGAATGCAGGGTTAATGTGTGCTCAGGTTCCAGCCCAAAGAATGCAGCTTCAGGTGAGAGAATGCAAAAACCAAGGAAGAGTAGGGAAGGGGAAATACCCCACATTTTTTTCAGACTTGAGAGCCGTGATGGGTGTCACCAGTCATCTGTTCTGTGTGCCATAGGAACTGTCTCTGTGTCATACACTGTTGGGTCTCCTTTTGTATACGAGTCCACAGGGGCTCTTAGAGTTGGGAACATTAGAGCCAGTCCAGTTCTTCTGTCTACACTGTTTTAAGACGCTTCAATACCTTGGGCCTAAAAGTAGTTGTTATTGGGGCCACTGGAGAACCCATAAAGACAGGAAAATGTCTAGAACTCAGAAGACAGAAACACTCAGACAGGAAGATGTCTAGAACTCAGAAAGAAACACTCAGAAAGGTATAGACTTGCAAATGTAACCTTATTACTGGACAAAATTGAGGAATCTCAGGTTTTGCCCTAAACAGCAGTAGTAACCTTGGGCAAGTCCCATAACCCTTCTGGTCTTTAGTTCGCTTATCCATAAAATATGTGCACATAACATCTCTATGGAGTTTTTTGATTCCAAGTATTTCATCCTTGTGTTTTCCTTTGACATCATGATTGTGTTTGAGTCCTGTCCCATTCTTCTCTGTCAGACATCCCAGACTTTTTCCAAGGGCAAAGGGTTAATTAAGGTAGAATTTGGACTGGAATGGGTATTGCTCTTATTTTTAATAGTCAGATAACCAACCATAAGCATATTTTCTAAGCTTTCCATGTCTCCTCCTCTCTGCTATAGTGTGTTGATCTTTCACAAGCTTCCGCTGAACTGCACAGGGCTCTTTCAGGTTCAAATGAAAGAGCATGAGTAAGACACTGAGCTCAGTGACTAAGAATCTAGCGACTTCCTGGTAAATGCTGGCCCCTCGATTTTATTGATTTTTTAGAATGTTCTTCCTCTCCTACCCCTACATTTTGCCACCTCTGAATCATGTATCTTATATTTTATGGTTTGGAGTGGTTTAATAAGCAGTAGATTTTTTTTCTTGCTTAGTGGTACAAAAGCTAATGATGCATTTTACAACCCATTAAATGTGGCATTTCCCCAGCGTGGTTTCACCCTGAGGGTCTCATTTCTCCCCTGGAATGCCACCTCCCCTAACTTCTTACGGGATTTATCTCTTCTAGAGCAAAGCAAAATTAGGGAAAGAAACAGTTGGTAAGAGACTGTCTCAGCCATCATCTTGTCTGGCTTGTGTGGCTTAATTTTTACCATTGTTGTAATGGAGGCCAGGGAAAAGAGGAATATGGAAAAGACCCAACAGGCCTGGCATTTGGATTTCTCACCCAGAGCTCTCTCTTGCCCAGGCCAGCAGTTCCTCAGTAATGCCTTGGTTGTGCTGATGAAGCTGGGACCCAGTTGGATAATGAGTATTTCTAAGTCTATTTATGGGTTTTGAGGAACACATTTCCATGCCAGCATCCCAAGGCTGAAGAGACTAGATCACGGACCAGTCTTCTATTTTCACACAGAACCATAGCGTTTCAGGGCAGAGCTATAATGCTCTCACCTGTGTAGTAGATGGATTTGCAGGGCACGATGCTCTGGAGGCAGGATATTTCCTCCTGGTTCTTTGTCTGCAGTTTCGGGAGCTGACAGCATGTGGATGACTGTGTCTTCAGTTTGAATGGTTTCTGCAATCTGACTGCTCCCAGGTTTGCACAGCTGAGCCAAGTGACAGATCAATCACACAGTCCAGACACATCATCGATCTGTTCATTCGCTCCATCGCCTCTCCCTGCTAACACCTGCCACCTATTAGGCATAAGCACACATGCAATTCCAGTTAATAGTCACAACAGCTTAAAGAGGTTACCGGCACATACATTTTGCAGATGGTAAAACTGAGGAACATGGTGATATTTTAAGGACTTTGACTTTGACATTGATGAACCTTCCAGGTGAAGTATAGTAATATGGCATTTACGAGCAAGGGAGAATTTACAGCTGAAAGAAAAAGTCTTAATATTGAAATCACTGTATGAAATGCTTTGTACTATAAACTATGAACAAATACAGAGCCTAGAAGAAAAAATTGCACTATGTGTGATTCTAGTACTGAAAGCTGAGACTAAAGGATCACTGTGAGTCTGAGGTTAGCTGGAACACACAGAAGTTCAGAACAGCCTAGTCTACCCTGTACCTCATTCACTCGCAGCATTGATGGTGTCAGCCACTCCTTACTGAGCCAGAAAGACGTAGCTCAAACCTCTGCCTTGTCTCATGCATCATCAGAACTTCCAGGGTGTGAGAATATCCAGGTGGTCTGGTCTTTTTCTGGCTTCTGTAAAAAGCAAAATTTTCTCCTTTGGTTCTAGTGATTGATTATGCATATTTAAAAAGCTATGTTGATTGAAGGCTTTATATCTAGAAATTTCTAAAATATGTTTTTATTGGTAATTTAAGACATCATTGATAGAGTAGAGCAAGTACAGTCTTGCTTGCAAAGGGCTTTTTCCTTGACTGGAGGGTCCCTAGTTCCTGGGGTGATGTCCCTTGTCTTCTGCATTGGACTGTGGGCATCTGAAGCTACTAGGCAGGGGGCCTTGTCTTTAGTATGATGGCTACAGCTTCACCCACTCAGTTTACTGACTGGATAGAAAGTCACCATGGAACACAAAGGTTGGTACAAAAGGTTTTATGTTTTCCCTGAAAAATTCAAAGTATTCTTGCTTTGTGAAGATTTGTTTTCCCTAGGGGGAACAGTCCCATTTAGGCATTTAGCTATCAGCCAAAACTACGCAAGTCCTAGGCTTGTCTGTTAGCAGCCAGCACTCTGGTTCCAATCAGAAAATTTGATCAGAATCCAAAAGTTAAAAATAATCCTCTTTTTCTTTTTAAATAAAAGAGGGGATGAGACAGAGGACTCTTGCTTCTTCCCTAGGACCATGTGCATAAAGGAAGCCATGCGGTGCGTTCCTGGATGCTGCTTCTGTTTCATAGCTCTGAGTCGTTACTGGCTGAGCTCTGGTTGATTTCATCCTATGTTTCCCGTTCATTTATTGTGATGGACACTGACTGACCTCAGGGAACTCTGCCCTTTGTGATGAGTCTGTCCATCTCTATCAGAGCTGCTAAGAGAACCGTGATGCTATGTCATCTTCTGTGGTCTCCAATACAGAAGCTAGTGGTTACTTTTAATGTGACTAATATGGGGAAGGAACAGAATGTTAAGCTTCAGATAACTGGAGTTGTAAAAGCCACACCTGGCAGGTGTGAGAACTAGATAACTAAGCTCTGGAAGACATCAGTCTGTTCTTATGATCCGCTATGCACATGGGACACTCAGAATCATGTGCATGAAGTAGGGAAGGCTGAGCTGTAATTGCAGTGACTCAGCATGTGGCTTTGAGCTGCCTCTCAACATCAGTCTCAGGTTCTCTTTCCATAAACGTAAGACCAGAAGCTTCTAGAGGACTTTGTGTCTCGGATACCTAGGGTCTGCTGTTTTGATCCTTGATGGAGCCCTCTAGAATGGTGTATTTTGTCATAGTTCGGTGCTGTGTGAGGGAGGATGTCTGTTGCCTCCACTTAGCTCACTGGCAAGGGCTTGTATGTACAGCTATTTCTGCATTCGGAGAGTGGGAGGAGGTGATAAGAAGAGAAATGTTCCTTCAGGAGCCCTGGGAAGGCGCTTGGTGCAGGGTAGGGATGCCTCCCAGCTGGGGGTGGTACACTCCGGAGTGTGGTGTAGAGTTGAAGGATGCACTCAGTTACCAGAATAGAAGCAGAGAGGGCTGGACTAGATGGACAGTTAAGAGGGTCTTCCCAGGTTTGGCCTGCTTTATTTCACCTGGTAGATGATCTTGGTATAGTTTGTGTTGTCTCAAATCACTGGGTTCCATTATTTTTATGGCCAAATAATATTCTATTGTGAATCTGTTCTTCATCTTGTTTATCCTTTCATGAGTTTGCTTCCATTTCTTGGTTGTTGTTGAACAAGGCTGCGATGTACCTTGGAATGCAGGTGTATCTCTTTGGCATACTGATTTCCTCTCCTTTGCATTCATAACCAGGATCAGAAGGTAGTTCGTGTTAAAAGGTTCTAGGAACTTCCGTACTGTTTCTCATAGGGTTAGACTGACTTATATCCTCACCAACAGACAAGCATTCCCTTTTCTCTGTATTCTGATCAATACTTGTTATCTTTAGATTTATTTTTTTTAATTTAATAATCCATTGACTCAGTCTGTGCTGTGTATAAGCTTTTGTTCATATATGTTAGCTCTTTTGAGTATTGTCATTCACACGGGAGCAAGGTGGTACTTAGTTATGATCTTGATTTGCGTTTCCTTCATGTTTGATAATGCTGGTCATTTTTCATTGCTGGCCATTTGTACTTCTTTTGAGGAATGTTATTTAGGCCTATTTCCCATTTTGAAATCAGTTTATCTGCTAGTGTTTTGAGATCCTACCAGATTGTAAACTCCTGTGAGATGTGTCATTTGGAAATACTTTCCTTTATTCTTTAAGGCATCCTTTTCTTTGTTGTGCAGAAGGATTTTATTTGTTCTGATCTCATTGGTTTAGTTCTGCATTTGTGTTTTGTGCCTTTAGGAGCATGTAGAAAAGAGAAGGTAGGAGAAATAGATGTGTATTTTCAGTCTCTTCCTTCCCTTCCTTCCTCCCTTCCTCCTCCTTGTCTCCCTCCTGCTCTCTCTCACTTTCTGCCTACCTTCTCCTTTTCTGAGACAGTTATTTTGAGTCTATAATCCTCAAATTTGCAATCATCCAGCCTCAGCCTCCTGACTTTTCAGACTACAGACACACACTATTGTAAATAAAGCAGGCCAAACCTGGGAAGCAGGAACTTGACTATTCATATGGTCTTTATGTATTTTGTAAAAGTAATCACTTTGATATATGTTTAGGGTGGAAAGTCTAAGACTATAGACAAGTGTAAGGAAGACAGTCAGCCAGCTATCCCCTGACCCCACAGCCCAGAGGCCATCCAATTAAAGCTATCTGCATCCCATCAAAACCCCAACTCGGAAGTTAAAAAGTAGTCGACTTGGTCATTCTTACCCAGTTCAAGCCAACACACACAGTGCTTGTATCATCTGCATCTTAATGTTTAGTTTACAGACTGGGGGTGTTACTTCTGTGATATTAAAAAGGACTTCAAACTGTGTATGGCTGTCCCATTGGTATCTAGCTTGTGTTATCTAAACGTTCTCTTTCCACGGATCCTTGGTAGACACCAGAAGAGGATTCACTAGGTATTTGTTATTCCCACTGTCATCACTTTGAGTCACAATACAAAGCCACTTTCTGGAAAGCTACAGCAATTTTTCTCCCCCTGACAGGGAGAGGATTAGGGAGGTAGCTGTGCCCGTGGCAGCTTCTCCAAGTCTTCTGTTTATGATGTACACTGTCTCACTGTTCACACCGTAGTTCTTTGAGTGTGAATTAGGTTGACCATCTTTTTGACCATTCCTTACCTGTTCCCTCCTTTTCTGAGATGCATGCTCATATTCTTCCCATGCTATTCAAACAGTGAACAACATTCCCGGCTCCTCTCCTCTGCTTCTTACAGCTGCATTCTCCAGCATCTCATTTTCTTGGTTAATTTTGTTCATAATCTTAAACAAATATATAGGCAAATTTGTGTCAAGTGGTTGGCATTACTTGGTCAGTCCCACCTTTTAATAACTGTGGTTTTTAAAATACCTTTTAGGATCTAGCAGGACAAGTTCAAGCATTATTTATATTTTTCTAAAACACGTTTAAGTATTTGCATGTATTTATTCTTCTAGCTGAGCGTCTAGTTGGAATTCCTGCATTCATACACCTAGAAATTCACTTAGCAGTATTCACTATGATAAATGGCTCATAAACAGAAACATGTTGATTTTATTGAATCCTTAACGTTTCAAACTCTTGGTGCAAACTTTATTTGCATCCATGGCAAATATTTAGTGAAAAATGAAATTTTTTATTATTTATTTGAACTTTGGCTCCATTAGCTGTAGAACAACTTTATCTATGATAAATGGTACATTTTTATTTGCCGCAAAATTGCATCAGAGTGAACAGCTGTATAACAGTTGTCCTCAGCTTTAATGTTTGTCTTTAAAATACCGTTCACAGATGTTATCATAGCCATAACCTAATTATTAAACCTTTAAACTATATGAAAGCTTCAAGATCCTATGCATGAAGGATTAACCTACAAATGAAGAAATTTACTTGTTTTAATTCTGACAATAAATAAAAATTAAACAGAAAAACATTTAAAAATATTAATAAAATTATCAGTAATAGGATATTTCAGAAATGATCACTGTGTGTTATCTGTATATGGTTTTTATATAGATATAAACCCATATTTATGCAAATGGAATCAGCTTACACCTTCTATAATCTGTTTTTCCCATTTAACAATATACTGTAGTTTATACACAAGTAGTTATTCTTAGTATTATAGTTAGTGGCTGCTTTGAATGGATAGATCTTTGCTTATGTAACCAATCTTCTGTGGTTTAAAATCTAGTTCACTCCTGATCTTGTGGTAGTAGAAAGCTGTGTGAAACATCCTAACTTTACAACATTAAGCTGATCTGGTCTTAGCATATAGTCTGTGTTTGGGACATATGTATACATTCACCAGTGAGCATAGACACCTCATGGCCTCTTGGTTCTGATAAGGAATCCCTTTTTTTTCCAGGTAGCTGGAAAGGAACAGACATAGCTGCTTTGCCCAGATTACTGGGGACAGTGCTGAGATTGTTTCAGAGAGCTCACTCAGCAGGTTGTCTGAGCAACTTTCGAGATGATGTTCCTGATAGCTGGCAGGTGTTAGGGCCTGACGTATATGCTCTATATGAAGAACAACTTAACTGCTCTCATTTTCTTTCAATGACCTCCTCCTTCTATGACCCATAGGACATGGGCTCCCTCTAGCTTCTCATTTTTCCTCCTGCAGGCAGTTATGGCCTCCTGAAGGGCTCTGAAGCTGCCTTCAGGTAACACTGGGACTCCCTCATCTAGACAGTGATTCTGCTTTTAGAGTGTATTGTCAGTAGGCATCTGGGCTGCAAGTCTGTGCGGAACACAAATCCATAGGAACAGAGGAGGACTGAAGACAGGAAAGAATCAACAAGGCCAACACATGGAGATGTGGCCACAGACTTTCAGAGAAGCCACGTGGATAGGACCCTGTGGGCAGTATCACTTACAGATGTGTTGTGGGAAGGCAACATACCCACTTTTGCTCTAGTTTTTTGAGTTACTTCATTCTTTAACATTGGGTTACTTTTTGGCTCTTCTCCTGATCTTGCCAGCTCATGCTGAATTCCAATCTTTGTTACTCTGGAGGAGGTTCAGGCCATAAGAAAATTTGCTCTGACCTCAGCGCTTTCCTGTCATCTTGTCTCGTCAAGGACCTTGCTGTTACTCCCACAATCCTTTGCCTCTGCTCCACTTGCTGGCAATCCCACAATCCTTTGCCTCTGCTCCACTTGCTGGCAATCCCACAATCCTTTGCCTCTGTTCCACTCGCTGGTACTCCCACAATCCTTTGCCTCTGCTCCACTTGCTCATGCTCCCACAATCCTTTGCCTCTGTTCTGCTTGTTGAGGCTCCCACAATCCTTTGCTTCTGCTCCACCTGGTGCTATTTCATCACTGGGTCCCTTTGTGGGCTGCAGTTTTGGCTGTTTATCTTTTTTGTGAGTTTCTGATTATTTCCCCCAGTACTTCTATAATGTGTTTCTTATATGATAACAAATTGACATGTCTGACTTCCCACCCTCAAACCAAAATTTTCCTTCCCACCAGGAACTTTATATTGGTCCTACAATAATGATAGTCTTGTTTGATACATATACATTTTTCAATAAATATTAAATGCAATCAGGCATGTTTAGGAGCCAAAGACAAAAATCTTCATTAGAGATTTAAAATTTGCTTAAAACTCTAGGGATTGTTTCAGGGCCAACACACCCACTTCCTATATGGCTAACTTGTTGACTTAGAAATTCAGATGTGTGTTAAGTGATGTACAGGATTGTGACAATTCTTTTTTTAAACTGAGTGTGTGCACACGTGTGTGTGTTTATTTGTGTGTGTGTGTGTATGTGTGTGTGTTGCAAAGGCCTTTCTTAATCCTTGCAATTCTTTGAAAGCAATACCTTTCCAATCAAGGCTTTTGATTCTCTGCAGTAATCAGCAATCCTCATCTGCCTGTGTTCTTACAGCATCTCACCACACTTGTCCATCCTCAGGACACACTGACCCTCTCTCTTCTCAGTTGCTTTCTCACTTGTTTCACATATTCTGGGACAGCCTGGACAGCAGCCACATTGAGTGGCAATCAGACAGGGCTTCAGAACCGAGGACAGCGACACGTCTGCCTGGGAAAGGGAGGGTGCTTTGGTTTGCAAAGGTTCCTGGAGCTGCTGGAAGCTTGGGTCTGTTCCTTCTCACCTGCTTCTGCTCTGCCTTTAAACCTACTTATTACCTTGACCCTGACTCTTGGGTCCAGTTTGTGCTGGTGTGTGTGACATTTCTTCCACTCATGGGACTTAATACAGGAGCATGGAGTAACCTGAAACTGGAAGTGGGGCAAGAAGCCCCGGGCTGAGCCCTGGGAATGCTCTGTGACTTTCCCATGAGGATCTCTTGCCTTGAGCTGCCCAGATGGATGCTGGGCTGTTGTCATCTATTTGTTTTTGTTTTGTTTGCTTTGCTACTGTGTACATCATGTCCATGTTTCAGGACACAGGACATGGACAGGAAGAGAGGGTGTGGAGAGGCACTGGGCCATTTCAGGTTGTGATGTCTGATCAAGCACCCTCTGTTATGACATAGTTGAGGTTTGCTTTTAGTGTCAGTAATTGATATTTTGCTGAGAAGAAGGAAGATAACCAAGAGTGAGAGTCCTAAGGAGCAAAGCAAGCCTTTTACATGTCTAAATTGTGACAGCAAGGGCCTTTAAGTGCTATAAATATAATAGAAAATATATTGCTAATATTCGATAGCTGTCTGTGTTCAGCACCAGCAGCCTCATGTTCAGTGTTACTACGGAGGGCCCATGCAGGAAGAGTGTTCAGTAATACAAAAAAGATAACAAGTATTCAATCCTCTCCATTCCTACAATGTACATAACCCGATGTTCATAACACTATACATATCCTGATGGTTAGGATATGGGAGAAAGTGGTGTGTGGACAGAGGCTCTTCTGAAGTGGTCACATTCTGGTGTTTGTGTTACACTAAAGGATGCCAAATTCTCAGGAGCAGGAGGGAGAGTGAGCCGATGTGAATTGCATTTGAGGTCTCAACTCCAGATAATATTAAGTCCTGTGAAGAGTAAACAGAAGCAGTTTGCTCATTAGCTGGGCTTAGGGAGGTGCTACCCACATGTTTAAAGTGCTAATTATTAGTGATCTTTAATAGAGCTAATTTAGCAGTGGTGAGCATCACACATTTTTGCTTTACGAAAGTAGCCCATTAGCCAGGCCATTATATCTGATATTGACTTCAAAAGTTAATATTGAAATTGGCTACAATTAGAGTTCACACAGAAGCTCGGGAGGAGAAGATGAAGGTGGAGGTAGGAATCAGCAGGAAGGGTGCACAGGAGGAGGAGGAACAGCCAGCGCCCGGTGCCCCAGTGTGGGAGGCTCCGTGGCTCTGTGGGTCTACAGGGCTCCTTCCCCTCGGCTAAGCACCAGCCGTCCTCCAGGGCCTGAAGCTGCCTGGGTGAACACATGGTCCTGCCCTCAGAAAACTTGCTAGGGTCTAGGGAAAGAGGCAGATGCGGCAGTGGACAGTGAGGAATGACCTGCCTGGGACAGGAGGAGCCCGACCAGCATGGTGTAGTGGGAAGGTGGAGTAGGTGCAAGGCGAGGCATGAGCATGTCGGTGTGCAGAAAGTGCTCCTCACGTTCAAGGATGTACCCGAGTCAGGAGAAGGTAAGCATCACCTCTTCTTCGTAAATTCTGCATACCCTGGCTATCTCCCCATGTCCCTGGCTACTGCTTCTCGTTGTATAGGCCTGGTCACTTGGTTTAGGAAAACTGAGTATGTACAAACTGCCAGAAGAAGAGCTCTTTGTTTTCCTTCCTGTGGACACTGAACACACTCTAGCAGAGGAGCCTGAGTGACCTTTGCTTAGGAGTGTCATGACCAGACAGGAGAATTCTGCCACATGGGTTCCCTTCATATCTGCAGGGTATGGAGACACGGTGTCTCCAGGAATGATGACATTTGTGGGCTGCTGAGGATGAGGAAGATGGCTGGACCTTAACTCACGTGCATTTCCAGGCTGGGAGAGGCTTGTGGGGCTGCATGCTGTGTTTGTTCTCTTACTGACTTGAATGTGGCCTCTTCCTCTCGGCCAGATGTACATCTCCCGGCACATACTTCCTGCCTCGGTGGTAGTTGTTTCAAGAAGAGCTCCAAGAAATATATTTATGTTTGCTGGGGTTTTCCAACAGGCCATTTCCTCAGTAGCTCATTCACATGTGTAAGGAGAAAGAACGGCTCACTTGTTCCATCTCTGCACCGGCGTGTGTGCCGTTCTCTTCAGCACTGTTTCATGTCACGCCCATTTCTGCCTTCTCCCTTTTCTTTTCTTATGTTAACTTAGGAAAGAGGAGAACGGGGCGGGGGGAGACCTATTCTATCACGAATAGGTTCTCTGCCAACCCTAGCCCCCATTACAATGTCTTCTCCTAAACCATCTATTCACTATTCAGGAGGGACCATGTGTGTATAGTCCATTTATGATTCAGTTCTACAAAGCATCTTCACAGGGTCTTACAGAAACCACCACCTGGCCTGGCTGGCTCCTGCAAGTAACTCAGAACGAATGTCCTAATGGGCTCTCTTTGAACTCAGGGGATGATCAGCAGAGACTTACACCACCAGCAGCCTTGTGTCTGAATCCCTCCTGACCTCAACCAGAGATCAGGAATGACTGGGGGTTGACGTCAGAGGCTACTGGGCAAAGCCCTGCTCTGAGCCACAGCTGTCCTCTGGGAGCAGCCAGATACTCCATTCTCTCCCTGATCTCCTCCTCAATGCAGCCCAGCTCAACTCTCTGCCTCCCGAGGCATGTGCAGTTTCCTCTGGGTAGCAACTCCTGGGAATCAAAGCACAGCCTGCTCTACCTGCTGTACCCTCCACTGTTTTCCTTTTCAGCAGGTAAATGCTACACATCCATGGCACAATGCCTATCTGTCTTCTGCCTTTCCCTTATACAAAACCTGGTCCATATGTTCTCCTGGGAGAGCCTGTCCTGCCCATCCACCTCCAGCTCACCACTGAACTCTGAACTCGCGTGTGTTCGGTTTGACTTGATATCTCCTGAGTCTCCCGTGTGTGACAGTGGGGGAGGAACAATGAGTATGACAAGGCTTCTCTCTGGAGATGTCAGGATAAGTTAACAGATGTGAGAGGAAAACACGCAAATGCCATCCAACACGGATAAGGAACAACTGGGGACAGCTCAATGTGATGGAGAGATCAGGGAAGGCACACCGAAATGATGGATTTGAGGGAGTTTAGGATGTGGAGTCAACATGATTGACTGTCCAAATTGGAAAGTGTAGTGGAGAGATGAATGTCTAAGATGCCATCCCTGTTTCTGTTCGGGCACCTCAGCGATGGGCAGTACCCATCGCCTGGCAGTGTGGACATTGGATAGATAACACCCATCATCAGGATAGCACCCATACGATGTGGCTAGGTGGAGGGGAAGGGGAAGGATGGAGTTCTTTATCAGAATCTCAAGATCTTGATTTTTAGTCAGTCTGCCAGATACCCAGTATTAGGAGAAACGGAGCCCTGGGTATTGTGGACTGTGAGTTACCAGAGGGCAGAACGTGGGTCTTCCCCTCACTGGGGGTCTTGTGACATGAGTACTGTGTACTCATGGGTATGGAGCTCTCTTGGCTTGGCACCTTTCCTTTTCCTCTTTCCTGTCCAGCATTGCTTGGTGTTCGAGCCTTTGTAAGTCAGGCATCAGCTAGGATAGAGAAGCAAAAATTGGCTCTCCTGTCTTCTGGGATCATCTCAAAGATAATGTTTTGGTCTGAAAATACAATTACTGAAGAGTGCAGATCTCAAAACATAAGAAGCTATTTTTGTTGTGAAATTAAGACATTTATTGGATGAGGGAATGGGTTAAGGTACCACATTCTGAGTGTTGGATAGCGATGGTTTATAAACATTCATACTCTCCCCAAACAAGACATAGCCAGTCTCAATGGCCTGGGAGATGAATTATTAATACACACCTCCTGGATAACCTTTATTATAGCATGGAACCTAAGTGATGGATTGCAGCTAAGACCTGAATATCTGAAACCCTGGACAAGGGGAGGAATCTTCTCACGGTGGGAGAGAGTGGGCTTAGAGCCGATAATGAAACCCTTGATTAGACAAGGGTGAAGGCAGTTTCTCTGATACTCTCATTGCCTCACAATGTGTAAGTAGAGTCACCTGGGGTTCTGTTTCTAATGCAGTGCTTGATTCTGTAGGTCTTGAATGAGACCCAGGATCCTGAGTTTCTAACAAGTTCTAGGTGGTAGGCGATAGCCATTACTTTGAAGAGCAGGACTATAGGGCTATTAGGAATCCTTTCCAAGTGACACCAAGTCACCAATTTATATGCTGCACAAAGTAAATTTGTCTCGCTGCTGAGCACCCTAAGAACTCATTTAGCCAGCACTGGTTTGCGTGTGATTTTGATGTTTTCCTCTTCCCAGGGTCATTCAAAATGAGTCCTCATTATATATTTATTATGTGCTAGGTAGGCCTTGTGTTAGACTGTGGTAATAGCAAGACAAATAAGGACTGGATTTTGCTCTCCAGGGACTTCCAAGCAGAGATAGACAGATATGCCAATAGGACAATGGGTTGTTGTCAGAGACATAATGTCACCTGCACAGAATGCAGTGGAACAGAGAGAAGAGGTGGGGACCTGAGTGTTGGGATGTTTGTCGTTTTAGCGGAGGGACAGGGCTCAGACTCACTCGGAGCAATGTGGGAATGCTTACATGCGTGTTCTTAAATAAGTGCAAATTGTGGAAGTATGACTGAAATCCAAGAGGAATGGGAGGGCCGTCCACAGGCTCCCTGGCGGCTCACACCATTGGACACTCACCAAATGCTCACTCAGGTGTTCGTTCCTGTGTCTGTGTGACTCAGGATTGCTTTCTGAAGGAGATTGGAATGCAGCCCAAGCACTCCGCTTCCTTGAGGAAACCATTGCTTTCCCAGGCCCAAGAACCCCTGGGCAGGGCCCATGGCACAAGGCCCAGCTTGCTCTTCCTTAGGACGAGAAGTGCAGGCTGGACGCCAGAGTGAGGACCAACCGTTGGTGCTCTACATATGAGAAGCAGTGAGGAGGAAAATGTGAGGAGAACCAGGCAGCAATGGGAACATGTTGTCTGAGGTGCAGAGCAATGAGGAACAGACACAGGGTTGGGAGGAAAACTGAACTGGAGAGTCTTGGGAGGATGCTGGTGGCGATTTTTACTTCCTTAATAGATGCAGAGCATTTCAACTTTGCTAATTAACAGAACAGCAGGCTTGTAATTCTGACAACAGCAGGACATGAACGTGGTGGGCTTAGCACTGAAAGCTAGCCAAGCATGCCTTTGTCCTTAAGAGAAAGCACAACACCCACATTGGGTCAGGTCCACAAGGGTTCCTGCTGACTTGTTTTGTTTTCCCTTGTAGGCCAAAGGAGGAGTTAGGGGCTTTTATTTCTTCTCAGGCCTTCTATAGAGGTAGTGAGGGATCTACTGTCTCAGCAGGTTTGTCTTAAGGAAAAGGCTACCCTGCCACTGATCTAGTGTTCACAGCCTCATAATGCTGTTGGGTACACTTTGTGTCAGAAGGAGCAGTAGCAGTGCAAACTGCTTCCTGCAATGCATGTGTGCTTATAGAAGTTCTGTCATGTTTCTTCCATTTTGGCAACTGGTCTACCTGCAAAAATCCCACTCCTGACTACAAGAAAGAATGAGCCAGGAAGTCAAGTTATTCTAGTTTTTACAAAGCACACTGAGACTGAGTGAAGAATTTGCTTCCAATGCATCCTTTCAAAATATGTTGATCTGATAGTGAGAGGATTGTGAAAGATAAGATTGTGTCAATAAGTATGGAGAAGGAGCTTAGGCTCAGGGCATTA
This sequence comes from Apodemus agrarius, assembly GCA_964023405.1. Taxonomy (NCBI): domain Eukaryota; kingdom Metazoa; phylum Chordata; class Mammalia; order Rodentia; family Muridae; genus Apodemus; species Apodemus agrarius. The sequence goes on from OZ030018.1 coordinate 66,037,998, forward strand.
GGGCTGAGAGACACCTTGGGGATCGTCTACCAGGATCACTGGTGCTTTTATGATAGGTGATGACTTGTGTAGCTCATTTTAGGAAGAGCTAACTCGCATTTAGTCATGTATTCTTTCTTCAAATATTTATTGACCATTTACCAGGAGTCTACCAGGATGTCTACCTGGTAGTGAAAACATGTTCCAATTTCATTGGTCCTGTTTGAGTTAGCAGTCGATGAACTTACCCTTTATTCTATATTCTAACAGCTGGTTTCACTGGGTCCCTGGGGGAATGGAGCCATAGGCTTTTCATCCGGTGCAAATAAGTTTTATATGCAAGGTCACCATTTTCTGAGCCCCTGGGCTAATTAGTTTAGCTCTACTTGGCTTTACATAATACATGTATTGTAAAAAAGTTATTTGTAATTCAATTTTGGCAAATGAAAAACTAATTTAAACCACTAAGGCTACTTTTATTTTAAAAGCCCCTCCCCCAAGCAAATGCTTTTATAATGTGAAAAATCTTGTTGCTACTGTTGGGAATGATTATTTCCTAGTAATGGGTTTAGTAAATCTTGGTACTTTGGGAGTTCTTGTGGTGGGCACACAGTTAGGCATATAGCCCAGCAGTCATCAGAACTGACTGGGAAGCCTCTGGTCAAGGAAGTAGAAGCCTGAGAGTCTTAGAAGAGGGCATCTCCAGACTGACATTTACCAGAGCTGTGATCACTAGCCTGTGATCCTCCAGGTCCTGAGAAGGAAGAAATAGGGAAAGGTAGTCTAGGACCTCCCTCTCTGCAGACGAGAGTGGGTTGGACATAACATACTTAATCCCTTTACTAAGTTGCCAAGGCTGGCTTTGAACTTACAGTCCTTCTGCCTTGACTTTCTGAATAGTTGGGTCTATGGGCCTGGTACTACCAGGCCTGGCTTACTTTGAACTTGTAAATAATCTGGGAAAAGACTGATAGAATTTATTTTTTATATAATTTTTTCCTATAGAAATTAAGAGTACATACTCACGTAAGCAGAGTATTTAGAAACTGAGAGCAATGTCTTTCACTTGTAAAAAAACAAGCTGTTTTGATACTGTAATGTCATTTTCCACAAACAGTTCAAGAGTTAAAGATGGTTGAGAAGCTAAAAATGTTCCTTGATGTGTGAGGAAAAAAAAAAAAACAAAGCAAAGCAAAGCAAAGCAAGTAATAGGAACTACTTGTGAATTTTGTAATAATTGTTACTAATTAGTCCCTTTCATGAGCTGTAATAGTCTTTGGTGTGGGAGAAGAGGGTTGGGCGTGCCGATCTGAAGGAACTAAGGAGAGAGCTAGAAAACAAGGCAGTGCTTTGAAGTCAGAATTCTTCTTCCTTGTCTTTCTTCCTTCCGCACTGCAGCCGAGTGGGCCTGTGGCTACTACTCCACATCGTGTGCTGTGTGTCAGCTTCTGAAGAGATGTGATTGCCAAGTAAAAGGTTCACTCATCAAGGGAACATAAAAGAGAAGAAAGAAATGAAACAGTCAGACACTGGAAATTTGATTGGGGTTGGATTATGATCTCTGACCTTGGTGTCTTAGTCAGGGTTTCTACTCCTGCACAAACATCATGACCAAGAAACAAGTTGGGGAGGAAAGGGTTTATTCAGCTTTCACTTCCACACTGCTGTTCATCACTAAAGGAAGTCAGGACTGGAACTCAAGCAGGTCAGGAAGCAGGAGCTGATGCAGAGGCCATGGAGGGATATTCCTTACTGGCTTGCTTCCCCTGGCTAACTCAGCCTGCTCTCTTATAGAACCTGAGAATACCCACAAGGGGTCCTCTAACCCTTGATCACTAATTGAGAAAATGCCCCACAGCTGGATCTCATGGAGGCACTTCCCCAACTGAAGCTCCTTTCTCTGTGGTAACACCAGCCTGTGTCAAGTTGACACACAAAACCAGCCAGCATACCTTGGGTCTTGGCATTTGGTGACACATCTCTCTCTTCCTTGGTTACATGTGCACAGGGCATGAAATTTCCCCTTCCCTGGGCCAGAGAGCTAATTCCTGGACTGATGGTAAAATTCATTGAGAGACTGAGAGATGGAGATTAGCCTTGCCCAGCATGCAACTCTTCTTTGTAGATTTTAGACTTGGCCTCACAGCATGTGGGTGTGTTTGTGGTCCCTGGCTCTGTAGTACTAAGCTGATAGCATTGCTTGCTTTATAAGATCCATTGTGTGATGTCTTAATAGTAATTTACAACAGAGACCCCAATTACAGCTCCAAAGATATGAGTGTGGGTAGTTCCCTTACAGAGTTCTGTTAGGCACTGGAGATAACTGCCAGGGTTACAGTGGTCTAGCCTGAGGTTTCCTCCCTTCCCATGCTCCTCCTACTGGGTTGGGTTGGCCTTTGCTTCTGGGACTACGGTTAAATCTTTCTTTTCCTGTTCTGGGGAGCTCTGGTGTCTGCTCCACCTCTTCAATAGGAATTTGTCTAGACCCAGGAAAGTACTTTACAACCACAAAGCAAGACTTAAACAACCGGACAGAGAAAGTGCACTTTTAGAGAAGATTGAGGACTAGTGGTAACATTAGGGTGTGTGTGTGTGTGTGGGGGGGGGGTTTATCATCATCAACTTGGCTTCTGGCTAACAGATTTTTTTTGTTATTTTCCCATTTATAAAATGAAATCTAACAGCTTATGTGCAAGGAGATGTCATTAGGGGTTCTGAACTAACTCACCGGTACATACTACATGCTGTCCGTGTGTGATACTCTGCTAGGCACTAGAGGTATAAACGTGCTTTAAAACATCTTGCCATTTTCAAGTTGTTCAACAACCACAGGGCTGCCTGTGTTGTCATTGAGACACTGGGTTCTGTACTCAGTGGGAGTGAATTGAACTTTCCTCTCTTGAAAAGGACCGAGAGAAGAGAAGAAGGCTTTAACTCTATCACAAGGGGGACTCTCCCTGTGTTAGGCTGGGCTGCAGACCTGCACAAGCCGCGATGATGGGTCTGGGAGGCTGAGGGTGGAACCTTGTGGCCTAGCTGATACGTAGCTGACATCTTTACACTCTTTCTGTTTTGTTGTCCTACAGGATCTTTTCGGAATGATGGTTTGAAAGCTTCTGATGTCCTTCCTATCCTAAAGGAGAAAGTGGCCTTTGTGTCTGGTGAGTACGCTCTTTATAGTAGAGCTCAAGAAGGACTGTGTGTGTGTGTGTGTGTGTGTGTGTGTGTGTGTGTGTGTGCATGCACACGCAATCACCCACTGTCCTTTGTGAGAGGAGCCACGTTAGCAGGTAGGCTTGTTGTGGTGGCTTCCTCTCTCCAGTGACAGGCAGAGGAAAGGGGGCCCTGACCTCACCTGGAGACTCTGGAGGACACTTACAACAACAGGCAGGTTCACACACAGCTCAGAACAGTGCAGCCTGATTTGCTGTCTCTGCTGGGGCCACTGGGGCTCTGTGAGAGGTTCGAGGAGGAAGAGTGTATCCACCCCCAACATGTTCTCCAGGCTTTCATTAGTGGATCACAAACAGGAGGGGTATTTGTTGTTGCTGTTTGGTTTTTTATTGTGGTTATTTTGGTTTTTTGTTTGTTGGTTGGTTTCTCCTCATTTGTTTTCTTAGCAAATGGAAACAAAAGTGTTTGTATTCTCAAGTCTTATTCTTGGTTTGTTTTATTTGTTTTGTGAACCCCCAAATATTTATTCCTCAAGTCAATCCTAGATGATCCTGTGCACCTGGGCTCCCCGCACCTAATTTGGGTATTAGCTATTTGCAGCGTTCAGGCCAACTGCTGCTTCTTGTAAACAGTTTACTTGGACCTAGCCACACATGCTCTATTAGGTAGAATGTATGTTTCCCATGATGTCATAAACTTGGTGGCTGAATTGGATTCCTTCTTGGTTCAGAACTTGGCAGATCCTGAGCCTGGGCTGGGTGCTGACAGTGGGAGCTGTACAGAGAATAACCCTGGTGTACACCTTGTCGACAGAGCCTTTGTTTCTGGATAGCCTTTTTGTCTCAATGACGGTCCATGGAAGCATGGTCTGTGAGTGAGCTTGCTTCCATAGAGTAGTAACTCACTCCATAGGCACTGCTGGCTCGGCAGATGTGTGACAACTATCACAGAAAGAGGAAGGGAGGGGAAGTCCTCTATGGGAAGGGAAACCATATTTGAGCTGTCTCCACCTTACCAGAGAAGAGAGGTCAGCAAGTCAGTGTGGTATGGGAGGGGAGGCAGGCATGTGCTAGGTATACGGGAGACTTTGTAAGATGAGGTGTGCACAGAAGACTTTGTAAGATGCGGTGTGCACAGAAGACTTTGTAAGGTGCGGTGTGCACAGAAGACTTTGTAAGATGCGGTGTGCACAGAAGACTTTGTAAGGTGCGGTGTGCACAGAAGACTTTGTAAGGTGCGGTGTGCACAGAAGACTTTGTAAGGTGCGGTGTGCACAGAAGACTTTGTAAGGTGCGGTGTGCACAGAAGACTTTGTAAGGTGCGGTGTGCACAGAAGACTTTGTAAGGTGCTCTGTGCATTCTGTAGCAGAGCAGGCGGGCATGTGCTAGCTGGGTGCACGGGAGCCACTGTAAGATGCTGTGTGCATCCTATAGCAGTGGGTGGACTGGTATTTTCTCACAGTTGTTGCTGTTAAGAGAACTGAGATCCAAAAGCTGCCTTGGCCTATTTGTGTTAAGTAGGGATCCCATCATCACTAAAGGTGTAGAGGCATAGTAGAACACCCTTCTAGAGGACCCCGTGGTGTGATTCCAGCATAGAGGCATGTCTGTGACAAAGTAAACTAGGATTTGGAGTGCCTACTGAGTTGTGGAAGTCCATGTGCGGAGGTCCTGGTGGTCTCTGTGTGTTGGTTTGCCTTGGGCCCACAGCCACAATTCCTAGCACAGACTTTAGCCCACTTCCCACTCTTTTATGGCCCTTTGTTAAGATGGTGTCCTTCCTATCCCCTGGGCGTCCTGCTGATGCCCCTGTTTATCTTATGCCAGACGCTTTCCTTCCTATGCTTCCCATACCTGCAAGCTTGAGCCTCTCCTCCCCTTCCCATGTTCTATTCCCCTTACCCTCCTCCAGAGGCTCTTTCAGACCTAGTCTATCTCTTCTGACACCATGTTGCTCAGCAACCATTCAGGGACTATGAAGACAGACATAGTATATTCTGACCTTGCTTCATTGTTAGTGGCTTGGTTTTCCTGTGTAGGTCAACTGGATGTGAATGGGGACCAGCCAGGCCAGGGAAAGCCCACTAAGAGGTAGGGAGTTGTCCTTACTGAACTCATGGAGTAGCTTGCCGGGAAGGCGGCCGGGGTGAGCCAGGTAGGAATGGCAGTGTGCCACTCACGGCTATGCTCTGGAATGAGCCAAGCCTGACTCATCCATGCCTGCCCGAGCAGGAGCTTCTGAGCTCAGGGAACTTTGCCCTCTGAGCCTGGGAAGGGCACTGAAGGTGGTTTGGAGATAATGGCTGACTGCACCTAAGAAGGAAAACAAAAACTGGTTTCTCTATTCTATACACCCTGAGTCAGGAAACATAACACAGAAATAGAACCAATCAGAGAAATCCTAAGTTAAATAATGCAGTGTGGCAGTCACATTTCATTCTGAGAGCAAAGCCAGGAGCATGGTAGGCAGAGAAACGGACCATTTGCTGTGCCCACTCTCCTCTGCCAGCATCTTAGCTTTGACCAGGTAAAACAAAGCATGTTACCATGACAACGGACATCTGAAGTAGTCCAGGACAGCCCAACCACTTCTGTATGCAGGCGTGTGTGTGTGTGTGTGTGTGTGTGTGTGTGTGTGTGTAGGGTGACAGTGACTTTCTGTCCCTTGGTGTGTCTCCGTTGTCCTAGTCCTGACCCATCGTCCTCCATGGCTGGCAGCTGTGGGGTTCTGGCCTCCCACTCACAGCACAGCACCCCAATCTCTTCTTTCTGCCCAGCCCTCCTGTGTGGGACCTACTGTATCCCTGGGATCTTCACATGCTTACACCCTGCCTCTGGCCACCTTCTGGTAATGCTCCATGCTACTGGGGACAACCATTTGTACTCTGGGTCTCAGGGTTTCAAAGTATGTTCCATAAGATGATCTTTGAAAACAAGGAAAGAAGTTTGGGACTTGCTGAATATTAAAGACCTCCCACCCTCTCCTTGGACCATCCATCAAAGCACATTGACATTTTAAGGCTCTGTAACATCCTACAATAACCAACTTTATCTAGTCTAACATGGCATTTCCAACTACAAAATAACCTCATTCCCTTTGGAAAAAAACTCGTGTGCATCCATTAAAATCGTGGTGCAGAGCTATTGTTCTGTGAATCCAACTTTTGGTATGCTTCCTGAGACGTCTTCCTCCCACGCTCCTCCCATCTGCTACCCTATCTGCCTCCTGAGAGTGTGAGTCCTCCCTACTTCAGTCAATGAAGCATCACCGTCTCTCACTTTGGGCCTTCCTCCTTCCCCAGCTCGGCTTTCCTGTCTACACAGAAGGCGAGTCATTGACATTTCTAAAATACGCAACCCCCTCCCATCGTCTGCATCCTTTTTCTGTGGCTCCTACTGCCAAAGCCTTGCATGATAGGTAAAGGGCAAGAACTTGTTGCACAAGTCAGTGGTTTTATTGAAGATCATGCATCTGTGATGCTTTGAATGTCTGCATTTCCTCTCTCCAATGCACTGTCCTTGGACCTTCCTGCTTCATCTCTGCTGATCTTCTAATGTCATATCCGTCTTGGTTATCAGTGATCCACCTTACTGGATGCTCAGCTTCTGGACACCAGAGTCAAATCCTGTTTCTCCTGTGGCCAGCCATGATTCAGACCTCTGATGCACCATCTGTAGTCCTGTTCTCCTGCCTTTGGCCCTTTGGTCTTTGTGTTTGCCCCTGGTGGCCGACAGAGGATGGATGGCAGGGCATCCGTCTTCTCTGGGATCATCTGATATGGTAGAGCAGTTCTCACCCTCACCAGCTCCTTCCCTCGCACAGTCTTTACCAGCCCTGTTGTGCCATCACAGTCAGGCCTGGAGCAGATGCTGTCTCTCAGCATCTCTGTGAAGCTCGTATCATCTCCATGCCTATGGGATGCTTTCTACTGGCAATGTTCTATGATCTTGTCCTCATTAGCCAAAGCCTACCTTGACCTTGAAAGGTGCTGTTGGTCTCTTATTTTGCTCCGAGGCAGGCTTAGCTGCCCTTCTCCATGACTTTATTTTCTTCTCCCTCCTGGGTTCTGCAGCCTGCCTTTGAGAGACTGGCATGCCCTATCACCTGAGTGCAAAATTCTTCATCTTGTACCCACTGTGAGGCCTCATTCCATCCATTGCTCCAGCTTTCCAGCACGATGCTGCTCTTCCTCTAGACTTCCTCTTCCTCTTTATTCTTAGATTATTTTTTTTCATTCTGAAGAAGATAAGTTTGATCCTGCCCCCTTTTCTGGCCTCTTGGTCCACCCAAAAGAGACATCTTTGGAGACAAAAGAGGCCATTTTTTGACCTTTGGGGGCTCCCTGCATTCTTAGACCCTTGCCTCCAGTTGGGGGCGATTCCATAACTCTTATCAACCAGCCCTCCCAGCTGCTGCTCACCCTCTGCCCATGCAAGTCTCTGTTCCCAGGGTGCCATATCCCTACTTATATAGAATCCATGGAAAATCAGGGAGAAATTTAACAGTGACAGGAGACAGACAGACAGACAGACAGACAGACAGACAGACAGACACACACACACACACACACACACACACACACACACACACCTACCTCCAAGAATGAAAATGCTTAGGGTGCTGAGGTCAAGGCTAGCAGAAAAGGATGTCTGAGAGCCTATTAGCTTCTGAGAACGTGTCTGTATGACCCTTCTGTTTCCTGTCTTCATGTGGCTTGTAGATCACAGTTGGGAGATAAACCCCTCTCCCAAGGCCGATGAGATGAAGGTGGTTGTCAATGCAGAGAGCGAGGACTGAGAATATGAAAGGTCTGGAGTTGGGAAGCCTGTGGCTCAACTCTGTGTCTGCACGAAGCCACCCTGCTGGGTGGAGAGGGAACTGGACAGTGATCATGCTCGGTGGCTTGATTTTGTTTAATCCTCTCTTGCCTGCAGCCTCTCCCACCATCTTTGTGTGGTGGTGATGGTGTGTGTGTGTGTGTGTGTGTGTGTGAATGCATGTATGTGAGAGTGCATGTATGTCTTGTTGCTTATGAATGCATGAACAGAGGCCAGAAGTCAACACAGTTTCCTCAATTATTTTAACCTTGTCTTTTGAGACATGGGCTTTTATCTCAACTAGATCACTGATTGGGTACACTAGCTGGTCATCAAATTCTGAGGATTTACCAGTCTCTGTCTCCCAAATGATACACTCTATCACGTCTAGATCTTACGTGGGTGCTGGGGAATCTAAACTTAAGTCCTCACCTGTGTGCAGTAGGAACTTTACTCATGGAGTCACCTACCCGGTGTCCTTCCTCGGCAGCCTCCTCCTCCTCCTCTGAGGTATTCTGGATTCACTGTTTACCAGGCCTCCTCCGACAACGCCTGTGTGCTCTATGATCAGAAGGAAGCATTCCATCCGAGCTCACGCGTGGGCAGGGCCAGGGCCGCTCAGTCATGTAGGAGATGTAGGCTTCTTTCTAGGGTTGCTATGATACTGTGGCCACGTGCCCTCTCTCTTTCTCCCATTAAACCCCCTTTTGGTGCTCACTGTGGAGATGTCAGTGACTTCTTGAGATGCAGGTGAGCACTGTGATCCTGACATAGAGATGGGTGGCCTTTCGCTAGTAGAGAGTCAGTGTGCTATAGGGAAGTAGTCCCTACCCTTCAGCTCCAACCCCATTCAGTACCACCTGAGAAACTGGTCTGCTTTGTAATTTTAGTGTCTGTTAATGAATGAATTTTAACATTATACAATAAGAGCAGAGAGAAAGTGTGAAAAACAGAGGACATAACTGCGGCCACCTCGAATCCTATCCTAGTAAAAGCAGTGGTCACCATTCTGGTCCACTCCTCCCAGCTATTATTTTCCATGTAGTGTTGAGTAAGACTCTAAGCACCCATGCTTCTCCATTGGGTGGGACACGTGGTACCTCAGGCAGTCAGTGGGTAGAGCTGGCCTCTGGACTGTGTGGAGGACCCTGTGTTGTCTTACTGAGTTTGACAACCTCCTGGCAAGGCCGACCTGAGGGACGCTCTGAGGCCTCTCGTGTCGTCAGCCCCTGGAGAATAATCCCACACCCCTGGAGTCTGCATGGAAAAGTGACTGGAGGTTAAATTTCCAAGGCAAATCACTTTTCCCCAGCTTGTTTTCTCAACAAGAACAGCTACAACCACCTTCTTATCATCTCACATGTGCTGAAGGTGCTTCTTCTCCGCGTGCCTTCTCCTGCTATCTGGGAAGTCTTTGTAATAACTCTGCAATATGCCCAATATCATTTTTAGAGTCTCTAGGCAAGGCAGCAGAAATCTAAAGAGACTTGCCCAAAGTCATACGCCTTACCTACGTGTAGCTTCCCAGTTAAGAAGTAGTGGCGACTGGTCCCAGGCACTTGCCGCCTGGTCTTTTGACACTAAATAACATTATTTCTCATCTGTAGTTGACTTTCCTGATGCTTTTCCTAAACAACCCACTCTCGTTCCTTCCAGGGGGTCGGGACAAGCGAGGCGGACCCATCCTGACCTTCCCCGCCCGAAGCAATCATGACAGAATAAGACAGGAAGACCTACGGAAACTCGTGACGTATTTGGCCAGCGTGCCAAGGTAAGGTGGAGGGAAACTGTCTGCGGGAGGGAGAGCGAAGCCCCTGAGCTGAGACAGCCACTGAGCCTGCCAGAGGCCCTTGGACCGGGTTCTAATTGTTCCTGGAACATCACCAGCCATTGTTTACTACAGTCCCCTCGTTCCTGCTGGGATTCTTCTGGAAGTGGTAACTGTGGGCAGAGGTGAGAATCCCACCCAGGCTACCATGACTGGGGCGGAGCCTGCAGCAGGAGATAGCGTAGTCTGGCCTGGAAGAATGGGGAGCTGCTGTTTACTTTGATGAAAACTTCTGGCTTGCATTATGGCTGCTTTCAGAGGCTCTGGCTATCTGGATAGCCCTTGAATCTGGGGGCAAATAACCTAATCTGGAAGTAGTGCATGGGTCAATGGTCCATTAGAATCAGGATAATATTGCTAAAGATTTGTTATGGGGGGGCAGCAAGTGGGTTCCACGTTGTATATATGAATCACACACAGGTAATAGATACATAGGATACATGGACGGTATTAGGTGTCACTGATGGAGAGATTGCAGGGTATAAATGGCTCCTCCAGGTCAAAGAGTGATAATGAAAGAAAGAGCGAGTGGAACACACTCAAGGCCACCCTAGAGGTAGCTGGTAGAGGACATGCCGTAGACATGGATTTTATGTCATTGAGAAGGAAAGAAAGAACTTTTGACTAGTTAGAATGTGCGAGCCAGAAGAGCCCTGCAGAACAGTCTGAGCAAATGGGTACGGCATTCCAAATGTGTATTTAGGGATGGTGCAACTCTCTGGGGTGCTGCAGAGGTTGCCTGGGACATGGCTATCCTGACTGCTGTATCAGTACCCACTCCTCTGTGACACTCAGTGCCCCTGGTCTCTTAGCAGAGTGCGTGCCTGTGGAATGTTGGTTGTAGAAGATAAGACGAGGTGCCTTGGGCTTTCAGAACTTTCGTTTTATGGGATAATTAGCAAGTTAGGCAGATGAGCTATAAATTCTGCTCTGTCTTTGCAAGGAGACCTGGGATATTTTTGACTATGCTGATTAAGTTCCCGGGGCAGGTGTCAAGTGAGGCAAGCGGTGGCTTCCCTAGAGCTCCGGGGCAGGAAGTGTGAAGGGGTTGGTGGATGCTGATGGGCAGGTGGTGAAAGGAGTCTGAGGAACAGCATGACGCGCTGAAACACGCGTTGAACGGAATGGTCAGCCCTGGAGAGCTCCGAGCAGGAGGCTGAAAACAAGCAGATGTGCAGAAGGATCTTTTTGTCTTGATGATCTCCACTGGGGTCTTAAGCTCCAGTAATAACTTTGGATTATACCCGAGGAGCCTTTAGAGTGTGACTGCGTGGGGGTGAGGTGGTGAAATAAGAGTCTGGAGGTCTTTACAGAAGAACCGTTCCCATCGGACTCAGAGCACGGGGATGGTCTGGCTACCCCGTGACTGTGCTCTGTGGCTTGGTACTTTAGCCTTGTTGGGGCTACGCAGTTTTAAAAAGTGCTTTCCCCGAGTGTACTAGTAGGTGTGAAACAGGACACTCCCAGAGCAATCTACCTGAGGGGTTTTCATGGGGATTCATGATAGACTCTCATTTTCTTTTAAAGCCAAAAGAAATTAGAATCCCAGGAGACGTGAAGGATGCATTTTTCTTCCTTCAGTGCTCATGGTTCACTCTTTCTTTAGAATAAAAGCACATGAGTTAGAAGAACACACTTTCCTTCCTTCTGACTTGTTAAGCAAAGGCTGGGACAAAACGGATTGGAAGCAATTAAGAAAGGAAAAGATTTCTGCTGGGTACAAAACAATAAATAAATAAAACCCAAGAGGGGCTGAGAGGGAGGTCGTGAGAACAAAGGGAGATGATGGCATTGTCTGTGAGGGGCACACGACATGCTGCTCTCTGCTTCCCAGCATGGCAGCTTGTGTTACACACACACACACACACACACACACACACACACACACACACCACTGCTCCCGGCACACAGGCTCGTCACAGCTTCCCATGGGTGGGAGGCAGGAAGGCTGTTGTTGCCTTCAGTAGTGAGAATTGTCTGTGATCCCTTGCTCCCTCTATGAGGACCCAGAATCACTGGGATTGTGAGCACCAGCTGCACTCTGCCACCTAGCCACGCCCACCAATTGTTTCCTAATTGTGTTGGATGGGCGCTCACTCGCCATCAGTCACGGGAACAGAGTAGAATTGTTCTAAAGGCAGTGAAGTGTGGTAGGAAAACCCAGAACTTTAGTGTGCTGTTCCTCTGCCTCGGCTGGCTTTGGGAGTGAAATGAAGCTAGATTAGGTGGATGATTCTGATGAAAAGAAACTATTGATCCTGGGTCATGCTCTGAGATGTTTAAAGCAAAGATTTCAGTTTGGAGATGCAGTGGTTATTACAGGCTGGTGCGCTCAGGTCTGTAGGTAGGTGACATTCAATATTCATTTATTCATGCCTTTATTTATTATTTATCAAAATTTGGTTCGTCTGTATGTCAGGCAGATTGAGGATTCATGGTGAGCAAGAAGAGAAATACTGAGGAAAGAAGGAGACACCTGGATATTTCTCCACATGATCCAAATTGGCCACAGTAAAGAACAGCACAGCTGGGAGCATGCTAGAGCAGGCCTGAACCAGCTAGGAGGAGACACAGAACCAGCTAACAGGAAGGACAGCTGAGAGACAGAAGGAACCAGCCTGATTAGAAAAGATGATTGACAGCAGTCATGATGACTAGAAATGAATAGAGGTGCATCTGCCGGGCCGGGATGCGCTGTCCAGACCACTGTGTTCAGCTCGTGGCACTATGAATCGTAGTCTCACACACCAGGCAGGGTGCGGTCAATGTGGCTGCATCCACCAATGGGAGACAAGAGAAACAGTCCCTGACGTCAGAAGTCAGGGATGCTGCTGTACAGGGGCGGGATCTACATAACTTACTCCTCTCTTGTGCATCCTTAGTACAGGGTAGTGGTCAGGACTCAAGTGAAGAGCCTGCCCACTTGCGAGCTGTCCAGCAGCAGCATGCTGTCTCTGGTCAGGTCACTGGACACTGGACAGTTCTCCATTAGGAATGCTATAGAAAGAAATGTTCCATTAAGTCGAACGTAGGATTGTAAGGATTTCTAAGTCTCTTTCCTGTCCTCAGTTCTGAGTTGCTTTGACAGTGGGAAACATATACCCCATAAAATTCAGGCCCTCAAACCAGCAGACACACCCTTCTCTGGCTCCCTAAAGAACTCACTGGCTGGCAGCTTGTCTATACCTTCACTCCCAAGAGAACTGCTTTGTGGTCTTCTCAGACTCTTGGTGAGACTTTTGGGGTATCCCCTGGGGCCAGGGGTCATGAAAGGGTGTGATAGTTCACACCACTTTTCTGTTACTCTTGAAGGGTCCTTCTTAACTTGAGCTGAGTCTTTTTCTAATCTTGGCTTCTGTTGAGTTTGAACATCTGCACCCCAAGTCTCTTCTAGGCACCTTGTTCTGAGAAACCATAGATTGTGAAAACACCTTAAAAGTCTTTCCTTCCACTCCCTCCCTGAGTGTCTGCCATGCGCCAGGATGGGAACCGTTGCGTGCTGTCTTTCTCACATCAGCCATGTGGGCTGATCTAATCTTTATTGTCCTCCTGGTCTGCTATCTGCTTGTAGTTACATGTGTGTACAAGGAACGGAAAGGAAAAACTGAGATATGATCAGCTGGCCTGGCTAACATCCCTCAGAATTGAGAGATAGGGCTGAAAATGCGGATGCCTGGGCACTGTCCCCAGCGTGGGCTGGTGGGAGCTGAGCACACGCTTGAGGCGGTAAGCGAGGGTTGTTTCCGCCACGGCAACGTGCTCCTTCCCGTCATCCTTGCTACCCAGCTGTGTCCCGATCATCTGTCTGCTGCTCCTAAGGTACCGAGTGCTGAACCTTCTATCAACTCTGCTATTAGCAAATCTGCCAAGATGCTGAGTGTTTTGTCAAGGAACTCGAGTGTCACATCAGCCAGGAGAGATGACAAGAAATTAGGATGGGTTATTCTTTAATGCCAGTCAAACCAAGGTGCCTTTATTTGTAGCTTATTGTTTGCTAATATTTGCACTTCTTCTACTGACTGCAGCAAAAGATAAATTGGGCTTAAGGCCAGAGCTGTCTTTGTGCTGCATCATTTAAAAAAAAATAAAAATAAGCAGAAAGGAGCAGAAAGACAGCTAGAGGAAGAGGAGCGGGGCTCAAAGCTTTCCTCCTGCTGCTTTAACACAGGAAAGCTGGAGCTATCTGAAGTGTCACCACCTAAAGGCCTTCATGGTTGGGACCTGTGAGGGAGGCGTTGGTAGCCCGTCCTTTGTTCTGGGACGACCACTTCAAGGAAGGTACAGGGAGAAATCAAAGTGGTGGAGGGGCCAGGAACGGGGCCAGCGAGATCAGCAGATCACTATTTATGTTCACATTTGCCTAAAAATCACATTTTAAAAGGCACTTTAGACTGACGTTGTTGCCTGTGTGGGAGGATTGTCGTTTCTATTGCAGTTTTACATTTCACGTTTCTCAGCTCAACGTCCTTCTGTACCATCAGCCAATCATTTTCTACTAAGTGGCTAAGGAACATAAGACCCCAATAGTAACTGCCGTAGCTAGTTATCACTTTCCTTAGAGTCATGGCAACCTTTGTAGAAGACAGTGGAGAGGTCTCATACACAGCTTCTGGCCTCCTCTCTACCGCTTGCCGTCAAGAAACTCGTGGGCACAGCTTGGGCCATTTCAGAAGACTCTGAGGGGCAACTTATAAAGGTGTGAGGAGGTTTGGGGAAACCGCAAGCTTTGAAACAGCAGCAGGGCAATGAGTCTTTCTAGACAGGGCTTGGGAGGATCAGAAAGACTCCCAAGATGAGCTGTGGTGGAGAGATGTCACCGGTGCCTCCCTGGTGGGAAGGGGACGGGGACTTGATATCATGATTTTGCTCTTCTCTCCTGCTTGCTGTCGACTGAGTTCTCCCAAAGGTGAGGTGGTAAGGGAGCCCACTGATGTCCTTGAGGTGGGCCAGCCTTCTACGACCCTGCCTGCATTGTGTGGATGGGCTTTTAGGGGTGCCCACGGAAGACATTCAGTGTGCGATACGATGGGGGCATGCTATTCCTACATTCTTACTCTAGTATTCTAATATTTAATTAATAAAGGTGTCGGGAAGGAATCTTTTAGCCTTTCAATAGCCATTGTTCTCTCCCCAAAGGAGGTATTAGTAGTAATAATAAGACAGTTCTATGTATGAGCACACAGCAATATATGCTATGTAAAAAAAAAAAAAGTAGATATAAGAACATGAGAGTTTCAAAGCATGGTAGTGAGATAAGGTATTCACACTAGCCCCCAACTTGAGAGGCCGAGCGTGACGTTCAGTCCTGCTTCCCGCAGCTGTCTCCCCTTCCTGTGTGCCCCAGAAACAGCCACTGCCTGGAGCTTTGGGCTTATTTTTCTCTTACTGTTTTCTCTCATAGACTGTCTTGCTTCGCTTGGTCTGGGACTCAGCAAAGTGGCAGTGATTCCATCAAAGATAGGTTTCTGTGAGTGGCTTTCCTGACCTAGAGGAATAGGCCACACCACTGATGAATCTTCAATTCTAACGTTGAGGGAAAATGAAAACTTCTGACTCTGGGGGCTCATGACACAATTATTAATAGAAGATTAATGGGGTACTAAAGTGTCTCTTGAGAAGTTCCCCTTAGTTAACTCAAACAAGGGAAATCAATCATGATTACTTTTGTCAGTACTTTGAAGAGGTGCTATAATTGATATTGATATCAAAGAATAAGTGAAATTCTTTTCAATGCATTGATTGCTGGGAAGGAAGGGCTGCCAAGCACTGGCCCCGGTGCAGAGGGTGGATTGGATCCTCCTCCTGCGGCCTGGCAGAGTCTGCACGCACGTCGTCATGAGCAGCTCCTGAAGGGCTGGGTGCAGAGCTGCGCCCCGTGCTGGGGGCTTGCAGCTTGGGCACCTGCAGTGTTGCTGCCTTGGGGTCAGGGTGGGGTTTTACAAGGCTGTACTCCAAGCACAGGCTGGATCACTAGGAGACTCTGGCTTTAAATACCGGTGGGCAACCCAGGCAGAGCAAAGGGCTCAGGGCAAGGGGAGAGTGAGGCAGGGAAGGTCAGAGGTCAAATTAAATTTCAAAAACCCAGGAGGATAGAAACATAAGGACTTCTGGGGGTAGCAGAGATGATTTCCATAGGTCCAGTTAAAACGTTTTGATGACTTAATAATAATAGGGGAGGTATCGAGTCTTATTACAACGTGATACGCCTTGTCTGGTTGATAGCCCTGGGAGGCCTGCCCTTTTCTAAAGGGAAATGAAAGAGGGGTGGATTGGGGGAAGAGGTAAGCTGTGAGGTGTGTGTGATAGGGTGACTGGGAGGAGAGGAGGGAAGGAAACCTGCAGTGAGAATGTAATATAGACAAAATAATTATTTTTTAGGAAAAAGTAGTTTTGCTGATGGTCACTCATAAGGAGAACAATTAAAGTTTAGTTTTTAGATTGGCTTTGGCAGCTGAGTGGAAGAGAGAATGGAGAATCCGGGGCATTCACGGTTGTATCAACGTAAGTGGAGGATGATAATAATGACTGTCATTTACTGGATACTTACCAGCTCTGCTCTAGGTACTGCTATAAGGACTTTACAAACACTGACTTGATCCTTATAGCTCTTGGAGGTAATGTTGTTATTATTCCCATTTCACTTAAGGGCAAACTGAGGCCAGGGAAGGTAAAATGACTTGCCCATGGAGTCCTAGCCAGTATAAATTTGAAGTTAGATGGTCTCTAGCATCAAAGCCCATGTTTCCCCCCATTTTGTTTATTCTGCTCTCATATATTACATCCTGTCTGCGGTTTCCTTTCTCTTTCCTCCCCTCAGTTTCTCCTCTTCAACTCTGCTTTCCCCCACTTCAACCCCTCTCCACCTCCCCTCAGAAAAGAGCAGCCTTCTGGGGGTATCAACCAAAAACGGTCTAACACACTACAATAAGACCAGGCACATATTCTTTGGGGTCATCTTTGGGGCTATCTTTGTCCATGCATCTCAGGCCCCTGAGCTCTGCCACCACTATGCCCTGAACTCTATCTAGCTGCCTTATCATTTCAATGCATAAGACATGGGCTTTGCTACTTTGGAAATCAATATGCCAGTTTCTCAGAAAATTGGGCATGGATCTACTTCAAGAGCCAAGCATACCACTCCTGGACTTATACCCAAAAGATGCCCCACTATACCACAAGGACATTTGCTCAACTATGTGCCTAGCAGCTTTATTTATAATAGCTAGAAGCTGGGAACAACCTAGATGTCCTTCAACTGAAGAATAGATTTTTAAAAAGTGGCCTGAGATGCATGGATAAAGATAGCCACAAAGATGACCCCAAAGATGGCTAAGGCTGAACTGGAAAAGAGTGGGGGGAGTAAGGAGCTCGGGACATGTGCTAATAGAGGGCTCCAGCTTCTGTCCTCCCAACCTGCTTTCCCAGGGAGTCTCTGTGGAAGCTGGGCATGAAGGGGGCTGAGGCAGGAAATGCAAGTGGCCGTTGCTGCAAACCTAAGCTTCTGGCCAGAGCTGGCTCTGGGAGTTTGGGACAGTTGGGGAGGGCATTAGACTTTCTCCCTCGTGTTCCAGTTACAGACAAACAAACTCCACTTGTTTATGCTCAACTATGGCAAACACCAGATTGTACCAGGAGATATAGGGAAAATATAAAAGCAGTTAAACCATAGGATTGTTAAGGAGCTAAATAAAGACTCTCTGTAGCGGAGGACACCCCTCCCCCAGGGTAAATCTTTCGGGTAGGGTGCACCCCGTGAGAGTTTAGGGATGATCTCCCTGCTCATTTTCCTCGGGCCTGTGGTCGGTTCTCCATGCAGCTGCCTTATGTCTCTGCCTTCTGCTGTCTCCTGAGGTCAGCACATGTTTCTGGAATTAGCGGTCAGTTGATCTGCAGCTTGACGACAGTCCGCTGCCGTAGGACTTGGAAGGTCCACGCAGTCCTGATGCTGAAAAGAAACAGGCTGTGGGGAGGGAGGGAAGGGCAGAGCAGCACACTTCGAAAGCAGAGGCTGCGCTTGTCACTCCCTGGAGAAGGAGAACCCAGGCCAGCAGAGGAGAAGCCATTCGGTCGTGTGTTACCTCCAGGAGCAGCCCTGAGTGTTCCAAGAACCAGGAAATGCCTTCGGGAGATAAATCAAGGGCTGAGCCCTGCATGAAAGAATCCTAGTGGAGGGGTTGTGTCTGCTCCTCGAGTCTTCCACATGTCTCATAGAGGAGACATTGCCACAGACCTCGTAGAAGGAAATTGTGTGCAGAGACAGAGTGGCCTTGAGAAAAATTATGGGCACGCATGAAAATTCTGTGGGGGCTTCCAGGCCAGAAGAGCGGCCTTCTGCAGGCGTGTGGGTGGTCTCACTAACCCTTTGTGTGCAGATTCACCTGGGTGACACACAGGACCTCCTCAAACAGATACAGCTGGCTGCAAGTAACAGTTCTTTATCTTGCCTTATCATTGGTGTCCCTCAAACTGTTTGGTCAAAGTCAGGGACAGAGCTATGTTTAAGTCATGGTGGTAAAGCTACAGGATAAAAACATGGAGTAGGCCCGTGGTAGACACTCAATGAATGAATGTATATGTCTAATGTTTGACCCTCTTTTTAAATTTAAAATGTATTTCTAGTATATTTTTAATTTAAAGCTAGGAAAAGTACGCATCTTTTGGAAAGCACTTATGACTGTACCGCCTACAGATACTAAGAGTTAATGTATTGTTATGTTTCCTTCCTGTGTTTTAGAGCTTTAAAAAAATAGTGAGTCATATCATTTATTCTATTTTCACTTCATTTTATACCACAAAATAGCTTCTTAACACGGTAAAGTTGTATCATGGGATGTACCATATCTAAATTAACTCTAACTGAAGTGTCTTAGGGTTTTTATTGCTATGATAAAACACCATGACCAAAAACAACTCGGGGAGGAAAGAGTTTATTTCAACTTATAGTTCTAACCACAATCCATTAGGAGGAAAAATCAGAGCAGGAAACCAAGACAGAAAGCAATGCACAGGAGAGGCGGCCTCTTACTGGCTCACTCATGGCTTTTCCTGTAGAACTCAGGACCACGTGCCCAGAGGTGGCACCGCCCACAGCGGACTGGGCCCTCACACATTAGTCATCGGTCAGGAAAATGCCCCACAGCCTTGCGGACAGGCTGGTCTAAAGGAACACTTGGAGTTTCCTCTTCCCAGGTGACGCTAGCTTGCGTCCCGCTAACACACTAGCTAGTACCGTAGATGTCTAGATTAGCTAAAGCGCGGTTAGAAACGGTCTTCAGCAAATATCATTACAGATAAGCCTTTACCTGCAGCTTCAGGGCTTTCTCTCTGGTTTTAAGTTTTGAGATTATAATTACAATATTTTCCACTTCCCTCCTTCCTAACTCTCGAATACACCCCTCCCCCTCCCTGTTCTACTTCAAATTCCTGCCCTTTTCTGTTACCACACACATACACATATACATTCCTATGAATAGCCTGTTCAGTCCACATTATGCTGCCTCTGTGTGTTTCCCAGGCTGACCATTTGGCACTGGTCGACCAGTTGGTGCGTTCTTCCCTGGAGAAGGAGACTTCTCCGAACTAAGATTTTCTCAGTTGCTTATAGATTTAGGTGGTTTGTTTTGTTTTGCGTTGGCTTGATTTGTTTTTGGGGGGTAGGAGGGTTGGTATAGATCTGTGGCAGTCATGGGAATCTTACAGTAAATAAGATAAATCGCCACCTTGCTTTCAAGATTCCTGAATTTTACTCCCAGTGTGACTCACTTCAACTTCTGATCCTTACTTTGGCACAAAGCTTAAGTGCACTTGATCACCACTGTCCAAGAAACACTGTCCAAACATCGTCCTCACCATCGTGAAGAAAACCCAGCACGCATTACACAGCTAGGCCTGATCCTGGCTGTGTAAAGGCTAGGGGCTTGAGCATAGGACTTGTGCTTCTGAGTCTCCCAGGCAAAGGGTAGCATGTAGCATGGGTTACATGTAGCATGACTCCTTCACAGAGGCCTCGCGGTAGTGTCCAGACCTGGTGTGATATACAGCAAAAGCCAGATTTTTGTCCTTGGTGAACCTTTGGGTTTTTTTTTTTCTTCTCTCTCTCTCTCCATTTGAGTTTTAGTTTGTCAGCTGGCTGAACTGTCAATCCCTGCCTTGCCTCAGCGAAAGCTGTCAGGCTCTCTATGCCCAGCTGAGCTAGAGACCTTATTTGCCCTCTACCGGGAAAGCGAGGCATCCTGGGAGTTCAACTCTGGGTAGTGCGGGTGTGGTCTTTAGCATCTCTTTTGAGCTGCTGGAGTTCATAGCTCTCGGTGAGCAGGCTGGTTAAGAGGCTGAAGTGTCCGCTGTAACCTTGATTAGGTAAACGCCAGTGTCAGGAGAAATAAGACCCAGTACACTCAGACCTTCCTGGTGTTCACGCTAGGTAGTTGGGGTGATTTGAATTTAGTCAGGACTCACTGGGTGGGTGTGCTGGAAACAGGGAGCTCCTTGGATACAGACGCAGAGCATCTGCCTGGCAAGAAGGGTGGGTTTTCGTCCCTAGCGGGGGGTCCAGATTTGGTGCTATCTCCCTCCCCCTATTTCAGGGACATTTCCAGCCCATTTCCCATTCAGTGCTTTCCGGACTCATCATTGGTTAGGTCTGCTCTGCCCTTCACTGGCGTTGGGAGTAGTGTCTGCTCTCCGTGAGACACTGATACTCCTGGACACCAGCTTTACACAGAGGCTGCCTCCATTAAAGACTTTCGACAGTTCAGGTATGCCGCCACCAAGTGGTAGAATACCTCTGTGGGAAGACATGGGTGAACTGTCAGCGGCTCCAAAATAGCACGGTCCTCTTCTGGGCTCAGCAGGTCTCACGTTCGCCAGCTTTTCCTTAAATTTTTTATTAAAAGCCAAAATTTATATAGCCATAAACAATTATTGTCTGTCCACTAAAAATAGATTTAATACAAGCTTCCTCTGATAAATGTAGTAAATACAAATACAATATTGTATGTGGAAATGGGTAGCTTAGGCATACAATTGCCAGCTGAAATTAGGCATTTTATAATGATGCTATTTGGGGGAAGATCTGCTTAAAAAACATAGCATATATGTAATAATTCCTACATTTCTTCTATAAAATCATATTTTGAGACGCTAGAGAAAAGCAGAGCTCGGCCACTGGCTTGCTCCCCTTCGTAGTAGAGCAGAAGTCACGGTGCCCGAGTCTCGTTACCTCTCACGACGCCCACAGTCCTCACCACTCTCAGCAGCCGGGGCTGGAGGGAAAGGCTTCCTTCGCCTTTTCAAACCTTTCCTTCCCAACACTGCTTTTCCTCTTTGCACTCAGAAGACAAGAGCATGGGAGAAACACCGCTCTGCAGGGCTTTCCTGTGTGTTGCTAGCCTCTACTGAGAGGCGTTTGCCCACCATCATGGTGTCCAGAACTGCCTTAGAGAAGATCTGCTCCACACTTCTCCCTCATCCGTCCAGTAGTGACCAAGAAGAACAAATACATGAACAAAAATTGAAAGGGGCCATTGAACTTAATTTGTCACAGGTAGGAGGTCTAAGGATGAGTCTCTTCATGAGATCAGATTGTCCATGAGCTTTTATGAGGTGGGGCGGGTTTGCAGGGCTCTAGCTACTTGTCTCTAAGTTTGCAGAGCACCCAGGTAAAAGACAAACTCACTCCTAGACTCCTCAGAGCCATCACCAGGGAGCCATGCCAGCATGAAGTCGCCAGACTAAGCCTCCTTCAGGACATCGCCTGTCCCCTGTCAGGGACTGCAAGGGATCCAAGCCCTTTGCCAGGAAGAAGTGTGCAGAAGCCTGGAGGCAGCAGGAGTGGCCTGTCTCACTGAAGAGGCTTGGCCTGTCTCACTGAGGAGGCTGCTGTTTCTAAACTGAGCGAGGATGACAGCCAGTTCTCCCAGAGCCCAGACAGAGCACTCTGTCAGCGTGGTGACTCAGCGAGGGCAGATATGTTTCCGGATAATATACTGACGTAATCCCATGTGTGTCCGGATGGCCCCGCCTCTTCTCTTCTCCCAGGGCCTCCTTCTCTCCCAACTCCGAGTTCTGTTAGGTCACTTGAGGACCAGGTCTGGTCTGGAGAGCTCCAAGACCCTCATGCCGGAGAACATTCTCCCTCACGTCTCTCGTACCGTTCTGTCCACAGCTGGGATTTTATCTGTTCCCGTTACCCGTCACCCGTGTGCTGGGTTTTGGCCTGGAGCCTGAACCAAAGTCTGACCCTGGTGTTGTGACACACCCTATCCTGGTTCTCTGTGGGAAGAGAACATCCTTGATTTCCAGATTGGGATGCAGGAAATCCAGGTTTTCTAACTGGCCAGCTGAAGAGAAACTCCTTGTAGTAGACTTGCAGCGGGGCCAGCCCTTCCTCACACTGCCCAGCCCTGACCATGATGGGCAGCTTGTCAGTCCTGTGAGTGCACAGGGCAGTCGCTTACATCCGCCAATCCCAGGGAGCTGAGCAAATGGTCACATGGTCTTTTTTGCTCAATTGCAGACTATGTGGGAGAGTGAGGGGGGCGGGGACACCAGTTTTTGCCTTCAGGAAGGCTCATGGTCTGGTTGTGTTTCCGGAATCTGGGGGAAATATGAAAGCAAAATGTGTCCAAGGCCACAGTCAAGCTTACTAGTTACGTGGAAACTTTCTCCTTGGCCTGTTGTTACTCACAGGGCGATTAGCAATTATGTTGTTTTCTTTAGGTTAAAACAGGGTTTTCCATCTTTCGGACTTGGTCAGACAGGCAGGTAGAGAAAGTGTGTGTGCAAAGAGAAAGCGTAGTTCAAGGCTCAAGTTTGCTGCAGAGGGATAGGGAGGCAGAGGGCAAGAACAGAGGCTGTGGGCATCAGGTTCCAGATTGTTCTTTCTCTCCATCCCCAGCTTCAGTGTCCATTTCATCTCTGCTTCATCATATTCCGAGCGGCCCGAAGAACAGGAGAGAGGCCGTGCCCCAGGCAGACAGGCCGGTTTCCATCCACCTGCCTTTGAACTTGCTGCCTCCTGGCCTTGCAGATGGGCAGTGGCTTCAGTCTTCCTGAGTGTCTGAGAGGGTAGTTCCCTCCTCCACCACACCCCGGGTCAGCTGGCTCTGCCAGTGTCTTTCCTCCTTTGTGAATAGAGTTCCTTCAGAGTCCAGCTGAAATGACCTTGCTGATGACAAAGGCCGCGTGGGGTTGTGCCACAGGCTGGGTGGCCTCTTGCAGGAGGAGGGGTGGTTTCTCCTCTGGGAGGCCACATGCCTCCCCCGTGCCCACCCTTCTCACACTGGTCCCAGAGCTTTCAAGTCCCTTTCCCTTCCGGGACTCTGTTAACATCTTCGGGATGGATAGTCTTTTTCTTTTGGTCATACTTCATTTGCATATGTATCCTTGTTTAAAGGCAGCTTTAGAGATGGTGCAAGGGGGAGACGTTCTGCTGATGCTTAGGCCTCTGAGCTGCCGCTCCATGACCAGGCTCGGAAATGCTGGTGGGCCCCTAATCCCTGGGTCACTGCGATTTAGCACTCCACTTTTCCTCATCAGGAAGAAACCCTGAGATGGCCACTCCCTGCTCCTGGCGTTTGTAAACAGACTCTTCTGGGTGAAATTAGGAAACACGTTTTAAAGTTAGAAAGCGCCAACCTTCCTTATTTGCCCTCTGCTTCCGGTTTCTCTGATTATCTGACCAGAACAAGAGACCTGGTAGACCTGGGGAGTGCGGCTGGTAAGGAGTCCATCCTTGTCTTGGAAGTGGATAGAAGCACAGCGCACCTTAAATGCTAGGAGCCTATGCTAGACTGAAAACCTGCACAGCCACAGCCACACCCTTCACTCAGAATCCTCCAGGCTGTCCAGTTGTTGTTTTTTTTTAAACATTGTAACACAACAGTTTACAGACTTGTCTTCATTCATAGCTATCCTTGGCCATTTGTGGCACATAGGCTGCATGCTATATTTAAGGTTATACATTTAGGATAAAGCATCATTTTGTACTATACCCTGTATATCCCACGGCCCTCACATAACAAGATTCAGAGACAAAAGACAGCTTGTTGCACGGCATAGGAAAGACACCAGCTGGGGCTGAGATGGCTCAACAAACATGAGGGCCTGGGTTCCATTCACAGCATCTCCATTAAGAAAAAACATGGAAGCAGAGAAGAGCTGACTCCTGGTGCTCTCTGGCAAGACAGCCTAGCCACTGCAGGGCACATTCCAGCCAATGAGAGACATTATCTCAAAAAACCAAAGTGCATGGATAACCCTGGAGGAGTGGTAACAGGCTGGCCA
Organism: Apodemus agrarius; assembly: GCA_964023405.1. NCBI lineage: Eukaryota > Metazoa > Chordata > Mammalia > Rodentia > Muridae > Apodemus > Apodemus agrarius. Next base: position 66,062,080 of record OZ030018.1, read on the forward strand.
CTGGCATCCACACACAGGAGCACGTTTATGCGGCTGCACCCAGCCCCCCACATATATGGACATGTGAATATGACCAGACACATAAAACACTAAACCTTTAGTATAGTAACTGGTAAAGGGGACAGTCTTCCAGTGAATCAAAACAAGAGAAAAAACCAAATGTTTGGGTGAATTAGTAATGGCTCCCTAGGTAGCCTTAGTGACATCTAAATCACACCCCAGTAGACCATTAGCGAATGGTGACCTCACGGTGACCCAAAGGACAGACATCTGTGTCAGGCACAGGGAGCCTTCTGCTCCTCCTCTCCCTTTGGACGAACAGCCATGGAGAGGCCCTCCAAGCATTCACTGCTGAAGTGCTCCCCAGAGAATGGCTCATGGAGAGTGCTCCCCAGAGGATGGCTCATGGAGAGTGCTCCCCAGAGGATGGCTCACGCCTCCAGAAGGCAGGGCTTCCTCCAGTGTTCTTGTTCCGACCTCTGATTATACACATTAGAAAGGCTCAAAGCAAGTGCTAATGTGTCCTTAGCAGTTTTCTCCCACACCTGCTGATTGCTGGTTGTTTGGGGTAGCAGGTGTGGCCTGGTTTGTGGCAATCAGCAGAGAACTGGCAAAACGCAGTGAGGAGCAGGGAGCAGATTCAATGGATCCTGAGATCATAGCCAGGGTCTCCGTGCTTCCGAGGATGATGGAGAATTCCAACAGGGATGGGTGAAGGGGAGCAGCTTATTCAGTTCACGGAAGGATGCTCGGAGCTTGGGAACAGTACAGAGCCAGGCAAGTGGAGAGCAACTGGCCTGTCTGAGGCTGCTGCTCTTTCCTGTCTCTGCTCCCTTCATGTTCATGGTGATGTCTCCAAGTATAGAAGTCTGACCAGGAGCCGTGGGTAAGACATCTCCAGATTCCTCTGTACCTAGTCTGCAGCTGGCATTCTCGTCTGTAGCTATGACATCATAACAGTGGAGTGGCATTAAACAGCGTCCTTAATGTGACTTGTCCTTCCTCTCCGAATCCATCCCTCAGTGACCAGGCTAGTCTTTGAATTTGTCACCAACATTTGACAACTTTATGAATAGGTCTGATTTACAGGTCACTTCTGTTCCATCCCAACCCAACCCAAGCACTGGTCTTTCCTGGGCTCCAGGAATACACTAGTATTCTGTCACCCCCTACACACCAGAATACACTAGTATTCTGTCACCCCCTACACACACACACACACACACATACACACACACACATACACACACACACACACACACACACACACACTACTAACCATCTTGCTAACAAAGCAGTCCTAATAAGTGCAGGACAACCCTGCCTCCTCCGCTGGTCAGCTGGAGGGGAGTTTGCTGCTGATCTCTGCCTCCAGCAACCTCCAGGATGGATTCATGTTATATTTATTGCAGTAACTATTTAGTGAGAATCTGCCAGACATTCATGGAAACAGGGTGAATTTTGGGTGACATACTGGCTGGGACAAAAAGAGGCAGGCCGGAGCACAGTGAAGACCAACTGATGGTGGCCTTACAGTGGGGAAGTCAGGGTGGCCTCATCTTGAGTTGGGGCTTTTGCATTCACACAGGTTACACCAAACATCCATGATATCTTAACCATACAGTGAGGGTAATATTACCCTCTACAGAGTTTCATGTGAGGGATAAATTACATATTGTATATAAAGTACTTACCATACACAGAACCTCAGATAATCAGTAAAAGTTATCTTTTTAAATTATCATATGAATGTCCTATTTTTGCCAAACCAGCTGTCTCTCGCTGCAGTGTTTGGTGGTGGTAGTGGATGCCTTTCCAGCCTCTGGCTTTGTCCTCACAGTGTAGCACACCAGCCCTGTATGACTGCTGGTCCCCGGTAGGCTCCACTCTTCCTGTCTCCTGCATGGTGACAGGGCAGCACACAGGTGGTCCTCTCCCCTCCCCCAGGGCTTGGGCATGGCCTGCTCTTTCTGCCTGAGTTCTTTTCTTGGTCTTTTCTCAGGGTTTAGATAACCAGATATGTAAATATCTGCTCTTCAAGTGACTTGAAGTCAAGTGACCCGGAGTATCTGACGAGTTCTTCAGTCTTGTCCTTTCTCTTTAGCCATTGCATAGCATCTGTCTCTCCGTCTAGAATACAATGTTAGTGATTCTTTCCGCCTTTGTCCACGTTTATACTCCAAATCCCTAGATTTAGGTCAGCTCCAAAATCAATGTTCAGTAAATACTCGTTGGGTAAATAAATCAATGGATAGCATGATATATTTAGGTAATGGTATGTTCCTATGAGCACCTTCTCAACTAGGTTCTCCTTTTTACTTTTCATTGTGTGTGTGTGTGTGTGTGTGTGTGTGTGTGTGTGTGCGTGTGCATATGCATGTACTCATATGTACAGTGCCGTATATGTGTGTGTTTGGCCAAAGGCCAACCTCAGGTGACATTCCTCAGTAGTCCACCTTGTTTTGTGAGACAGGATCTCTCTCCATGATGCAAAGGTTGCCAAGTAAGCTAGGCTGGCCAGCCAGCAAGCTCAGGAGTCATCTGTTCCCTTCTTCCCTAACTAGGATTGCAAACACATATCATCACACTTTGCATTCTATGTGGATTCCAGGGGACCGAACTCCGCTCCTCACGCTCTGCTCAAACTCTCAGTCGCTCACTAGGGCTTCCCTGTGAAGCCATAGCCATCTATATAGGGACATAGGTATTGATCGCTCAGAACCTGTTCATAGTTGCCCATTTTACAGATGCCTTGCCAGGTAAGTACAAGGTTAGAAGACCTTTTTGACTGTGAATAGAGGGAGTGGATAGTAAGAGAGGGGTCTTCCTGGAGGAAAGGTGTTCTAAGTTGAGATTTGAAAGGTGATTAGAAGCTCTCTAGGCAAAGGTGGGATTGGAGTGGGCAAACACAGAGACATGGAGGGATGAGAGGCAAACATAACCCAGACAAATCTAAAGGCAGTCGGGAAAAGCAGGAGTGGCATGTCGGTCTTATGGGGTGATGACCACGGGACACGGGAGATCTGGGGAAAGGAAAAGGTAGCATCAAGAGCTAGTCTTTGGTCACGTGGCTATGAGTCACATCCAGTGTGGTTCGCTAACGTGGCCATGATGGAATCTGCCGAGACAGGTGGGCTTCGCTCAGGCCGAGGAGACCTGGGATGGAGCACCCGAGTGAGTGGTTAGGAAGTGAGATGGGGAAGTGGTACTTGGCTTCCTGAAGTCAAATGGTACCCAGTGTGACGATGCCCTAGCACGGGGTTGCCACCGACAGTACTCAGCTCTCCTGTCCAGTTACCAGCATGGCTGTGCCCTGGAGAATCTAGTCCTTACTCCTCAGGCTAAGGCCATCAAGTTTCGTAGTTTTGAAACTGGGTTGGGGTGACCATGGCAGCTAAGACAGAGGAGCGAAGCCAGGGCTAACAGATGAGCTGCATAAGTGTGTGAGGAATAAACGGAAGAGGGAGGATCCAAGCCTTCTGCAGAGACACAGCCTTGTGTGGGTTTAGGGGTGGTCACGTGTCCTGCCCAGAGCTGGGCAAGGTGGACAGGGGTATTTTGGACTACACACATCCCCAAGGAACCAACAGATGAATTTCAGGCCTTGAAAAGCCACAGAATCCTGCTCTGGGAGTAGGAAAGTAGCAGTCCTTGGGGTTGCTCAGGGAGTTGGCAGGGTAGAGCTCGTGGAGCTCTCACGGAGCTCACGGAGGCTGACAGGTCCTCAGTCTTGGACACCTCAGACATGCTGGATGTCGCAGACGAGCTGAGAGCAGAGTGTGGGCCTGTGGGGCTGGTCTCTGGTCTGGGGCTGAAGGGAACTGGCAGGGGAGAGTTCTAGCTGGGTCCAGTAGGGATAAGAGTTCTAGCTTGGTCAGCAAATGGCTTGGGTTGGTGGCAGCCATGGCTGGGAATGCTGGGAGGCCTTCTAGCTGGAGATGTGGCTCTTTAGGGGAAGACCTGGCCCATTGTTCCAGCATGGCAGGTCCAGATGAGAAGACACAGTCCATGGTTTTCGCAAGTTTATTGTAGAGAAGTAGAGAAAGAGAAGGTGGCGAAGTAGAGGCTGGCCATGGCCACATGGAGATGGGGGGGAAGGGAATGGGGAGAGAAGGAGAAGCAAGGGGGCAAGAGAGAAGGAAAAGAGTAAGAGAGGGAGGAGGGGCAGAGCAGCTCCTCTTATAGTGGGCTGGGCCTACCTGGCTATTGCCAGGTAACCATGAGGAGGAGCACACCTGGCTGTTACCAGGTGGCTGTGGGGGTGGAGTCCAGACAGAACACCAGGGGCTCGGGGCATACTCCACTGAGAGCCACAGAATTATGGAGAGCTGAGGGCTCCTGTCAGAAGCCGAGTGTCTGGAAGCATGGCCAACAGGTTCATGCTTTGTAGTATATCTGTGGGGTCTCTAGAACACAGACTGCCTTTCATGGTCCCACAGCCTTGTGCGGGTAGAACCATTTGTGAGGACTGGCTTTCATCATGGGCTTCTCAGCCATAATCCTCACTAGACATAGGAAGCCACTAAGAGTAGAAAGGGTCGGTGGCCTCGTGCCTATTTCTCCCTCATCTACCCTGAGCTGAGACCCTCCTGACCTGCATCTGTCAGGCCTGGCACAGTCCTAACAGTTCATTTGGTCAAGAGTTGGCTCTGTGGGTGTCAGATGTGGGTGGAGCCTAGAGATCCCTGAAGAGACAACCAGGGCTTGCCTAGAAATTGAGATGAAGCTATCAGGTCAGATCAATGGTGAACGGACACCACCATGATTTCATTGCAGATCAATAGAGGGGGACGCCCAGGAAGGAGACACTTCTACTGTCTGGGCTCAGTCAGCAGTACTGGGGAAGGCCAGCCCTTCAGGCAAACTCCTTAGGCCAAGAGGCCGTGTCCCCAGTCTACAGAGCCAGAGGCCTTTCATAAGGACAGAAATCCTACCAAGCCTGTGCTAGTGACAGAGACCCTCATTCTCCAGTGAATGACAGTAGAACGCGACAGAGAGCATGCTTATTGGTTCCCACGGCAGATGTTGTGCCCTCTGATGTAGTTGTGTGGCACATGCTGTTTATTAATATGCATCCTATCTCACTTAGGCAAAGTGAATCTTTAAACTCTCATATACCACACTCAAGAGAAGTGATGTCATTGGCCACGAAAGAGACTCCTGGGCCCCATCCCAGAGCAACTTTCCTCAATACTTAGACAGTGTCTCCCAAATTAGCATTTTCTAATAAGCATCCTGGGTGAAAATGAAGGTCACCACGGTTAGAGGAAGCAGTGTCACAAAGCAGTAAAGACGCCTTTTTGAGATAGTACGCGCGCACGCACTGAGTACAAGCAGCTCCAGTGACATTTAATGGACCAAAGAGTAAAGGCTCTAGAATCGAGTACAAGGAGTGACTGATCAATCTTCCGGTCACTCAGTACATACATTTATGGTTTCTGGGCCTGAGAAGCCTGGAGAGTCTATGAGCAGTGCCTGGCTTAGCTGGAAGGAAAGGTGATTTATCACATATGTTGGGAAGCTTGCCAGAGGGGCCCTGAGAGACCCGAGCCCCAGCTCGGAAACAAGGGGAGGGAGAGGAAGCCACAGGAGGGAGCAGGGGCCCCTTGGAAGCTTTCATGGAGGGTGGAAAGTGGGGGAGAACCACCCCCTTTCTCCTTCAGAATGGGTGGAAAAGCCTGCTGCTCCCAACTCTACTTTTTTTGATGGTATATTATACATACAGAATTCTACATCAAAAGTGACACCCTGAATAAACTAGATTGGTGAAATGGCTCCAGCAAGAGGAGAGGAGGCTGGGAGCAGGAGCCTGTGGAAGGGCGCAGGCGCCTGTGGGAGAGAGCAAGCTGGGGAGGCCTGTGGACACCCGCAGCTCCCAGAGGTGGGGTGGCACTGGCCTTCAAGTGCCCACAGGCAGCCTTCTCTGACCCTGCCATTTTCTTGTAATGACCGAAGGCATCATCAGCTAGGATGCCTATGTCACTGCTGTGACATGAGTTTTCCCCTAGTCCCCATGGTCATGGTCCTGGGCATTGTCCTATCAGACACTAACCTCAGGGATTCTGCTCCTCCGATGTGCCTCTGCAGCATTCAACACTGTAGCCACACCATGCCCTCCTGATCCTCACACACCTCTGCATTTTATCAAGAGGCTTCTCTCCTTTTTCTCTTAACTGTTAGCATTCCTGTCAGTCACATCTGAGACTCTGTAGGTGTATCTGTTCACCCTGTTTCTATCGGGCGAGCACACATGGGCTCATGTCTGTTCACAGAAGTACCTCTCAGCAAATGCAGGCACCGGGCAACTCCCACACCCAAATTTCCACCCCAGGTTTTTCTTTTAGTCTCCAGCCATATATCAAGTTGCCTTCAGAATTTCACAAACATGTGAAAGACATCATTTATATTAACATTATTTAGAATACATAATACAAAAGGATTGTCAGACTGCATCTTTTTGAGAGAGGGAATTGGGAGGAACTGGTTTATTGAGAGTGTGATTTCCAGAAGAAATCTGTAAGAGGGTGAGAGTAGAGTTAGGGATAGGGCAGGCCACCAGAGCACATGGTCTTGGAGTCTAACTGTAGCCTCAGCAGAGGTCTGCACAGGCTCTGAGCACCCATCACTGTCCACAGTCACCTGCTCATGAGGGACTGGGGACAGGCTCAGTAGAGCAGTAACTTCCTGCTTTCTCCAGAAGTGACATCCAACAGCCAAGGGCTTTTCTCTTGAGAAGGCTGCAGGGTCATCCTGATGGCTGCAACTGTCATGGAGCTAGAGAAGGGGCACCATGGTCAAAAAACAGTGCTCTCTAAAAGGTCATCAACAGCTCCTTATAAACTGCTAAGATAAGCTTTACTACATGTTTGGTCCCACTGTGAGTACTTTATGTATATGTTAACATACAGTATATAACATATGTATCTATGTGTGTATACATATACATATATATTCTTATTAACATACTTGCCCTTTAAAGTAGTTACTACTGTTCATACATTTTACAGTGGGAGAACTGAGGCCTTGCTGTGTTAGAAGGTGCTTGTCCCAGGGGCTGCAGTAAGTCCCTGGTAGAGCCTCAGTCTCCTCAATAGGGAGATCACAGGTGTGTGCTGTCACACCTGGCTGTGTTTTCACTTCCTCCATTTTGACCTTTGCACTCACTGCAGAACAGTGTCATTCCCTGGGACTTTTTTTTAACCTCTCTTAAGTTATCTAACTGGATCCCTCCATTGCTACTCCTCACCCGAGCTCGCCTGGTGTCAGAGTGGTTGGGTATAGGCGGACACGGCATCTGAGCACAGGCTTCGGAGCCCATGTGCCTAGCTTTGCATTTCTGCTGAGCTTATCACTGGTCGTATAGCTTTATGCAAATACGCTCCAATTTCATCATCTCTACACAGAGACAACCACTTGTGAGAGGATAAAATGAAATAATGAACAGTAAGTACTCAGGGTTCCTGGCACAGAATAAGCACAAAATAAGTAAGATGCCCGACAGTGGGGAGAGGGAACTCGAAGAGGGAACTCCGGTAGAAAGACAGGGCCTCGAGTGAAGGGACGGGGTTGCCATCCCACAGTCAAAAACTCTGGCGCAGAATTGTTCCTGTCTAGAATAACTACAGGGACAGAAATGGAGAAGAAACTGAGGGGAAGGAGTTTGAACGACTGACCCAAATTGGGACCCATCTCAAGGGGAGGCTCCAAGGCCTGACACTATTCCTGATGCTATGGTGTGCTGACAGACAGGAGCCTGGCATGGCTGCCCTCTGAGAGGCCCAACAAGCAGATGACTGAGACTGAAGCAGATACTTACACCCAACCAATGGTCTTAAGTCGGGGACCCCTGTGGTTGAATTAGGGAAAGACTGGAAGAAGTTGAGGGGGAAAGTGACCCCATAGAAGGATCAGCAGTCTCAACTAACCTGGACCCCCAAGATCTCTCAGACGCTGACCCACAAACCAAGCAGCATACACTAGGTAGTCCGAGGCCCCCAACACATATTCAGCAGAGGACTGCCTGGTCTGGCCTCAGGGAGAGAAGAGACACCTAACCCTTGAGATCCCTGAGGCCCCAGGGAATGGGGAGGCCTGGCAGGGTGTGGGGACATCCTCTTGGAGACAGGAGAGGAGGAATGGGAAGAGGAACTGTGGGAGGGCAGAACAAGAGGGGGGATAACAATTAGACTATAAAAAAAAAGATTAAAGATTTTAAAAAAAGTCCACCCCCCCCCATCTGTGTATATAGCAGACACACAAAGCACCTTGGGAGAGCTGGCTGTTTTCACAGAAAGTATCAACAGCAGGGCAGAGAATGTATCAGAAGGCGTTGCCATGGGGGGAGTCATTAAGTGTCAAAGAAGATGCAGTGGTAACTCCTTTCCATTGTGTGCAGGTTTAGGGGGAAACAGGTTCCTCCTTCCTCTGTGCTACCCAGGGAGTAGCCATCTAACTGGGAGGCCTGAGCAAGCTGGCAGGCGTGGGGGACACACACACAAGTCCCATGAGCTGAGACACCTCTCTTGTCACTGGTTGACATTTAATGATGAAGCCTAAAGGAAGGTTTTGTTTCCTTTTGTGGCCACAGCCTGGCAATGGTGGCCTTGCCAGCAGCTGTAAGCAAGCATGGCGTGGTGAAGAGAGCTTAACCCGCCCACACAGCAGTTTACCCGCGGTCCATCAGAGAGAGGCAATATCAGATGAGAGAAACCCCCCCCTCAAGGAAATAAACTAGTCTATAGAGAAATGGTTCAAAAATAAATGGATGGGTAAAATAAACCAAGAAATAAAAGAAGGAAGGGCCCCTAACTGAGATATCACTGCATCTCACCTATATTTTTTCATTCAATTTTGAGTTCTAGTTGAGGCTTAGGTGTTTAAGTGAAACTTTAGATAAGTTAAATGCAGCGTCTTGGTTCCTTTGAGCTGCATATATTTGGTTTTCAAGATGCTCTGTCTCACTCCAGCTGGTCGGTATTTCAATAGTTACTGCCCCCATTCCCAACAGCTTCCACTGTGAGGCCCGCCGTGCGGAGCACGTGCTAGCTGGGGGCTTTCCCACACGTCAGCCCCACCCAGGCTGTCCTCTGGTGGTCAGCATTACTCGGCAGCTCTAATTTTAAAGGTGGCATGCATTTTGAACTACATGGGATTCATCTTAAATACACTACCTTACAGTCAGGCATTTGGTAGGGTTGGCCTAGAGCCACTCATTGCAAAAGATACTTGTTCGGTCTGTATGAGGGGGTGAAGTGTACCAGTGTCTGTCTCAGAAGTTTGTCATCTTTAAGGAGCAGGAGACTCCTGTCTTCGAGGAGCTCTAATCCAAATGAGAAATCATGGTTCCTCCTAGGAAAGGGAAGGGGAGATGAAAACCAAAAGAGAAATCAGGGGCCATCTGAGGAGTCACGCGATTAACTAACTTCCCAAGTACAACCAATATTAGGCGTTTGCTAAGGGCTGAGAGGAAGCAGATGCTGGAGTCCTGGGTCAGAGGAGCAGAGCACAGGAGGGGTGTAGTCAATGATTATTAAAACATCTTGATGCGTGGTTTCTACCTGCTTTTAACCACTTATGTTCCTGGATGAAAGCACATATACAGTCGTTTTATTTTTAAATATGCCCTAGGTAGCACAATAGCTGGGCAGCTGCCTACCCTCCGCACTGTTAGAATCCACCATCCCACCATAACCCCAAGCCGTCACTCATTACTTACTGTGTCCCATCTGGGCTGCTCTTAGCTCTAATTGGCCAGCCCACATGGCCACGTTTCCCTTTACTCCTACCCCCATGGTAGCGCTCCCCCTCTCCGTTCCTTCTCCTCCCCCCCCCCGTCATTCTTCTTCTTCCTTAGCAGCTTCTTCTCCCTCCTTTCGATCCTCAGTCCTCACACCCAAGCCCTAACCCCGCCTATCTCTCTTCTGTCCAGCTATTGGCTGCTGGCATCTTTATTCGCCAATCAGAATTAACTTGGGGGCAGGTCCAGAGGCTGCTAGTAGACTCCAGGTCTTGCCCCTGCTCCTGCCCCCCCCCCCCACTTAACATTATAACAGACAACAAAAGACAAAACCAACCATAACAGAGGGTATTGGGGGCAGACTCTTTCAGTTGATTAGAAAGATGATATAAGTTGGAGGGTGATCCACGTCTTAGGGAAGATACGAATCTTCTATACCTTTTTGGTTGTTGTTGTTCGTTTTGGGGTTTTGGTTGTGGTTGTTGTTGTTGTTGTTGTTGTTTTGACTGTGTATTTAAGTCTCTGCTGCCCAGTGAGCACATCTGTACTATGTTGTCCCCGCAGTGAGGACGTTTGCAAACGTGGCTTCACCGTCATCATCGATATGCGGGGCTCCAAGTGGGACCTCATCAAGCCCCTCCTCAAGACGCTGCAGGAAGCCTTTCCCGCCGAGATCCATGTGGCCCTCATCATCAAGCCTGACAACTTCTGGCAGAAGCAGAAGACCAACTTTGGCAGCTCCAAGTTCATCTTTGAGGTGAGGCTCAGCCCTCATCGGCCTCTCTCCACTCCTCTGTGCAATCAGTACCATTAACTCTTTCGTTCCTTGTCTCTAATGGCCAAATATGTCAAAGGCGGAGATTTGCAGACTCCTTCCTTGACCATCTTGGTCTTATGTCAGTTACACTGTGGTGTGAGTTAGGGGCTCCAGAAATGGTCCCAAGTGCATGACATCATTGCCCAATTCTGTGTATGGTTGATGGGAGTGTACACCGGACAGGCATTTCTGACCACAGTGGTGCAGTTCTATCAAACCTTTGAAAAAGTTTATATCCACAGGTCTACCATTCTTATAAAACAAAGCAAAAAAGCAAAACAAATTAAAACTACAAAATGTTAACAAAGATGTTATTATGTTCATTTTGTAATAGTATGTTAGATATGTATATTATATGTATGTGTATATATTATATATGTACAACATATGTGAATATACTTATTATACATATACATATATGTATATATAATAAATTGACATGTATATGCATTTGTTGATTTCTTTTACTAACAATCTATTAATTTTAGTGGCATTAATATAGAAATCTTATAAAGCTATAAAATATTCTAAAATATTACAAAATGTTCATGGTATATCATTTTTAAAAGGCAAATCATAAAACAATATGAGCAGTGTGATCTTAGATTTTTTAAAGATTTATTTATTTATTGTATATGATTACTCTATCCTCATATGCAGGCCAGAAGAGGGCATCAGATCCCATTATAGATGGTTGTAAGCCACTATGGGATTACTGGGAATTGAACTCAGGGTCTCTGGAAGAGCAGCCAGTGCTCATAACTGCTGAGCCATCTCTCCAGCCCTCAGGCTTCTTTCTATCTTTTCTTTCTTTCTTTCTTTCTTTCTTTCTTTCTTTCTTTCTTTCTCTTTCTTTCCTTCCTTCCTTCCTCTCTATCTATCTATCTATCTATCTATCTATCTATCTATCTATCTATCTCTGCAAGAAAGAGGTTGAGAAATGGAGTTGTTTGCAGTGGTCTATTTTTTTTCTGAGACAGGATTTCTGTGTAGCCCTATCTGTCCTGGAACTCACTCTATAGACCAGGCTGGCCTCAAACTCAGAAGTCCACCTGCCTCTGCCTCCCAAATGCTGGGATTAAAGGCGTGTGCCACCACTGCCCAGCTGCAATGGTCTATTTAAAGTGACTAGAAAATGGGGAGCTTTATTTTCATGTTTTCTATCCTCTTTCAAGGATGACATTGTATCCATGAAAGCATGTTGTTTTTAAATAAAAATTTCCAGAGGGCGTGTGAGTCCTTGCGACTTACTAATGACGACATGTCAGATTAAAGCAGAGGTTTCAACATTCTTGTTATGGCCAAATTTGAGCCCAGAGTGAGGCGGGGGGAGAAAAGATTGTTTTAAAGTCTGAGCTGCGTTTAATCTTTCAGAGTTTCCCATTCTAGAATGCTATCCCCAAGGATTAGGAGTGCGTATGTGTTGGGGCGGTGGCCCCAGTTGGCTGCAAATTGAATACAAATGGCTTGACCTCTTGACTGTGGAAGTTCTCACTCTCTATTAATAGCCCAAGAAAATTATCTTGGTGCAAAAACAGCAGTTAAACATCATATTCTCCCAGGGCCCTACCACAGAAAAACACTTGTAATATGTAATGTGCAGAGGTGGTAACAACAATCCTAAACATTTACAAGCTGAGGAACATAGAAAGAATAGTTCTTGAAATCTGTAAACATTTGCTTCTGGGTAGCTGTCCTGCCCACTCCGTGACCCTCTTTACCCCAGGCTGAGCAAGCTTGTCTCTGCCTCCGAAGCCAGAGAGGTACAACCCAGATGGCCAGTGACTCCCCTCGGTAAAACAGTCCGAAGGCAGTAGTGGTCTTTCCCAAACAGAAGATGGAATCCCTGCCTCCGGCTAAGGCAGCCTGTGAGATGGGAAGGCTTGTAGAGGCTTGGTCTGTGGCAGTCACTCAGTGAACAGTGAACAGGTCCTGACTGTAAACTTCCTGGAAGCGGAAAGCCTGGCCACACTGAGAAGAGACCATGCTCCAGAGTAAGGATTCTAGAAGTTAATGCACACAAAGCCCCTGGGAATCTTGAAAACACAGAATCTGCCTCTAGCCCATGGTGGGCCTGAGACTGTGCCATCCGACAGGCTCTAGGATGGTACCAATACTGACCTCCAAGTGCCTTGCTTTGGAGTAGCCAAGACCTCTAATTAGCAGGATTCTTTGCCACTGGCTGCATTTGAAGCTACCCACACTGGTCTAATGAAATCAGAATGTCTAGGGGCAGGTGTGTTGGTTACCTCAAACCCCTGAGGGATTGTAGTGAGCAGTCAGTGTGAGATCCCTGCCTCAGGTCATCCCTTCTGTCAGTGAAGCTCTCTCTGTGTCTCAGGTTGGGTATGAGAGATACACGCTAGTATCTAACATGTTAGATACAGGCCTTCACCTGACCACAGTGAGTGCAGATAGAACACCTACTCCATGCCTGGCTCCTCCCTCTGTAGTTGCCACACGTGGACACATTTAATCAGATTTGCGATTATAGATTAGGGGTTTCAACCTGTTATAGCTCTACTCCACAGGGAAGGGAACTGGGTCCCTGAAAACTTAGATAGTTTGCCCTTAATCATGAAATTAGTGAGTGAATGAAGTTCCTGTTATTATCTGCATATTCCCTCCACAGCCTCTTCTCCAGAGAGAGGAGAAGCTCGAAGCCCTGCAGGCAGGAAAAGGTGTTTACTGATGACTAGGATGGTGGCTTGTACTGTTGTTCACTAGAGACACCGTTCCCTTTGCTCATAGGGGTCTCACAGAGAAAGTCCCGAGTGTTACCTATCCCTAATTTGGTGTGCTGAGAGAACGGGGTGGAAGGAGGTAGAGGGGGGGACAAGCTCGCATCAGTTTGGTCAACACAGATAGTCTTTGAAATACTTGCAGCCCAAGAACTGACCACATTGCTTAATCCACCCATGATGATATTCTGGCCACAAGTTTGAGCTTGTTACAGAAAACTGGCCCCTAGGTCCCATGCCAGATGCTGGATTATTTTTTCATCCAGTTTTTGTTATAGAATTGGAAGGTCCGGCTGTGGTAAGCTCAGGCTGTGGAGGAGGGAAGATGAGGGAACACAGGGCTGTCTGTCCTTGGATATGAATGCGGTCAGGTGGAGAGGTGTGTTGACACAGCCAGCCATCTATTGAGCTTGCTGATCCTGGCCGATTTGTGGCTCCTGACCAGTGGACCCGACTCCCTCACACCCTCCTGTAGTCAGACTATGGTTCTGATTGCATGGCCCTGTCCTTCTGTTCCTCCTGCCTATTTCTGTCCCAGTGTCCCCTCCCCTCTCCCCACCAACCCTCACTGTATCTTCTTTGTGTGTCTTTCCTTCCCAGACAAGCATGGTATCTGTGGAGGGCCTCACGAAGCTGGTGGACCCCTCGCAGCTGACAGAGGAGTTCGATGGCTCCCTGGATTACAACCATGAGGAGTGGATTGAGTTGCGCCTCTCCTTGGAGGAGTTCTTCAACAGCGCGGTACACCTGCTCTCGCGCCTGGAGGACCTGCAGGAGATGCTGGCCCGGAAGGAGTTCCCCGTGGATGTGGAGGGCTCTCGGAGGCTGATCGATGAGCACACACAACTTAAGAAAAAGGTGCTGAAGGCCCCCGTGGAAGAGCTGGACCGGGAGGGGCAGCGGCTACTGCAGTGCATCCGCTGCAGCGATGGCTTCTCAGGGCGCAACTGCATCCCAGGAAGTGCCGACTTCCAGAGCCTTGTACCCAAGATCACCAGCCTCCTGGACAAGCTGCATTCCACCCGACAACACCTGCACCAGATGTGGCACGTTCGAAAGCTCAAGCTGGATCAGTGCTTCCAGCTGCGGCTCTTCGAACAGGACGCTGAGAAGGTAGGAGAGCGGGCCTATCCTGAGCTGCGGTGTGGTGGGGCACAGCTTTACAGGGAAACGGTTGGGGTTATTGATCCAAATCTCTGTCTGAAGAGATTTGATGGAAATCCTTTTTATAAGATGCCCGTTGGTTTCATGGTTCCAGCTACTTTAAATTTACTTCAATCTCATGTTTAGCCATTGACCCCTGATTATTAAACTTTGCCCTTACATTGTATTTATTGTATATCAGCCTCTGTTCTTAGGGCTGTATATAGATTAACTTGCTTTAACCCTCTCCAGAGTCCTAAGAGGTAAGTGGGCTACCATGGTCCCCTTGTACTAGTGGAACTCTCTAAACTAGGCAGTGTAATCTGGTCCAGAGTCCACGTGTATATCTATGCTATTAGGCACGGCCCTCTGCCTGTGATGGGCGAGTGGACTGAGCTGCCAACAGCCAAAACAGCAACACTTGTTGTTTACCAACAATGTTGTTTACCAGCCATTGTTTTCCACAGTAGACTTTCCTTTCAGTGATCAAGAATGGGCTCCTGCCTCATCTGTAGAGCCCTTCAGTCCCATGAGGTGTATGGTGGTGTCCGTCTTGACACAAAGCTGACCTGTGGATCAGTCTTCTGTTTCTAAGCGCTGGGCTCTCCTTGCCATAGCATATCTTTTTCAAGCTCTTTTTGCAAATAAGATACAATTTTCACCATAGTACATTTTCAAAAGCTTTTTCTTTGTTATGGAAAGGTAAGATATGGGAAGGGGAAAAAAGGAATAAAGGCGTCTAGAGTCTCTTTGCTGAGAACACAAAGTATCTTTGCTCCATTCTCTTTAAGCTGAAGTGGAGAAAGAAGGGTTGCTACCAAGCATCCTTTAAGAAAAGGGACACAAGCTCCTTCCCTCTCACTGGTTTTCTAGGTGTGATGTTCTTAGTAATACCATGGCCTCTTTGGGAACCTGTGAATTTTACAGTATCTGACACAGAGATTTATAAGAAGAGCCTATATCAGGGCCTGACGATGGAGCTCAGTTGATAAAGATCTTACCTTCAAAGTTTGAGGACTGGAGCTTCATTTCTAGAACTCACATAAAATATCAGGCAGGGTGGTAAATGCTGTGGTCTCAGCTCTGGGGACATACAGGCAGGGAAGATCCCTGAATCCAAGTGACCTGCCAGCCTCATCTAATAAGCAAGCTTCAGGTCCCAGTGAGAGACCAAGTATCAAGAAACAAGATGGACCGCTCAGCCTTTTAGAAACAACATTTGAGGATTGACTGCTCTGGTCTAAACAGTACATCTCACACACACACACACACACACACACACACACACACACAGAGAGAGAGAACCAATATAAAACTATCTGAGGTATTTTGAAGTGGTAAAATCAAGATTTAAAACTTTCTATATAACAATAATTCTAATTTATATATATAGAAAAATTATCATAAATTCATAAACTTATAATTTTAATTTATTATTTTAAACTTGTGGGTGGTTTTAATTTTGATGGATAGATTTTTTTATCTTTTATGATCACAAGAAAATCAATTCACGTATTGATAAAGAATTCATATCTATTTCTACAGTAAGACTTTGGTCCTCTCTTAAGTCATGCAGTGTTTCCCTGATCTCCTCCAGACCTCTGCCCCAAGGGGGTGACCACCTGGGTATGATCCCTCCCATCTTGCTTAGATCCCAGAATCCAAGTACTACTCCTTGAGTGACAAGAAGTCAGGCCAGGAGCCAGCTGCTGGTAAAGCCAGAAACAGATGCTTAAGTTCTTGGGAAGTTTGCAAGCCTTTCACTTGAGATCTCCTATGCCCTGGGGCAGGGATTCCATTTTGGAGCTGGTCCTGGGTGGTTATGTCAGGGAGCCAGAGATAGGACAGAATGAGAGAACTCACATCTGCCTAGGTTTGTTTTAGACTTTAGAACTCTTCAGGAAGTCACTGTAGCTCAAAGTTATGAAAAGCTTTCTCAGAATACCAGCAATGTCCACCAAAGACAAAATAACACACGCTGGCTTCTGAAGTTCCTAGGTAGGGAGGCTGCCCTTTCTAGAATAAGCTGCAGTCCTTTCGGCTTGCCAGCTCTTGCCCCACATAGGTCCTCCCAATTCACACTCCCAAGAACTGCATAGGATATTAGTATTCCTGGGTAAACAGAGACTGGAGTGGCTTGCCCAGGGTCACACTGCTGGTTAAACAGGGTCAGTATCATAGTTGGCCTTCACAGTTTACCCAAGCTCTTCTCCAGCAACCCAATTGCCTTTCTATTCTCAGGGCTTGCCCCCACTGATGATGAATACTGCCTGTTAGCCAGTTAGCTAATGCATTGAGATTCTGAAAAAAATCTCCAGGTCCACTTTCCTATTTATGTGCATGTGTGTGATGTGCATGTGCATGTGTGTGAGTTTGCGTGTGTGTGTGTGTGTGTGTGTGTGTGTGTGTGTGTGCGTGTGTGTGTGTGTGTGTGTGTGTGTGTATGTATGTGTGTGTGTGTGATACAGCTATGTATGTGCATGTACCTTTGCCTGTGTGGTGTTGTGCAACCCTGAGCATACACACAAAGGCCAGAGGAAGATATCCAGTGTCTAGCTCTAGCGTCTTTCCCTTTTCCTTTGAGACAGGTTCTCTCACTGAGCCTGGAGCTAGGCTGTTAGCCAGGAAGTCTCAAGGATCCTCCTGTCCCTGCTCCCTGCAACTCTCAGGTTACAGGCATGTCCATGGTCACATCTGGCCTTTTACATGGGTATGGGACCTGAACTAGGGTCCTCATCCTTCTGCAGCAAGGGCTCTTATCCACTGAGTCATCTCATCTGTTCCCCAAATCACACCTTCTAATGCGTATGCCTCCGCTCCTACCCCGCCCGAGCCAGGGACCTCTGCTCTGGTGAAACATATGAACTTTTAGCAGTAATATTTTTAGGTGTAGAAAAAATATACATAAGCTTGTAAAGCAAATAGTACAGGATTAACTTTAAAAAAAATCTATGTACTTCTTTATTAACGTGACATATACAAGATCTGCTTGAAGTCTAGTAGCCATCCTAACTTGGAAACAGTGGTAAACATGGATGACATTTCAGGACAGCACCCTGATGTGATACGGAAATGCTTATGTTGCTGCTGGTATCAAAGAAACTGGCTCCACTAACTCTGGATAGTTAGTTTTCTGTGTTCATGATGGAAAGGAATGCTGTATTTCAGCCGTACATTAGTAGAAATAAAGGTGTTCCTCGATTTCAGCACACTATCACTGAACTTAACTCCATGAACTCAATTTAGAACCTGTCTTCTGTGATGGATACGTACACTTTGGAGAGAGAGAGGGGGAGGGTGCTGGAGAGGGGGAACAAGGATGAAGAGCACAAGCTGTCCTTCCAGAGGACTCAGTTCAATTCCCAGTCTCCATGTGAGGACTCACAGCTGTCCGTAGCTCCATTTTCAGGGGATCCAATACCCTCTTCTGACCTCTGTGGGCACCACACATACATAACGCACATATGTACACATGCAGGCAAAACACTCCTCCACATTCAGTAAATCATATTGAAAAGAAAAAGAAGTGTATTGTGCATGTATGTGCATGTCCATTTGTGTATTGTGTAGGGGTACTCAGAGAAAGAGGATATTAAAAACCCAGCAGAGGTGGGGGAAGGGTGGTGACTTTAGTCAGTGAGGAGGTGCTGCTCAGGCTTGACCAAGCTGCCACAAAAATCATGCTAGCTGTGGAGCCAGGACGACCAACAGTGCTTTTGAGCTGCATCCAGATGAATTCAGAAGAGCCATGCAGAGCTGAGAGCCTCAGCCTTTGACTTATTTGGTGCTTTTGGACAGAGGTCAGAGGGGTGATGGTTTGGAGGAAGGACTGTGTGCACATCCACATCTAAACAAGGGCATAGGAAATGGTTCCTGTGTGAGCCACACCTCGGCCTCTTAGCAGGGCTGGCTGAGGTCAGCGAAGCCTCCCCAGATCTGGGAAGCTTTTGGCAGTCAGTTCAGTGACCACTCCATTCCTATTTTTGTAACAGGGGTGAGGACAGAGTCTCTCCTCTGGCCCTGTGAGGTGACCACTTACCCTCTGGGCATGAATAATAATAATAGGCTGGCGGCTCTCTACTTCCCCAACCGAACTTTAAGAATGAAGCATTCTCTTACCACCTTTCCTGATCCCTGTGATAGCCCCCGTATGACAAGTCTTAGAGGAGGAGGGGTAGGGTTAATCCCACGGATGACAGAGAGCATCCCCACCCCCGTCTATATAATTATGAATGCAGAGAAATGGTCCTGAGCACAAATGAGCTACTTGGGTAAATATGTATAGGCTGGAATTTCCAACCCCAAGCTACCTACTTTCCAATAAAAAAAGGCAGATGTATCAACACTGCTTCTTTTTGTGTCCAGTCAGATTTGAGGCTTAGCTGGTCTATAACAAAGCACATATTTAAGATAATCTGATGAAACTATTGTGAGGAGATCCTTTGAAGACACACACACACTCACCAACTAAATCAGAGGTTCTCAACCTGTAGGTCTTGACCCTCTTGGGGGGGGGGCGTTGAAGGTGTCTTTCACAGAGGTTGCCAAGATTGTCAGGAAAAAAAAAAACAGATGTTTACATTACAATTCATAACAGTAGCAAAATCACAGTTGTGATGTAGCAATGAAAATAATTTTATGGCTGGGGTCACCACAACCTGAGGAGCTGTATAAAAGGATCGAAGCATTAGGAAGCTTGAGAGCCCTTGCTTTAAATGCCCCTCCCTTCTCCCTTTACTCTTATTTAATGTCTGCTGTGACCTGAACTGCCCTCGGCATAACTGCTGTGTTTGGGAGTTTCCAGGGAAGAGGGGACATCAGAACTCAGGAGTGATGGAGAGGCCTTAATAAGAAAGCTGGGAGCGTTGGGTAATTCCGAGATGATTTAACTAGCCTGTGATGCTGGGAGACGAGCCACTGCCTGAGCCCAGCGCTCAGGTCTGTAACTAATGGACCCATACAGCACTGTGGTCACAGAACCGCACACACCCACTTGCTGCTAGTTAGACGGGCACAGATTATGCTGCTCTATACAGCTTTGTTTTTAGCTACACCTGGCCTTGGCTGCAGTGGCCCCATGTGAGGAAAATGTATGCCATATAACCATAGCCTGTAAGCAAGGAGAAGGGTGGGCCTCTTCCAGAGGTGGGCTGTGGGTGGAATCAAAGGTCAGTAACCAGGTTCATGGCTTACAGAAGGGAAAAAGGGTGGGTGCTTTACAGTGGAGGTTCTTCTCTGGATACTGCTTCCTCTGAGCCTTGGGTAACATTGAACATATCAGACCTGGAAGGAATCTTAAATCAAAAAGCCTCCCTCCTACACACCACACGGTAAGAAGCCTCAGTCTGTGTGATGGCTGCGGTTGTCACGTCATGATGCCCACTGAAAAGCTGACACCCACAAGAAGTCTCAGCAAACAACTGCCACTGTTTCCCCTCTGTGGCCTGACCCGAGGAAGGTCTCTTCCCATCGTCACGGGGAGGGAACTTGCTCAGAAGAATCCGAATCCCTGATACAAATGACTACATGACTGGGAGACCATGGCTATTCGTTTCTGAATAAAGAGGGCTGTCCATCCCGAGGCCTCTCCAGTCAGCCTGCACACAGCTATTCTGAGAAGAAAGTGAATATTCCTAATTCTGGCAGAATTTCTGAGCAGTGGGCAGAGTGGCCTAGTGGGGCTTCCTAGTCTTGGAACCCAGAAGATTATTTTACCTAGCATGTTCTACTTGTTTCATATATAAACATGTATTTTGGAAGTGCCCAAAACAAAGCAAGACACCCATCTCTCCCGTGGCCCTGACTTTCTTGCACAGTTAAATTCTCTTCACATTCCATGGGCCACGCCAATGCAGACGTAGAGGTATGCTGAATAACACTTAGCATTTGTTCTGGAGTGCATGTGACCAATTGTGACACCTTATGCATATCTTTAACCTCCGACCTCCATTTATATTTCAACAAAAAGAGATTTGGGACTGCTGTTTGCCTTCTGCTCCCACATTGCTTTTTTCATGCTCAGTACATTCCTTTAAGAGAAACATCTTTCAAGGGGTGACAGGTTGGTGCAGCCACAGTCGCAGCCGTGGTAGCTATGGCAGTGGCAGCATAGGTAGTTGAGAGAAACCTGTTAAGGAGACCCGTCCAAATCTCCACAGCTTGAAAAAGCACCATGCTCCGAATACTTACTGCTTTTCCCTGAGACTTGCCACACTGGGTTCCTCTCATAGTTCAGCAGTCCTGAAATACTGTTTGCTCCTTTGTTCTCTGTGCTCCCCTTGTGTCTGCCGTAGGTCCTCCTACATCATTGTTGCATTTGGGGATTGCAGGAAGTAACAAACTTCTTAGTATTTTTCAGCTTTAGAAAGGGTTGGTTTCTTCTGCAGACTGAACTCCTGGTGTAGTCGTCACCCACTGCTGAAAACAGGCCTCATGTCTTGGATGTTCACGTACTGTCCTAGTTTGTGTTTCTGATGCTGTGATACAAGATTAATCCAAAGAACTTGGGGACATAAGGGTTTGCTTCATCTTATGCTCCTGAGTTGGAGTCCCTCACTGAGGGAAGGGAGGGCAGGAACTCAAGGCAGGACCCTGGAGGCAGGAACCATAGAGGAGAACTGCTTGCTGGCTTGTTCACCAACTTCCTTATACAACCCAGGGCAATGTTATTGATCCTGGGTGAGGTCCTCCTCCATCAATAACCAGCTAAGAAAATGCCCCACATACATGTACAAAGACAAGTTGGACGAAGGCAACTCCTCAGTTGAGAGTCCTTCTCCCATGTGAGTCTACTAGCACTCTTGTGTGTAGACTTGTTTCAAATGATTTCCAATACCTTCTAATGAGACAACGTTAAGAACTGATATTTGAGAGAAGTTGGGAATTAAGAAATAGACTCAAGGGATCCTTATAAGTAAGCAGGTTGTGCAGTGCCCTTGGGTAAGTCAAAGGAGGTCAAATTGAGGTCGCACCTGCTGGCTTGGATGGGAAGGGGAAGCCTCCATAGGAAAGGGTCTTTGAGAACAGTATTTATCCTTAAAGTTGACCAAGAGTATAGTGATTATTTCCAGTGTCCTAGGGGAGGCTGTTGTTCTTCTCTTGACACTGTCTACATCCAAGCCACTTACCATCTGCTCTGTATTACAAGTACGAGCATGTCTTTATTTTATTTTATTTTATTTTATTTTATTTTATTTTATTTTATTTTATTTTATTTTATTTTATTTTATTTCATTTCATTTCATTTTATTTTATTTTATTTTATTTTATTTTATTACCTTATATATTGTGTCTGACTGTTTTACCTGCACGTATGTCTGTGTACCATCCATGTCTCTCAAACCCTCAGAGTACAGAGGAGGGTTTGGGTTGCCTGGAGCTGGAGTTGTTGCAGGTGGTTGTGAGCTACCATATGTGCTAGAAATTGAACCTGAGTCCTTTGGAAGAGCAGCCAGTGCTCTTAACCTCTGAGCTATCTCTCCAGCCCCATGTCTTAGTCCTTTGCAAACATAGGATCAGAAATACTTCCTGTCCTATTCAAATGCACATGTATGCATTTTATGTTCTTGGAATTCTGTGCAAATAAAATAACATAGCTTTCGTGTTAAGCACTCCTAGAAAAGATGCATGGGGTACCACTGGGTGAAGGGCTTCGCAGTAGGCCTCAGGCCCCCGGGGAAGGGCTGTGTACATGGTTTCTTTGAGAATCCCAAGATGCCCCATTGCTGAGCAGAGCCTTCACTGCTGTGTCCCGCTCTCTCCCTCTAAGCTATAAATAGTTCTGATCACTCCTGAGAGCCCAAAGCAGAACCTAAAGTAGGGTAGCCAGAATCAGGGTGGTCAATTGAAGAGAAATTCCACTAGCTCTCCTTCTGTGCAGGACACGGGCCCATTGTCTCTTCTCTTCCCCTGACCTCCAGCCCAGTGTCCTGGAAGCCAGTGGTAGCCTGACTCTGCAGTCATTTGTCAAAGTGAAGTGCTTTTGTAGTAATCACAATGCCAGTGCATGATGTGTGTTTGACTGAGCTTTGAAAGTGTTCTCACACCCACAGCCGTGGAGGTTTTCTGGTCCAGCCCTTCCTTTCACATAGAAAATGTTTCGCCAGAGCAGAGGCCCACCCAAAGTCACCCAGTCGGGGGTTCATCTCCCAGTCTACCATTTGCTTCATGTGTTAAGGCCTGGGTAGGCACTGGTCTAAGTCCTGCCCTGCAGGTGGAAAAGCCAAGGTGTGGGCAGTTTGCCTGGGAGAGAAAGGGGCAGGCAGCACCAGAAAATGGCATTTTTCTTAAGGCCAGTGCTACCCCCACCAGCACCCCTCCCCCCACATATACACAGGGGAGGAGGGGAGAGAGGGAGGGAGCCACGCATAGATGTACTGCAAATGCTCTCGCCCATATGTGCTAGCAAATACAGCCAGGCACAGCCTGTCTCAGGGAGACTTCTTGCTGTACAGGAAGACAGCAGCATGTGCCAGCATCCTACAGAGCAGCTCAAGGGACTGAGGACCAGTGTGACCTTCCACATGCCCTTACCACTGCTGTGGTAAATGACCAAGCCCTGGGCAGGCTGCTGGCGGGCTGTGCCGAGCCTCCGTGGGATTCAGTTGTCTCGGCCTTTTTCTTTGGGAGGAAGGTTTCAAAAAGGGCTGCCACCTTCCAGGAGGCCAAGAGGGCAAAGTCCTTAGTGGGCAGTTTGTAATTTCCTGCTTTCTTTGGAGAAAGGTTCTGGTGCCCCTGGTCTCTGACTATGCCTCAGACCTAAGCCAGAGAACCTCTCCACCTCTTGTTGACTGAGCTCAGGGCAAGGAAGTGTGTCGCTTCCCTGCCCCCTTGACACAGAACACTGCGTTCTGAATTATTTCCAGCCTGCTGGCCCTGGGAATTTGTACTCACTTCTCATTTCCTCCCCTTGCACATTAGAAATTTTAGATCCCCAAAATAATCCAAGTCATAATGTCCCGCTGGCTGTGTGTGGAAGTGTGTTTTCCCCACAGCTCGCTTGCTCGCTCTCTCTCTCTCTCTCTTTCTTTCTCTCTCTCTCTCTCTCTCTCTCTCTCTCAGATATCCTTTTCCTCTCTCCATTCTCTTGTATTTCAGCTCCAGTTTGTATGGGGGAATGTGGGTGAACCGCATGGAGGGAGGGTTGTTAGGAATTTCCAGGAACTGGGAGTCTGACTCCCCACTGTGGCCCTGTCACAGGGTCAGAGGGCAAAAATCCCACAAGTGCTGTGTGTAAGATCTACCTGTGGAGTCTCTGCTCATGAATGGATCCCAGAAAAGGAAGTCCAATCAAAGGTAGGGTGTCTGTCCAGAGGGCACAGAGCAGCACCTAGGGGCCACCCTGCACCCCGCTGTCTTCTCAGTAGCATTGGGTGGGAACATAGATGCAGTTCTTCATACTTTATAAGAAAGAGATGGCTTTGATTCTTGGGTGAGTCAAGATACCCAGGTACTTGTTCTTACTGAGGTAGGATTAGGAGATACGTGTGTATAGGAGAGAGTAGGTGTAGTCTAAGCAAAACAGAACACATGTTGGGTCTATTCCCTCTTAGAAGTAGAGGAATGGCTAGGGTACTGTCTTCCTTTTTTGAAGACAGAATCTTGTTGTGTAGCCCAGGACAGCCTCAGACTCTGGATCCTCCAGCCCCTGCCTCTTGAGAGTTAGATTACAGGCTTGAACTATCAGTGTGGACTTGAGTCCCCATTCAAAAGAGTCAGGAACTCTCTGGCATAATTTACAAACTAGAGTAAGGCTTGTCTGTTTAGGATAGGGAGCTTCAACCCAGGGATTTCGCTTTGAACTATCCACTTCCTTCTTTTTCTTTATCATGACCCTCACTGTCTCCTTCCTTCTTTCCCATTTACTGTCCCAGCAGGTGCATGTCCTTAGCACAGCCCTTCCCACAGAGAGCACAGGCCACAGAAGCCAGCTAAGGTTTCTAGAGACAGCACTAAGTATGGAATCAGAGAAGCCTGGGTTTGAATCCCAGCTTGGCCATTCACTATGTGCCTGCACCTGGGTTTCAGTGTCTTTATCTGTAAAATATTGATCTTAATACATGCCTTGGGATTGTTGTGTGGATAAAGGAAACTGTGTGTGGTACATCTGGTGTTCATGGAGCCCAGTAGACTTACAGAGGCAGTCCTAACATGGCCTATAAAGATGTTATAAAGATGGGGTCCAGAAAAGATGGGTGGGTGGGTGGATGGATAGATGGATGGATGGATGGATGGATGGATGGATGGATGGATGGATAGATGGATGGATGGGCAGGCTTTTCTTATGGGGCATATTGAGGAGATAGAGATTATAGCTTTATCTATAAGGATACCAGAGTAGACTATGGATAACATGGACTACCATAGTAGACTATGGACAACAGAACATAAGGCCAGTTAGGGACCAGGTAAATGGACGAAATAAGAAGGGATTCTTTAAAGGAGCTGGCCAATGGCTATCAGTCCCAAGGTTTCATGCTGGCATAGGGAAAGGAAATGGAGGCTTCTGACCATGACCTTAGACCATTGTTGCTGAAGATTAGCTGATTTATTAGCATTAAGCCACACTCTAAAGATGGCTAGCTGGAAGATCAACTGCACCCCCTCATGCTGATGAAGAGGCACCAAATCTCCAGGTGCCTGTTGCTGCTGTGGGAACATAGATAGGGACCTGTTTAGCTCAACTTGGGTTTTGGGAAAGGAGAGAGTACGGACAAGGGTTCAGCAACCCCAAAGTCACAGCAGTCCAGTGCTGTTGGAGCTGAGGGTTCGCAAGGAGGAAGGCGAGAGGTAGCTGGCAGGAGGTAGTGCCTACTTCTCAGATTGTGGCAAAGGGCCAGCAATCTACTGCAGAGACTCTCAGAGCTGCTTCCCATGATTGCTTGGGTCCTATCGAGGCCATCTGAGAATCCTGGAGGCCCTTTTCTAGGGTGGAACTCTTTTTCAGCCTCCTTAACTAACCTGCATTCTCCCAGACTCTGCTGAGCATTCCCAGGGTTAAGGATACATATCACAGCTTTGAGACCTAGTCCATGCCCATAGTGACACAGCCACAATTGTAAGACAGAAAGGACCTGAGCCCAGAGTCTACCTCCTGAAACTTCCATTCGGTGGCCCCAGCCCTGTCCCTGTCATGCCCCAGAACCAGTTTCCTTCTGCTCTCTTAGGACAGTCCTTCGGAGACTGGATAGGTCCTAGTAACTCCTTCCCATCTTCTTTGCTCCATACAAAATCCCTTGAGTATTTTCAGTCAGTATTCATTGATGTGGGCCTTGACTCTCAAAATGGCCTTCCTGGGACCAGCTTTTCAAATAGGAGTGAAGGGTCTGTGACCCTTGGCTCTGTTTACACAGGCAAGGAAAAGATTTTCTCTGCAGTAGTAAGAGGTGAAATTGCTTCTTGTAGTTCAACCTGGAAACCCTGGGCCCTACCAATCCAGAAAATGGAACCACATCACTCAGAGAGCCTCATATACAAACAATGGAGGCTGTCTTTCCCACATTAGTCCTTACAATTGTAAGGACTAACTTTCAGTTTGAGTGTGTTGGGCTAGTGTTTCTGGTGCCCAGGTCAGCGATGGTCTCCATTCCTCAAGAAGAAACCCAACTCAGGGGCATGAATTGTTCCAACCTCATCTCTGGGTCCCATTGATCTTCTTAAGCACAGCTGAAGCTGTATCACCTTGTCATGGAAAGAGTTAAAAACCACCCCCATCTTAACTCCATGGAAAACTACCTGTAGTTAGAATCCCAAGATAGCCTCTTCTTTCATGGTTGTGTTCCATGTTCCTCAAGAAATCCAAATGTGGTACTCTTTTGCTAACTCCCAGACCCTCCTTAATAAACTCTTTCCCAGCAATGTCCAGGGTACGTGGGGCGTGAGGGAGAGAGGAAGGGGGGAAGAGATGGAGAGAGAGACAGAGAAAGACAGAGAGAGATCATAAACGTTCCTGGCAGAGAAGGAAAGGGGCTGGTTTCTACATGCTGACTAGGTTAGTCCCATCACAATGTATATGTCCCACCTACAAACTCCTGGAAAGCTGACTTTATCACGAGGTATCAATTGTAGGTACAAGCTCCCCCACTGCCCTGTCTATCCTGTCTGGTCTTCAGACTATGAGCTCACAGGCCTCATTTCTCAGTTACCCTGCAATGCCTGCAGGTCACAGCCAGCTTTTTGATAACTCTGGGTTCCCAGGAGGCACATTTGGCCCTCCCTTGGCTGTCTGTCAGAATCAAACACTTTGAACACTGACTCTGAGCCGGCACGAGAGCGCCACCTACTGCTGAGCCGTCGAGGGCTTCTCTCTCAGGCCCATGCTGCCTGGAACTGGAACTGCAGAGTCTGAGCTCACAGCAGAGAGTTTGTAGCAGAACCCGCATGGTCCGTCTACAGGAACCCAGTCGGGAGCAAGTGGAGGGAAGAGAAGATGTGAGAGGCAAATCCTGGAGGCAAGGGAAAGAGGCGAGGCCAAGGGATGAGCCTGTGTGGGAGAGGAAAGAAGGGAATAAGGCCTGTGCTCCATGGCTGCTGGGGAGGAGCGAGAACGCAATCTGAAGTATTTTGGAGGAGGGATAGATGTCCAATGAAATGTAAAGTGTAATGCCTTCCAAGGCACAGGGGAGTGGAAGAGGTGAAGGTTTCTTTTTTTTTTAAATTAGGTGTGTGTGTGTGTGTGTGTGTGTGTGTGTGTGTATATATATATATATATATATATATATATATTCTTTATTTACATTTCATTTCAAATGTCCCCTTTCCTGGTTCCCCCTCCCCCCAAAATCCCATAATCCATCTCCCCTTCCCCAATCAACCCACCCCTGCTTCTTGTCCTGGTATTCCTCCTGGTATTCCTCTACACATCAAGTCTTTCCAGGACCAAGGGCCTCTTCTCCCTTTGGTGTCTAACAAGACCATCCTCTGCTCTGTCTGGAGCCATGGGTAACTCCAAGTGTATTCTTTGGTTGATGGTTTTGTCCCTGGGAGTATTGGGTGACTCATATTGTTGTTTTTCCTGTGGCACCGCAAACCCCTTCAGCTCCTTGGGTCCTTTCTCTAGCTCCCCCATTGGGGACCCTGTACTCAGATCAGTGGCTGGCTGAGAGTGCCCCCCTCTGTATTTGTCATGCACTAGGAGAGCCTCCCAGGTGATAGCTATATCTGGCTCTGGTCAACTGTCACTTGTGGGCACCCACAATAGTGCCTGGGTAGTATATAGTAACTATACAGGATTCACCCCTTGGTGGGGTAGTCTCTGGATGGTCTTTCCCTCAGACTCCACTCAACCTTTTGTCTTTGTATCTCCTTCTGTGGGTGTTTTCCCCCTTTCTACAAAGAACCCAAGGATCCATACTTTGTTCTTCATCATGGGGTCCTTGCATTACGCCCTATTCTCAAGGACAGCAGACTCTCTATCCCTTACACAGGGGAGTTCCCCTTAGTCTCACGAGAAGTGGCTGGACTCCCCTGCACTCAGGAAGTTGCATCTTAGCTCTGCATGGTAAGCTTTGTCCATGTACATCTGGAAGCCAAGTACCTCGTCACACATGTACCCTTGCTCCCTGTGTGTTTTTTCCAAAACTCACACCTGCTGAGGTTTAAGGAAATGTCTAGCCCTCTTCCTTAGATTTTATTTTCTTTTAAATTGGATATTTTCTTTATTTATACTTCAAATGTTTTCCCCTTTCCAGGTCTCCCCTTCAGAACCTCCCTATGTTATCCCCCTCCCCCTGCCTCTATGAGGGTGCTCCCTCTCCTAACCACCCACTCCTGTCCTCCCACCCTGGCATTCCCCTACACTGGGGCATTGAACACCCTCAGGCCCAAGGCCCTCTCCTCCCACTGAAGTCCAACAAGGCGATCCTCTGCCACATATGTGGCCAGCGCCATGGGTCCCTCCATGTGTATTCTTTGGTTGATGGTCCAGTCCCCAGGAGCTCCAGTGGGTCTGGCCTGTGAGCACTGTTGTTCTCTCCACGGGGCTGCAAACTCTCAGCTCCTTCAGTCCCTTTTCCAACTCTGCTATCAGGGACCCCCAAGCTCAATCGAATGGTTGGCTTCAGGCATCTGTCTCTGTCTTTGTCAGACTTTGACAGAACCTCTCAGGAGACAGCCATATCAGGCTTCCATCAGCAAGCACTTCCCAGCATCCACAATGTGGCTGTATATGGGGTGGATCCCCAGGTGAGGAAGTCTCTGGATGGCCTTTCCTTCAGTCTCTGCTCTACACTTTGTCTCCATAGTTCCTCCTCTATTTTGTTCACCCTTCTAAAAAGCACTGAAACATACACATTTTGGTCGTCCTCCTTCTTAGGCTTCATATGATCTGTGAATTGGATCTTGGGTACTCTAAACTTTTGGGCTAATATCCCCTTATCAGTGAGTACATAACGTGTTTGTTCTTCCATGACTGAGTTACCTCACTCAGGACGATATTTTCAAGTTCCATCCATTTGCCTGCGAATTTCATGAGGTCGTTTTTAGTAGCTGAGTAGTGTAAATGTACCACATTTTCTGTATCCATTCTTCTGTTGAGAGACATTTGGGTTGTTTCCAGCTTCTGACTATTATAAGTATGGCTTCGATGAACATAGTGGAGCATGTGTTCTTGTTTTATGTTGGAAAATCTTTTGGGTATATGCCCAGGAGTGGTATAGCTGGGTCCTCAGGTAGTACTATGTCCAATTTTCTGAGGAACCACCAGATTGATTTCCAGAAAGATTATACCAGTTTGCAGACCCACCAGCAGCGGAGAAGTGTTCCTCTTTCTCCACATGCTCACCAGCATCTGCTGTCACCTGAGATTTTGATCTTAGCCATTCTGACTGGTGTGAGGTGGGATCTCAGGGTTGTTTTGATTTGCATTTCCCTGATGACTAAGTATGTTGAACATTTCTTTAGGTGCTCCTCAGACATTCAAGTTTCCTCAGTTGAGAATTCTCTGTTTAGCTCTCTTCCCCATTTTTAATAGGGTTATTTGATTCTCTGGAGTCTAACTTCTTGAGTTCTTTGTATATATTGGAAATTAGCCCTCTATGAGATATGGGAGAGGTGAAGATCTTTTCCCAGTCTGTTTCTTCCTCAGATCTTTAAGGTTAAGTCTACCTAGCCCACATCCCTTCAACATAGCATCCATCTCTCCAGAGCAGGGACCACGGAAGGCAGGCTGCCTCCTGCTCAGTCCCGTGGAGTCTTGTTCCCAGATGTGCGAATGATTGGCACATCTGATTTTAGGATGCGTAGGAGGACTGGATGGGAACATCAACCAGACGTTCCATTTTTACAGTAAAGATAATAGTTCCCATTTACTGAGTATATCCTGTATGCCAGGAACGCCATTAGTTCGTCTAAATTAACCTGCCAAGGGGCCAGATCTCGGTGGATGCCTAAATTTAGTTCTGGGATAAAGTCAGGCACTATTTTCTCAGCTTCTTAAATAGGATTTGACCTCTTCAGCTCTATATTTTGGGAAGTGAGGGGAGTGAATTCCCTTACTCTGTTCCTGAAAATATTTTATCAGTGTTTGTGGTTTAAATGGAAAGAATTTGGCCATTCAGAGTCAATATCCAGGGGCTGCCTGGGCTGCGTCCTGGCTTGGCTGGCTCTGCTTCTCATCTGCTTGACTTGCTGGCTGCTGGGTGACCATGCCACTCTCTCAGGAGGGCAGTGCCTTGCAGTGCTCCAGGGGTTTCAGTGTATCCGGTACACAGGTTGGAAATGAAATGCAAAAACAACAACAAAGAAAACAAACAAAATAATTCTGTTTACCGCTTGAAAATATTTATGTGAGCAAAAGAATAAGAAACCACCTCATCCTAGTTCCTAGGGTAAGGAGGACAAGAGTGGGGAGAAAGGCCTTTTGAGGCTGAGTCGGAGCATGGAGCACGTGCCCCTCCAGACAGAGCTGGGCTGCACTGCAGCTGTCAAGAACAGGGTGTGATTTTAGCATGAGGTTTTGCAGTCTGGGTTTCTCTAATCAGAAAGCAGCTGCTTTCTGTGCTGTGGGCTTACTCTGTCTGAGCCAAGGGAGTGGGAAGGGGGCTGGCATGCCTTGGGAATCTGCTGTGCATCACACTGCGTCCAGGCTCTGTCCGCACGTCGTCATCCTTATCTGCTTTGCCCCAGACATTTCAGGGTTTATGAGAAGGAAGTGGGGAGGGGAAGGAATCAGGGAAAGTGGAGGCAGAGACTGGGTGGGTAAGAAGTCTAAACGACATTAATTGCTTTTGTATTTAAGGTTGGGGTGAGCTTAGAGCCCCCAGGTCAGAGGCACAGCAAAGCTGGCTGCATCGGCCTCCGCTCTGTTACAGCTCCGTTTGCTGGGGAAGTCCCGGCACCCCGCCTTGCGATTTCGCCCACTGAGGACCTTGTTTAGCTTCCTGGACCTTTGTTCAAGTGACCCTGATAGACTTTCATTCCGTTTAGAGCCAGAAAAAATTAGAATTCCAGGAGACGTGAAGGATGTGTTTTTCTTCCTTTGGTGCTCATGGTGCACCTGCACCCAAGGCAGACTCATTCTTTCTCTAGAATAAAAAGCACAAGGGTTAGAAGAACCCACTTTCCTTCATTCTGACGTGTTATTCAAAGACTGGGATAAAATGGGCTAGAAGCAATTAAGAAAGGAAAGTTACCACTATTTTTAATACTCGCCAAGACTATTGTCATCTTGCTGGAGATGTGGCTCATGGGTAGAGAGCTTGCCTAGTTTGTTTAGATCCTCAGCACCATAATAAGACCATTGCTGTTAAGCTCCTGCCTCACTGTCCCATAGTCTGGAAAACCAGTGGGCGAGAGCCGAGGGAAATGGGAGACTCAGTGTGTGCCTCAAGGCCCATCAGCCCATGTGACTTGTGGATGGTGGGCTTGAGTCTAATAGGAATTCTCTTACTGATGGCCCACCACAGTCTACATAAACTGTTAGATAAAGGGGCAAGCCCATTCGACATCAAAATCTCTCCTGACTAAATCTCAAGGGCAGGGCTGAGGAAGCTGTTGATGTCAAGAAAACCTTTCAGATGGTTCTTGAGTAAGGCTCCTTGATGAACTATTAAGGCTGCTGCCACTAAAGACCTTTAGGTAAAGCATTTTTCAGGAGTCACTTCTCTAGTCAAAGTAGGCATTAGGAGAAATTGAGACTTCGATTTAGAAGGAAGGTGGTAGTCTGGAGATTTGGGGGTGGAGAGCATTTGGTAGGGAAAGATTCAGGGATCCGTGTGGAAGGAGATATGCGTGGTGCCGTATGCGTGCATGGCGGTGAATACACCGACTGGGAAGGATGCTCAGTGTGGGAGTCTCGTGCAATGGCGGGCAGTGCAGGTGTGTAGGGGATGTCCTGCTGAGAGCAGTGCTTGCACCTGGTCCAGGCAGGTGACTTGTCATAAGAGACAGAATGGAGTCAGAGAGATCAATAGGGTGGAAATTGCAATGATCCAAGTAGGAGAGGCCGAGGTGTGCATAGCAGGAGCATTGGAACTAAAAGTCCTGGAGTGAGAACTTGAGAGTAGGTGCTAACACAATAGAAGGGATGTGGCAGTGTGACAAGTGGGCAGGACATCAGGGGGACATTTCTGCTGTATCCACAGGTGCCATGTGTGCATAGGGAATCCACACATGCCCCATTATTTCTGCATATGCTTAGGAGATATCGTAATGGTGGTTTAAATGCATGGATGTTGGCATCAGACAAAGCTAGATCTGAGTTTTTAGTGTGCTAGCTTGACCATGTGACCTTGACTTGAATCTCTCTGAATCCGTTCCTTCACTTAGAAAGAGGGCTGCTGCTGGCAGTTGTCACCTCTTTGAGCTGTTATAGGGATTGAGATCATGTATCTAAATCCCACCACGTGGCTCCAGGCACATAGTTATCCTTGTCAGTTATCTGAGAAGTTGCAGATAGAGGACGTTCTGGAACAGGAAATTGCATCGGATGTCGGTTCAGATGGATATCAGATTCTAAATTCATCTTCATCACTTCTACGCTGTGTGATCTTAGGCAATGCCCTGCACTTCTTCCTACAGTCACTGCAGACCTGTGGGAAGTTGATCTAGGAACCCCTGAGGATACTCCTCATATCTGAGGATGTTCATATTCCTTGTGACAAATGATATAATATTGATATGTAACCTACAGATACATTCCAGGATACTTTAAGTTGTCTCTAGATTCCTTAGGATACCTAACACAGTGGAGATACTGTGTGTGTGTGTGTGTGTGTGTGTGTGTGTGTGTGTGTGTGTGATCACAGATAATAAGTTCCCAGATTCAAAATCCTCAGATATGAAGAACTGACAATACTAAGTTCTTACCACATTAAAACACAACTGACAGTGCCTTTTGTAACAACATTAATATGGGGTTTGTTTGAGACAAGCTGTGCAAGTCCAGTCTTTACACTGTCATAGTAAAGGTTTGAGCGACACAAGAGAAAGCCAGGAGGCGGCAGCCAGGGAAGTGGAAGGCAAGTGTGGAAACTCCGTGAACTCGACGAGCTTCCAAAATTAGGACGTTTCTGCATTTTCCAGTATGCTGAGACTAGGTATAAAATGTAATAAAAGGAAGTATAAGAAAAAAAGCTTTGTTTCCACAAAATCATCTGCTATTGCGTGCCAGAAAAGAAGGGGGAAGCTAGACAGATCTGCAGGCAGATGGCCTGCAGCTGAAGGCATCTGGCTCAGAGGGCTAGCCAGCGTCAGGAAAACATACAGCAAAACCACGGCCGTTCTCCGTGAGAATAAACAGACAATACGGACTTGGGAGGTAGGGGGCACCTGAGCTTCCTCTTGTGGGTACAGACTCAAGCAGGTGGTCAGCAGACCCCATTACAAGAACTCACAGAGGAAGCAGATGGAGGAAAAAACAGAGCAGCAGAGCAGAGCACAGGTCTGAGAGCTTGGGAGAAGGAAGCACAGGGTGAGACTCTGTTCACTGGAAACTCCAGCACCAAAGTTAGAGCAGCAACAGGAACTGAACTCTGGACTCTCCTGTCGCTTAGGTGTGCACCTCTAGATCAATTAATTAAATCCTTTGAGCCTTAGTTTTCTATTCTGTAAAATGGATATGATGACACTGGAGATTAATAATGGGGAGATAATTAGGCCATCACTGGGAGGATTAAGTAAATTAATATGTAAATTAATACTTAGGACAATATTCAGCACACAGAGTACTTAAAAAGTAGTAAGTGTTGGGATCCTTTTTGTGCTACCATTCGTGTTATTACTGTTATGTGGGAAATTTGAGCGTGAGAACGAGGGATGGAGAACTAGAAGATGAGGAGAAAGTACAGAGCTGTCGTGAACGTGTTCTGGCTTTGACAGTGCAGGTTGATAACCACATCTGATTCTTTTCTAAACATTCAGACTTACAAATTGAGGGGCAATGTCTGTCCCTGATCTAATAAGATTGATGTAAGATGAGATAAGATAGCTTGCCACCAGGCAATCCTCGTAGAAACCCAGCCCAGCCACCCAGTTCAAGTACGAGGAGATACGATCTACCTTGACAACTGCAAGCACAAGCATGCTTGCAAACTCGGTGCCCCACGGGAATCTGTACGTCTTGTAACACTTGACACAGCTGACAAGGTCCCTGCAAAGAACAACATTTCCTTGCAAAAGTCACCACGTTCAAGGAAGCCCAAGGTTTGGTGTCCACATTAATACACATGTAGGATTTTTGTAGTTCCTCCCAATTCCAGTGCAGCTTTCTAGTCAGGGAGCGTCTTTATATTTCGCCAAGATTCAATAACATGCTGGCTTGAAGCATCTTTATTTGTTGTCATGGAAACAGGATCTAAATGCTAACTGGAGGTTAGATTACTATACAGAAGAAGGAAAGAGTTTTCCTCACAGTGGACATTTGTTTGTGTTATAGAGAAACAAGGGCCGTTTAAGTTGTGAACAGCAGGTGGACCTGGGTGTTAAGGCTTCAGGAATTTTGGTAGAAGGTGAAGGAAATGTACTATGGCGTCAACAGTGTGTCCACAGACACAACCTGATTGGCGACACTGCCCTCCTGGATAGTCAGCTGGGCTCTCCTCCCGGGAGAAAACAGGGCTTGTGACAACAGGAAAAGCAGTTTCCTTTAAGCAATACATAAACATCTGTAGGCAGCCATGCCACCAGCAGAATGGAAAGCAGAAACAGCTAAGCCCCCTTCTCTCCTTCAATAGATGTTTGTCACCAGGTTTGTGTGTGTGTGTGTATGTGTGTGTGTGTGTGTGAATGGGTGTGTGTATGAATGAGTGTGTGTGTGTGTGTGTGTGAATGGGTGTGTGTATGAATGAGTGTGTGTGTGTGTGTGTGTGTGTGAATGGGTGTGTGTGTGTGAATGAGTGTGTGTGTGTGTGTGTGTGTGTGTGTGTGCGCGCGTAGGGCCTTTCATCTTCTGTCTGAAACCCCTCTGCCAATTTTAGAATCACATCCATGGCTTGGGCTCAGAAAGCACCTATTGAGCTATTTCTATATCCAGGATAAGCTAATTCCAAAAGGGATTAGAGGGAAAAATGGCTTTTTAATAGGCATTTCTCCTGAGTGGGGACGGGGGAAACCTGTTACAAAGCAAAGGGAATCAGTCTCTAGCAGTGGCCGAGAGGGTGGAGAAGGAGGAGTGTGGATGCTTCCTGGCTCAGGAGGCAGATGAGGACCACGGTCTTGCTTTAGTACAGTGTCTCTGTGGGCGGGCCATCAGGGCAGATGGAGGCACCAGGGTTCCAGGAATATTGATGGAGGGGCTGGGTCTTTTGTAGGCAGACACACCCACACCCACAGGGTCCCTGCCTGGGTGAAGGCTGGTGCATCTGGACTGCCCTCTGAAGAGGCCTGTGGTTGTTCCAGCAGTGCGTCTCAGATGAGTGGGTTGTGGTGTTTTGTGCACGTATGAACTGCAGGTGTGAGTGAGTCCCACGGGCCACGGTGTTTTGCAGCGTGAACGTTCAGTTTTACATCCATACCTTATACCTATTGTTTTGCTTTAAATGGGAATAGGCTAGAACATACTCATTATGTGGATTAAAAAAATCTATACGTGTACAGCCTTTTCTAACCCCTCATTTTATTTGAGTGCCCCTGGTAGCCTAAGATTTTAAAAGCATAAATTAATATTCTTGTTTTACAGACAAAAACTGAGGTTCAGACCCTTGATACAACTTTACAGAGTTGGCACAGCAGCCCGTAATGATTTGTAGTTTTTCTGTTCTTTGACTCTAACACAAGGTTTTATTTTATAATTGGCTGGAGACCTTGCTTCCCTGGGCCTAACAAGACTTGCCTGCAGGAGGCTGTTGAGCCTCACAGGGCACAGCTTCTATGGCTGAGGCGCTGCAGGGAGCAGAGTGCATCCCTGCCTGTGCTAGGATGCGTGTGTCCGGCCAAAGGAAACCCACTGGTTATTTTTTTTGTCCATTTACTTAATCAGCTCATCAAGGCTGAGTGTGAGTATCTTATTTGCAATGTAATCTGTAATTACAGAGTGTACAATACCAACAGTAGTCAGGTGGCTTGAAAGTTAGAAGATGATGTCAGTTGCTTTTGCTAAATGCAGGAAAACAAACACAAGATTTTTACTTAATATCCCTGCTCTATGAAATAGTTATGCTTCATTAAAAACAGAACAGAGCAATAATAACTGCTTAGCTAACCCATCTTCTAAAACATGGAAAGTCTTTTGTTTATTTTTTTCCTAATTTGCATTTAAATAGATTCCTTTAACGTTGAGTATTTATGAAGAACCAGATTTGTGTATTTTTACTTAAGTTAGCTAGCATAAAAAATTACTTAGCTTAGTTAAAACAAAACAGAAAAAAATAAGCCTCAAGTAGCTTTCATATAACATCTTTCTTAATAACACCAGAGAAAACTATGTTCTGTTCAGAGAGAGATATAATTGCATTATTTAGACATGACCATCCTAATGGATGTTGTTGTTATGGTTATAGTAGACTTTGTTGAAGGTAACACTTGTAGTTTCTCAAGAAGTGGGGGTGGGGACACAAGCAACCCAAAGCTACTGCAGCTGGATTTCCTCCTGCTTCATTCCTCCGTCACATCTTTAGGTCACTCCAGCTCAAGGGTCTTCCAGGTACCAAATTCAAAGGGATCAAACTATCTATTATGGTCTTGGCTTGAGATTAGGACCCTTTGGAAAGGTTTTTCTTCTCTGGACATTAACAATCCTAGACTATGCCCAGCTGCTGCCCTTCCTCTCCTCCTTCCCCCCTTCCCATCCCCCCTTCCTTAATTCCTTCCAGCATTTATCAGAGAAACAGTGTCCAAGCAGCTATCCCTGGGCATCTGTGATCCTTCCCCATGGTGTAGCCATGGAGAGGATCGTGGGAGCTGGGTATTGGCAAGCAGGTGGCCCCAAGCACCTGTCCTTGGCTGGGACATCATGGCACTTGCAACCTCTCAGAGCCTGGCTCATTGTCACTCAGTAAATGTAGCACAGGGTAGAATGATGATTTCTAGAATCTGGGCTTTCATTTCTCTGAGCATGCTCTGTTGTTGCCTGATGGTAATAGCCATGTGACACAATAAGGTGACACATGCAATCGGATGTTTGATCGTGAATTTGAAAGCAATGACCTGAAAAATGTCGTGGCAGTGACTAAGGAGCTGCTCTTCTCAGGCTCTTAAACAAGGCCAGTTTTCTTGCTACATTCCTTAATTCAATCACTAAAAATTGTGGGAATATATAACATACTGTATTATTTAATAAGATATATTATAATAAATATATAAAATATATAATATACAAATATTATAATATATACTATCATTTACTATATTAATATTTAATATAATGTAATTAAAATATAATAAATATAAATATTTCGATCACAAACTTTAAAAAGCTTAAAAAGAACATGTATTTGCATGAGACCATCTAGTGCCCAGACCAGGTCTTTTCTGTCTTCCTGGGCCATGTGTTACTTCTTTGAAGCAGTTTCTCCAGAAGAAGAGAGACTTTGTCAGGGTACCTCACTACCAGGAAGCCGTTCATCAGCAGAACATGAATTCATTGGTAGCATGGGTGCCAGCGTCAGTCTGTGAGGCGCTGACCCAGCAGGGCACACAGCTACTGCGGCAAGCTCTGCCTTCCTCTTACACTTTACATTGCTTTCCACCTGCCTTGGCCTGAGTCAGGCTCTCCTCTCCCTGCAGCCCAGCAGGGACCTGGTGCCCAGCGATCTAATCATCGTGGCGCTGTGCAATCTCCTCTGCCCGTTTGTGTACATCTAAATAGTTTTCAACAGAAAGGCCAAGGTCGCTTCCGGGACACTGAGACAGCCGAGGGGGACACAGTCATCAGACATTCCAAGGGCCTCAGGCATTGCAGATTTTCATAAACTTTATCGATTCTTTTGTAAATATGGAAGGAGGCGGAGAAATTATTTTGAAATGAGGTTTGGAGAAAAAATTTTAAGGTGAAAAATGAGAGCATGAGAATCCTCTAAACTCCAGCAATCTCCTTCTTTTCTCCTTCATTTTTAATAGACTGGGGGAACCCTGGCCAGCTGCCTACAGTGCAGGGCTCACTGAGGCTGATAGACTCAGGATGCTGTACTCAACCCAGATACCTGCTCAGCCTGGCCAGGAGCTGCAGCCTGAAGTAAACCCTCTGCTACTTGAGTAGCTCTGGTGGGAGAGCCTCCAGACTGCAGGCTAATGTCCCAATGCTCAGGCAGGATGTGTTGTAGCCCTGATGTCTCTCACATGCCCCAGACACATGAGTCTAGCTGCCCATAGGACGTGCTTGACCTAAACTCCCCTGTTCCTCTCAAATGCAGGGCTGTTCTGGGCACCCTCAGTTTCTGATCCTCATCCTTCAACAGTCCCCTCATGGAGGGATTGGGGTTGTAGGAACTGGTGTGCCATGGCTGGTCTCCCCAGCTCTCTCATCCTCTCTTCGCCAGGTGATAATGAGGTCCTGTCCAGAGGGGTGGCTCTAAAACCTTCCTGTTCTCTGACTCTACTGCCGCTCCAGGCCCTCACCTGTACCTGGATTGGTGTGCCACACACTCCCCCCAGTGTGCCCCCTGACTCGCCTGGTCCACACCCCAAACTGCTGCCACAGCTCACTCATGCTTTATAGGACCCTCCCCCACACCTCACTGTCAACGCATCTCCATCCCTTCGTGTGCATGTGACCGTCGTGGTCACTCTGTGCACCTGCCTCCTCAGCCGCACGTTGTCAAGCCAGGCACAGTAAGCAGCGCTGAGTGGCTCTCAGTGCCTGTAACATACTGGGCTGCCCCAGTCTCCACCCTCTGTCACCATTCTGTCTTTGTTTGATCACTCAGCCTGCTGGTCTTCAGCTTTCTGCTTCCTCTCTAAGTCCCGGCTTAACCTAGGATCCCCTTTCTGGGGAGTGTGTTCTTTTTCGTCTGTTAGTAGCTCCTAATAAACTCTAACATATTCATAGACCTTTAGAGTTGTGATTTAAGTTACACACACACAAACATACCACACACACACACACACACACACACACACACACACGCACACATGCACACGCACACATGCACACGCACACGCACACCTAAGAATGTAAACATGGAGCACATGGCCTGAGAAGAGCAACCTTCTTCACAGGTACTGCTCACATCTTTCTTGGCTGTATCTCACTGTTCTGGGCAGCAAACTACAAACCCTAACTTAAAGTAGACTGAGCAAGAGAGGGGCGTTCTCACCTCAGGTCCAGAGACAAGCTCCGTCAGGGCTCTGGCCTTTTGCTGCAGCCTTCTTGACTCCACCCTTTCCTTTCCACTGGCATCTAGCAGCTGGCTATAGCAAGAGACCCTGCACCTAAAGAACGGCTTCCCAGCAGTTTCTAGCAAACTTCCTCAATTTTTTTTTTATTGCATTGATTGCATCATATTTTTTATTTCCGAGACAGACTGGATGCTTGGGAAGGAACATGCACTGGTTCTTAGATCTGGCATCCTAAAGAGATAGGAACTTCCTGGAATTGTGGCTCTGCTGAGTCCCCTTCGGTGTGGGGACTTCCTGGAGAAGGCATAGCTACCTGAATGAGCGGGCTAGGCCTCCCCTTGCTCTCTTAGTACCTGTGCTCGCAGCATTCTAAAGACTTTGTGAAGGGTCGGTAGCTACCTGCCCAGCTCAGTTCTCTCCCTCGTGGTCTCTTTTCCCTAGGCTCTGTAGAGAACTGGAAGCTTCCTGTAAATTTTTATGCTAAAGTAATGAGGATTCTCCTGTAAAACCAGACTGCGGGCCACCCTGACTCTGGGCAGACGACAGCTTCTCCTGGGAAACTGCTGGAGGGCTTTATTCTTCTCTGTAGCTTTGGATGCTTTGTCCTGCTTGACCTATGAACTTCCTCATCACTCTGTTCCCTTCTTCTCCCTTCTAGATGTTCGACTGGATAAGCCACAACAAGGAGTTATTTCTTCAGAGCCACACAGAGATCGGAGTCAGCTACCAGCATGCACTAGACCTCCAGACTCAGCACAATCACTTTGCCATGAACTCCATGGTGAGTGGAAAGGCTGTTCTCAACATGCTGCTGGGACAGAACAAGAAAAGGCTGGGACAGAGGAGGAGGCGGGGCAGGTGGATTAGAATAGGGAGCGCTGACCATGCAGAGCCTTTACCGGTCCATTTTGCAAAATGGGAACCTGTGCAGGGCACTGGGCCAAGCAGCTGTTCCTACAGCAGATCTCCACTCCACTTTACACTATGAAAGGAATGTGCTTGGGGGCTGTAGGCGGCATTAGCTCAGACAAGACTAAAAGGCCAGAGAGTCACCAGTTCCACTTCACTGACTTCACTGACATTTTTTTGGTCCCCAGCATGTGTGAGTCACTGAATGGGGATAGAGAAGGGCTTAAAGCTATGTTGTATTGGGAAGTGTTGAGTGACTTGTGGAGGCTCACAGTGGGAAGGAGAACCCTGTGGGACACATGATTGCTGCCTTCAAATATTTGAGTGCTGATTTGGAGAGAAGGGGGAAGAGTTGTTTCATGTTGTTCTAGAAGGTAGAAGTTTCTGGAGGATGGCGGTCTTTGGAGTCGGCGTTGTGGCTTACAGGGGGGGTAGGACACAGGAGTGAGCACGCATGATGGAGGTGTTCAGGTGGGCTTGGAGTGAGAGCAGACCATTTACTCTCAGCGTGGCCACAGGGAATTCACCTCAATGTTTTCGCTCTGTCATCTGTGAAATATAAATCATATCTATCTTAGAAGTTTGCTTGGGGAATCAACAAGTTAATTGTAATAAGTTGGAACTGTGTCTGGCCCATGCTAAGTCATCAGTAAATGCTGATGTGATGGTAGACCTGGGAGTCTAGAGTGGATGACATGCGCTCCCTCAGAATCCCAGCTCGGGGACACCATGCTCTCTGTGCCAACGCTCCAAGGCTTCCTTTTGAAATCTTCTGTCCTTAAACCTTCCTACATTCCAAACACATGGAGCCTAAGAATGCCTCCACCAAAGACATACTTTTGTGAGTTCTTCCTTCTGGCTCTTTTGGTCCAAAGACACAGCTCTACCATTTTCCCTGAAGAAACAACGGGTATACGTTACCCTTGGCAGCTTTGCCCCTGGGAGTGGGAGAAAAACCGCAAACTGGAAGATGGCAAAGGCGGGTAAGGAAGAAAATGTCATGGTCAACAAATCAACAAAACTGTTTTAACTGTGCTTAGTCCTGAACCTAACATGCTGAAGAAGAAATATCCTTTAGTTATTCATCGTCTGCTTACAGAGCTGAAACTCAGTCACAGTGTAGTTAGGTACGGGCATTGCCAGATATGCTAGGTTAACTAAGGGCATTAAGGTCTAGGTGGCTGAAAGCTAGTGCACAGTAGGTGCATCATGGGCACCAGCGACAGCGTGAGGAGCAGCCACCATCTCAGATGCTGCCAGACAAAGTGTGAAAGCAAACACAGCTGACTCTGAGAAGTGACATGCCCCTTGGCCAGTTTTCATGCACATTTCAGTGGCCAGTATCAACCTCAGCACCCATCTGGACCTTCAGGGGACAGGGTCACGTTGCCCCTGAGAGGGCAAGCTGCTTGTGAACAGCCCTAACAACCATAGGGAGCCACCAAAGCCTGTTAGGTAGAGATGGACACTGTGAGGTTTGCACGGGAAGATTGCTGACTGCAGAAAAAAAGGTGGCGAAGCTAGGTAGGAAAGCCAACATGATCCTGTGATGACGTTGAGCCACCACCCGGTCTCGTGTCCTCATCTAAATGTCAAGACCCCTTCCCTCCCGACTACAACTATTTCTTATCCAAGACTCAGTCCCACAGGAACAAAGTAATTGATCACAGGTGATTAGACTGTGAAGTCACATCTAGTCAAGTTTGATTATCTGTGTGCCTTGTGGATTTCCCCCGAAGACATTCACAAATTCTGTGTCAGAATTTTCACACCACCCAACTGCCTGACCCAAAGGGCAGTCAGACTTCTTTTTAATAAGCAGCAAAGACAACATAATTAGGGAGGTAAAGCTGCCACCAAGCCCCTTGAAGCATGAGTAATGAGCTAGATGGAAAGCACCTTTGGCTGTGAATTCTCTGCATTAGTGCTCTCCCCAGCTACCACGGGTAACTATGAGTTAACAGTACACGGACAACCTTTTCGGTGACAAATCTACCATGGAAGTCATTTTCAGGACAAAAACAAGGGAGAAAATATTGAAGAGAGCGTCTTCTGAACCTGGAAAGGGAAAGGTATAATACCAATAGCCAATTAGTGTGAAGCAGCTTGTCCATAGCTTTCCTCAGCTCCTCAGTGAATGCACCAGCAGCAAGCAGTGGTGAGGCGAGGCGTCTGTAGCCTGATTAGGCTGGATCTCCTCTTGGGCTGCTGGGTAAGGGTAGGGAAATCCCAGATTGTTTGGTCAAATTGCATGGGCACCCTTGCTTCATAAACACAGCTCGGTGCCCTTGTTTTCTGGGAAGTTTACAGGCTTGTTATTAAGAGGAGCTTCCTACAAAGACGGGTGGCATCGTTCCAAACAGGTGAATGGAGAGAATCACGGGCGCTTTCCCTGGCCTCGGTGATGAACGATGCTGCCAAGGAACAGACGAATGCCAGCAGCTACTCAAGAGTCCAGCCAATAACTGCGGGAATGATGGGTTCTTCAGAGAAAGTGGGGGGAGGGGCAGGGTTGGGGATGGCTCTGCAAATTCATTCTGGCATTTCCGTCTCCATTCCTGGACCCCTCCTCTCTCTCTCTCTCTCTCTCTCTCTCTCTCTCTCTCTCTCTCTCTCTCTCACACACACACACACACACACACACACACGTTTTGTACCATATTTTATTTCAAGCTGCAGATGAGTTCCTTACTCTTTCTTTAATCTTGTTTTACTATTGAATTAGGCCAGTGATTCTTACTTTGGGGAGTGCCCTGTCATTTAAAAACTAAGCTATGGGTCCTCTCTGCAGAGGGATATATGTGTATATTTAAAACATTTTAAATGTTTTAAAATATTTTTAAGAGAAACAATACAGTGCTAAATCTTGATGATCAACCTCCCTAATTTTTTTTTTTCTGGCTGTCCTGGAACTCACTCTGTAGACCAGGCTGGCCTCGAACTCAGAAATCTGCCTGCCTCCACCTCCCAAGTGCTGGGATTAAAGGCATGCGCCACCACCGCCCGGCTAACCTCCCTAATTTTAGAACTCAAGAACTTGATAACTTCCCTCTGTAAATCACAGAACAAGTAATTGAGAGTCGGGTATTGTGCTGGACGCTGGGCCTGTAGTGGTGAGCTCACACACAAAGTTGTACCCAGAGCATTCACAAGGGAGACATGTTAAATGTATAACTTGGCCAATCAATATGTAATTACAAACCTGTAGTCTCATGTCGCCGAGCAAGGATTGCCGTGACAAGGGCCCGAGGCAGGGCTGGATTCAGGTGAGGAGGGTGGACAGGCGCACTTTTCCTCAGCAGTCAGCGTCGGCTTGACCAGCTCCCTCCCTCGTGCTCATCGTGAAGAACATGTGAATGCGTGTATCAAACTGTATGAGAAATCATCAGCTCATATGTTACCCATTTAGGTTTTGTCCCTGTGTCCACTGTTTACGTACTGATTAAATATGTAATTCTAGCAAAGGTGACAGTTACTGAATATATTGGCTCTCTAGGAATGTTATAGCAAATACCACAACTAGCTCATCTTAAACATTAGAAGTGAAAAAAATAACTAGGGCAGCGGCTCAGTGGTAGAACACTTTCATAGCATGTATGGTTACGGTCTAGAGTTCTGCCCCCACAACCTCATCACAAACAAACAGACCAGAAATGTATTATCTTACAGTCTGGCCAAATAGACACAGACCAACATGCCAGAACACTAGGTTCCCCTTTGCCTTTCTTGCTGTGCCCTCAACAAGAAAACATGTTTTCTTTGAGAATGCACACACCCCTGATGTGTCTCTGTGTCCTGGTCTCCTGGTTTTATAAGACACGGGTTGGATTGGTTCCAGCCCCACACTAACAACTGCATTTTAAATTAACTACTTCCTTCACAACCCTTTCCTTAAAAGTGAACACATTCTAAGAAGCTAGGGCTAAGAGTATCAACCGCATAAATCCTGGGAAGAAAATCAGAAACTTCCTTGGTCCTATTTATCAATTGTTACCAGTAAAGTGCACCTAAGCACATTGAGAATGTGGGGAAGGTGCCCCACTCAATGTGTGTGTGTGTATGTGTGTGTGTGTGTGTGTGTGTGTGTGTGTGTGTGTTTCTCAAATCTGCAAGCAACAAATCTGCAAGAGAAAAGCTCAAACTATTTTTAATCTTTAGATTTTTTTTTCTCATAATGTGCTTTTTTTCAGATCCCACAGGGGAATGCTGGCCTTCTGATCAATAATTAAGATGACTGACCTACTAAACCCAGTAGGAAAATATCCTCTAGTTCTTTGGTTTCCCATAGTGCCCCAGGTTTTCTGAGCTCTCCTGGGCCTTCCTCTTTCTTAATTTTGCCTTCTGTTGGCAAATTCACCATCCCCTGAGTGTGGCCTTCTCTGCTGGGAGTGAGGGTAGCTGGAAGTTAAGGCAGCACCTAGTCTACACAGAACAATCTTGTAGCTGCCC
Source organism: Apodemus agrarius (assembly GCA_964023405.1). Classification (NCBI taxonomy): domain Eukaryota; kingdom Metazoa; phylum Chordata; class Mammalia; order Rodentia; family Muridae; genus Apodemus; species Apodemus agrarius. The sequence continues at coordinate 66,106,583 of OZ030018.1, forward strand.
ATGTAAGTTCCTTCATGTGACAGGCCCTCACAGGAGCCCGTGTGAACCTAACCCAGCCTTATTTACATGTTTAACTAGCTGGTTCTTTGGGGAAGAAATGAGTTGCTAATGGCTCCTGTCTGGAGTTTTAAAATACGGACTGGTATTCATTTTCTGTTGTTATGACAACAGGAGGGCTTATAGTAGTGATGACACTGTGTAATGATGGCAGTGCTGCACACATGAGCAGTGGGGGCCTTTCTGCCACCGCGGGTTTTATATTCAATGCTATTAATTCATTCAGTATGGGCGAATATTGCATTTGGTGATATATAAATCAAATCACTTATGAAAGTTTGTTGTGGTCTCTTTGCTTTGTGGTAAAGTTAAAAATGACAATCCCTAAGGAAAAGCCATAACTTCTGCAAGAGAAAGATTCTAGGCAGGTGGTGACCTCTTCTCTTCACTCAGACATGTTGCTGTGGGGTGCCCTGTCATTATTGACTGGGGAGGCCTCTACTCACTATTGATTGGGAGCAGGGTTCTACTGCACTTCCTACAGTAGCAGAATTTCTAGATTCAGGTGGAAATACATGCACACACATGTGTGTGTGCACATACACACACTCTTTCACAGACACACATACAGACACACATGTCTGCACATACACGAACACACTAGTGTAAATGTGAATAGTAAACCACCCATTTTTGTTGTCCTAGAGGAAGGGGAAAGGTAAGAGAGGGATTTAGAAGAGGAAGGAAGGAATGCTGTGTGTATTTTTTAAAATTAGTATCATGTAGAAAGCTTGGTAAAAATGCCTAATTCTCTTCTTTTTTTTTTTTTTTTTTTTTTTTTTCTCCTCTGTCCTGGAAAAATCACAATCTCTGTGAGTGGGTCCCTGGGAACATGTATTTTTAACAAGTTCCCCAAATGATTTATATTCCCATTACAGTGAGAAAACGCTTATTCTCTAGCCTTTATATGTATAACAGTCGCTCCCTAAAACACAATATCTGAAGGCCCAAGAGAAGACTTCCAGCGTGATAACCCAAGGCGCTCGCTCTGTGGACCCCCTCACTCCACATTGAAACTGGAGAAAATTATTTTAAAACACTAGTTAAAGTCTCTGGAGATAATCTGAAATTCCTGTAGAAAATAAGAAATAAAAAGCAAGCAAACAAAAATGTAAAAACTCAATAAGAACAGTGTGTGTGGAGTTTGAGACAGGGACCTCTCCCTCCTTTACCCTCCCAGCTCAGCAGGATGTAAACCACTGCACACTGCTTGCAAGCGGGATTTCAGGTCCTCTGTCCTCTAGCTCCTGGCTGAAGGACTGTGCTTCCATGTAGGATATTTCTATCCCTGCCCCAAACCACCTGTTTCGAGGTTTGAGTGTGGGGAAGTGTAGTCGAGAGGTGCAGAGCTTCATCAAAGCCCACACTCGGGGCAGCAGCGGCACCATGAGAACAGTGCCGTGAGGATGTTAGGGGCTCCCCTTGATGGCTGAGACAAGGCATGAAGATTTGGGGTTACTCACCCCATCCCCTGAGAAGTTAGCTCCTAAAGAGGAGGTTCCACCAAGGAAAGCACAGCCCTCCCTCCAACCCCAGCGTTAGAGCCCCAATGGCTCGGAGATTTGGTTGAAGATAGAAACGTACTGTATAAAACCAAGTCGCAAATCTTTCCCCAAAGGAACTGACTTTATCTACAACAGAGATTACAGATGTTTAAGGCAATAGAGCTTTTAAAAGTGCCCTTGGGAGAATCTTGTAAAAGGAAAGGATTGGAGATGTAGATTAAACTTTAGACCTGATAGTTTAGCAAAGAAAATTGGGGAAAGAAAAATCACAAAGGAAATTCTTTATGCTGAAAGTAACTCTTCCCAGAAAGTAATTTGAATTTACCATAATGGACAGTGCTTGTAAAAATTAATTATGTAACTATAAAGGGCAAGGTATGTACAAATTCACTCTCCTGTCTCTTCACTGACTTTAAAAGAAGTTGTTTAAAATAATATGTATTGTTGGACCTATAACATAGAAATGTAATAAAGTAACACACACTAAAGAGACAAAATCATGTGGGTAAAAATCTATATTGTCAAAGGAAACATCTCCAGTAGTTACTGGACTCCACAGGAGCAAATGAAAACACAGAAATGATGATTAGGATGCTAAAAAACACAAGCTGAAATATGTTACCTCTCCTTCTCTATCTCAGCCTTAATAGGCATGCAATTATAAAAAAGTGGAAATTATGGCAATGTGGTGTTGAGTTTGAATCATTTATGGATGTAATATACACGGGAACAATAGCACGGTACACAGGGAAAGGGAATAAAGCTCTCACCAGGAGAAGTGTTTTCACACTCACCGAATTAAATAGCATATATCAGAAGCTGATTCTGCAGAGATATATTTCTTAGGTAACTAGGAAGATAAGTTAAAAATAGTAAAAATCAATCAGTGACGATATTGAAATGCCACATTAGAAAGTGTGCTATGTGCAGAAGTGTGGGGGAAACAGATGCAGGAGGAAACGTGTGACAGATGGAGAAAAGCACACAGCAAGTGTGGGTTCCACTGTGTCGGGAGTGTCACCGGGAGCAGGTGAGATGGCTGCGGATGATGCCTGCTGTGTTGACATGAAGACCTGGGGCTGGGTCTTCAGCACCATGGAGAAGGCTGGGCATGTCGGTGTGCACAGGTAATGCCAGCACTGAGGCAGACAGACAGGTGCCTTGCTGCAACTAGCACAATTGGTGATCTCTAGTGTCTTCCGGTGGTTCAGTGACAGACCCTATCTCAAAAACTTAGATGGAGATAAACTGAGGAAGACACCCAATGTTGACCTTTGACCTGAACACACATATGCTTATACAGTAACATGCACATGTGCACACACAGGAATACCTATACTCAAACAACATATACACACAAAAATAATGGCATTGAAGGTGAAAGAATTAAACAAAGGTGAGGATTGTCAGGTTTTAGAAAGCTAGTACCTAAACATTTGGTTTCTGTAGGAAATACACTTGAGAATCAAAGATACACAGTGAATATACAAGGATGGAAAAATATTGAGGCATTACCCAGGGTAATACAGATTTGCATCTAGACACCTCCTTTGTGGAATCACTGGCTGAATATATGTTGTAGACCCAACACAAATACGTGTTCAGGATTCACTGGTCTTGGTGGCTTTTAAAGTTCACTTGACCGGAGTTTCTTTTTGAGATTGCAATCCTAAAGATGGAAGTGGAGCCACTATGGCATGTTCCTTGCCAACAAGAGTAGGTGGCTCGGTTTTTCTGGGGATTACATCTTAGGTGGGCCTGCCAGAGAACCTGAGATGGTAAAGGACCACATGCAGTGCCAGCCGGCCTGTTCTTATCGGTCAAGTTCAACAGGATGCCATGTTTGTATTTCCACAAACAGCCTTGTGGGTGGAATTTCCCTTTTCTGGCAGCTCAGTAGGAGGAATAGAATTTATTTTCTGACCAGCCCTGGACCCGTTTATGACCTTTGTGCTTGGCACCGTCGTCAGTATTTAACTAGACCAGGGAGAAGAACAGAACAGAGCATGCTTAGAACTCAGCTGTGGGGAGGTGAGTGCCCGCGTGTAAGGCTGAAAGCCACTACTCTGACTGTTCACCCTGTTACCTGAGAGTGACATGCTATATTTGGCTCCTGTCACCTTAGATTGTGGTTTAACTATACAGAGTGAACCCAAGGAAATCTCTCCAAGATTGGAAATCAACTCAAGATGGGACAGTCCGGTGTGAAGAAATGAAGTCAGCTGGCATTAGCCCTGTCCTGAGCTCTACAGCTCATTGTTGCTACCTAGTTGGGTTGGTTGGAGAATGAAGACTCCCCTACCCAGTACCAAGCACCTGCCCGTCTTCACCCCTTCCTTCTTGGTCCCCACCAATGCTTCTGACGCCCCTTTGCCTTTGTGCACTGGTCCCTAGTCAGGGCCTGTTTTGGTGGGAAACACCAGGGTCCTTGGGCTTTGGAAGACCATAACTCTAGCACACTGCACTGCCTTATACACCGGCTGCTCAGCCATTGGCCCAGGCTGATTCCAAAAAGTCTCTCTGAGCTGATGCCAAGGGCTTGGGTGACAGCTTAACCTCTGGCTTGCAGTTGGCACTGGCCTCGCTCAGGTTTCTGTCTTGATTGTTACCTGCTCTAGGTTCTAGCTTGTTGTCCCTCTGCCTTACCCCTGGCTCTCTGCTCAAAGCTCTGGCAACCCTGATTTCACTGCAGGCTGTTGCTCTCCGGGGACTCTCTAGCTTCATGGTTTTGCTGTCAGCTGTTTGGTATACTCTGTGTTTTCTCCTGAGCCTCTCTCAGCTCACCTACACATTCACACATACTGGTCTACAGGACTTCCTGTTCAGGTCCAGGTCTGCAGATGCCAGGAGGTTAATTTGTGTGGAATTCAGCCAGCGCCGACACATGCCCATTCACTGCAGTCTCCTGGAGTTGAATGAAAGGCATGAAATTGTCCCTGAAACCTAGTGTCTCTGCGAGCTAATGTACAACAAAGGCCTTAACCTGCCAAGCAGGACACTTGTGGGAAGTGTCAGAGGCAGCATGCAGCAGGGCTGTTCATGTGCCATCCTGACCATCCTGGCCACGGACAGCACTGGCCATGAGCCAAGCGATGGCCAGAGACCGGTCAAAGTCACTCGGTAAAGGGTTTGCAAATCAGATATTTACAGGTGTGAGAGAGGTCAGGACCAAGTGGACTGACTGGAGAGGAACAGTAAAAGAAAGAGGTCAGAGTTCACGGCACAGCTGAAGGGCTGGAGGAAGAAAGAATGAAAGGATTTTCTTTAGCAGATTCTTTTGATGAAAATCTCTCATCTCAGATCATCACCAGAGTTACCTCATCCCTGTCTCCTGTCACCCCAGTCTAAGCCAGCGTCAGGTTCTGCATCGCACCCTCACAACCTGCTCATCTGCCCTAGATGACCTGGTTTCTTGCTGTTTCTTGCCTCAGTTGGTCTTTGCCCCACTGCCCCCTCTACCAGGGGTATCTCTAGGTAACCACATGCTTCCTTCTCTTACTTCTGCTAGAGACAAGCCCTGGAGCTGCTGCTTGGGAAGCCTACCCTGGCTTTCTATCTTTTGTAGCATTTCCCATCCCCTTATTTCCCAGATCTATTTTACATGGCACCGAACACATTCCTAGCAGATCCTCATCGGCTTACCCTCTGGTGTTCCTAATGACACGCAGGACCCACAGGCATAAGAAATTTGCATCTTGGTTCTTCATTGTGCCAAGCCTTGATATCTGGTTGGATGGATGGATAGATGAATGGATGGATCAACAGACAGATAATAAATACATAAGGGAACAAAGTTAAGATATGAATAATAAAGCAAGATACTGACTAAAGGAGCCTTTAGAAATCCTGAACTTTTTGGTTCTATGTAGACAAATTACTGTTCCTCTGTAGCCTTGGGTTTCCTGGTCGATAGCATTGTTCCAAGAAGGAAGAGGCTGGATGAAGTCCACCTGCCAGGCCTCCTTGCCCATTCTAGAAAGGGGCTAATGTACAAATTCCAGAGCACAGCAAGAGTACAACAGATAGTCTTCAAAGACATGGACATTTAATTCTCTCTCCAAAGGTCGTGTTGCCTTGGGATATGATTCATAATACCTTTGGAAGAAATGTCACTTCACCATGTCTCATCTCCTGTAGTGAACGTTCTCAGCCAGCCTGATTCTTTCACATCCAGGGCAAAGTCAAATATCCTGGTGAAGACAAAGCAGGATACAGGGTGCCAACTGCAGCTCTGTATTTCCTTTCTCGTGTAGCCTTGGGCAGGGTGTTCACATTCCTCACTACCTCCTCTATAGCCTGAGGATAAGGGCAGCGCCTTTGCTGGGAATTTTGTGAGGGGAACATGTGGTTTTGCTTTTAGGCACACACTTAACATGGTGTTGTGCTTGGCAAATGCCCACCTATTCTTGTTGTCAGGTCAGAATGCTATAAGAAATACCCTTTGCTTCAGACAGCCCCGTGGAGTTGCCAAGTGTGGGACTTTTCAGACATCCGGGTGCATGGCTGCCACCCGAGGCAAGGGTATTAGGTGCTGATTTGATGCAGAAGGTCAGCACGCGCTGACCCTCTCCGCTGCTGCTGCTGCTGCTGCCCCCGACCATGCTGGCGCTGTACAAGAAGGCCAAAGGGCACATGGGATATTGATGAATGCATTTACCTGAAGTTTCAGCTTCTGATTTCAGCATTAAAGATGGCCTAAAATTGCCACATGCCACTGAAGGGCTGTATCATTGTTCCTAATTACGTTCTCTGCTGGTGTCCTTGAGTCTAACGCCAGCTGTACCTGCCTTTTTAATCTTGCAGTGATGTTGTCTATCCCTCTATCAATCTATCATGTATCCATCTTTTTATCTATTCCCCCCTCCCTCCCTCCCTCCTCCCTCCCTCCCTCCCTCCATCCCTCCCTCCCTCCCTCCCCGCCATAGAGACTTCTCTCAGGGCCAAGAAAGGAGAGGGCATTTCTCTTCGTTCAACCTGCTTGGGTTTCGGCGGCCCTTTGACATATGGCCAGGCGATTGTTTTCATGGCTGTTTAATGGTTTGTGAAGCAATTGCTGGAGAAAACATCTCTACAACAAGCCAGGCCAGAGGGGCCAAAGGAGCTGTGGGCCAATGTTATCTTTGCTGAGCACTAGGCCGCTCCTGTTCTTGCCTCTCTGCAGCCAGCAGTGACAGATGGCTTCCACCTGGACTGAGCGGATAGTCATCCATCAGCTTCCCTATCTGCCCCCTAGAGGGCAGCCTGTGGTTTGCGAGGGGGCAGGGTTGGAGGTTTTGCTTAGAGCTCATTGCTTCCTGTGGCTGTTGCAGTGTGGCTCCAAGCAAGATCAATTCCTACTCCAGATGTTACAGCCCCGATGACCATATGTTCCGAGGTGGGATCAGCAGGTTTACATGGTAATGTTAAACTAATTAATCATAAACTGATGCTTTAGCAGCTCTAGGACCCAAAGTGGGCTCGGGATTGCAAAGCTATCAGTGCTGCACATGGTCTTATTAAGCTAGAGAGAGAAGCAAGGCTCGCTGAGCTTTGGTACAGTCTCTATTGTCATACCAATACTGGACATTATTAGGAGAAAGATCTTCAAGTAACTTCCCATAGCACTCGTTGAGTATGACGAAATAAAAATACAAGTCGCGGGACACAAGAAAAAAGTAGCAATAAGAAAGGGGGTTTAAAAGGGGCCGTAGCAGAGTGGGGACCATGAAGTCTCCATCATTCTCTTTGAGACTTTGGACACATCACTCAACTGACTTAATGAACATTAAGGAAGCCCAATTGAAGTCAAGACGTATCTGTGTTCTGTTTTTATTTTCTAAGTATAAAATGCTATTATTATGTGAACTTAGCTTCTGAAAAACTTCTAATAAAGAGGGTTTCCATTTCTCATAACAGTAGCCATTAAAACCTGCCCACTTCATTATTTGCAAATTGACTCTACTTTTTTTGGGAAAGAAAAAAGAAAGCTTTACTGAAGCCAAAAAGATGGGAAAATATGAGAAATTTTAATGTTGATTCTATACCGCCTGGCCAGATAAATAATTTAAATAATTAAATAAACTTAATTTTAATTAAAAATACAAAATTTGTTAAAAGTAAAAAAATATCCCACAGCTACCCAAAGTATTCAAAGTGGAAAAGAAAGAAACTTCAAGTGATTTTTGCTCCTCTCTAAGAATGGGGGCTGGAGTGTGACTCAGTTGCCCAAGCGCTTGCCCAGCATGTGCAGAGGCAGGGCTTCACTCCGCTGTGCTGAGAACAGAAGAATGAACTGGGTAAGAAGAGAGGCTGATCATAAATTCCACCAGCTCTGCAACCCACAGAGAGGCGATATTTTGGTTTCTAACTGGATATAAAGAGAATCTCCTTCATTTATATTTAAGAACATAATTATTCCTGATAATTAGTGCACATGTTATCTAATTAGGAATATATTTTAAACCATCTCTTATATGCCTAAAAGAATTAACAGAAGAGATTCCTAAGAGCTAGCAACCATCGTGTGTAGCTGCCGCACAACTTCAGCTAGTAGCTGGAGTTGGCCCTTGGCCAGCCTTTGGCCTGGGTTCCCTATGTAGCTTTGAATTTGGAGTCAAGGGCTCTGAAAGGATTGAGTCTCAGTGGTATTCAGGCCTCACCCTATTGATGGCTGGGCAGACAGGCCACAACTTTATATCCATATGTGACCAAGGAAATGCCATGGTTCCCTTAACTGGGATGGAATTGGAATTAAGCACCATGCCTGGGACTTGTTCTCTGCAGAGATGGAACATCTTTGGTGACTCTCTGCTACCCCTGGAGGCAAAGTCACATCACCCTTAGAGCATAAAATGAAGGTCCTTCTCTGCCTGGAAGTCCTTTCAGAAAGAAGCGGAAGACTCTTTGTCCCCTTGGGTGGGGACAAGACAGCCCAACTGTGGGTGCTATGGATGTGGCAAGCACATGCCAAGCAGTAGAGCTGTCTCAAGAAGTCTGCCCAAGCCTCCTGCTTGGCTGTTTCTCCAGCTTAGGAAATGGAAGCATGCTGTATCAGAATGTTGCTTAGACAGTGTTGCCAGAACGGTGTGAAGTCTCAGGTCTCTCTGGGTCAAGGAAAGCCTTGTAGAAAACTCAGAGATTCAGTCACTTAACTCCTCCACGGGCTCGGGTATCTGCCAGAAAAAGGTATAGTAAGTGGGGCGGGTCTGGCAGCTGGGCAGTTGGCACACATGTGTCAGGCCCTATGGAAGGTGCATCTTCCCAGGGATCGTAGGGGACATTGTGTTGTGCTCTCTGTGTACCAGGCTGGGACTTTGACAGCTGATGGTGCCTCGGGTTGTGAATGCTGACATACTTTTTTATTGTGCTTTCTACTAATACTTTGATTTGGTTTGTACAGGATTGGGGGTAATGCCAATCTGCTGAAACTGGATAAGGGAAAAGATAATGCTGTTTGTCACATCAGCAGTTATCAGGCAACTGACTGGATGCTTTGTGTAACTTCAGGTATCACACAGGTCTGATCAGAATGAAGCCCTTGAGCACAGGGCTCTGACGTTCGTCCCAGTTCTGAGAAGAAAAGTGAATGGGATTCAAATAATGCAGACTCCTGGCAATGGTCTCCCTAGCAACCAGCCGCTGACACAGAGCATAAGGTTGTGAAAATCATAGCTGGTTTCTCCTAGAGCTGGTGTCTCCTCCACCAAAGGAACCTAATTCATAAAAAATATTTGCTTGTACTTTTTATGGAATGCCATCAGTATCTTTGTCAGTAAGCATCTTTGCGGGTTTTCATGGCCACATGGGGCGTTCAAAGTGAGAGCTCTTTCTGGAAGGCTGAAAGCCCAACATTGTGCCAAGTAGTTCTTAGGAAAATGGCTGCTGCATTGACTTCAGCGGTCATAGCAGACGACAGGGTCATGGGAGAAGGGGCTGTCTAGCCTGTGATCTCCGACTAATGACTTTGAGAAGAAAACAACCAAATGGCAAATTCCATAGGTAGCGAAAGGGAGCAGGGTGCAATACAGAAGGTTTGCGAGTCAGTAAGATTTTGCTGGACTTAGTTGTTTTTCTTTCTTGTGACCAAATGACAAGGAGGATGGTAGACGATACAACAGACTGTGAGGTAACTCTACTGCATTTTATAGAGTAGATCGTAGTTACAGCTCACACTGTACTACACTTTAAAAAATAATGACCGCCGTGGTAAAAGTAATAGTAGTGCTGAGTGTATATGGAGAATTTCATAAATCTGTTCTGAAGGACGTTAGAAGACACTCATCAGCATGGTCACCACAGCCTAAAATCCCAGCACTGAGTGGGTGGGAGCAGGAAGATCAGGAGTTCAAAGTCACCTTCAGCTAAGCAGTGAGTTTGAGGTCAGTGTGTGCACAAAGGCATGCCTCATGGCAGCTATCAGTCAAGTTATTATCTTCTGATTTGTCTGAGAAGCTCTGCTGAGGGAGAGGGTGGGACTATTTGTCACGTAGAACATGAGGAACTCAGGTGATCCAGCTCCAGACGTGGTGTCCATGCTGCGAGGCACTGAAGAGCCAGGCGGTGGCCCGCGGACAGCAAGGCGGAGCTGTATGCTCCTCGGGTGGGCAGCCCCGTCTTTGCCTCCTTGGTACTGGCTGACCCAGAAATGAGAGCTCTGAGATCACCTGGCTCAGCTCTCCTATTTTACAAGTGAGGAAACTGAGGCACAGAGGCATCATGACGGCTTAAGTGACTGTCCTTGCTGGAGGCAGAACTCATATTTCCTTCTGGGTCCAGTGACAGCGACGCCCTGACTGACAGACAGCCGTGCAGAAGCTTTGTGGAGGGGCGAGGGGGCAGGGAAAGGCTATAACAGATTAAAAAGGCCATTAACACCTTCTAGCCACCTGTGTCCTAGAGTGAGCAACTCTCTCACATGCTCTTCAAAAGAGACAGGACCATCACACAGAAGAACCACAGGGAGAGGCTGCGCACAGGCCCCGCCATGCCATTTATTTCCAATGACAAGCGCCCTATTTGCGTATTCGCTCGGTCAGGGCGTCTCGCCTCCCTCTGCTTCTCCAGCTTTTCGAGCTTCTCCCTGGCGCTCCTCACTTCACGCCTGGCTTGTGGCTGTCTTTGCACTCAGGGTTGTTTTAGAACCTCTCCGCCTGTCTCCCTCAGGTTCTAGGTTCAGAATATGAACGACGTGATGAACTTGACGGTGTAACTTGCCTCGGTACCCCGCCGTTCAGCACGGGAACGGTAGGGGAGATGAGCAAGCACAGGGGTCAGTTATCCATCATCCCTACCGGGTGAGGCGTGGCCTCAGCATTTGCTGTGATGCGTCACTGCTTCTTCGTTTTAGCAGGACAGCTCCCTGTCCACTGGGGAGGAAACATAAGACCGTTTTCTGTGAGATTAGCGTCCAGAATTGTGGACGCTAAGCACTGGTCTTTTTTGTTTGATTTTTCTGTTCCTGTGATCACAGGCTTGGGGGGTAGAAGGGACCGTAGAGAGCTACCAAGCATCCCCATCCCCTCAGAGTTGGGGAGCCCCTTCCCACCACCTCTGTTAGGGGCTCAAACACTTCTCTCTGTGTCCTCACTGACTTGCTTCTATCTCTGTGGATCAGTGGTCCTCAACCTTCCGAATGCTGACCCTTTAATACAGCTCCTCATGCCGTGCTGACCCCCAACCATAAAATTATTTTTATCACCACTTCATAACTGCAATTTAACTACTATTATAAATTGTAATATAAATATCTATGTTTTCCAATGGGCTTAGGTGACCCCTATGAAAGGGTCATTTGATACCCAGAAAGGTCATGACCTACAGGTTGAGAACTGCCTACCCCCCCAGCACCCCCCCGGAAGAGCTTATTTAATTTTGCTTTAACATAGCCATTTGAAAATTGGTCTTACATGGTGACCTCTGAGGGTATAGAATAGATGGGCCGGAATTCTGCCCCACTCTTTGATCTCTTGCAGCCCCTCACACAGAGCCTGCCCCACTCTCTATAAATATTTGAACGAGTGACAAGCTGCCAACAGTCTCCTGGGGTGCCACAGTCAGACATCTGTAATCACTCTCTGTGTTCCCAGGGTGGGAGGAGACTCCGAACCTGTGGTGACAGAGGTGACGAATGTCTTACTCTTCTTGCCTTCCTGTACCCTGTGTGTCCAAAGCTGAACACCAGCCTTCCTCCAGGACAGGGAAACTGAGTGCTGTGGAGAGGTCTATACACAGGCGAGGAACCCTCCTAGGATGACAGCTTTATGAGGAATTATTAATCCTTATAAATCCCCAGTCCACTTTCTTATAGGCATCCTGGGCCTCGTCTGCAGATTGCTGTGCAGACAATAACTCCCTGTGTTTCTTTGGCCTCTAGAGTATGTTTGGCCTGTGGGAGGTCAGGCTGCCAATGCCACAGTTACTCTGGGAGGGACCTTTATCCACTGAGCACTAGGGCTTTAATGTGCCAATAACTCAGGCCCCACACCTGTCAGCAGGATCTGTAGGAGATGTGTTTTATAGTTTCTTCAAAGGTCTCCAGAGAGACTGAACCCAGCTCCTAGCACTAACCTACTGATAAATACACCCTTTATCCACCCCACCCATGACCGCTTTTTCCCTCACCGTGCTTCCTGAGAGAGTGCCCAAACCAAGTATTTCCCTGAAACCCCTGACTGTCACAGTCTGTCTTATAGTGACGAACATCAGTGACAGACTCAGGATGTTGGTGGGGGACTTCAGTGTTGTCCCCTAGAAGAAAGAGCTATTAAAGCCAGCACCTCCCTTCTCTTCCTTTTTCCCTCTTCTGTGTCAGTGTGCAGTGGGGTTTTGTTTTTCTTGTTTCTTGTTATTTTTCTTTCTGGCAGTTCTATAAATAGTTTAATTTTTCAGTGGATTTGCGTGCTAACTCAGAAAACAGTGCTGATAATGATCCCTAATTCTATAAAGGATGGTTGTTCCTCCTGATAACGGCTAGCACTATTCTAGCTCCCTAAAGGAATTGAACATCTGTGGGAGGGCTCATGCCACACTAAAAACAGAGATGGTACACAGGGGCCTTTAGACACCAGAATGGATTTGTGCTTAGGTGCCCCACTTAACCTTTTAAACCTCCACGGAGACCTTTTAAATTAAGAGAGACCTTATCAACCTGGGCCAGGTTTGAGATGGAGTGTGTGGCGGCTGGGGACAGTTGAGATGAATGGAGACTGTGAAGGGAAAATAAGGGAACCCTCATTACACCTCTCCGAGTGTTAATGAACTGCTGCACAGCTCATAGAGCCCAGGGAAAGTGCTGCCTGCCGCTGAGGGGTATTTATCATCATCTGAGAAGATTTGTAACGAGAGCGAGAATAACCTGGCTCCTGGTCCTCCAGGCGTCATGTGCGCCGAAGAGCTCCCCAAGGACGCCACATTACATGGCTGCTTTGACAGACAATTAATAGGAGAGAGCGGTTAAAAATAATCAGGATCACCGCTGTGCTGTGTTGGTAGGGCTTTCCTTTTGTCTCGTTCCTTCCGGAACTTTCTGCTGGCCTCGTATGAAACGGCGTACATGTTCTTGAGTTTTTAACCAGCAAGCAAAAATGGGAGTGGATGCCAACGAAACCCAGTGTGGAAAGGAGACAGCTGGTCAAGGGAGGCCCTGCAGAGGCGCTGAGGGACACCTATCGGTGCCTTTCAGAATCGAGGTGGGAAATGATCCCAAGTCACACAGGGAGAAGCAGGGGCCGTTGTCTTTTGATGCCTCCGGTCTTTTGATGAAGAATGAGAAGAAGCTGGGAGGTGGGAAGGGCACCGTTGGCTGGTCATGGGAAGCTGACTGATGACAGTAAACCATTCTGCTATATTGTAGGGGACAGTATACCCTGTGTGCGGCTCTCTAGAGTAAGAGTGATATCCTTGCTTCCTTCAGCTCCTACCATGATCCACAGCTTCCAGAGTACTCCATCGAGAGTAGTTCCATTGATTGTGATGGCCATAAGAGTGCATGTAAGGACTGCACTGATGTTTGTCTCTGGCATACGTACAATCTGTGTTGAAATGTGTCAGCTCTGTAAGGACTTTCCTTGGGCCTCTTCTATACAGAGATACCAAACGTAGCCCAGTCTCTCAGGCTTTAAGTTTTGGGTGGTCTCCTTCTCCAAACACTCCTCTCCCAGCAATGCTCAGTGGATGGCTACCTTTTCAGTCTTCCCCACTAAGTGTTTACTCTGCTTTGTCTCCTAGAATGCCTATGTCAACATCAACCGCATCATGTCCGTCGCTTCCCGCCTCTCAGAGGCTGGCCATTATGCCTCCCAGCAAATCAAGCAGATCTCCACGCAGCTAGACCAGGAGTGGAAGAGCTTTGCCGCTGCCCTGGATGAACGCAGTACAATCCTGGCCATGTCTGCCGTGTTCCACCAGAAGGCAGAGCAGGTAAGACCCAGAGTCCTGTGGCAGGTGGTAGTGATGGAAGGTATGTGGGAGCATGGCACGGCAGGGTAGGAACACACATACACTCTCCATAGAGAACCCTGAGGTCCCACAGAATAGGTTTGGTAACAAGCCTTGTTCCATCCTGCATATACAAGGAACACTGGTAACTTAACGGCTCTATTTTTCTAAGAAACAGGAGAGGATTAAGAGTATGTTTGCATTCTGCTTGCAAGTGATGTGTGTGTGTGTGTGTGGTATATATGTGGTAGGTATGGTATGTGCTGTATGCATGTAGTATGTGTATGTGGTGTGTATGTGGTGTGTTTGTGTGGTGTGCTTGTATGAATGTGTATGGTGTATTTGTGGTGTGTGTATATGAATGTGCATGGTGTATATGTTTGTGGTATGTGTGTGTCTATACATATGTGTAGTGTGTATATGTGAATGTGTTGTGTGGTATGTCTATTTTCATGAGTATGCTGTATATGTGGTATGTGAGTGTGAGCATGCACATTTGTGAGTAGTATGTGGTATGTGTGTGTGCTTGTGTGTATATACTATCTGTGGATGGGAGTGTGTGTAATATGTGCATGCATGTGTGAATATGTGTGTATATATATGTGTGTGGTAAGTATGTATGTGTGAATGTGTGTATGAATGTGTATGTGTGTGCATGCATGTGTATGTGTGTGCATATGTGTGACTGATTAGTATACTCTGAACAGAGACTAGAGGAATGAAAGAGCGGTGGTCTGAGTCCTGAGAGTAGAGGAAACTGGTTTGATAGGAAGCATGTGTTAGGTACGTGCTGTGGATAAGAAGTGTAGGAATGCACTGAGTGGGAATATCTGTTGTGACCTGCAGAAGCTATGGGAACCCATTTTACAAAGAGGGACGCTGAACCTTGACACACAGGCCCTGCCCAAGAGCCTGTGGTATGTCAGGTCCTGGCTCAAACGAGCTCCTGGAAAATGACTTGTTAATTTTTGTCAGAATTTTTTTGAATTATTATTCAACACTGCCATATGCTAAACTCATCACTTCTTATAATTTGTTCTTGGGGTTGTTTTTATGCTTTCTGTGATGGAGATCCTATAGAGTTGTACACTCCTGGCTGTCTCTTCCCAGTTCACACTCAGTGATGTCACACTGATAGGTTAATATGTTAAATTGTGAGAGTTTTATACCATGGAAGTCGTCAGATCAGGGCTTGAGGATCTGGTCTTAGAGTCTTAAGAAAATGGAAGGGTGTATGTTTAAAAACACACTCTTCAAATGCATCTTGTCTGTAACTCTTACAGTGTGCATAGCATGTGACATCCAGGAATATCTTTTCAGCATTCACACTCACACGCATCACTGAGGGGCAAGCTTTGGCCTTACTCCCTAATGTAATGTAAGCAAAAATATCAGTGCTGTGTTGGAACAATTTAAGCTTCCCACTTACTACCAACCATACATTGACTGGATACAAGAGTTTCTCAAAAGTGCCTGTGAGGGTGGATGGGCTGCATGAAACTACAAAGCAGAGCATTGTAAAAGCTGTTCTTTGTACATGTAGGTTACACAGTCCTTATATTAATACAATTTATAATGCATTCATATGTACATATATACACATATACACATCCATATATGTACTAATCAGTAAACACTTTCATACACCCACTGATAAAACCATACAATCTCTGGGCTGTTGAGGCTTCCAGACAGAAGTGTCTGGCTTTGGTTCTTGAACATTAAATGCCTCAGGCCTTCTAAGTTTTGTTCATGGTGTTCTGTTTAGGTAACTTGCAGGTTCTTCCAGACACATGGTCCTATCTTCAGAGTCTAACATGGAAGGCAACAGCATGGGATCATTGAGGCAGTCTTGACTTTGAGGCCAGACATGAGGGTTCTGTATCCAGCCCCCTCCTTATTAACTTTCAGAATGTCAACCCCACCATTCTGAGCCCCTTTTCTCTTCTCCCATGTGAGTCTGATTATCATACTTACAGGGCTGTGGGAGGGGATGGGCTGTGGTAGATGGGCCATGTATGCTGTCCCGTGTGCTTCCAACAGCTGGGTGTCACTACCATGGGCACTTGCTGCACACGCTGGCCGGCATATTTTTATTTTTTTCAATCTGTTTGTTTCCATCTGTAGCTGTCCCACACTCTAAAATAAATACTTGCTACAAATCAAGCCATGGCCCTACACTTTAGCAGGTAGCTAGCTACCTCTCAAACATAATAAGGAGTGGCTGGTGCCTTTGTAGGATCCCAAGAATGTTGATTTTCAGTCTGTTCTGTCTTCAGCTTGATTACTTGCTCACTTTATTCTGGGCTCATCTAGTTAGCAAGGAAGATTCGGGCCTTCCTGAGGTCTCTGGCTTCCCTGCTTTAGGCTGGGACCTGCAATAGACTCCTATGAGAGAAACAGGGAAATTCCTCCATCCCTGGATGGCACGTGAATGCTAAGTTCCTCCCAGATTCTTCTGTGAAGTTACCTAGGGGCAGAATAATAACCCAGTAGGAAGCTTCCCAGCACGTCCCATCTGACACCGGATAGTAACTGGCAGTCTTCTAGAAATGCCAGGGGATGCCGAACAGCTTACAGAATGTAAAACAGTGTAGCAGCCAACAGGCCAGGGGCTAAGAGCTGATAGACACCAGGATGAGCCGTCACGTATTTATAGAAGAAAACACGGGGCCAGAACAGAGATGAAATGGAGAGGTTAAGGTGATCTGTTTTCTGACTTGGAATGGTTTGGGTCAAAACCAAGTTAATTTGTATCTATTTTAATGCGTTTTCCTCAGGATTTACCAGTCCTTCAGGGAAGTCGTACATCATGCTTCTCTTTTAGTTGGGAAGGAAAAATAAAAACAGATTCAAGACGATTTAAGTGTTTATTTAGGCAGCTCTTTATTGTCCTCCTATGGGCTGTTCTAGGCAATGAGATAAAAAGGTATTTAGGCAATTAATTAAAATGGAGCTGTGCACCCGGGCGAGGGAATCACAGACAGCACCATTCCAGACTGTTGGGTGAAAAATTATTTGCATTTTAAAGGTGTGTTTTTCCACTTAATAAATCTGCATGGTTTTAGAAAGCTCACCTTTTGTGCAGGGGAGCCATAGTTCTCCACAGCTGTTAATTTTATTTTTAAATAACTTGCTGTCTGCTAAGGTCTGTGTGTACACCATATCCCAAGAGCCACTGCCACTGTAGGAGCAGCAGAGTCTGCCCTCCTGTGTTCTGTATGTCCAGCCCCCAGGAACAGGGCTCAACCGTTCTGATAAGCCTTAATCTGTATACCCTATTTAGGAGGAGTCCCTGCAAGGTCCTGGGGGGTGCTTATGATCTCTTGGGGTGTTCTGCACCTCTCCCACAATTCCCTGTACATGGGATGCATGGACTAGCAAACTCTCATTGCATGTCATTCGTCCCCTCTCATGTGCCCAGATGTGCACTGCTTATTATCAGTAAGCTACACGGGCTGTGCAGGAGCCTGTTGTTTGCAGATTTTGCAGGGTATACTCTATTGAACATCCAGATGCCTGGCCCAGTCCTGTTCTTTGTAGAAACTATACTCTCCAAATGTCTCCCTGGCTGAACTTTGCCCTAGGGGCTGGTTAGTCAAGCCTTCTGAAGGTGTTCTTGAAATGCTAAAATTTTTCACTGCTGTTGCCAACATGTCTGACCTTGCTCCTCTTTAACTTACTTATTCTCCATCCAATGTCCCACACTCACTCACCCGGCATCTCTTTGCAGTTTCTGTCAGGAGTGGATGCCTGGTGTAAGATGTGCAGCGAAGGTGGCCTTCCTTCTGAGATGCAGGACCTGGAGCTGGCAATCCACCATCACCAGTCCTTGTATGAGCAGGTGACCCAGGCCTACACAGAGGTAAGAACCAGAGGGACAGCCACAGATCTGTGTGTATTGGGTGAGGGTCCTAGAGTACAGCCATGAATACTGTGGAATAACCTGGGTTGAATTTTAAGAGAAGAAAGCTTTCTTCTTTTGTACCTTTAGGAACTTTGACCTATGCATGAGCTGTGGCGTCTCTACCCAGAGGCAGACTTGGTTTGAGCTTTTCCCAGGCCCACCCTGCTGCGTATATGTTCATTTTCTCCTTCAGGCCTCCCTTGTCCCCTTTCTCTCTGGTCCCTTCACTTGTCCTGAGACACCTCCTCACCTGTGTGAAGACTGAACTTCCTTCTGAGGGAGGAAGGGTGTGAGGAAGCAATGCCGGCCCTTCCAGCCCTTCCAAACTTGCCTTCCTGTTGTAAAAGGATGTGTAACACCAGCACTCACACCCTGTATAAAAAGCAGCTCATTGAACAATCCTAGGCAAGCCGGGGGAAGCCCCATAGTGTGCAGGAGTAGGAAGCTGCCATTCGTGCAAAAGGCAAACTGAAAGGCCGTTCCACTGAAGGGTGTAAACAGGAATTTTGTGGGACACTCACTCCCAGGTGAAAGGAAATAACCACATGTGTGCAAATACACACGCATGAATGTTTGCTGACTGGCATGGATTCCAAGGGGAATGGGTTGCGGGGGCAGGTGGGAAGGGTCAGGAGCCAGATGAAGAGACGAGTTGAGCGCAGTTACAGCTGCCATCTCTCCTCTGGGCAAGGTCAGTGGGAAGTGTTTGTCACAGTGGTTCCCTAGACTGCCTGCATCTGATCCCTCTCATGTGGCTGTTAGAGATGCAGGATGGAATAAAAATGTCCAAAATTGGGGATTATCACATACATTTTAATAACCATTGCTCCGGGTGAGTCTGCACAGTCAATGGAAAGGCTTCACCGCAGTGGAGATGGTTTGCGTCTTGGGCTCCCTCGCTTGTGGGCTGTGTGGCCCTCGTAAAGTAGCTTGAGTAGCTCAGCTTTGGTTCTCCTGTGAAGTGAAGCTCCTGTGTAGGGTCAAGGGATGTAAGGATAGCATGTGCCATGTGCCATGTACCTGGCCAAGGTCTGACGGCGATGCAGATGAAATACGGAGAGTCTTGTCACTATAGGAAGCACACAGGATACTTTTGAGCTAAACCAAATCCCAGCAGCTCTGATCCAAATGGCCCCAGGCTTTGTCTTATGGCAGGGCTGTGCCTCTACCCATGGCCCACAGATCTCTGGATTTACTCCTCGTAAAGTACAAAAGTAGAGAGCAGATGAGGATCATGCCTGTACACCATGCACTCATATCCGTGAGGTACAGGGGACATTGACATACAGACACACGGACTGTTTCTCACACCTTCTCATGGCTCTGGGAGGTTCCTCTCAGCCTCTACAGATGTGGAGACTGAGACACAGAGATGGATCTTGTTGATTTGAACTTCTAGAACTAGGCTACTGTCTTTCCCACCCATCTCTGAGCATAGCATGGAGATACAGTATATGTTCAGAGTTCCCGTGGAGAACTGTCCTAGCTTCAGCACTGGGCTATCACTGTTCACAGGAGGGGATCACCTCTGCGTTGTCTATGAGCTGCCCTCCCTCACCAGTGCACTGTGGAGGTGGAGACAGAGGGCCCATAAGTGGGTGGGGATGCTTCCCTCTTTTGCTTTAGCCTAATTCTCCCACATCACTTCTTTTAACCCCAACAAATTGTTGACCCCTCCCATAAGAAGAATGCACCCATCTCCACTGTGTCCATTGACCATGCAGACTCACCCGGAGCAATGGTTATTAAAATGTATGTGATCACATAAGACTGAGAAGAGGCGGGAAGGCTGCAAGGCTGGGAAGAGCTCCTGTCTCCTCACACACAAGCTAGGGAAACCCTTTCTAGTACGAGAAAAGGCCATCTTAGCTCCATACCTTAGCTCTGACTCTAATCCAGTTCATCTGGACTTGTAAAATTTGCGAGGTTTCCAGTATCCTCTGTGTCAAGAGGCACACACTCAGTGGGAACTCCACCAGGTACTGCAGGGCCAGCAGTATTGACCCACATTACCACATCTCAGAATGAAGGGTGCTTCTAACTGTGGCAGGGATCCGGGGACCGGAATGACAGGGATGCAGCCCCTTCTGCCACCAGCATGGCGGCTGAAGTTGGAGAGTTCAGGAACACGAATGGTGTGTCCCTTCCTCACCCTGCATGGTCTAGAAGGATGCATTTCAAGAAAAACAAGGGGTTTGTATAGAGGGAGAAGAAAGGGGAAAAGTGATGATCAAAGAAAGAAGGAAAGAAATCAAGAAGGGTAACAGAGAGGTGGTAGGGATGAGATACAGTGGTAGGAAGAGCTATGCTCTGGGCCCTGCACAGTCCACATGTGGCAACTCAGTCAACACCCACCGCCACTCTGTGAAGTGTGTACCCTTACCACCCCCCCTTTACAGACAGGGCCACTGAGGACGAGTGCCCTTGTTAATGTATCTAGGAGCTTGGGACCAAGCAGAGAAAGCTGAGGATGAGAAAGCAAGAGAGATTCAGGGTGGCAACACACGTGTCTTTCTTTCTGACATGAATTTCCGCCAGCTGGTGTAGTCAGTCATTCAAAGTACTCAGGAAGCATCTACTGTGTGGCGGGCACTGCCCTGGGCACTGGGGGAAGGACCGAGAACAAGGCAGACTCCCTGCCCATGCACAGTCAGCTATACTTGGAGATGGGAGAGAGGAGTTCACATACATGGCTACCGGTCCTATAGCTCCTCTCTCCCTCCACCTTTGGTGCTCCATTCTCCTCTGGGCTGTAGACACTGTGGCTGGCACACTCCTTGCCTGTGATGAGCCATGAGGACTGAGGGTGTCGGCTCTTATCGGGAACTCCTGGGTAGATTCTCCTCACCTCTCTCAGACCCTGCCTGCTTCTGCCCTCCCATGCTCAGGGCTCTTGACCTGACCTCCCTCCCTTCCTGCAGGTCAGCCAGGATGGGAAAGCACTACTGGATGTCCTGCAGCGTCCCCTGAGTCCTGGGAACTCCGAGTCCCTCACAGCCACAGCTAACTACTCCAAGGCGGTACACCAGGTGCTGGATGTGGTTCACGAGGTGCTGCACCACCAGCGGCGGCTCGAGAGCATCTGGCAGCACCGCAAGGTGCGGCTTCACCAGCGGCTGCAGCTGTGTGTCTTCCAGCAGGATGTGCAGCAGGTAACAGGCTCTGTGCCCCACATCCCATCCTCCATCTCAGGGTGCCGACGGCTCGACCCCCTGACCTGGTTATCAGGCCCAAGGAGGTCTGCATTGGTAAAGGGAACACTTCCACTGAGCCCTCCCACTGCAGGAGAGGAAAACAAAACAACTGGCCTTGTCAATGGTGTGCATCTTGCTAAGCAGTTCTAAATACTGTCGAATAGGAGGCCAACCTCAGTAGCAGCTCCCTGTCATCAGGTAACACGTATACTCTTCATGCAGGCAGGGAGATACTATACAACCCTGGTGTTGTGGGGTCCTCTGAGCACTTCTGGAGAGCAACTCTGCGGAAAGTGAACTCATGTCTCGATCCAGCATGAGGTGTGCTGACAGAGCAGGGTGGGTGTTGGCATATTTTTTGGCTTTTTCATTGGGTTCTTATATCTGCCTCCCTTCCAACCCTAATTCGACCCTAATCCCTTCTAATCCACCCCCAATAGTGGGTAGGAAAGAAAGGTTAGAGGAAAGGGAGACATAGGCCTCTTTAGACTACTTTCTGCTGATTAGGAGTTTCAGATTCCTTGGGGCAAGCCCAGTCTCCATCATCAGGATATCTCCAACCAGCAATCCAGCAATAGCAAATGCAGCAGCAGCAGCAGCAGCGGAACAGCAGCTACCACAGGCCCTCTCAGGGGCATTTACATCCTCTCCAGAGTCCAGAGAATTAAACTATCTGCAGCTGGCAAAAATCACAACTCCCTAGAGTACAAGACAATCATAGTTAGTGGCTGTGGACAAACTGAAGCAGCCTCATATCCCACACCTGGGATTAAACAAAAACATATTCACATAATATAAGTAGGTTTTTAAAGAAACCAAAATTCTCTCTACAGGAGGGGCAGCATATTGGGGCCTTGAGATTATTGATTAATGAAGCTGGACCTTTGAAACCAGACTTAAAGCAAGGGCTGTCAATCACTGTACATCCCATGGCCAGAGGTCACGTTTGACTTTGTCTTCTCTGTCATTGTGCTAGCCCCTACTCGCTCTTCACTTTAGGTAATAATGAGACGATTGTTTCTGACCGTAACAATATAGCCACACCACCAATGCCCATCCAGACAAATTGCCCTTTCTCCCACCCCTCACCCCACCCCAACTCCCTACCCCTTGTGTTTTCTCTTTCTCTGTCTCTGGATCTTTGCCCAGAGGATCATACACTGCGTAGGAAAGCTGAGTAGAATATGGACCCAAGATCAAGGCCAGGGTCATCTCCCTCTGACTTTTCTGGGGCAGCAGGGTGAAACACTTGAATGCAAACACCTGTTGTCAGGCTCCCGTAGTTATGGCTGCCGTGAAATTTCAGTATCTGACACAGGAAAGACCAGTTCACTCTCCTTCCATGGTTGGGTGAGTATAGTCGAGAAGGGGCAAGACAGTGTGAGAGAGTGAGAGCCTGGGCACATGTCTTCACAGCTCCTATTGACAAGAGTCTTCACTAGGTCCCCAAGGTGGACAGGCAGGACAAGGACCATCCTTACCATTGGTATACATCTGGGAGTCAGGAGAGTTGGTGTGAGTAGAGGCCTTCAGGATTGCTCCTACTTCTTGGGCTCCCCTAACGCCTTTGTGGCAACCCTTCCTGACTGACAAATGATGGAGTCATCAGAAAAATGACTCAGTCCCCGGGGGTGAACACGGCTGATGTGCCAATCAGCTCTGAGACCTGCGGCTGACAGGAAAGGAAACGCAGATGAGTGAGATGCATGCGCAGGCCATCTGGAGCTGTCTGGATAAATTTATCACCCTGAGCTCGGAGATCAGGGGAGCTGTCTGGTCTGCAAGTGAGAGAGGTGTGTGAAGTGCCAGCCACACAGGGACAAAAGATGGGTGTGGCCATGTCCATAAACTCTCTGCCACTGGCCAAGATGACACCGACCACCAGTACGTAGTGTGCTGGGCTCGTCCTCTGCCCCACCCCACCCCACCCACCCCCCGCTGTGACACAGTAGACCTCTGTGGGGCTACAGAGCACTCTGGGGCTGGAAGCGCGTCCCACAAGGCTTCTCTCAGATCTATAGTCATCAGACTTTCTTGTGGCCACGTGGCATCTCTACTAAAAGGGAGAAAATGTAATAACAATGCATATATGGCTATTCTACAACATCTTAAAAATAAGTGTCTCAGTTTATCATATTGTTGGCACTGTGGGGAAGCAGACAGAAGACTGGGGCGTGAGTGTGAATGTTTTGTGATCTCTGAGTTCTCCGAATGGCCAGCTCCACTGTTCTCTTTAGGGGGTGCATTTGAGAGCAGAGCCGTCCAACCGCTCGCTCACCATCCGGCTCGCCTCGTCATTGGCTCACTCCTTCTCTGCACGTGTTGATGCACACAGGGGGGAGAAAACTGAACGTAAGGCTGAGCAAACCTTCTGCTGAGTCTTGGTTGCCTGCCTGACGTCCAGTCCATCATTTCTGCCTGGGGGTTGTCTGAACTCACAGGCATGAGGGTCAGAGTGATGAACACAGTCTTCTGTCTCCCGGCTTTGCGTGAGCCTGTCCTTGGCTGGGGAAACAGACTACACACATTATTCGCCTGCTCCAGCCTGGCGAGGAAGTCTGTGCCTGAAATCCTAGCACTTATGATGAGGAATTTAAGGCCACCTTAAGCTGCATAGTGAATCCAAGGCCAGCTTGAACTACGTGAGGCTCTATCTCAAAAACACAGAATCTTGAGAACATACTCGACATTGAATCCCGTCGTCATTTAAAAACTGCATGTCTCATTCATTGCAGTCTATTCAAGAACAGAGACCTGGATTTCTTTCTTTCTGAGTTCTTTACAGCTTTTCGCTGTGTCCACATCAAGCTGGGGTTCTCTGTATGCTTGGTGAATTGACCAGGAGTTATCAGAAGACCCCCTCCACTTCTTTTGCCAAGTGACTACTTAGCCCTCTCTCACCCATGCAGTAGGCGTTTTATTGGTGAGTAGCTGGAGCCAGCCAGCAGGACTGTCATGGAATAGCTTCAAGTTCTTGGTGTTCCTGGCCCAGGCTGAGGACATGGGGACATAATCTCAATGCTCGGGAATGCCAGATGCTCACTGGTTAGTGAGCTCACTGGTTAACGAGATCAGGTCTCTTCCACGGGCCCAGAACCGAACTAAATACTGGTGAGACACCAGGTTAGTTAATTAGAAAGATACACGAGAATACAAAGCACAAGCCTGCCAGAGCGTGCCTATCAACATGCAGGTGAGTGAGTATTACTGCAGTACTTTCAGGTAAAGGGGTGAGGCGTCAGGATTGGTGTCTTAAAGGAAGAGAGAGTTCTTTGAATCCTACACATAGTCTGGACCTAAGCACAGCGGGATCCAGAGATGTTTTCTCAGAAGCCTGGATGGGAGGCTCATGTGCAACCATCAGCAGCCTGGGCAAAGCAGAATGGTGGACACCAGAGCAGGGAGTCAGTGGATCCTGTCCTCATCAGAACACGTCTGATCTCTGTGACCAAGAGAACATAGACGAATCGCTGCATCCCTTGATGTTTCTGGGTTCCCCCACCCACACTTCTAAATCCCACTTCTAAAACAAGAGCACCTTCCTCATGACACAGAACCAAACACGGTAGCTGCCTATCACATAATGGCATTCTCTCTCCATGGACCTCGGGTGCCCCCTGGTGCTTGTGCTGTTGAGGACTCCTCAACATCCTCTGTGTAGGTTGGAGGATAAAGGACTCTATTACATTCAGTGACTAAATCTCAAAGCTCAACACAGCCAGCGATCAACCTAGCCTGTCAAACTAACAATACAGTTGAAGGAATTGAGTCCCAGCAATGTCAAGTGACTGGCTCATAACTACAGCTAGGTTATGGTAGTGCCAGGAGCAGAAAGTAGATAGTCTAGTCCACATTCCAGTTGTCTTAGAAAAGGGCACAAGAGACACAAAAAGATAGAAAATAAGACTGGGGGAGAAGATGCACATTATACAGGGGAGGGCAGACCCCATACCCTAGGCAGACACAGACTGACAGGCAGTGCGTAATAAAGAGGAAACAGACTTAAAGATGGAAGCTCTTGAGGCGGATGTAGCAGCAGAGGTAGGAAACGGGCAAAATGCAGACAGAAGAAAGGGCCAGCATCTCCTAATGGGATGACAAAGAGAAAACCAAGCTCTGCCTGTCTGCCATCTTGCCCCGGTGCTATTTCTGGAGTTAGATCTTGCCCAGGTAGGAATAGTTTGCCCTTTTGGGCTTGAAACCATTGTGAAGCAGAGATGTGTAAGCTGAAGATGTCAGTGGGAGAGATTCCATTTAAACACTTGCTTCCAGAGCTGGCCTGGTTCCCTTCCCTTGGTCCCTGCATGCATGGTCTCAGCTTTCTTTCTCCCTGCTGGGTTGTGGGAATGTTGGAAATTTGGCTTACAGGTAAAACTGGAATTTGGATTCATTAACTGAAGAAAGAGAAAGTTGCCTGCTATTCAGTCAGTGTGGTATTTTTCAGTTTCTTTTTTTTTTCCCCTTCAGTTTAGCGGAGAACCGTATTGAGCAACAGCCATAAAAGTAATCCCTATTAGCGTCAGGCATAAAAGCAGTCTATGTCCACATCAGCCTGTCTCTCTACCTTATGCCTTTTACGGTCCTGTAGCTCATCTGGCTTCCTGTGTATGCAAAAGCCCACATAGACCTCATATGGTTGGGAAGAATGGAGAGTAACTACTACCTAGACATCTATTCTTTCTGGGAGAAGTTAATTGCTTGTGTGTTTTCTTAGTCAAAGGAACTGTTTCCATAGCAACCCAGCAAGTCAAATTGTTCTGCCTCTCTCTCTTCCTTGCCTGTTTTTTGTTTGCTTATTTGTTTGTTTGTTTGTTTGTTTGTTTGTTTTTTGTTTAATGACCTTACACTGTTTTTTGGACTGTCTACTTATACTAAAAGTTGGAAGGCCCTGCTCCTGAGAAGGCATATGCACCTTAGGGCCTACTAGTGACACAGCTGCCTGGGTTCTGCCCAGAAAGCAAAAGAATGACTGGTGGAGTCCAGCATAGAGCTCCCTCTGGTGGTGGGGTGAGAGTTGCACTGGTTCTTGGTGCATAGGCAGAGATCTTGGGGTAATGTTCTTAGGAAGGTCAGAGTGCAGAGAGCCAAGCCATATACAGGCAGAGCCCAGAAAGGAAGTCTGGCTGTGTGCCCACTGCTGGCTGAAAGACGGGTGTATTCATGGTGGTGTGAGTGGGGAGCTGGCATCTTTGAGGCTCCCATGCCTCCCCTTAAAAGGAACATCTTGTTTTTAAACAGTCTACTCCTGTAAGCTAACAGGGGAGTGGCATCAAGATTTGGCTTGCATGGTGGTAGTCCTCTGAGCTGGTGAAAAGTACTATTAGAACCAGACTTCCTGGGCTGCCCAGGGATCTTCCTGCATTCTTTTTCCTGGTGCCTCATGTGGAAAATTATAGATTTTGCTTTGTTGATTTTGTTTGCCAAAAACAGTGTCTGAAAGAGAATTGTGAGTATGTTTTAATTACAGATAATCAGTCATTCATTAACTATAGTGACTATAGCTCCCTAATCAGACTAAATGAGTTTAGCCATTGAATAATCCAATAGGCAATATCATGTAGTAAAAGGTGAGCATTGTGGGTTGCCTTGAAAATGATCAGCAGCAACAGCAAGAACAACAACAACAACAAGTGACCAAAGCATGATGAGTCTGGAAACTAACTTTTCCTACACAGGGAAAGATCAAAGTCTCGGAGCGAAAGGCTTACACACCTTGTACACACAATCAGATCTTAGAATACACATATGAGGAGCTGTCATATTAGATTAGAAATGGACCAATCTTATGGTAAGAATGTTGGGAAGAAAGTCAAACATCAAAGAAAAGATTAGTTCCAACTCTTGGGACTAAATTATCTATAAAAGGTACATTGTATAAGGCTCGGGACTCACCATCTGTACGAGGAAAGATGATTGGACATCTAATCCCTTCACTTTCCTTTTCCTATTTAATCTCCCAACACTATGAGGTGGGTGGCAGTTTGGTCTCCATCTTTCTGAGAAGGAAACTGAGGCAACACCTGATGGCAGATTAGCATCAAACCAAGGTCTACCTGAGTTTGGAGCTCACACTGTTAACCTAAACTGCAGCACTGTGGGGGAGGGTAAGGATAAGACACGCCCTGGCCTAGGGGGTTTTCATTTAATGTGGACCGCCACTGATCAAAGAAGCCCTGGGAGAGGACTTGATGCCACAGGATGAGATTTTTTCCAATGTTGTGTCCCTACTGGCAGCCTAAGACTGACCCTTAAACTAACAGTGCCACAAAAACAGTCACTCTCATTCCCTGCCACTTTTCCTCGTGTCCCATCATTTAAGAATTCCTCTCTACACCTCCTTATGCGTAATACAAATTACCCTAAAACACCCGATCTCAGTTCCCTTTTTCACAGCCGGTGATGTTAGCTCAGCCTTGCTGATTCTGTCCTTTGTAGCATATATTTGAATAAAACCCACTCGCCTATGGCAGTAATTAGCACTTTAAAAGTTCTCACTTAAATTTTTAATGGTGATAACCCACTCGTTCAGACATTTTCAAGTATAAAACACATGACTCTTTAGGCAGAATGAAATCCCAGCCAGAGTACCAGGAGGCTTAGCCGAGTGTACCAAAGGGAGGAGAAGGTGGGCAGCGTAGCTTTCTGACTGGAGCAAAGATAAGGAGACACACACACACACACACACACACACACACACACACACAATTTCTCTGTGTTCTCACCTTACTGGGCATGCTTCATCATTCTCCCCTAGGAGGAGGGAGGCAGTGGGTGCCACTTCTCTGCATTTTCTTGGATGCCACAGGTCAGAGGCTGGTTGCTTCCATGTTCATACCCTTCTTCCTGGGATTTTCACGTTCCTCTTGTACCTCCTTCTTCTGGATCCCATTTTCCATCCTACACCCATCCTGCCCTCTACACCCTTCTTTCTGTGTGCCTTGCTCCTTATTCTCACCACAACCCTCTCCCATGGTGTTGTCATGTGTGCATGTATGTGTGTGCGAGTGTGTGCATGCACGTGTGCATATGTTTTTGAGCATTTGTGCATGTGTGTGAGTGCATGCGTATGTGTGTTTGAATGTGTGTGCCTGTGTGTGTGCATGTATGTTTGAGTGTGTGTGAGTGTATGTGTTTGAGTGTGTGTGTGTGTGTGTGTGTATATTAGTATTAGTGAAAACTTCATCCTGACTGAAGAGTGATCCTCCAAAGATGATGGATGCCCTTGAAAGGCAGGTCCAGCTTTCCCCAGTCTATTTGGGAAGCCTGTCAGAGTGTGGGAGATGATGAGAGGAGGGAGTCCCTTGATAGGGGGGCCACTGACCCCTTTAGACTACCTTGATGAGCGGTTTACAACATCTTTAATGCCTTCAATATAGTTATGTTCATGAGTAATGAATCCTCAGGCCTTAACACACTAACTCTAGAGCCCTGGGTACCAGGATAAACTATTTGTGTTGTTACTGATAGAAGAATTCTGATGAAACAAAACCAGAGTGAATGTAGGTCTTCTGAACTTGGAAATAACTTAAGTGCCCTGGGGTAGAATAGGGCACGCGCAGAGGGTCGTAGTAACAGCGTGGCTAGAATAGGGCACGCACAGAGGGTCGTAGTGACAGCGTGGCTGGGGTAGAATAGGGCATGCGCAGAGGATCGTAGTAACAGCGTGGCATGCTTGAGCGGGGGTGATTGGGCCCCGTGGGTCTGAGTACATTCCTGTAAAAGTACTACACAGTACTGTCCATTTTTAAAATAGAAACAAAGGAGGTGTCAGGTGTACATATAGAATTAAAGTCATTAAAGTCATCTCAGTGGAGAGAGGATGTTTTTTAAATACCCTTTGGGAGACAATTTCATAATTTTTAATTCAGAATCTGGGAGTGAGTAGTGCCTATACTTAAAAGAATCCCAGATGATTTTGAAGTTCAGAGCCTCTGGCAACAGTTTCAAGCCTTAGTGAGAAGAGGGGGAGTCTACAGCCGACTCCAGGATGGGATGAGGAGAGTCTTTCGGAGAGGTGCCAGGTGCTAACTTCAGTCCTACCTGGGAAGCGGTGTGGGCTGGCTGAGATGTCAAGGGTGAATGAGGATGACTTGAGGTCTTCAGGATCTCAGATGCTTCCTGTGAGGCTTGGTTCTGTCAGGAGGAAGAACCACAACTCTAAAGGGCAAGACAGAGGCAGAGTTCCTGCTACTGAGCATTAGCTCCACCCACCCGGAAAAAGTATGGCCTCTCCTACCATAGGGAAATGTTTGTCTTCACCATACTTTTCCAAAGAGGGAATAAAAATCCATAATGAGTTCCTGGTAATTGAGCACTTAAAATGCCTGCCTGCTCTCTAAGCCACAACCTGATTGGTGCGTGTGGTTCTGGCTGGTCCCCTCTGGAAGCAGTCATCACTGTACTGCACAACTGAGGCAGGACTAATGATCTGGTGGACTCTTCCAGGTGCTCTTGTACACTGTGTGTACTCAAGCCTTTAACAACAAAGCGTGTTGCAGAAGCCTGCAGGTGCACAGTCGCTTCAGAACGATGGCTTTCTGAATCGATGGGGTGTGGAGTGAGGGCGCTGGCACACGCAAGTTGGGAGGAAGGAATTCTTTGGCATTCTAGAAGCTTCAGATGCCCTGCTTGTTTTACCATTGACCAACTTAGTATAAAAATTAAAAAGCCTATTTTTAATAAGGTGATTTATCAACAGAACCCAGATAAGAGAATCACTGGGTTGGAATTCTGAGTCCATATCTGACTGCAAACGATCCCCATCTCCTTTCATGGTTTTTCTTTTTTAACCTCTTATCATACAGGAAGTACTAAAAACATGTTTCTTTTAGTTCACTTGATCATTTGTTTAGCACTTGAGAACACAACAATGAACTGAAAAAGCCCTTGGCCACATGGCGTTCATGCTGTGGGCGGCAGTAAAACAGGGATCGAACCACACACACACGTGGGTATTGCAGAGCCAAGTGAAGGATTGTGGGAGAAGAGAGCTGAATAGAAATGCCACGGGGTGGGCTTGGGAAGAGGGCCGGGGTGGAGGGAAGGACGACAAAGTCCTTGATAGCAAGATTACCTTCTATTGTGCAGTTGTGTTCCCGGTCACTGTTCAGTGATGCTCAATAATTTCCTTCAAAGGGGTGCTCCCTCCTCCTTGGCTACTGGAAAGGACAGCCTCCTGCCTTGAAGAGCATTTCTCCTTGATTGTATGTTAGATGGAATAAACACAATTGGACAGAAAGAAAGGGGCGATTAAGAAACCGTGCATAATTGGCTCCCAAATCTGGTTCAGGATGTGAGCATCTCTTAAGAAAAGGCTGTTCCGGGCAAGTGCTTATTTCTGGTTGAAATGTCAGGGCAGGAGAATGGAGCTGGAGTTTTCCAAGCTGTTATTAGATTGTATCGTCGTTGAAGTCCAGGCTACTTTAGTGACTGAACAAAATTAGACTTGTCCAGAATAGAGTTGCTCAACAGAGAGAGTAGAAGCCTTAGCTACAGAGGAGTGGCAACCCATGGCCATAAACATCCATCACCCATTCCCTAAGCCGGAGGTGCAGGCAAAGGTGCTGTGTGGTGGAGGAAGAGGATCGGGCTCAACACAAAAACCCCATGTTTCTTTCATTCTCCTTGGATCAACCTGCCAAGTTGGGGTAGTGACAGGGATAGGAAAACACAAAGAGGCACCTTTGAGTGTAGACTGTGAACTGAAGGGACATGGAGGCAGAAGCATCTGTCCCCATAAGTCTGTGCCAGAGGGATCAGTTTGAGTTCAGTTCAGTTGGACACAAACTAAGCAACCACTCAGTGCTGCATGCTGGTCTGTGCTGTGCCCTGAAATTATGAGGCAGTTATAGTCCTGCGGGAGAGACAGGTCTGTGGGCCATAATTGTGGAGGGTTTTCTTCTCTGTGTATTTTAAAATTTTTGTTCATACAGAGAAATGGGTTGTATGATGGCATTTTCATACCTATGTGGCCTTATACTTTGTTCTAATTAGTATAATTGTGGTTAGAACAGAACCAAAGGATGGGGTGTGGTAGTACATGCCTATAATTCCAGGTCTTGGGAAATGGTGCAGAAAGATGTAAAATTCAAGGACAACTTTAACTACATCTTGAGCTTGAGGCCAGCCTGGTAATATAAGACATTGTCTTAAAAACAAAATCAAAGTCATAAACAGTCAAGTGCCACCTTCCCCTGGATAGGTTATCAAAAGACTGACTGATTTTTAAGTGTAGCTTATAACAAGAGACTAGGAGGGATCCTGGGGAGAGAGGAGTGGGAGGACCAACCACATAGCTCCAGGGAAGGAGAGCACTCAGAATGAGAGTCTAGAGAGCGGGGTGTGGAGAGGAGGCACCTGCACTAGCCGGTCACCGTCTTGTGGGATGTGTGTATTGGGTTAACAGTGCACTCAAAGCTACACTGCACTGAAGATCCCTGACAAGAATAGGAAACCCACTCCATAAGTAAGTCTAAGGCTGTGTTTCTAAAATGGACTTAGTGTCCCCTGTTCTTTTTAATTCTTTAATGGAGCGTCATGCATTAACAATTTAGTCATTTATTTATAATTCTTACTATATACGTTACATTTCTGAAACAAAAGGCACAGCTGGCTACTCAGATTGACAGTTGTCTCCAGAGGGTGCTTCCCTCTCAAGTTCAGGGTCACAGTGGTCTCTGTCATGTGTGAACAAACCAGGGTATACGTACATGCGGAGAGAGAGATTCTAAGACGTCTGCTCTCTGCTGGCCCGCCTTGCTCCTTTGCTTCTCTCCAGTGACTGTCTTTGCCTCCTGCTCACTGTCACGCTGTGACCTTGGTGGCTGGCCTTACTGCTTTCTTTTCTGTCACCACCACATTCAGCCACCCAATCCTGGTAGTTGTTTTTCCAAATCTAAGCCTGCATCGGTCTTGTGAGGAGATCTATGCTGGTCTCATTTTCCTGTCTCTCTCATCTTGCCTCCCTCCAGTCGAGTTTCCACAATCAGAACAGTAGCTGTTCGATAGGGATCTGATGATGCCTCTCCCTTTCAGGGGATGAATATCAGAATAGATACTAGAACCTGCCAACCAGTGTACTAGACCCTTCCATCCAGCGTACCAGAACTCACTGCAGTTTTGTTCAGATTTCCCTGGACCTATTTCCTATTCACTTCCTGCTCGAGCTCTGCTTGCATCTTTTAAAAGTTGTCTTATGACAATAAGGTAAGTCCTGTTGTTTCTTAAATCAAGTGAAATCTCACTTCTTCAGAGACCTTTCCCAACTCCATCTAGACAGCATTTGGCTTGTGGTGATTTTCATCTCTGCAGTTGATGAAGAGTTGTGTGATTTAGGGACTGGTGTTTGTTAGCCCATAGACTGAATTCCTAGAGTCAGGACCCCTCATGACTGTCTGTAACTTCATATCTATGGGATAGCTCTAGTACCTGTTTCTAGGGCACAGTGAGACTAGTCACTACTGCTAGTGTCTACTGAGAAGCACATTACCCTGCTATACAGGTATGCTCGTAAAGCTAGGTTACACTGAAGGCCATGGATCAGAATCAAGAGTTTGTAGTTTGCACACACATTCTTGTGGCATATACATACAGAGACACAGATGCTAATATTTTGCCAATTGCCATGTTCCATTCTTCTCTACGGACTTTGTTTTGTTTTTCAAGATAAGGTTTCTCTGTGTAGCCCTGTCTATTCTAGAACTTGATTTGCAGACCAAACTGATCTTGGACTCACAAAGATCTGCCTGCTTCTGCCTCCTGGTACTAGGATTAAAGGATGTGCCACCATGCTCAGCTTGCTCAAGGACTCTTTAGAAAAAAAAACACAAAACCTCTTATCTCCGGGGCCCAAAATGCTTAAATAACAACTCAGAAGCCATCAACAGACCTGCACAGCTCTTGTCCTACACAAAGCATCATGTATTTTAAATACAATGTGACAGATGAGAAATAATTAACATGGGGCTACATATAAGGGATACGTTGATGCATGTTTATACTCCAATGGGATCCAGAGCCAATTTCTCTTCATTCATTGCTATTCAGATTCCGGTGCCTGGCTCACTTACTTCAACTCACCAGAAGTATAAGGGCATCCAGAATTCCAAAGCTTCATGTGACATTTCAGCGTGTGGTGTAACTGTTGCTACTGGTAGTGTCTATTGAAAAGCACATTGCCTTGCTATACAGATATGCCCATAAAGCTAGGTTACACTGAAGGCCATGGATCAGAATCAAGAGTTTGTAGTTTGCACACGCATTCTTGTGGCATATACACATAGAGACACAGATGATAAGACTTTGCAAATTGCAGGCATGAAGTTGTGTCAGTGGCTAAAGAAGTAACTCCTCAGAGACTGGAAGATAAGCTGCCTCCTTTTTCTCGGGCACATTCATATTTGTGAGGCCGGTTGTGAGATTTAAACAGTGCTTTTTAAAGCTTTAGTTCCTTCTGCATTTCAAGTGCTATGCACCTTCCCAAGTATCCCTTCAGAGAAGTGTTTCTTTTTTTTTCTGCATCTTTTTTTTAATTTTTATTTTCTATATTCTATGTTTATATTCCAAAGGCTTTCCCCTTTCCCAGTTCCCCCCCACCATACGTCCCATAATTCCTCTCCCACCCAACTATTCCCCAATCATTCCCCCTCCCCCCATGGTTTCCTTACAAAACTGGATCCAATCTTTACAGGCCCAGGGTCCTCTCCTTTCTTCTTCTTGGGAATCATTTGACTTGCTAATTGTGCCTTGAGTATTTAGGGCTTCTGGGCTCATTAATATCCACTTATCAGTGATTGCATTTCATGTGTATTCTTTTGTGATTGGGTTAACTCACTCAGGATGATATTTTCCAGGTCTAACCATTTACCTACAAATTGCATTAATTCATTATTTTTAATTGCTGAGTAGTATTCCACTGTATAAATATACCACATTTTCTGTATACATTCCTCCTTTGAGGGATATTTGGGCTCTTTCCAATTTCTGGCTATTATAAACAAGGCTGCTATAAACATAGTGGAGCATGTGCCTTTATTGTATGCAGGGGAATCCTCTGGGTATATGCTCAGGAGTGGTATTACAGGGTCCTCTGGAAGTGACATGCCCAATTTTCTGAGGAACCGCCAAACTGATTTCCAGAGCGGTTTTACCATTTTGCAATCCCACCAACAGTAGAGGAGTGTTCCTCTTTCTCCACATCCTCGCCAGCACTTGTTGTCTCTTGAGTTTTTAATCTTAGCCATTCTGACTGGTGTGAGGTGGAATCTCAGGGTTGTTTTGATTTGCATTTCCCTGATGACTAATGATGTTGAACATCTCTTAAGGTGTATCTTGGCCATCCGAATTTCTTCTGGTGAAAATTCTTTGTTTAGCTCTGTACCCCATTTTTTGATAGGGTTATTTGGTTCTTTGCAGTCTAACTTCTTGAGTTCTTTGTATATATTGGATATTAGCCCTCTGAAGGACTTCTGGGGGAATCAATATCCCTGACCTTAAGCAGTACTACAGAGCAATTGTGTTAAAAACTGCATGGTATTGGTACAGCAACAGGCAAGTAGATCAATGGAATAGGATTGAAGACCCAGAAATTAACCCACAGACTTATGGTCACTTGATCTTTGATAAAGGAGCCACAACCATCCAGTGGAATAAAGATAGCCTTTTCAACAAATGGTGCTGGTTCAACTGGAGGTCAACATGCAGAAGAATGCAAATTGACCCACTCTTATCTCTTTGCACTAAGATCAACTCCAAGTGGATCAAAGACCTCCACATAAAACCAGACACACTGAAACTATTAGAAAAGAAACTTGGGAAGACCCTGGAGGACATGGGCACAGGGGGAAAATTCCGAACAGAACACCAATAGCTTATGCACTAAGATCAAGAATTGACAAATGGGACCTCATAAAATTACAAAGTTTCTGCAAGGCAAAGGACACTGTCAGAAGGACAAAACGGCAACCAACAAAGTGGGAAAAGATCTTCACCAACCCCACATCCGACAGAGGGCTAATATCCAAGAGAAGTGTTTCTTACTTTAAAACCTCACTCCTCCCTTGTGAGCCAGAGCCACTGCCGTTCTGAGCTTCAACACTGAGGAAAACATCTTTGGGCTACATCTCTAGATTTTTAAGCCTGTGAGAATATGGAGTCTCTACTACATTCAGCAAGATAAATACTATCAGCCTTAAGATGCAGAGACTTTGATTAGCTTGTTTGGTTGCTTAGAGAAAGGTGGCAAGAAGGCAACAGGACCCTATTATCCTCGTGATTGCATATGTTGAGTACCCGGCTCAGGTGCAGGACTGAAGGGAACCTCTAGGGCACAACATATGCCACAAGAGTGTGTGTGCAGAGCCCGGTGACTGGTACTACTGCTGTGACATTTTATGGTAGAATGAGGGGCGAGCAGCCTAGTCCTACCTCACTGCTGTTACCTGCCTCATTTCCTACCAATATAGCTGACTTTACTTGATGGGGTAGAAGCCATGAGGATACTCACCAGTGTAGCCTCTGTTGCTCATTTAGAAAAATGGACTGGTATGTGAGAAACCCTACATTAAATCAACACCAAATAATAACAAGTCCTAATAAGTAAAATAATGGTGTGACTAAGACTAAAAACAAAACAAAACAAAAAAAAGCAACGGAAAGCTGTTCTAGAGATCAAAACAACTGAGTTGGATTTAGTTGAGGGTGGGACTATTACGTGTTCATCGTGGATTGAGCGTTACTGTCTGGACTACTGATCTCATGGCCATGGGGGGGTAGGAAGTAGGGTTCAAGCAGTTGTGCATGATACCATATGTCTTTTCCCCTCCTGAGAGGTCATTGTTTCTGTCTTCCTTCTCTGGCCAGGTCCTGGACTGGATTGAAAACCATGGCGAGGCCTTTCTCAGCAAACACACTGGGGTTGGCAAGTCCTTGCATCGAGCACGTGCACTCCAGAAGAGGCATGATGACTTTGAAGAAGTGGCTCAGGTAAGATTCTCTCTCTCTCTCTCTCTCTCTCTCTCTCTCTCTCTCTCTCTCTCTCTCTCTCTGTGTGTGTGTGTGTGTGTGTGTGTGTGTGTCTAGTCAAATAAGGCTTGGATGTTGGATGCAAACATGTTGGGTTGATAGTCAATATCTGTTGGTCTGTCTTCCTGGCCTAATATAAAAAGGCCTTGTCTTCCCTTGAATGCCACTGTGTAGGCACCCTAGCTCAAGGTCTTAGAAAATTTTCCTACCACTATGATCTAAAAAAAAGTCTTGTCCACAAGGTGGTGCTGGCAGGAGATTAATGTCATCAGCCCAAGGTTCCTGCTTTACACTGTCAATGCTGATAAGTGGGAGCTGAAAACTCCCCCAGCCCTGTTTGCAGAGCTGTGCACCATCCAAGACCTGAAGGAAGAGATGGCGCCTGATTGTCAGCTATGTACCTATGGGGCAGATATGCTCGGAGAATGGTCTTGGAATCACTTCCATATTTAATTTAAAATGTACTCAATATTCGGCCTACTCAATATTTAGCTGAGCACACACGTTAAAAAAGAGCACTGTGTTCTACTTTGGGCAACAATATAGTTTGAGCAGCTGGTTATTAATCTCTAGGACCTTACTCTGTTATATTTGTCTATTGGAATATTTTCCAAGTAGATCCTGAAAACCTTCATCTTCAAGATGATGTATTGCTGCACAACTGGTTTGGTTTGTTTGTATGATCAGTTGCAGTGGAAAATAAAACTTTTAATAGGGTTAGGGAGGATGTACAGATGAGTTGTAGGGGCCAGAAAGAGCCTATAGGAGTCTGTGTGTTAAAGTAGTGAGGATAACAATGCTATATCTTGTCATAGCACAGCTTTAGCCAGAGCTGGCTGTGATTCCACCTGCAGACAGCCTTCAATGTAGATGCTACCCTGAGCTGATAAGTGGAAACTGTGCAGAGCCTGAGCCCTTATCTCAGAAGGCAAGCAGTGCCCTATAGGTTCAAAAAGAGGTTCCACCAAGAACCAAATGAGGACAGAGGAACTATGGAGCATTGCTGTGTCTCTAGGAGATCTTCCAAACTGAGGGGAGTGGGGCAGAAATGACCATGGTCATACAAAAGACAGAAGGCCCTGTTCAAAATTATCTGAATTCAGGCAATGTGAGTGATGGGAAAAGCCACATGTGATAACCTAGGCATGGTGACAGGGATATAAAACCATGCACCACTGTGGAAAACTATGCCAATTCCTCAAAAAATTTTAAGTATAATTATAGCAAGATGCTTCCAAGAGGAGTGAAATAAGGGTATTTCCCCAAAGCATTATTCCCAGTAGCCCAAAGGTGGGAGCAGCACATATATCATATTCATCAGAAGATGGACAAATGAGCAAAAGTGATATATGCATACAATAAATTATCATTCTACTTTAAAGGGGAGGAAATGCTGGCACATGATAGAGTGTTGATGAACCTTGAAATCTTATACTAAGGAAAGTAGACCAGTCACAATAGGACACATATTGGATGGTTCCACTCTTGTCTAGAGAGCCTGATGTAGCCAAGTTCATAGAGACAGAAAAGAAAGGTGGTTGTCAAGGAGTAGGAAAGTGGGGACATTACTGTGTCACAAAGTTTTGAGTTTGCAAGGTGAATTCCTAAGATATGTGGTTATGATGGTTACATAGAACTTGCAGTTGGGAAAATGGTTTTATATTGTATTATTTTATCATGGTTTTAAATATAATATTTTGGTTCTTTGAGAATTTTGTTCATGCAATATATTTTGGTCATTTTCACCCCCTAGTTCTCCCAGATCTGCTCTCTACCCTCTACTGACTCTCAACTTTGTGTCTTTCGTTAAAAAATAAAAATGAAATTTACTAAATCCAATGTACTACCCATGTATACATGGGTATAGGGACATCCACTGGAACATGCTCTACTTACCAAGCCACACCTTTAGGAAAACTTGACTCTCTTCTACAGAAACCATGAGCTGCAAGAGATGAGGGCTCATGACCCGCTCTCACCATGGTTTAACACAGTTTTAAAATCTTAGTCATATAAATATGCTCTTCAGGACAAACTATACTTGATCAACATTGTATGGACACAGGTACTGTAAGGGCTCTGATTAACAAGATATAGCCCCTATCTAAAACATCTTAGTTACCAAATGCTCTTGGTATTTCTTTAGTTTATTAGGACACAAGGGATGGAAGAGACCATGTACATCCATCTATATCAGTATCTTTCAACCTTCCTAATGTTGCAACCCTTCAATACAGTTCCTTACATTGTGGTGACCCCCAACCATAAAATTATTTCATTGCCACTTCATAACTGTAATTTTGCTACTGTTATGAGTCACAATATAAATATCTGATAGGCAAGATATCTGATAAGTACCATCCCAAAGGTCTCAACTCACAGTTTGAGAACTACTGTTCTGCAAAGAGTGGAGCTGTTATACCTGTAGTGGTCTCTCAAAGTAGAGCCATCCCACAGCTTTCCTGTCCCTGTTCTCTGAGCTGTCTTGTAGTCCAGACCTTCATTTTTCTGGAGCATGTTATTAAAGCCACTTTCAGCTATGACCCTGCTGAGCTTTCCTTGATGTCTTCTCATTGTCTATAATGGGCTGTGGCCTCAAAGGCATTTGCAATCCTGGTTTTTAGGCCACAGGGGGACTGTTGGATTTTGTGTGTTGTTACATTCAAATAAGTCAGTGTCTACCACAACCCGATTTCTTCTGACTCCTCCAGCAATACCTGATACTCCTTATATGTGGAACAATGCATTCCACTTATCACCAAAGGCCACTAGCTTAAATTCATATAAAAGAAAAAATTTTGAGCTATGGATAGACAGCTTTGATTTACAGAAGACAACATGGAGACCTAGAAAGCTCTTTAATGTGGCCACATCCTCTTACCTTTCAGGAGCTCTGCTGAGATTATCCAGGTATATCAAGCTCCAGAGACAGATTTGTATCCTTGTTCCATCTTTATTGTATATAGGAGCTGGGTATAAAAATTCATTTCTCAGTCTCCATTGGCATACACAGTATGAGTGACCAAAAGAAAGAACAGGAGAGTGAGGATGCAGCAGCACCATCCTGTTTGGCAGCTGCTGCAGTTTTTCTCTGAGATAATTCATATTTCTTTACATGGGATTTACATTAGACTATTTAAAAAAAACAGAAGGGAGTTCTAACTTCCAAATGGCTCAGGAGCATGTCCTCTATAAAGAAGAACAAGGTGGACCAAAAGGGAATTGCCTAAGCAAGTGTCCTGAGGTTGTGGATGAGCCAGTAAAGGTGGAAGTTGTAGTTTGGAAATCAGTCAAACCTCTTTCTTAGTCCTCTCCCCCCCCCACTCCACCCCTGCTCTGAACTATTTAAGCTGCTTAACATTCTTTAATTGATAGTTTATGTAAGAAAATCAGACAACAAGAAGAGCAAATGAACTGTCAGTTGCTACCTGCCTGAGACAGGCTTGGCTCTATGGAACAGGATTACTAGGAGATGTGCACAGAGCAATCCCAGCAGGAGCAGTTTAGTCTTTTGCTTTTGCTTCTGTCCTCAGTTAGGTGAGGACTATTGGAAGGAACTGTCAAAAGTGTAAGCTTTTTTTTAAAAAAGAAAAATATATAGATTCTCTCTTATGCAATTAAGACTGATCTGGAACTCTCTAGTAGCCCAGGCTAGCCTCAAGCTTGTCCTCTGTTTAGGTCTTCTGAGTACTGGGATTATACTTGTCTGTCAACACAGAAAATTCCTGGGCAATGGTAGAGAGCCATGGCAGAAAGCGAGGGCTCCGTGTGGTTTGGTGTTGCTGTGGTAAGGATGGTAAAGAAGGGTGTCACATATGTTAAAGACTGGCAAACCATGGCCCATTTATGAGCAGTGTCCTAGAGGGCCCCTCATCATTTAGCCTTGCCTTCTTAGGAGGCTCTGACACGAGAGGCAAGCTCTGAGCACTCATTCTCTGTATTCGGCTTTGGGGTTTTTTCTTTATTGTTTTACATTGGATAATGGAGAGAGCTACTACATCTGTTGTGGTCCCCAGACATTTGATTTTCTGAAGGGAAGAGTAAGCACTTAAACAAAAGGAAATTATTAACCTTGGAGAGAAGTTGAAGGGTTGGAAAACCCCTGAACAAATGATCTTCACTCTGGGCAAGGTTGAGGTGTCTATGATTAGTCACTCTGAGGTAAAGACAGTTAAAGCAACTGTTCAGACAGCTGTAAATTCTATGGAGAACCAATGTAGTGATCCAGTATTCAGCATTGAATGTTCAGCGTTTGTGCCTAATAATTCTTGAACATATCTTTTTTTTGTAAACTACATGTTTATTGAGCAGTATCAAGCAGCGATACATGCTGGGAATTGAGATTGACATAAATTCCCCTTGTTAAGACCTCCTGCACGGAACTTACAGCCATGACCCCCACTTCACATTTACTCTTCATCTTTCTCTGTGTTTATCTTGAGCACATCCTAAAGAAATTCAACTTATCTGAAGGAAATAAAGTTTTTAAGAACCTTTAGCTCATCCTGCAGATGGCACTGTTTGAACAAGCTACCTAGTCGCTAAGCTGCAAGGAAATGCGGCAGTCTGTAGAACCTGCAAGAGGAGTAGGGGTAGGAGGTACTCGATGTACAGGGCCTAGGCAGGGATATTTCAGGGAATCTGTGTCCACAGACCACATATATTGCTTTGTTCCTATAGAATACATGTCACACTGGTGGGACTACCCCTGATCCTGCTAGGAATTTACAAAAACTCAACCCGAGTTATCTGTTTACTCACCAAATGACATAGCCATATCATGAAACATATTTAAGATACATTTATATTCTTGAGGCACATTGTCATTGGGATAATAAACAGATATAAGGTGAGCTGTTGCCCTTAATAGCATGATGGTAAGGGGAGAAATGTGCCTATGTCTTTCCAGGCAACAGACTAGAGTACAAAGCTCTGCTGTATTGTCCTGACATACTGCTCTGTGGTAGGCAAGTGCTCTAATGTCCACAGCTTAGAGGGCAGCTGCACTGCCCTGTGAGTGGTCTGCTTTATGATCTCATTATGTGAAAGGCCAGATTTTCTGTAAGCTTAGGTAGTCCCAAGATAGAAGCATTTACATTTGAATATATGCTACCAAAAGTTTCAACACATCAAATCACCCTTGAGCAGCTAAGCACAGTTAAGTAGCATTAGTGTAGTATTTTGGAAAGAATTACACAATGAAGTAAGTCAGTCAATAAATCTCCATTTAGTGGCTTTACTATATGATGACCTGCATTTTTTTTTAATCTCAAACTTAAATGAACAGAGTACATTTAAAAATCTATTATTTTGCATTTGGTACGAAAATAAAGTGTGTGGAAATGGAAGAACTCTAGTGGGTCAGCACATCTTTAATGACCAGATATTCAAAAGTGTCATCGGTGAACTGGCAGTGCTAAAGGCAATAAACCAGGGGTGTGCATGGAGATTATAAGACTGTGCTCTGGCAGTTTCTCAGAAAATTGGACATAGCATTACCTGACGACCCAGCTATACCATTCCTGGGCATATGCCCAGAAGATGTTCCAACATGTAATAAGGACACATGTTCCACTATGTTCATAGCAGCCTTGTTTTTAACAGCCAGAAGCTGGAAAGAACCCAGATGTCTCTCAACAGAGGAATGGATACAGAAAATGCGGTACATTTACACAATGGAGTACTGCTCAGCCATTAAAAACAATAAATTCATGAAATTCTTAGGCAAATGGGTGGAGCTAGAAAATATCATTGTGAATGAGGTAACCCAATCACAAAAGAACACACACACAGTATGCACTCGCTGATAAGTGGATATTAGCCCAAAAGCTCAGAATACCCAAAATACAATTCACAGACCACATGAAACTCAAGAAGAAGGAAGACCAAGGTATGGATACTTTGATACTTCTTAGAAGGGGGATCAAAATATCCATGGCTCAGCTGGGCGTGGTGGCGCACACCTGTAATCCCAGCACTTGGGAGGCAGAGGCAGGCGGATTTCTGAGTTCGAGTCCAGCTTGGTCTACAGTGAGTTCCAGGACAGCCAGGACCACACAGAGAAACCCTGTCTCGAAAAACAAACAAACAAACAAACAAACAAACAAAAATATCCATGGCTCACAGCCAATCAATAGACTGAGCATAGGATCCCCAATGGAGGAGCTAGAGAAAGGACCCAAGGAGCTGAAAAGCTTTGTAGCCCCATAGGAGGAACAATAAATAATATGTACCAGCCAGTACCCCCAGAGCTCTCAGGGACTAAACCACCAACCAAAGAGTACACATGGAGGGACCCACGGCTCCAGCTACATATGTAGCAAAGGGTAGCCTTTTCAGACAGACATCAATGAAAGGAGAGACCATAGGTCCTGTGAAGGCTCAATGCCTCAGTGTAGGGGAATGCCAGGGCGGGGAAGTTGGGGAAGAGGTTGATAAGCAGGGAGGGGGGGATACAGGATTTTCAGAGGGGTAACAAGGAAAGGGGATAACATTTGAAATGTAAATAAATCAAATATCCTAAGGGGAGAAAAGAAAAGACAAAAAAAAAAACAAAAACTGTGCCCTGGAAGCTGGCCACCATCAAGTGTCTGTGTATGGGAGACATACAGTTCCTATAATCTAAGGAAAACAAAACAAGCATATTTTAATCCTCTTAAAAATGTACTCTTTGGAATTGTCAAAGAGAAATGTGGGTGAAAGCTAGGCCTAGCATTACTTCATCTGGTGATCCAGTAAACATGGCTGCCTGGGTGGCATGGTGAGCTTTGGGGTCAGTTGCATCTTCTCTTCGGCCTGAGATGTTGACCATTTATAGCAGCTGCAAATGAAAGCAGGTGGCAAAGGTGGCAGAGCCTAACTAGATGCCTTTTCACACTCCGGCTGCTCTGCAAGGATGAAAGGATTTTAGGCAGATGAAAAAAAATTCCTGAGGAAGAAGGCCAAGAAAATGCTTCAAAACTAAGGTCATGAAGTTGGCAAGGGAAGGATGTGAAGAGAAGAGGGTCTGTCTTGCCCTTTGGATTCTGTGTGACATTTCAGATGGATTCAGGATGTCTCCTCTGTGGGCCCCAGGGAAAAGTTATGAGCTTGAGCTAATGGAGAAAGGAACTCGTGACCACTCTTAGGGGGAAGATACTTTATGTGTGGGTAACACTCAACCAAGAGTTCT
This sequence comes from Apodemus agrarius, assembly GCA_964023405.1. Lineage (NCBI taxonomy): Eukaryota > Metazoa > Chordata > Mammalia > Rodentia > Muridae > Apodemus > Apodemus agrarius. The sequence continues at coordinate 66,149,852 of OZ030018.1, forward strand.
GAAGGTCATTTTTGTTTATCTTTCAATATAGTATGGAAAGCTCGCCGTGCATCGTTATCAAACCCGTGAGCCAGGCTCCCTCTGTTCTACGTCCTGCACATTCAGAACCCATTCCTGCTGGATTCCTAACGCCTTTTACAAACGGAAAGGCTCTCGAGGACTGGGGTTTTTATCTCCCTTTCCCTGTGATGTAGTGACTGGCAAGGAACGGAGGCGTTGAGGGACAACTGGCTGGCTGGCGTGCTAAAGGGTGTTTAGAAGTCTCCGGGCTGTGTCTACAGAGTGAGCGTGGTGCGCTCCTGGCAAGGTGTAGAGCACACCCTGAGAAGGTTGGAAAGGCCACCAATTGTACCCTGCTGATCGGTGTGGAAGGGTTTAAACGAATTTGAGGTGGAAGGGGAAAATAATCCCAGTAAATGCCAGAAATGTCTCAGGCCTCACACAGGTAATATAGAGAAAAGAAAAAAAAAAAACCCACCAAACAAAGCCCCTTCACACTGTATAAACCAACATATGGCATATGCAACAATTAGCACATTTAAGCTTTTGACACAAGGAGGCAAATGCATCAAATTTCCCTGTGGCCTTGGTAGATCAGTCTCTTAACTAGTAACTGAAGAGTCTTGGTTTAAAAAAAATTATTCTACTATTAGGAGTGAGGGTACATCAGGGAGTTCCATGCATTCCATATCTTCATGAAATCTATAGCCTGAGGATAGTAAGAAATACGAAGAAGTAATGTGAAAGCATAAGACATACATACTTACACACAAGCCATGGACTGCCCACACAAGCCATAGATTGCTCACACAAGCCATGGACTGCCCACACGAGCCATGGCCTGCTCACACACACAAACCATGGACTGCCCATGTGAGCCATAGACTGCCTACATAGTCCATGGACTGCTCACACGAGCCATGGACTGCTCACATGAGCCATGGACTTCCCACACAAGCCACAGACTGCTCCCTCAGATGGAGGTAGTGGAAGTACTGTTCTAGTTCTGGAGGAAACTATGGTATTTTCCAGTTTCTCCTGAGAATTTTGAAGCCACGAGCTACAGGGGTGGGGAGTCAAGTACAGTCCCAGCATGGGGTTCTTCTTGAGGCAGTGGCAGGGGAGGAGCGTCTGCAGAGGGTAAGACTTTGTCTTACCAGATATTTAGGGTTGCTGTATAATAATAAAATGTTTATTTATCTAAGTCTAAATTACTATGATATTGTAGCTGACCTGCCTTCTGTGTTCCTCTGAGGCCAGAGACTGCAGTCTCAGGCACTTAGCACCTCATCCTAAAACAGCAGGAGATTAAGTAAAGGATTAATAGCTAGAGCCTTTTCTCTTTTGTCCATATGCCTCTTTTTTTCAGGCTAGGGGGAGGTTTGGAGCAGTAAACTTCTGTTGAACAAGGAGAAGAGAATAACACCCACAGAAGGAAAAACTTTTACATAAGCAAAAATGCATAATCTCACACAAGTTCATTTACAGATTCATGCGTGCTCATTTCTACATTTCCATTCAAACCAGTTGGACCCATTCAAACCAGTTGGTGTAGAAAGAACTCACTCATTCTGCATGAAAAATGAGCTACAATCTTTATTGCATAGAGAAAGGAAAAGCTTCTACCCTTTTAATACTAAATGAATTAAACCTACATTTGTAGGGAAAAAAGCTTTGTTCCTTTAAATAAGATTAAGCCTGTCTTGTTACTAAGAAAGGACCTGTCCCATGGCAAGGAGAAGCCTGCCTGCTCCTCTGCTCTCTGCAACTTCTTTTTTCTTCTTTCCCTCTGCATTCTGCACATTGCTCTCTTAGATTTTTTTTTGTTACCTATAGTTTCTAAGTTATTCCACTCTGCATTCTCCTTCTAATCTTGTTCTCTCCTCTTGCTCTGAAGTCACAACAATGCTCTTACTCTCAATGCCTTTTCTGTGAAAGCTATGCCTATACTTCTAAGTTCTTTTTGAGTTCAGTTCTATCTAAAAAGTGTTCTAAAAACTTCTCTTCATCTCAGTTCCCTCTCACAGCTCACTTCTCACCTCAGTCCTCCTCACCTCAGTCCTCACCTCAGTCCTCCACTCTTTTCTTTGTCCTCGGCCCTTAAACATCTTTCAGAATTCATGATCACATGTTACAAAGTTCATTACAAGTTCACACAAAAAATCAAGTCATAAATTGAAATAGAAGTTTACAACAGAGAATGTTTACATGCATATTCATTAGGAGTTCTTATCTGGCTAAACATCCATTACCTGTCTCAGCTCCACAGGTTCACTGAAGGTTTTAACACCTTAACTAAGTTATTAGTGAAGTTTTGTATAGATAAACTCAGTCAATATTTTTATCTTCTGTCCTATCACCTATAATAAATTGTCAGTTCCCTTTTTATGACCATTGGTTAATAGTTTTATAACCTCTTAGAACATGCTCTGAGTAGGAGAAAGTCTGGTTACCATCTAAGAGTAATTAACTGGTGAAACTTGGGAGACTGGCAGAGTTCTCATTGCAGTTTTGACTATCAGAAAAGGACCTAAAAGCAGCCCCACTGTAAAAGAGCTTAATAATTACAGATATAATTTTAGGAATTCTTATAGGATCATCAGTAAGACTTAAGTCATCTATTTGTCTATATAGAATCACTACAAGACAGTAAGTACATCTGTGGATTTGCAGAGATCTGCTCCAAAGAGGTGTGCTATTACTTTGTGATTGTTATGTGTTTAATAATATCAGGAAAAGCATATTAATAGCAGGAATCTTTCTAAAATGAGTCCCTTACAGCCTTGCTTAATAAGGGTGAACCTGTCGCAGATTATATAGTAATCCGAAGCAGGCCATCTCAGGACAACCACCGGCTAGTTACTAACTCGTCCCATCATGACTCCTGACAACAAGCCAAGGGCGAGCTTCCTCAGTCAGTAGAGATTTCCGTTATTCTGATTCTGTGGATTTTCTCGGTGCCTTTGTTGTAATGTCTCCTTTTGCTTCTCTGATTTTATTAGTTTGAGTCCCCTCTCTGACTCTCTCTTGGTTAATTTGGCTAATGGTTTGTCAATCTTGTTAAGCTTTTCAAAGAGCCGACTTTTAGTTTCATTGATTCCTTGTGTTGTTTTGTTTCCTGCTTTGTTTTGTTCCGATTTCACTATTTTCAGCCTTGATTTTGATTACCTCTTCATATATATTCTTTTGGGATCATGTTTCTTCTTGTTTTGCAATGTCTTCAGGTCCAACATTAAGATAATGATATGAATTCATGCCAGGATTTTTTGGTTGGTTTTTTTTTTTTTTTTACATAGACATTTAATGCTATAAATTTTCCTCTTGGGACTGCCTTCATTGTGTCTTATAAATTCTGGCATATTATATTTTCGGTTTGATTCAATTCCAGGAATGTTTCAGTTTCCTTCTTGATTTCTCCCATGATCAAAATGTCACCAAATAGTCTTAAATTTAGTTGTCATGAATTTGTATACTGGCTGTCACTTCTACTGTTGTTCATATCCACTTCATTTCATTCTTTTCTTTTCTTTTATTTTGTATATCTTTTTTAAATATTTTCTTTATTTAAATTTCAATTGTTTTCCCCTTTCCAGGTCTCCCCTTCAGAAGCCCTCTATTCCATCCCCCCTCCACTTCCCTCTCTAAGGGTGCTCCCCCACCACCCACCCCTCCCATCTTCCTACTCTGGCATCCCCTACAGTGGGGCATGGAACACCCTCAGGCCCAAGGGCTTCTCTTCCCACAGATGTCCAACAAGGCCATCCTCTGCCACATATGCAGCCAGTGCCATGGGTCTCTCCGTGTATATTCTTTGGTTGGTGGTCCAGTACCCAGGAGCTCCGGGGGGTCTGGTCTGTTGACACAGTCGCTCCCTCCATGGAGCTGCAAACCCCCTCAGTTCCTTCAATCCCTTCTCCAACTCCTCCATCAGGGACCCCACACTCAATCAAATGGTTGGCTGTGAGCATCCACCCCTATATTTGTCAGGCTCTGGCAGAGCCTCTCAGGAGACAGCTATATCAGGTTTCCATCAACAAGCACTTCCAAGAATCCACAATAGCATCCAGGTTTGGTGGCTGTATATGGGATGGATGCCCAGGAAGGGCAGTCTCTGGATGGCCTTTCCTTCAGTCTCTGCTCTACCCTTTGTCTTTATGTTTCCTCCTGTGAGTATTTTGTTTACCCTTCTAAGAAGCAGTGAAGCGCCCACATTTTGGTCTTCCTTCTTCTTAGCCTTCATATGGTCTGTGAATTAAATCTTGGGTATTCCTAACTTTTGGGCTAATATCCACTTATCAGTGTGTACATGCCATGTTTGTTCTTTGTGACTTACTTACTTCACTCAGGATGATATTTTCTAGTTCCATCCATTTGCCTGCAAATTTCATGAAGTCATTATTTTTATTAGCTCAATAGTATTCCATTGTGTAAATGTACCACATTTTCTATATTCATTCCTCTCTTGAGGAACATCTGGCTTGTTTGCAGCTTCTGGCTATTATAGATATGGCTGCTATGAGCATAGTAGAGCATGTGTCCTTATAACATCTTGGAACATCTTCTCGGTATAAGCCCAGGAGTGGTATAGCTGGGTCCTCAGGTAGTACTATGTCTAATTTTCTGAGGAACAAGCAGACTAACTTCCAGAGTGGTTGTACCAGCTTGCAGTCCCACCAGAAATGGAGGAGTGTTCCTCTTTCTTCACATCCTCATTAGCATTTGCTGCCACCTGAGTTTTTGATCTTAGCCATTCTGACTGGTGTTAAGTGGAATCTCAGGGTTGTTTTGATTTGCATTTCCCTGATTACTAAAGATGTTGAACATTTCTTTAGGTGCTTCTCAGCCCTTTGAGTTTCCTCAGTTGAGAATTCTCTGTTTAGCTGTTCCCCATTGTTTAATAGGGTTATTTGGTTTTCTGGAGTCTAACTTCTTGAGTTCTTTGTAGATATTGGATATTAACCCTCTATATAGCAAAATGCTGGGTCCTATTTCCATATCCAGTCTGTTAGTCTATGTCTTTTTATTGGGGAAATTGAGTCCATTTGTGTTGAGATATTAAGAAATAGTGGCTTTCTGTTATTTTTGATGTTGTTTTTACGTTTGTGTAGCTATCTTCTTTTGGGTTTGTAGAAAGAAGATTGCTTTCTTCCTTTTTCTAGGTTATAGTTTCCTTCCTTGTGATGGTGTTTCCCATCTATTATTCTTTGTATGGCTGGATTTGTGGAAAGATATTGTGGAAAGATATTGGTTTTTTCTTGGAATATCTTGGTTTCTCCCTTTATGGTGATTCAGAGTTTTGCTAGGTATAGTAGTCTGGGCTGACATTTGTGTTCTCTTAAGGTCTGTATGAGATCTGCCCAGGATCTTCTAGCTTTCGTAGTCTCTGGTGAGAAGTCTGGTGTAAATCTGATAGGTCTGCCTTATATGTTATTTGACCTTTTGCCCTTGCTGCTTTTAATATTCTTTCTTTGTTTTGTACATTTGGTGTTTTGACTATTATGTGATGGGAGGAATTTCTTTCTGGTCCAATCTGTTTGGAATTCTGTAGGCTTCTTGTATGTTTATGTGTATCTTTCTTTAAGTTAGAGAAGTTTACATCTATGATTTTGTTGAAGATATTTACTGGCCTTTTAAGTTGGAAATCGTCACTCTCTTTTATACCTATTATCCTTAAGTTTGGTCTTCTTGTTGTATCCTAGATTTCCTGGATGTTTTGGGTTATGAGCTTTTTGCATTTTGCATTTTCTTTGACTGTTATGGCAATGTTCTATGGAATCTTCTGCCCTGAGATTCTCTCTTCTATCTCTTGTATTTTGTTGTTGATGATTGAATCTATGACTCCTGATCTCTTTCCTTGGTTTTCTATCTCCAGTTTGTCGCACTTTGTGATTTCTTTATTGTTTCTATTTCCCTTTTTAGATCCTGGATGGTTTTATTAAATACCTTCAGCTATATGGTTGTATTTTCCTGTAATCCTTTAAGGAATTCCTCTTTAAAGGCTTCTACCTGTTTACTTGTGTTCTCTTGTATTTCTTTAAGGGAGTTATATATATCCTTCTTAAATTCCTCTATCATCATCATGAGATGTGATTTTAAATCAGAGTCTCTCTTTTCTGGTGTGTTGGGGTATCCAGGACTTGCTGTGGTGGGAGAACTGGGTTCTGATGATGCCAAGTAGCCTGGGTTTCTGTTGCTTGTGTTCTTGCCCTTGCCTCTTGCCATCTGGTTATTTCTGGTGTTAGTTGGTCTTGCTGTCTCTGACTGCGGCTTGTCCCTCCTGCAAGCCTGTGTGTCAGCACTCCTGGGAGACCAGTTCTCTCCAGGAGGAATTTGGGTTTGGAGAGCTGTGGCACACTGTTAGCTCGGAGGAGGGGGGGGACAGAAACCAGTATGATCTTGTCCCCAGCTGTTCCTTGGTTCCTATATCCTGATGGCTCTGGAAGGGTCCCTTTTGGGCCAGGAATTTGAACAGAAGTGGTGGTCTTACCTGTGCTCACAGGATTGTCTATACTCCAAGGAGGCTAGCTCTCTCCCGATGGTATTTGGGTATGGAGTACTGTGGCCCAGGATCAGCTCCAGGAACAGAGAGAAAACAGAAGGCTCCTGTCCTAGGCTGCTCCTCGGCTCCTGTGTCCTGAAGGTTCAGGTGCTTACTTCTGAGCAGAAGTGGTATTCTTACCTACACTCACAGGCTGGTCCACACTCCTGGGAGGCTAGCTCACTCCTGGCAGTATTGGGTATGGAGCATTGTCCAGTTCATTTCTTTATGGTTACACAAATTTTCCTAAATTTATTGAGACTTGCTTTGTGTTCTAACATGATCGATCTTAAGTAAAGTTCCATGAGCTAAGAAGAAAGCATACTTTTCTGTTGCATGTTTATATGTTTTGCTTGTTTGTTTGAGATTGGATCTTAAGCACTGTGTAGTTCTGGCTAACTTGGAACTGAGATCCTCCTGCTTCTCTTCTTGAGTGCTGGGATTAAAGGAATATGCCATTATGCCCATCAGAAAGTGTATTCTTTAATGTTATATGGAATGTTCTGTAAATGTCTGTTAGATATATTTGATTTAGGTGTAACACCAGAGTTTCTGTTTGGTTTTTGTCTGGATTACCATGTCTATTATGAGAAAGCCTGTCAGTGACAGCATGGCCTACAGAAATCATGCACTAACACTGTGTTGGGGCCAGTTTATGATGTTAGATTAGGTAGTATTTCCTTTATGAATTGAGTGCCCCTGTCCTTAGTGTGTAAATATTTAGAATTATCATGTCCTGTTGATGGGTCTTTCCTTTAATGAATAAAAAAAATCTCTTTCCCAGACTTTTCTGATTAGCTTTGGCCTGAGCTCTGTTTTATAGGGTGTCAGAGAATAATTATGTTTGTGTGGATTTAGTACATTTGCTTGGAATACATTTTCCCCACCCATTTACCCTATGGTGATGTCTGTCATTGACAGTGAGATGATTCTTGGAGGCAGCAAAAGGCTGAGCCCTGTTTTCTAATCCAGTATCTTAGTCTATCTTTCTATTGAGGAATTGAGACTATTAATAATGAGAGTTATTGCTGAACAATGTTTATTAGCTATTGATGAACAATGTATATTAATTCCTGTTATTTTGTTGTGGTAATATTGTTTTCTTAGATACCCTTTGATTTACTATTCCAGAATTGCTTATTTATTTCTTGTACCCTTTTTTGCTTGCCTGGTGTGCAGTGAGGACTTTGGGGCCTCAATCTGAACCAAAGTATTCTTTCTCTTCTGAAGAACTGGCTTCGTGAACATAAATTCCTTAAATCTGTTTTGGTTTGGCTTGGTTTTTATGTGCATTGGTGTTTTGCCTGCACATATGTCTGTGAGGATGCAAATTCTCTGGATCTGGAGTTACAAACAGTTGTGAGCTGTTATCCGGGTCCTGGAAATTGAACCTGGATCCTCTAGAACAGTCAGTGCTCTAACAACTGAGTCATCTTTCCAACTCCCCTTAAATCTGTTTTTATCACAAAATGTTTTCTCTATCCTAATAGTTTTGATGGATATAATTTTTGTGTATGTTGGCATTTATGGTTCTGGAGAGCCAAGGTGGGTAGAGTGGCTGGAAGAAACCACAGATCAGTCTAGCTCTGAGGGTTCCTGGGTTGTAGAGCTTCCTCTATTTTTTAATTCTAACTCAGCTATACATTTCTGATGTAAGCATACAGACAGGAAATCTGAGGTAAAGAGCTGAGTTAGCTCAAGATGACAGGAGCTGTCTGACTATCTTCCACCCTTCTGTCTGTCCTCTGGTTCATCGGAAGAATGTCATCTGGTTCTCCCAGAGGCAGCTGGCTCTGATCTCTGCTGGAGCTTAACCTGTTTAATAATGGGATTAGAAAGTATCTACCCTGAGTGCTCATCTCTATGTTTTAGCACAAAGTAGTCATCTGTGTGGCCCAGTACCTCCATACTTTACATTTAAACCTTGTACCTTGTTATAGTCGCATAATTTCTCTGAACTTCTGTGTGTTTCCCTCAGAAATGATAGTGATACCCTAAAGACTGATAGGAGTTTTAAAAATAAAAATAAATTTTATTTATTTAAGAATAAAATAAATGGAAAGTATTCAATGAAGAGTTTGTTTTGTAGAAGACACTCAAAAATGCTGGCCTCCATGGTTCCTCTGGCATGGATTGTGATTGGTGTTAGGCTACATCTAGACTTTAGTCAATTCTAGGCTAAATTGCAATGCTATGCTATCATCTCTCAAGATAGCTTGGGAAAGAGGCCTAGTGGTATAGGCTTGTAATATCTACGACTCATAGATAGGAAGCAGGAAAAGTACAAGCTTAAGGCCAGTCTGAGCTACTCAATAAAACTCTATCTCAATATAAAAAATTAAAAAGAAAAAGAAATGAAGGATGGAGTGTGGCTCAAGTGGAAAATTGCTTACTTGCTACACACAAAGCTTTATGTTAAATCCTAAGGGCACTCAATGAATAAATAACGAAACAAATTCCTGGGATGGTCTGCTTAACTCTGTTGACTGGATTTAAGAGTTACTGCCCTTTGAGATGGCCAGGTGCCAAGGAAACAGGTCAGCAACAGATACTGGCAATTATTGTTTGTTTGTTGATTGACTGACTGACTGACTGATTGATTGATTGATTGATTTAATGTATATGAGTACACTGTAGCTATCTTCAGACAAACCAGAAGAGGGCATCAGATCCCATTATAGATGGTTGTGAGCCACCATGTGGTTGCTGGCAATTGAACTCAAGACCTCTAGAAGAGCAGTCAGTGCTCTTAACCACTGAGCCATCTCTCCAGAGATACTGGCAATCATGGTCAAAGAGTTAAGCTTTATAGAAGTGATTGCCAAGTTTGACCAGTCAAAACCAAGGAAATCCAATAGTGTAATGGCACATCCTGCCAGCAACAAGGATACTCACAGCTAGCCTTACAGCAGCCAATGGTGTTCACAGATCCAAGGAAGAAGACGGCCAGTTTACACTGAAGAACTTAATAGATGACAGGGCTGTAGCCACTGGGCTACGATTCATGTGTCAGCTCCTAGAGTACCAGCTAAGGTGAGGAAATGCTGACGTTCAGAAAAAGCATGAAATTATAGATGGAAAAATAGGCATCAGGCAGGGTGGGGCTGGGTATGTAGGGAATCTGATACAGGGGGCCAGTCCTTCATGAGATGTTCAATTCTCCTTTATTTCTGTAACTAGCCTAAAACTAAGCCCATCATGGGGCCCCAGAGAAAGGAGAAAGGGAGAGAGAGAGAGAGAGAGAGAGAGAGGGAGAGAGAGAGAGAGAGAGAGAGAGAGAGAGAGAGAGAGAGAGAAGCCTAGAAGCAAGTCCTAAAGAACTGTCTGATTTGGTAGCCATACTTCAAGGGGTGCCAAGTATGTGTACTACTAGATTTCACAGCACATTGATTGCATTTGCCTTGCACTGTAAGAGAAACATAGGAGGACTAGTTCTGCTCTGAGGAGCACCAGCAGACACTGGAAAGGAAGTCTCAGGAAGGCAGTCCTGGAGTGCTTTTCCCTCTGCCAATGTTGATTCTGAGGGTAAGCCATTTCTTCCAACAGCTTCCAGTGATGAATTTCAGCACAGCTTAGCTTGCCCAGATGAAGAGAATCAGGGTCAACTTCCCCTTGCTCTTTCTGTTTCTGTGTCAGCAGGACAGGCCTCTGGAGCAGGTCTGGTTGGTGAAGCCAGTGTTTAAGTTGAGGCTAAGAGTAAGCTAGTGGTAAATGTGCACACAAGCAAAGCCATACAGACTGCACTGGAAGAGGAAATCCACAGCAAGGGATCATACATACAGACCCCACAGCAAGGGGACATACATACAGACCCCACAGCAAGGGGACATACATACAGACCCCACAGCAAGGGGACATACATACAGACCCCACAGCAAGGGGACATGCATATAGACCCCACAGCAAGGGGGCATACATACAGACCCCATGCAAGGCAATTATCCCCTTTTAAGAGACTCCAAACCTGCTCTGTAATAACAAGTGTGCATGAATAAGTGAGAACTGCCCGTTACTGAAGCATACTTTCATGAGGAAAAATCTCATTCGATCCTTGAAGCAGCTCTCTCAGAGTCAGTGTTAATATTTTCCTCATTTCTTTTTCCAGCTGAGGAGTTGTGCTTAGTATAGGAAGCAGGATCTGAACCCAGCAGGCTAGCTCAGAGCCCATGATTCCAGCATGCAACCATTTGGAGGAATCAAGAGAACTGGGCTGATTCAAGTCTTCTTTTGACTGTTTTTCTAAAGGAAGTTTCTATGTTGTTTTTATTTATCTTTTATTTTTAATTATGAAGCTACGTATTTTCAATATAGAAAATTCAGAGAAGCAAAAAGGAACAAAAACAATCCACCCACTCAGTTGTCAACTGTCTCACAGTTGCTAATACTTGCTGTTTATTCTCCCAAGTATTTCTCCGTTTTGTGTATGGGTGTATTTTCTGACTAGCTTTTCTAATGAGAGAGCTATGATAATGAATACATGGTTTTCCCCTTTGCTGACAACATCTTCCATCTAAAGACTTTTTATTCTTTTCCAGCTTCTAGTAACTTAAAGCTATTAAAGCCAGTTATAATTGTAAGGTTATAAAGAAAAGCAAAATTATCTTTGGAAACAGAGGGCCTGTTTTGAGCCAATCATGAAGAGTCTTTTTCTCCAAGGCGGACATAGTGATACAAACCTGTGATCTCAGTACTTGGGGGTGGAGGCAGGAGGATCAGGAGCTCAGGGACATCCTCTGCTATATATTAAGTTTGGGGGCAGCCTGAGTTACATGAGACCCTCCTTCCAAAAAGCAAACACAAATAACAAATCCTTTCCCAAGAGAAAACATCAGAGAATGGCGATTTCCTCCCAGGCCTTTTCACATTACTTAAGTGTGCATATCACAGGTCTGCGAAGACTCTCAGCCTGTGAACCCGCCTGGGGTGGGGACTGCAGTGGAGAAGGGAGGGTTTGTAAGCAATGAGGTCTGTAGCCTCATCCTTCCTCCGAGTCATTGTCTTCTTCCTCTTCTCCCTCCCTTTCTTCATTGCTTTCTTTCTACCTCTGTTATTTTATAAACAAAAATCCCAGCCATTCAATTTTACCAATGAAGACTCAGGAGCCAGATGCAGGGATGAAAACACGCTAACTCGGAGAAGCACCCAGAGGCAGGGATGAAAACACGCTTACTCGGAGAAGCACCCAGCTTCCTATGCCACTGATGTTCCAGAAGGAAAAAGCTCTCCGACCTCCTACATTGTCTTAACTACCTTCCAACTATGCCCCTTCTTTCCGTTTACTTCTTTCTGTTCACTCCCTGGTTGCTTGCCCCACCACTTGACCTCGGGTTGATTATTTTAGCTCTTGGATTAAAGGTGTGTGCTAAGGGCTGAGCCACACCACAACAAGGTTTTCCCAGTTCACAACCGTGGGGTTCACAGTGTGATCAAATATCCTGCAACATACCCCTTCCCTTTGCCTTTTCCCTCCATACTTCTTTCATCTGAAGCGTGGTTTCAGTCAGATGGATGGTGTCTTACACAATCCTGAGACCTCCATGAGGAGAGACCTTCCTGGGTGTGACATTCAGGAAAAGGAGCAAATCCGAGTGATTGGGTTAAAGGGTAAAGGACATTTGAGAAATGGAGATGAATGGGTCACCCAGAGCCAGCAGTGAGAACAGAAAAGCAGTACAAGGACTCTAAGTGAAATGATTCTTGCCAGTGTTATACAAGTCCCAGACTACACCGCCAAGCAGAACAACCCACCAGGCGGATCCAGGCCTCTTTCTCTGCCAGGGAGCAACTGGAGACATTTTCATGAACCATTTGTTAGGAATAATTTTCAACAGGGAAAAACTCACTGCCAAGTTCTAACAAGAACAAACTGGAGAGCTTCCACCTGGAAGCCAGGTTTAGATAAAGGGATCTGAGTTTTAAAGCCTTCCGCGGGTGGCAGGGGCCACCCTAGCCTCGTCTGCATCGGTGCCTGTGTTTGCCTTGGCATACACAAAGCAAATGCTGGCCCAACACGCGGCCTGTGGGGTTGTGTAGGGATTGATAGGCAGCTGTCCTTCTGTAGTGTAGGGGCCAGCAACATGCGATTTTGGTTACCTCAGCTCCAATTACATAAGTCCATGGTGTTGCACGTTGTGGGCTATTTTGTACACTATATCTGAGACTCAATAATGCCAAATTCAGACTGAAATAGCTCTGGTGGACTTTAGTCCATCACATGCCTAGAATTTGAAAATATCACCCGGGGAGGAGGCAGTGAGAAAGTCTAAAATGGGAATTCCGAAGCCATGTGATGGACTCGCTCCATTTTCATCTCTCCTCTGTGAGGCTTGAACTCTGTCTAAAATTATGCGCGTGGGTCATTCTCATTTGCTTAAAAAGTTATAGCTATGGAAGAAAGGGCTACTTAGATATAGACTTTGTACTGGACCTTTTGTTGCTGTTAGAAAATTCCTGACAATGAAATAGAGGAAGTTCATTATAGCCTGCAGTTTCTGGCTTCTGCTGCTTCTGTTCAGAGAAGCAGAGCATTATGGGAAGCAGGGCAAAGATGGCCAGCTAAGAAGCATGGAGAGAGTACTTCTGTGCCCAAGGGCTTTATCTCACCCCCTTTCATTGTTTCTCTTGCTACAGGCTTTGGGATAGTGATGCCCTCTTCCCTCCTTAGTTAATCCTCTCTGGAAACATCCTCATGGGCAGTCTCAGAAGTCTGCCTTCCAGCCATCTGGGTGCCTTTCAACCCAATCAGACTGTCCTTCATACTTTAGATCTGGTCCACCTGCTGCTGCCATCACCCTTGTGAAAGTTCTACACATTTATAAGGTTAGAAAGAGTCACAGTTTGGGATTTATTTTTAAAAAATCACATCCTATCATTGCTTTAGGGTACCCAGTGAGGCATTAAATGACATGAACTCAGGACAGAGTCCAAGGTTCTCTTTCTGTTTGTTTTGTCTCTTCCATGAAAGCCATCGGAGCAGTTAGTACCAGTCTCCTTGTCTACAGAATGGCAATTTCAGATCCTTCCTACTTTCTTCCCTGTATGGGGAATAAGCATAAGTGTCAATGGGATGGACACAGAGATTGGGGCATGTGGGTAGGAGGCTTAGAGCTACCCTACCAGTGAAATAACCTTGCCAAGCCTCAGTTTCTGCATCTATGAAATGGGAATATGTCTTCCATCTTATCTGAAGTAGGCATTAAGATAATACGCTTAGTAGCTCTTCAGTTTACTTAGAGCACAGAACAAATGCTAAGCGTTATCATTCTTACTCAGGAGATATTGTGACTGGATGAGATCATGTCTGGAACACGTTCACAAAAGACGAACTAAAGATACAGAAGAGATTGATGAGACTGCATCAAACTGGGAGTTTCCCAAGAGAGGGAATGTGACTCTCAGTCTGACTGAACTCTTGGTGCCCTGGGCTACTTCCCTGATGGAGGGCCAGGTTCCCAGGCTTACTCACTGGATTAGCTGGAATTCTTTCCACATTCTAGAGCTAAAGCTAATGATGTGTTGAGCAAGGATCTTTGTTCTCATGTTTCTGTAAGTTGGGTCAGTGAGACTCTGGGGGGCAAAGCAGTTGTAAATTGAAACAATGTGGTGCTTTGTATTGGGGGCAGTAGGTCTCCTTCCTCTGTCTCCCTCACTCCCTGCCCCCTCCCCACCCTGCCTGTAGGTGGGGTGCTGAACCCACAGTGATCACTTGCTCTGGCCTCTGACTCCTGAGCCGCAGTGTCTGAGGACAGCAGAGGGAGCTCTGCAGCTGGTGTTCCCTGCCGAGCCTGGCTGGACCGCCCCTCCTTGTCTTCCCTTAACCTTTGACCAAAGCTCTTCAGACTGTTGGGCTTGTCCATTGCTCTGAAGATGATCGCCTTTGACCTCACATTTTAAACTTTAACGTTGGCTCAAAAGCACATTTCCTACTGAAAAGTGCCCCCAGGCTTCCCCCTTTTGCCCTGGTAGCTCCTTTACCTAGCATGCCCCTGGTGTTAGATCACCAATTTGTACTTTGTGTCACACCTCATTTCTTTCATGTCCTTAGAGAGTGGACTGTTCTACATAATTTAATTTTATAGAGAGCTAAGACTTTACCCTAAGGATCTCCTGCTGAAATTCTACTCTCACTTTTACTGATGGTAAATAATACACAGTTCTAACATACGGTCTGTGCCTTATATACAGACTATTGTATATAAGACTCTCTGTATATACAGGCTCTCCTCTTGATGCCCTAGGCCCACTAATTTCAGTGATAGGTAGAGATCCTGCCAAGGCCCAGCATAGAGGCTAAGGTAGTTCTTCGGTGAGGGTTGCTTCCAACACAGCAATGTAGTTGTCAGACCAGCCTGAGTTCAAGGGACCCTGATCATGAATCAAGTTCCTGCAGGCATGTATGTCACTCCTTGCAAGCCCTGAAGCAGCTCCCTGTCCCATAGCCATATTTCTCTCAGGTGACGATGTTTTCAATACATAATTATCACATTTTATTTATTTAATATGTTTTTGCATGAGCACATGTGCCATGCACACACACACTTATGCACACATGTAGAGGTCAGAGGACAACTTGATCGAGTCAGTTCCTTCCTTCCATCATGTGGGTCAGGGATCAGACTCAGGCTATCATGATACCTGTTGAGCTGCCTGCCAGCCCATGGCAATGATGATTTTTAACAGTATCCGCAGTGAGGGTATTTCTGAGCTGAGTCTCAGTTCCGTGGTTGATCAACAAAACTGAAGGAGTGGGCTGATTCTCCCAGCTCTGCTAGTGTTTATTTGCAGAGATTTGAGCATTTCTGTCCACGTCAGCTCGCCAGGCTCCATCTCTAGAAACACCAGCAGAGAGACCAGCATCATGCTTGTCAGTTCTGGGGTAAGCTCTGCTAGGTGTCGGACAGTGATGAGGAGCCTTTCAACCAACATGTAGAGCCTGTTTCAGACAGGGTCTCTAGGCTGGGGACCTTCCTCACAGGCATGTGCTCACCTTTGATTCATCTCTCCCTTGTCTGCTGGGGAAATCATCTGAGGGTCATGAATATATGCTGCTGGCACTCTGCCAGGAAGAATAACTTGTAAGTCTTCATAGGTGATTGCTTTTAATCCAATCTCCTTTTGCATGCATATATCACCTAGAACCACGCCTCTTCTAACCTATGATGAGCAGTGTCATCAAATTCAAGCCAGGAAAGGGGAAATATGTGATTGGAGCTGCAGCAAGATTTACAGTCTGTGTGACGATTTCACTCAGGCTGGCCAGACAAAACACGCCCCTCTCTAAGTACATTTATAATGAGACTTATTTGCATTTCCAAGCGCGTTCAAATTGTCATCTTTTGGTTGACAAGTATATTGAATCCTTGACCTTATCTTTTGAAACTTACTGTCTTTTGTTGTTTTCTAATTTTAAGAAACCCCTTTTAGTTATAGAACATTGCAGTGAATACATGAATTATAAAGCTATTAATCTTCTCATGGGCCCTCATCCCACCAGGTAATCATGGCAAGCATGTGACCATAATCTGTTTATTTTTAGATTGAGTGATAGAGAATACCCTGCATGTAAATTTTATATCACAAGTAATTTTTTTCTAATAATGAAACCAATGCATGTTCATCAGAGAACAAGTAGAAAACAGAGATGTCATAGAAAAGAGAATCCATTGCTAATCTTACTCAGAGATAACCACTGTGAATGCTGACCCACAAACTGTACCCAGCAGAATGCCAAGAATGCTTTGCCTGGGGGGTCAGTGGTGAACTCTTAGTTAACGTCTACCATTTGCCACTATGAAAACTCCCTCAGGTTCTTTCTCTTCCCTGAGATTTTTTCCTCTCTGAGCCTAATCTACCACATATAATACATCAGTTGATCCCAAACTGACAGCCATTATCAGTAGTAGTTTTTGAATAGAGAAGAAAGAAGTGTGATTGGCTCTGTCCTGACTTCTTCACTTCCTCCGTTCCTTAAGTGTTCTTGAAATACACAGCGAGAGTGACTGCATGGTCCTCTAACATGAGGATGCAACACAATATAGTGATCTATTCGTTTAAAAATCTGTTTGTATTAAGCCTTTGAGGATGTTATAAACACATACCATCTATTTAGATTATAGTCACCCTCCACTCCTCTTAACCCCTTCCTTCCCTGCTACTTCCCAACTCAAGTCCACAGTTTTGTTTTGTTTCTATAATCCACAGTACAGTTTATGTTTGTTGCTTCTATACTCACGGGTGTGGGGCCAGCCACTGGAATGTTGGCAACCAACCAGGGGCCACACCCTTAAGAAAACTGACTCACCTCCCCCCAGGAGCCAATAGATCCTCAGCTTGAGGTAGGTGTTCATGAACCCCACCCCTCCATGCTGGACTGGCTTGTTCCTGTGTTGACAGCCACATGTCCTGCTAGTTCATAAGTACTGCAGTCCTGTGTCCAGAAGGCACTGTGTTGATCCTGTCCTCTCTGGCCTCTGTCTTTTCCATTCTCTATTCCATGATGGCTTCTGCGCTCATGGGTGGGATAAACCGTTCTCATTAATAAACATTTTGGCTATCAATAGTTTGTAGTCTGGGGATGGAAAAATGGCTCAGATGTTAAGAGCTGCTCCAGAGGACCCACATTTGGTTCCTAGCACCCAGGTTTGGCAGCTCACAACCACTTGTAACTCCTCCAGGGAAACAGTGCCTTCTCTGGTCTTCTTAGGTACCCTGCACACACCACACATACACACCCCTCTGGCAAAAAAATCCAATTTGTGATTTTATAAGCCAATTACTGTATAGCCCAAGATGGCTTTGAACTGCTCATCTTTCTGCCTCCATATCCCAAAGTGCTAGGTCTATGGGGGTGGGGGGTGTCAGCACACTGATTGATATGGGCTGCTGAGAATTGAACCCTGGCTTTCATGTGTGCTAGTCAAGCACTTTGTCAACTGAAATAAATCCCCCATCACAGTTTCAATTTAAAGAGAATCTTATTACAGAGCCCAAACTGCCTTAGCTCCTGAGCGGTGGGATTATAGGTGTGTGTCACTGTGTCAGGTCACCCTTGAATTTTAGCCCAGGCTTTGGGCCCTACCATTAACCCGCTGGTATTCACATGGACAAATGACTGGAATTAACCCATCTTGACTTAAGTATCTTGGAATCAGGCTCCAAATCCCTTCTTTATTCCCTGCCAGCCCTTTACTACTCTCTCATCCATATCCCATAAGAACCATGGTATTGGATGTTTTCTTCAGGTTCTGGCTATCTTAAACAGTAGCAAAGAAACACTCTAGGCTGAGAGTTAGAGGGTTCGTTTGATGGGACTTCCTCTATGGTCTTACGATCTCGTGGTTTTCAACTGGAAGGCAGTTTTGTCCCCCTTCTCACCCTGAGACATTTGTCTGCATCTGGAAATATAATTGGTTGTCATATCTGGGGAAAGGATTGCTAGAGGAATCCTATGGGACAGGATGATAAAATGGTGGAAAAAAGCAGAGGCTGTGCCCTGTCTATATTCTGCAGGCTATGTGCAGGATACCTGTGGTTTTCACTTCCTAGGGCTGTTCTAGTAAGTGATGTAGTCTGGAGGGATTAAAACAACAAGAGACATGCATTTCCTCACAATTTTGGAGGATAAGAAGTCTGAGATCAGAATATCCACTGCACTGAGTTCTTCTTGAGAGCTGTCTAGAGAATCTGTTCCAGGCTGTCTCCCTAGCTTCTTGTAGTATGCGCTAGTATTAGTGTTCCTTGGCTTATAACTACATTACTCCAGTTTTGCCCATCATACCACATGGTAAATATCTATTTCTCCACTTAATGTCTTTTGATTTGAAAGCATTCATACTGTATTATGGACTATTCTATTCTTATTCAATATCTTAACAGGCTACATCCATAACAGCATTGTTTCAAATAAAGTTATATTGTCAGGAACTGAGAAAGCCTCAATAGGTCTTCAAACAGTGAGGAGGACAGAACTTAACCTGAAAGAGCCTCTCAAAGAATGTGCAGTCAGGTCCACGACATGAGTCAGGGGTGCTATTGAGAAAGTGGTCCTTATCATCTGTGCATCACCCCAGGTGGGGGTAGCTAAGAGAGGAGGGTGATGCTGAGTGTTAAATCTCCTTCACACTCTTACCTGATCCCCAAAACTATGGTATTAGGAGCAAGGCCTTTGAGAGGTGATCAAGTCTCATGAATGGTAGTACTGCCCTAGAGACCTTCTCTACCATATCAGGACACAGTGATGACATGGAACCATTTATAAACCCTCAGTGGAGCCCTTACCAGATACTACATCTGCCAGCACCTTGACCTCAGAACTCACCTCCATCCCCCAACTGATGCCTGGCGATTTCTGTTCTTTAAGAGCCGTGTGCTCTACCATGTTTGCCAGTGCAGTGCGAAGAGACCAAGATGGTGGAAAGGGAAGGGAGCAGAGTCCTGAAAGGTAGAGGAGAGGATAGATAGGAACACTGTCACCAAGAGGGCCAGTGACCTCATCACAGAGACTGTGAGACACAGTCCGAAGTAAAAAATATTTTAAAAAACATCCATGTGCTGGGTTTCTTCTCATCTTAAACCATTTATGATCCTGGATGAAAGTCACTCACAGCCTTTATAATTTTAAATAGGCCTTAGGCAGCACAATAGCTGGGCAGTTGCCTGCCCTCTGTGCTGTTAGAATCTGCCTTCCCATAGATACTCTCAAGCCACCAGTCAGGACTTATTATGCTCTGTCCTGGCAGCTCTCAGCTCTCATCAGGCAGTCCTCTGGGCCATGTTTTTTTTGCCCCTAGCCCATGGCGGCTCTCCTTTCTCCTTTCCTGTAAGCTCTTTCTCCTCTGTGGCTCCCCTCTGCCTCTCCTCCTCCTTCTTTCTCCAGTTCCCAAGCCTGGGAAACCTAAACCCTGCCCATGTCTCTTCTCCCTAGATATTGGCTGTTGACATCTTAATTCACCAATTAGAATTAACTCAAGACAGAGTCCCTCAGTGTCTTCCATGCAGACTTTGTGTCTTTGGGGAAAACAGTTTTGGGGTACCCAAATTGACATTAAAATACATTCAGCCAACCTGCTGTAACAGTCACCCTCTAGGATGTGACCACCCTGACTTTCTAGGATGTTTGTGACCCAGACATTGAAAAGGATTCGGAACACTGCACCAGCATTGGAGGGATGCGTATCTCAGCCTCTGTGTCCTTCCATGGTTTCATCCTCTGACCCCATCAATGCTTGGGCCAGGCAGACTTGTCCTCCCTACCTCTCTTTAGTGATGGAGCAGAAGAGAAAAACAAATCTACAAGTCCCAAAGTTTTCAGCAACTTTGAAGCTATTTTGTCTCTCCAAAGCCCTGCCTTCTCCCTGTCACCCCCACTGCCTCCCACAGGCAGCCAAACTTAGAACATGGAAAACAGGCGAGACAGCAGCCCGTGGAAGCTTCATCTCTCTAGAGAGAGCATTTCTTTGGGTGCACCCCCCCTCCACATCTTTCCGATTACCAAACCCCATAGCAGGTGGCCTCCTTCTGAGCCGCGAGGCAGCTGTCATGCCACCTGCTTGCTGCCCTGGCTTCAAGAAGTCCACAGGAGGATGAATTTCCACACGACCGGAACCGCTGGCGCTCTGGATCTGCATCTGGATTCTTAAATCTGTCTTCCTCAGCGATCTAGTGCTTTTGTTCATATTCTCATGAAGAGGCTGCATGCTCCCACTCGTTATTTTGGATGATTTGAGTAAAGTCAAGGTGTGGCGTGGTGGGGATGATCGGAGGAGCAGGGACTGTGTTATCCAGTTGCGGGATGGTGAGAAGAGGTTTCTGTTGTGATCTTCAGAGCTTTCTGTCTTTATGTCCCAGCATACTCCTGCGTCCTGAGCCCTGCTGTGCCATGCGTCAGCTCTGAGTCCACTTCTGGCTTCTAGTCCTTCTGTACTCTCTACTGTAGTCCTTACTTTTCAGATGTCCATACTAGCCTGGGCTCTCCCAGTCTTGGCTTCCAGCACTGTATCTACCCTCCACGGGTCTTCTCTGTCCCTTTAAAGAGAAATGTGAATATGTCTTTCTTTTGTTATATGTCAGTCCCATGAGCGCTGGAGTCTTAACTGAACTTTTTCTACGGGCTGACCCTGGTACTTCCTGTCCACTCATACCTTATGACTCATAGGATTGGCCAGGCCTTCTATTTGAAAAGCAAAGTTCCATTGTTGTTACTGTTCTAATGGATTGCTTGCCTGATAAATAGTTCTCATTATTTCCTTGTCTCCCTTTACTAAGAGTGCCTAGGCATTCAGTTTCAGCCCACGATAAGACAAAATGCACAGGAGTGCCTTCAAAGCCCAAGGTATAAGCAGAGAGGTCTATTAATGATCAGAAAGGGAAAACGACTCAATGAAAGGGGGGGTACCCTAGCAAAGAACAGTGGCTGCTCTATTTAGAGTGTCTAGGCCTAGTTTCATTCATATTTTTACATTAATGTATTACACACACAAACAAATTGTGGCACATATCTGTAGGTCGGAGGACAATTTGCGGAGTCAGTTCTGTCCTTCCACTGTGTGGGTTCCAGGAATCAGACGGGTCTTCAGGCTTAGCAGTGAGTGCCTTTACCAGCTGAACATCTCACTGGCCCCTGAGTTCATTATTAAACATGTTGGTGATATTGTGTGATATTATTAAACAAGTTAGTGATATTGTATGAATGTTTGTCCCCTTCAAAATTCATGCTGAAGTCTAATTTCTATTGTAACAATATTAAGAGGTGGGACACTTGAGAGGTAACTTGGGTCTAAGGGCTCTATCACCCTAAGTGGGATTTGCACCTTTATGAAAGAATAAACTTGGTCCATTATTGGCTCTTATACCTTGGACTACTGATGACACAGCAACTGTAAGCCAATGAATTTCTGTTCATTATAAACATACTATATATTCTGTTGTAGCAGCAAAAAACAGACTCAAAGTGTTTATAAAATCCTAAAAAAATTCAAAGTTTTTAAAATTAACTATTTATAGAAGAGGTGCTGTAGTGGTTTAGATATGAAGAAGAAAACACTTTCTAGCAAATCGAGATAGATATGGGAACGGACAGGGTGATGATTACATATGTGTAAGTGATAAAGTTGGTGTTCAGGTTCCCAGAGAAGACCTCATTGCCCAAACTATTTGTGCTGGGAAGTGTTGGCATCTACTACAGTTATTTTTGGTATCGATCCCAATTATAACTGAAGATTTGTATGGACAGGGTCCAACTTAAGGAGCATCTGGCTAGGACTCCTCATTAGACACCCCTTATTTGGACATAAAAGCTGCCTCGGTGGACCAGATATTGTTTGCTCGCCCCATTCTTTAGAGCTCTGGGAGAATGTCCTTCCAGCAAATGTGAGGTGGTTGGTGTGTTCATCATTGGTACTCAGAAATGGTTTCTTTCTCTCTCTCTCTCTCTCTCTCTCTCTCTCTCTCTCTCTCCCTCCCTCCCTCTCCCTCTCCCTCTCCCTCTCTGTCTCCCTCTCTGTCCCCCTCCCCCCTCTCCTCCCCCCTCCTTCTCTCTCTCTCTCTCTCTCTCTCTCTCTCTCTCTCTCTCTCTCTCCCCCCCCCATTCTTCCTTTTTCATGTCTGTCCCCATAACTTCCCCACAAGAGTCAGATGGACAACTGCCTGGTGTTCCACATTAGACACTGAAAAAAAATCTTCCTCTCTTGCCCTCACTGATTGAAGAGCATATGCTGCATTGGTCTATGTTTCAAACATATTATATGCTCAAGTGAATCTTTTTAAGTTTATCCCAGTAACCTAACACCCATTTGCAGGGAAGATGTATTTCTAGTGTTAAATGGAGCTGGGAAATATCACTTACAAATAATTTTCTCTAACTATTCATTCTAGAGGTAGGGCAGCCTGAATAGAAAGGGAACATCCATTTCAGAGTCTCACTGCTGCACAGTAGGATTTCCAGTTTGAATGATCAGTCGGGGCGGAGAGTACTGGGTCTAGGGGGTGCATTGACAGGCCCTAAGACAGATGGGTAAGACAGGAGTCCTTTGTGCAGGAGGAATGTGGAGAGTAGCCCTGGAGGTATGTTTCAGAGCCACAGGAACAAAGGCTGGAATGTCACAGCGAGAGAGTAAGGGCATCAGACTAAGGATGTACAGAGTGGAGGGGAGAGGGATGGAGAGTTTCCATTGTGATTTGGAGAATGAGGTTCTGTGAAAAGTACTTGGACGTTTACAGTTAAGACTCAGCATATTTTGTCATTATGTAACATTCTAGAAAGAGGAGACTCTTAAGTCTCTGAGCCTCAAACTTCTCATTTTAAAGACAAAATTAATAGCACACCTCTGTTGTCGATCCCCCAACTTGGAGATTATGTAGGTAAGGGCTCTAACACAAGGCCAGTGTCCTGGGGGCACCTGGGTTAATTGGTGCTGGGTATCTAAAATATACTATTTAGTTTTTAATAGCGTGGAGATTTTCCAAATACTTTTGTCATTAATTTCTAATTTAATTATATTACAGTCAGAAAAAAAAAGGTGATTTGTATCCCTTTGAATTTGCCATTATACACAAAAATAAGCTTTGTCTTGGTAAATGTTCTATGAGCCTCAGAAAGAATGTGTGGTCGGCTGTAGTTGAGCAGATTTTCCATAGAAGTTAAACAGGCCAAGCTGGCTGGAGATATTCAAATCCCTTGTTCCCACTCACTTAAATAAGGAACCGGAATCTCTGGCTGTAACTGTGCATTTGTATCTCTCTCCTTGCATAATCACCAGAGTCTGTTTTCTGTACTGTGAACCTTTGGTTTTATCTATATAAATGCTTAGCATTTTTCTGTGCATGTTATAACCGATCCTTTCATCATTATGGAATGACCTTTTTCCAAGTAATATAGACACTCCCAAGTCTAGTGTGTATCTGTTGTTTATATAACCACACAATTTTCTTTTGGTTATGGTTATGAAGCTATTTTTAAATCCTTTTCTTACCTTAAGCTTACTTATATATTTGAACAGCATTCTGCATAGTCTATAGTTTGGATTTTTTTTTTTAATCCAACCTGACAGTGCTGATTTGGGCTATGATATTTTGACAGTTGATACTTTATAGGGACTTGAGTCTCTTATCTTATTTCCATTTGTTTTATGTCTGTGTGTGTGGTTTTCTAAGATGGGGTTTCTCTGTATAACAGCCCTCGTCCTGGAATTCACTCTGTATACCAAGCTGGCCTTGAACTTAGAGATCTGCGTCTCTCTGCCTCCTAGTGCTGGGATTTAGAGTATGCACCACCACGCCTGGCTTGCTTTATGACTTTTATTGGTGGTGGTGTTGCCTTCCTTTCTTCTGTTTTGTCTTTTACTTCAATGAATTGAATATTTTTGACAATGGAGTCTATCACCTTCATTGACTTTTTAGTTTTTTGAATAGCTGCTTTAAGGTAGATAATATTTAAACTTATCCCAGTTATTTACAAGTAATACTATATTTTTCTATGGTATGCTTCCATTTTAACATCTTAAATTTGGTGCTATTGTTGCCATATATTTTACATAAACTTATACTAAAATCTCACACTAGATTTGCCACGGACCGACTCAGTCGGAACACACACACCCGTGGGGAATCAGGGTCTTTGGTATGCAGGAAGGTACAGGTCCGGCGAATGACAGACAGACACAAACAAGATCTGAATGCGTCTGAATGCACTTTACTGTTCTGAGGCAGGAATTTTTATACACATAAGTTGGTATTACATTACTGAAGAAAAAATGTATCCAGTGAAATGTTTACAAAGAATGGTTACCATGAGTATCTGGCACAAGGAAATACAAAATCAATCAGGTATGAACGTTAGAGAATACACACAAAGTCATCGCATCCCTCTGTAGTTAATGATAAACTAGTAGTTCAAGAGTCCTTGGAAACCACTATGTTACAGGGCTAGGTATTGTTAGTGTAGTCTTAGTTTAATATCTTGCTTTCTTCTAGTAAGACTCCCTCAGGTTTACTTTGAAACTTCACTTAACTGATGGTTTCCATGTCAGAGTGCCAAAGCCAGCTAACTATACAAATAATATAAATTGTTGGGAGGTTAATTCTTTAATGTATCTAGGTAATAACTGTACAGCTGATCAAAAACAAAGCAATGGATCTCTAGAAGATAAATCATGGCCAGTGCTGTAGCTCAAAGAATAAACTCTCAGTGAACCATCACGCCTGGATGCTCGCACCTCCAGCTAGCAGGGACATCTCGTAAGTAAAGGAACAAGTCAGAAACAAGGGTCACACAGTTTGCCATGAGAAATTCAGCTCAGCCCTATCTGCGGCCAAGGAGGCTCACAGCAACATTCATCTTGGACAACCCTGCCAAACAAGGCTTTTCCCAGTAAATATCACACAGCTTCCACCAGGATTACAGCTTGGCTGCGTGAAATTACGGTGTCCAAGAGATGCGTGTGATATAGATTATTTTTGTTAAGCTGTCAATTATAAGTAAGAGATGTAAGAGATAGGAAAAGACATATTTATCAGTTAGTTAGCATCACCAGGACTCTTCATTCTTGTGTATAAATCCAGTTTTCCATATAACACTGTTTTTCTTTCTTCCAGAGAATTTTCTTTGTTTTACTTATTTTATGTATATGCATGCTGTGTGTGTGTGTGTGTGTGTGTGTGTGTGTGTGTGTGTGTACATACATGCTGACCTGGACATGTAAAGGTGAGAAGACTCTCAGATGTTGACCTCTAAGCATCTCCTGTGTCTGAGATGGGGTGTCATCACTGTTACATACACCATGCTAGCTGTCCCCAGGCTTCCAGAGATGCTCCTTTCTCCACCTTTGGTTTGCCCACAGGCATGCTGGGATGATAGATGCCTATGCTATTGTATCTAGCTTTTCCATGGGTTCTGAGGACCTGAACTCAGGTTAAGTCCTTTTAGCTATTGAGATATCTCTAGAGTCCCAGAAGGACCTAGTTTTAATATTTTGGCTATATAAGTCTGCTAATGAAGACTTAATTTTATATTTGTATATCTGAAAAAGTATCTAACCTTTGTTTGTGAATTCTTGGCTAGGTATAAAATTCGGTCTTGAAGGGCTTTTATCTTCGAGTGCTTTAAGGATCCTGCTCCACTGTCATCTTGCCTGCACTGTTTCTATAGAAAGCCTGTTGTCATCCTTATCTTCAGTCCTCCGCAAACAGCATGCCTTTTCCTCTCTGGTTACTTTTAAGATTTCTTCCCCCTTTTTTTTTTAATTTATTTGATCTGGTTTTTTTGTGTATAATTTTTTGTGCATTTGTGTGTGTGTGTGTGTGTGTGTGTGTGTGTGTGTGTTGAGGGTTTTTTGAGTCTCCGAAACCTGTACATTTACAAGTTTTGCTAAGTTTCAATTCCATGGCTCCTAGTCTACTTAAAGTGTGCCATACTTCACAGATGCTTCAGTTTTAAATTACCTTTTCTCTCTGCATTTCAGTCTGAATAGTTGCTGCATATGAAAGAGGGGGGCAGCATTGGAGAGGGATGCCCACGTGAAGGTCAGGGGTCAACACTGGGCACATGTCCCCCTGTGTTGTTCTCTATCCTATTTAGGACAGGATTTCACACGGAGCCTGAGTGTGAGCTTACTCTGATTGGCTAAACTCTTTCTTTGACTGTTTCCCAACACTGGAGTTTTTAGATGCATGGCGCCACGCCCCAATTGTGCCTGGGCTACAGGCCTGAATGCAGGTCCTTGTGCTTGCACTGGGCTCATCCCCCTGCTTCTGAACAGTTTCCATTGCTGTGCTTCCCCCATTCATTAAGTTACTTATTTATTTACTTTACATCATGGTTGCTGCCCCCATTACTGTTATGTTTTGAAGCTCGGTAATCTTGTCTTCTGCAGTTGTCTAATCTGCTGCTAATGTGATCCAGTGCATTTGTTATCACTGAGAATAAAAATTTTAAAATACTCTATTCCTCGGCTTCTATATTTTAAATATGTGAAATATAGATATAGTGGACTGTTTTTAAATCCTTGTCTACTATTTTTAACATATGCATAATTTCTATATAAATTATATTATATTATATATAATATACAACTATAATATATACTAATATATTAACATATTTTGATCTACCTTCCAATAAGGATCAAAGTATCCAAAAATATCCATAGCTCACAGCCAACCAATAGACTGAGCACAGGGTCCCCAATGGAGCAGCTAGAGAAAGGACCCAAGGAGCTGAAGAGGTTTGCAGCCCTGTAGGAGGAACAATAATATGTACCAACAAGTACCCCCCAGAGCTCCCAGGGACTAAACCACCAACCAAAGAATACACATGGAGGGACCCATGGCTCCAGTTACATATGTAGCAGAGGACATCAATGAAAGGAGAGACCATAGGTCCTGTGAAGGCCTAATGCCCCAGAATAGGGTAATGCAAGTCAGGAAATTGGGGAGGGGGGTGAGCAGAGGGAGGGAGATGGATAGGGGGTTTTCAGAGGGGTAACATGGAAAGGAGATACCATTTGAAATGTAAATAAAGCAAATATCTAATAAAAGAAAGGAAGGAAGGAAGGAAGGAAGGAAGGAAGGAAGGAAGAAATAGACTGGGGCAAAACTCACTAGATGCCACCAGAATAGTGATAAGGCATCTACACTGTGATAGCCAGCTGGAAATAAACCTAATATTACATAACAAAAATATATATTAACATATATAACATATTGTATATTAACATATATATATATATATATATATATATATATATTCTGTGTCTATCTTGATTGACTTATTTTTCTCTTCACATGGGTTGCTTTCTACTTTTTTTTTTATGCCTATGGACTTTTTTCTTTCTTTTCTATGCTATTCACTGTGAATTTGCCTTGACCACTGCTGAGTATTTTTAGTTCTATAAATATCTTAAGTTCCTTGGGATACAGTTAAGTGACTCAGAAAAAGTTTAATCCTTTTTAGTCTTAAAATTTGACAGGCAAGACCAAAGCAATATGTAGTTTTCCTGTTCAAAGTCAAGACCCTCCTGAGTACTGTACCAATATCCCATGTACCTTAAAGTCTTTTAGGGCTGAGTGGTAGGAAGACATACTATTTCTAGCCCTGTGTGAGTCCTGGGTACCATTATCTAATCCTTTTTTGGTGGTCTAGCCTCAGGTAGCTTCACATGCATGGGTGAATCTTCTGTCCCAGAAAGGGTAAGGAAGGAATGGATGTTATTGTCGGCTAACCCAGGGTAAGGCTTGGGACTTTGATTGTGGCAGCTCATGATTAAGTCTCACAACAAGTCCGTTCTCCCAGTGCCGTGTTTCCGTGGCCCCTTTCACCTCGATGCATGTATTCCTTTGCTTCTCTTCCTTCAAATCATGTTGGTTCTAGCCATAGGGCTTTGAAAATAATTATTAGGTGTCAGGGGTCCCCTGCTGGTCTTCCATAAAGCCTGCTTCCCAGGATGAGCTAGCACTTTTGAATAATAAGAGCTACTTCTAGGTTTCATCCTTTCTCCTCCCAGAATATAATGCCAAAGGACTAATTCCATATCACTGAGGAAACTGACTCTCGATTCCAGAGAGGTTTCATTCACTGTCTCCCCACCCCCTGACTTTTATAAGGTGCGTCCCCTATCCTTCTCTCCATCCTAAGAGATCTGAAACAATGTCTGTGTTGCTGGAATCTCTGTAGTTGTAGATCAACTATCCTAGAATGTTCGTTACATATCTGAGGAGCAAACAAAAGGATAATGAGGCAAGACTGCAGTAGGGGATTAATTAGGTGTAAGAGCTAAACTATCAGGAGAATTTTACCTGGTTGGTGCAGAGAGAAGCGAGAGCAATAGAAGAAGTCGTAACCGCCTGCATGGCCCAAACCTATGACTCAGAGATGCTGGCTACCACAGCCCTCTAGGAAAGATCTAATGGCTGGGAGATCAAAATCCCAGCACTGAATGTATGTTTGGCATGCCGGGTGGGAAACACAGGCAAAGGCTCAAGGCCAAGACGGTGGTAGGTGACTGGAAAGCTAACACAGGCCAAGAGTTATGTCAGAGTGAGGTCAAGCCTGGCCTGGGGGCAGCACCTATTGTTAATTCGATGAGAAGGTGAGCTTAAATCTCTTGTTGGTACTTGTCCTGATCTTGGGTCAGCATATTTCTTTGGTAATATTTCAACTGATAGTCTCTGAACAGATTCTTATTTCAAGACTGGACCAGGTGATCACATCACCTAAGTGTGAATGAACAATGTGAGTTTTAGCATGTAAAGTCTTATTTCAGATAGTGTGTGGGGATCAGAGTTGAATATTAGGTTTGTGAGGATTGGTGTATTATTTATCTATTGATTCACTAATATTTATGGAACACCTTCTTGGTACTAGATATGAAGGGAAAAAGATGGAAGACGCCATCTGGCCAGAAGCAGAAAATATGGTGTGATAGGAGATAGGGTGTGGTGGTTTGAATATGCTTGGCCCAGGGAGTATCACTATTAGAGGTAAGGCCTTGTTAAAGTAGGTGTCGCCTTGTTGGAAGAAGTGTGGGAGTGAGGGACAATATAGATTACTTTCAGGAGCCCAGAAACAGGCCTCTAGGTCAGCCTTCAGAAAAAGAATGGGATAAGGAAGGACTTCCTAAAGGAAGTAAGAGTTGGTCATGTAGAAGAATAAAGGAAGTGCATCCCAAACAGAAGTAGATGCAATGGCACACACCAAAGACCTCACCAAGGCTCTGGAAAGGCAAGTTGTTTGTTTACAGATGTTATGTAGGTGGGTGATGTGTGTTACTGCAGAAGGGGAAACCGGGGAAGTCAGATGAAGAAGGGGCCCATGTGCCGTGTGGAGGCATCCGTCCAAGGGTGGAAGAAAACACAAACACTTTTTAAGTAGACAGGAGGTCTGCTCGATCTGGATTTGAGAGGTCTTTGGGGTAATAATTGGGGAGAAGGTTGGGCACAGATAAATCAGGGAGCCCAGCTTTTTTTTTTTTTTTTTTTTTTTTTTTTTTTTGGCATTGATACATTACTCTTTTTTTTTTAATTTTTATTTTCTATATTCTATGTTTACATTCCAAAGGCTTTCCCCTTTCCCAGTTCCCCCCCCACCATACGTCCCATAGTTCCTCTCCCCCCCCAACTATTCCCCAATCATTCCCCCTCCCCCCATGGTTTCCTTACAAAACTGGATCCAATCTTTACAGGCCCAGGGTCCTCTCCTTTCTTCTTCTTGGGAATCATTTGACTTGCTAATTGTGCCTTGAGTATTTAGGGCTTCTGGGCTCATTAATATCCACTTATCAGTGATTGCATTTCATGTGTATTCTTTTGTGATTGGGTTAACTCACTCAGGATGATATTTTCCAGGTCTAGCCATTTACCTACAAATTGCATGAATTCATTATTTTTAATTGCTGAGTAGTATTCCATTGTATAAATATACCACATTTTCTGTATCCATTCCTCCTTTGAGGGATATTTGGGCTCCTTCCAATTTCTGGCTATTATAAACAAGGCTGCTATAAACATAGTGGAGCGTGTGTCTTTATTGTATGCAGGGGAATCCTCTGGGTATATATGCCCAGGAGTGGTATGCCAGGGTCCTCTGGAAGGGACATGCCCAATTTTCTGAGGAACCGCCAAACTGATTTCCAGAGCGGTTTTTACCATTTTGCATTCCCACCAACAGTGGAGGAGTGTTCCTCTTTCTCCACATCCTCGCCAGCACTTGTTGTCTCTTGAGTTTTTAATCTTAGCCATTCTGACTGGTGTGAGGTGGAATCTCAGGGTTGTTTTGATTTGCATTTCCCTGATGACTAATGATGTTGAACATCTCTTAAGGTGTTTCTCGGCCATCCGAATTTCTTCTGGTGAAAGTTCTTTGTTTAGCTCCGTACCCCATTTTTTGATAGGGTTATTTGGTTCTTTGTAGTCTAACTTCTTGAGTTCTTTGTATATATTGGATATTAGCCCTCTGTCGGATGTGGGGTTGGTGAAGATCTTTTCCCACTTTGTTGGTTGCCGTTTTGTCCTTCTGACAGTGTCCTTTGCCTTGCAGAAACTTTGTAATTTTATGAGGTCCCATTTGTCAATTCTTGATCTTAGTGTGTAAGCTATTGGTGTTCTGTTCAGGAACTTTCCCCTGTGCCCATGTCCTCCAGGGTCTTCCCAAGTTTCTTTTCTAATAGTTTCAGTGTGTCTGGTTTTATGTGGAGGTCCTTGATCCACTTGGAGTTGATCTTAGTGCAAAGAGATAAGAGTGGGTCAATTCGCATTCTTCTGCATGTTGACCTCCAGTTGAACCAGCACCATTTGTTGAAAAGGCTATCTTTATTCCACTGGATGGTTGTGGCTCCTTTATCAAAGATCAAGTGACTATAAGTCTGTGGGTTAATTTCTAGGTCTTCAATCCTATTCCATTGATCTACTTGCCTGTTGCTGTACCAATACCATGCAGTTTTTAACACAATTGCTCTGTAGTACTGCTTAAGGTCAGGGATATTGATTCCCCCAGAAGTCCTTTTATTGTTGAGAATAGTTTTAGCTATCCTGGGTTTTTGTTGCTCCAGATGAATTTGAGAATTGCTCTTTCTAGATCTATGAAGAATTGATTTGGGATTTTGATGGGGATTGCATTGAATCTGTATATTGCTTTTGGCAAGATGGCCATTTTTACTATATTGATCCTGCCAATCCAGGAGCAAGAAATATTTTTCCATCTTCTGAGGTCTTCTTCGATTTCTTTCTTCAAGGACTTGAAGTTCCTGTCATACAGATCTTTCGCTTGTTTGGTTAGAGTTACGCCAAGGTACTTTATGTTGTTTGTGGCTATTGTGAAGGGTGTTATTTCCCTAACTTCTTTCTCAGCCCGTGTATCATCCCGTCTCTATGAAACTGCCACCCAGCTCTTCTCTGTCTCACTCAGCCCGATCCAGCCTCTCTCCAGTTCAGTTGGGTTGACTCCGTTATCTTCTCGGCACACCATGCTCACACACCTCTTGCTATTCTTGCCCACTCTACAAACAATTAGTAGAGATGTGTTCTGTACCAGATGCAGCTCTGGCCTAAGGGAACTGTCTTAGTCAAGGTTTCTGTTCCTGCACAAACATCATGACCAAGAAGCAAGTTGGGGAGGGAAGGGTTTATTCAGCTTTCACTTCCACATAGCTGTTCATCACAAGGGAGTCAGGACTGGAACTCAAGCAGGGCAGGAAGCAGGAGCTGATGCAGAGGCCATGGAGGGATGTTACTTACTGGCTTGATTCCCCTAGCTTGCTCAGCCTGCTCACTTATAGAACGTAGGACTACCAGCCCAGGGATGGCACCACCCACAATGGGCCCTCCCCCATTGATCACTAATTGAGAAAATGCCTTACAGGTGGAGCTCATGGAGGCATTTCCTCACCTGAAGCTCCTTTCTCTGTGATAACTCCAGCTTGCGTCAAGTTGGCACACAAACACAGCCAGTACAGGGAACCAAAGATGAATAAGATCTGGACCCTCCCTTTGGGGGTTCCCCTGTCATTAGAAGGTAGCATGGACAAAAGGGGTCCCTTTGCCATGTGATAACAACTGTGGTGAGGGAAAACATGCAGTAAGTACCCAGGACATAAAGTATCTTATTTCTGAACCCTCCCTCCTTTGACAAATCATATCTACCCGCAGACATCGGCCTCCATGGCAGGAGAGGCAGAGCGAGGCAGTAATGGCGCTACCATCTTGATGCTGCACAACCTTAGCCGGCAGTTCTCTATGGCTTCTTCACATGAAAAATGCACCAATGCATAGGTCATTGTGAGAACTAAAGGAGATCTATGCATAGGATTTTAGGGTAGCTCTCTGCAAGGTGGAATTCTTGTTGCTGTAGCTAGTCTTACTTGCTGTTGTTTATTTTCTCTTTAACGCCTGTCTCTTGCTAGTAAACTTTAGCCCCCAGTTATCTGTTATGTTGCTTGCCTGGCTTATGTGTTATGTTATCTCTCAATGATGATTTTATTCTTCTTTGAAACAAAGTCAGTGTTACATGCTTCTATCCCCCTGAGATAATTGTAATGCTCTTAGTATTAGGGTGACCAGCCAGCCTATGTTCCCTGGAATTAGGGGATTTCTGGGAACCAGGGCTTTCTGCGCTTAAACCAACAATGCCCTGAGCACATAAGGACATGGCGGTTCCCCTCCATGCTTGTTGACTTTAACGCGTGCAAGCACACTTGTCTTGTGAACTTTGCAACAGAAAGTTATTAGTTGTATAAAACATAAGAGTTCTAACCTTGGGTTTCTTTGTGCATCTGAGATTCCCTAGGGTTCAAGGCAGAATTCTGAGGAATTCTTGAAGAAAAAAACCTTTTCCAAGATATATGGATCTATTAACTGAATATTATATTCAATCCAGAAATGACTGTTTTTGTTTGTGTGTTTTGTGTTGTTTTGAAACCCCGACTTACCCCTCAGAGTCCCCCTCTCCTTTGCTTCTCCTCCTCAGCTCTCTGGTAACTCAGAATGACTCCTTGCATTTGCTCTCTAGAATTTACATTTTGTAAACGTGTGGAAAAGCCCCTTTCTTTACACCAGGCTTGTCTGTTAGTCATTGCTGTAGTCTGGTTGTCATTCCGAGAATTGCCTGGCTGGCACAAATGACGTTTTTCCTTTAAATCCTATCCGGCTGACATTAGGACATTTGCCTTGGGCAATTGCTTATCAAGCCACGGTCTTAAGGATCCCTTGGGACCTCTCTGGGAATTCCTAATCATCAGCTTCATGCTTTCAGTAATGAAGAGGCAGGGTCAGCCGCCTCCAAAGGATCACCTTGATGTTAGCGTCAGGCCATAATTCATCCTGTAGCACTCAGATGCTCACGGAAGGCGGGGCCAGCTCCTTACAGCTGTTGCCTTAGCCTCTTACCATTTTATGCTCACCTTCTGCTTCTATATCCACATAGTAAGCACCAGTTCCTCACACAGGCGGTGTGCTGACCTGGAGGATATGGGTAAATATGTACACCAGTCACAGGTCTGGTGTCAGGACGTGTTGGATTAAGAGTAGCCAGCTGAGGGAAATGATATTGCAGTCATGATATAACAACTACTTTAAAAGCAGTGGCTGCCATCATGATGGGCGACAATCGCAAGTGGGTTACATTTGAAATGCTGGCTAGAATACCATCCTGTGTTCTGACAGGGTTGGAAGCTCATATGAGCACACATGTGTATATGCCGGACACAGCAGCTCATGGTAAACAAACCCACCAGATCCCCTGCTATGCTGCCTGTGAGCATCCAGCCTTCACAGAGCAAGGGAACTAGTCTACATCCCCGCCCCCTGCTTTTGGCCTGCTTCCCTTCCTTCTAAAAGATAAACACCAGAGTGAAGGGAGATGGTGGGCGGGGGCAAAGCCAGCCTCCTAGTTGGCGGTTTTTCATGGTTCTTGCAGAGAGAAGCACAGAGCATCCGTGTGGATGTGCTATTTCCGACTCCCGCAGAAGCAGCCTGAGATGTGAGGACAAAAGGAGGGGCTCTGTGAGGGTGGGGATCTGAGCAGAAGGGGTAAGGGGGTTCTCACAGGCCTTATCTCTAGACAGACGCTGCACCTCCGAGACATTCCAGAAGCAGGCGAGGAGGATCCTAGTCAGTGCCCACTGTGCTCAGCAGCCCACTGGTTGCCTGGTAGGAGGCGAGGTGCCAGCTCCCGCGCACTCAGAAAGTGGTGCCAGATCAGGGAGCTGTCGGTGGCGCAGTGCCTCCGCCCTCTGCGCCCACTCGTTTGGGAGTCCCAGGGTGAGCTGTGAGAAGGCGCGAAGCTCGCTCCCTGGCTGCAAGTTGACTTTGCCTCCTCACTTTTGTCGCTGGCAGAATACGTACACCAATGCGGACAAGCTCCTAGAAGCAGCGGAGCAGCTGGCTCAGACTGGGGAATGCGACCCGGAGGAGATCTACAAGGCGGCCCGACACCTGGAGGTGCGCATCCAAGACTTCGTGCGCAGAGTGGAGCAGCGGAAGCTTCTTCTGGACATGTCGGTCTCCTTCCACACGCACACCAAAGAGGTAAGGGGTGAGAGGGTGTGGCCCGTGCCAAGTTAGTTGGGCTCTGAAGAACATGGACTGGCCATGTCCAAACCAGTCTAACCAGTGTCCAAAGAGGCTAGGGGTTAGTAACCTCTGCTTCTGATAACCTGCATTTAGGTCAGTACCAAATGCAGCGAATTCCCTCCCATCCTCTCCCGAGAAGGGGGAGTGATCGGGGCAGGCAGTTTTAGGAACTTTAAACTAGAACATTCTGCCTGCAGCTCAAGACATTTCCAAATGTCTGGTATAGAAACCGTAGGTGAAAGGGTTATGGTATAAATCAAAAACAGGCCACCACCTATCCCGTTTCTCTCAGTTGCTTCTTCCTGTCAGAAACTAGTCTCAGAACTTCTATCAGCTTTGTCTTTGCTACTGGCAAGGAGCATTCAGGGGTTGCAAGTGTGTTCAAGTCTAATCTTACAGATTGTTTAAATTAAAATTTTTATTACATTTATTTTTGGGGGAGTGGAGTACTCCTGTGCCATTTCATAAGTGTGGAGGTCAGGGACCAACCAGCTAGAGTTGGCTCTTCCCTTCCACCATGTGGATCCTGGGGATCAAGCTCAGATAGTTGGCACTCCCAACTGCCTCTGTTTACTGGTTGTCCGAAACCTTGGGTCTTCCCCCGTAGGGTCGGTAGCCCAGGAGCGGGGAGGCGGGTATTCAGGCTGACATTTACTTTGTCAGGAAGAAAGATGATAGGCCGGACTGAGACGCTCTTCACATCAAGTGGACTAAATCCAAGACAGAATCATTCACCACTCGGAGAAAGGAGAGGGGAGGGGGATCCTGCAAAGTGCTTGGCAGAGCAGAGGTCCCCTAGGAGGAGGTGACAGCAAACCTGTGATTGCTCTCACAGTCTGGGACTGAGTAAGTGGGCAGGGAGGAGGCCTATTTAGCATCTTGTGTGGCAACATCCTTGGCAGAGGAACTCATTTGGAGTATGCAAACGTTTATGTTCCCCTAGGAATTTATTTTAATAGGGTATTAATTAAGGTTTGATTGCTGCTCAGGAAAAAAAATAATAACCCTACTTAATTAAGTTGATTTTTGGTTTGGGGAGTGCGTTAAGAAGCCTGGCTATTACTAATCCACGGGCTTTTCTGACAGTTTGTCAGAACTACTGTGGAGCTCTGCGGTGCCTATCAGAGAAAAACATGCAGAGATAATGTTTCCTAGCTGAGTTCCCCTGGGCAGATGGAGGCCTGGTGAGCCCCCTGAAGCTGGCTCTCCTTCATCTCCATGGGACCCGCAGCCACTTTCAGAAGAGCGGCTGTGAAGCAGGAGGATTAGCTCTACTCCAGAGCTTCCTGCCCAGTTGGCTGCTTGCTTGTGGCTCGCTTGACCCTAAATGACAATCTCAGAAATCAAAGGCATGTGGAGTCCCTTGTCATTAAGGGCCTGTGGGTAAAGCCCTGGAGTATGAATGAACAGGAGTTATCCTCCTCCAGAGGTCACAGGGTTGTGGCCTCTGTTTGGAGGTGGTAGACAGCGCCAGTTTCTATTGCAGAACCACTTGCCACAGGGCAACCTGGCATCTAGGAGCCCCGTCTAACTGCATCTCCTGCACTTCTGCCTTCTGTCAGAGGAATCAAAAGACTGGGATTCTGTTCCAGATAGTCTTAAGAAACCAAATAAGCTTGTGCAGGTCACTACTGTTCCTGGTGCAGGGCTCCCTTCGTTATGAAATAATTTAATCAGACTCGATGCTCAAAGTATGCTATTATTCTAACGAAAACCCAAATTTTCCATCTGTTTTGTTTCATTTTTCTCTTCCCCATTAATAATTAATACTAATAAGTAAGCCTGAAACAGTATAGGTGATTTCTTTCACCTAAGGTCTGGCTCACTGTAAGTGCAAACATTCTAAGTGTGTATCAGGCAGCTTTGGCGTTGTTGAATAATACCTGCTACTTGCCAAATATATCACCTTATGTAATCTGCTTCGTACTCTTACGGATTTTACTATCCACAACTTCAGATGAGGAATGTTAAGGAAAGAACTTGTCTAAGGTTACGGAATGTCTCCGTGGTGCAGCTTCAAGCACCTTCTGAAATTCTGTCCAATATACCTGATACCAAAATCTGAAATAATACAGTGAGAGAGTTGGCATTTTCAGAGTATTTGGATTTCAGACTTGCAGGTTAAGGATGCTCAGCCTGGACAAGCTTACATGCTTCACCACTGTCTCTAGCTGTCTTCTTCCTCTCCTGTCTCCACCTCTCCTCCTCCTCCTCCTCCTCCTCCTCCTCCTCCTCCTCCTCCTCCTCCTCCTCCTCTCTTTCTCCTTCTCCTTTATAGGGGCATGAGGAGGAGGTAGATCATGGCTGAGAAATGTAGTCTTGCTCCTGTCCTTTGACAATGGGAAGCCAGTAGTCTTACCAAAAACAAACAAAAAAAGGAGGGGGGAGGGCAAAGAAGAAAAGAGATGCCCGTAGTTTAATTAATTAATTAGTTAATTAATTAACTAATTAAGTAAAACGAGCAGGGTGAAGTGCCTTCTCCAGCAGGAGCTTTCCTGGAGACCTGGAGAGCAGGCAGACTGTACTGTGGTGGGCAGGTGAAGCAAGCCTCAGTGTTCTGATAAAAGCACTCCTGCGGTTTGATTTTTCCAGGTTAGTATGTCTCAAGACTGGCCATCTCACAGACCTTGCAAGTAATCCCTGTCATTGGTGCTGGTCCACTCACCCTTGACTCCTGCTTGACTCTAAGACAAAGGTCCTGCCTTCTGTTTGGAGTAGGATTAGCATTCAGGGCTACTGTTAGGGCTGTCCTCCCCATCCTCCCTTCAGTGACATGTAATAAGGGAAGAAAAGCTGCTCAGCTCCCTCTGTGGCCTTGGTGCTATGGCAGGTCCCCCCTGCTCCGCGGTGGCCAGCACCTTCCTTTCTTCCTTCCCCCATTTTTCCTTTCTCCCTCCTATCATTTGTTAAAGGTTTGCCCTAGTGCTGACATAGCCTAGAATGTCATCACAGGATGGTTTCTGTGTGACAACTGGATATACATCTTTATAAATGATTTAATCTAGACTCCCTATGTCTATACAAACCAAAGTTCATAATTTTGCCTCTGTCTGCTTCCCATACCAAAAGGTTCACTCTAATTAAGATCAGAAAGGAAATAGAAGATATGAATATCTCATTTCTTCTACCTCATTCTTCCTCAGATTAAAAAGTCTTTCTAATCCTATTTGCCTTTTTTGTGAATTCTTTTCAACCATTGGTGTCTGGTGGCTAAAATCATCTGATCATTTCATCCCAATGCTCTTCAGTCTTAAATGCTTAGAGACCACATAAATGTTTCACATTGATTTGTTAAAACAAGTCGTGGTGCATCTTATGTGATAGAGTATTGCACAGCCATTTGGTAATACACATGGCCAAAGATCATTAACAATATGACCATCCAGCATAACCACAATTTTTATCATGCATAGAATAAAGGCTATAAATAAATGTACCAAGAAGTTTGGGGTGTTGTGTTTGATTTTTAAAAAAACTATATGTCTAGGCTGGTACACTGACTCAGCAGTTAAGAGTGCTTGCTGCTCTCTCAGAGACCCTGAGTTTGGTTCTCAGCATCCATGCTGGGTGGCTCTAGCTCTAAGACTCCTAGCCTCCATGGGTACCTGCATGCACAGGCACATGCATAGAAACATGCATATACACATAAGTAATGAAATAAGTCATTGCTGTATGTTTGTTTTCAGTATGCCATCATGAACAAGTCTATTAGCAAGTACTTTGCATCTCCATGATGACACAACTCCTCAAAATCACAACATCTGTTTTATCTTAATATTGTTTTTGAGAACTTTGAGTATCAAATCACAAACTTTTTATTGAAATTAGATTCTTCTGCTATGCAATACATCTCAACCACAGTCTCCCCTCCTTCCGCTCCTCCTAGCTCACCCTCCCACCTGTCTGTCCCCTCCCCACCTCTCCATTTCCTCTTCAGAAAAGATCAGGTCTCCAAGAGATGACAACCAACCATGACAAAGCAAGATTGAGAAAGACAAGACTGAAGCCCTCAGGTCTAGGCTGGACGAGGCAGCCTAATGGAAGGAAACAAGTTTTAAGAGCAGACGAAAGAGTCAGAGACATGCCCAGTGCCGCTGTTAGGAATCCCACAAGAACAGCAATCCAGCAGCCGTAGCACGTACGCAGAGGCTCTGGTGCAGGCCTATGCAGGCCGTTTCAGTCTCAGAATCACAGCTTTTTAACGGCTTCTTAAATAGAACTACTTGATAAAGGGAAATGATAGGAATATGTACCCAGAGATCAGTGCAGACTTTGCAACTCTTTGAGTCGCTTCCTTTTCCCAGGCCGCATGGGCAGCAGGCAGGTTGCTGGTCTAGAGAGCTAGGGAGAGGAGAAATGCCCCAGGCCACATCCTGAGACTTTGTAGTCCAGGTCATCTGTCTGCAGAGACTGTCCAGACAGAACTTTCTTTTCTTGTTATGTTTCCATAGAAACGCTGTCATCCCTGGGCATTCAAAATCAACATTTTTTTAAATTCTTTTGAAACACTATAAATGTTAAGTTAAAAAATATGCTAAGTTACCTTATCAGCTTTTAATTAGACAGCTATATTAAATTCCCCC
Organism: Apodemus agrarius; assembly: GCA_964023405.1. Classification (NCBI taxonomy): domain Eukaryota; kingdom Metazoa; phylum Chordata; class Mammalia; order Rodentia; family Muridae; genus Apodemus; species Apodemus agrarius. Next base: position 66,189,026 of record OZ030018.1, read on the forward strand.
TTCTTCTTTTATTCCATGTGAAAGCATTCTATATACCCTTTATTTCTCATAAAAACACACATGTCACAAATACATATGCACGTGACTTGCCTACCTGCCTTCCCCAGAAAGAAAGTAAATCAGCCTGGTCTTCAAAAAAGATGATGGTCTCAAGAGCGAAACAACCTCACCTTCCATTTCAGTTACCAAACTGACATGGTATTTATTTAAGAAACAAAACAGCTAGTGTCAGAAAGGCAGAATAAAACACCCTCCTCAGAATGATTAAGGGAGATGTTTGCCTGCAGGGATAACATTCCTTTCAGCATCCCTAAAGGTCACCACGTACAACAGCCAATCAGCTGGAAGAAGCGATAGGATGACATGATTCCCTCGCTGAACCACTCATCCGTGAGCCTTGCTGCCGTGCGTCCCATCCCTCACCCGAACCCTCAACGGCTGTCTTCCTTGGCTATCCCTTCCCTGTGGCTTTTCTTGGTTGCCCTTTTCTAAGGCTGCCCTGATATATATGAAAGGCAGCAGCTGTGGCCAGCCTTCCTGGTCACGTTGGTGATATTGCTAGAGCTGACCCACCTGCATCCCTGAAGGGCTCTCTTAACTCTTCCACCCTTCAGAGGTTCTAGAGGCTCTCAAACTAGGCCCTCATTTGTGGAAAGCTGTTTTAGTCTATTGCCATGTGTGTTCTAAGAGGAAGAATGAACAGAGCAGGAACTGCATACTCCACTATGTGATGGCAATCAGCATAGGAGCAATGGGCCATGATTCAGTTCCAATAAATCTGGAGAAGGTCTAGAAATAGCTGAAATGCCTGTTACACGAGGCAAGCAAGCCATCAGTGAATGGGAGTTCTCAGGAATTCTTTCAACCTTTCACTGCTTCATTGATCATTTATTCAATACACTAGATGTAGCTTCTCTAAAGCAGTCTAATAGCTAACGTCATCTCAGCTCCATTTCAACATCTTGACTATAAGGCAGAACTACCTTATACTGTCACCGAAACTAAGAAAAGCTGCACCTTTAGCACCTAACTTTCTAAATAACCTAGCAATGTTAAAAAGAACAAAACAGTTTAGTGTGGCTTAGGTAACAGTTTATCTTTACTTGGCTCTTACTGGGTGGCATCATTTTGCATATTTGCAATATGATCAACTTCTAGGAAGTCATATTTGACTGCCCAGAGGAAGTGTATAGAGTCCCTCATTTTCTCCTTTCTAGAAGAAAATATTTGTCTATTCCAGTCCCTTGTTCATCCTGGTCTTTCAAAGATGAGCAATCTCTTTGCTCTAGGAGGCCTGCAGCTTACACTGAAATGCTTGGTTTTCCCGTCTTTAGGCTGTGTCAGCGCTCCTGAAGAGAACTCCAATGATGGGTAATAAGCATCAGTTGGCCTCTGGGAGTGCTGGTGAGGACAGAGACTCCTGGTCCAGGAGCTGGCTCCTCTCCAGCTCTTGTCACCCTTGTCCTCATGCTGGCCCCTCTCTCCAGCCCCCAGTACAGTCTCTGCTCTCTCCCACACAGCTGTGGACATGGATGGAAGACCTTCAGAAGGAGGTGCTGGAGGATGTCTGTGCAGACTCTGTGGATGCGGTCCAGGAACTGATCAAGCAGTTCCAGCAGCAGCAGACCGCCACCCTGGATGCCACTCTCAATGTCATCAAGGAAGGCGAAGATCTTATCCAGCAGCTCAGGTCAGCGCCTCCCTCCCTGGGGGAGCCCACCGAGGCCAGGTCAGCATGGGCAGTGATTTCCAGTGGGGAATGCCTCGGGCTAGACACAAGATAAGTCCTGTCCCTGTCTTGACTTGGCCACAGCCTGCTTTGTGGTCTTGTGTAAGCTTTCATTTCTCTGTCTGTAAGACTTACAAATACCTGTACCACATCCAGCTTGAGTTTAGACTGAAGTGTTTCAGGAAAGCAATAATGAAGACTTCAGAGCATTATTTATCACTCAGGATGATATTCGGCAATCAATAAGATAAATAGCATTTTCATTAAGAATAATGACGTGTTTGGCCATGAAAAGACATAGACATTGTTAAATATAGTGTTATCCAGCTGCGGCATCCAGCACAGCTCCAGGGATCAGCACAGCTCCAGGTATGGACTTTTCTGTGGCCGCGGAAGAATGAATTAAAAAACACACGGACACACAGAAAACCTGGGATCGAGCGAGCTGGGGTCTCTGCTGGAGGAGCCTCAGCATGTTTATTTTACACAGTCGAACAGGGAAGAGGGATTCTTGTATACAGCTCAACTGGGAGACGGGGTTTGTGTTATACAGCTGAATCAAGTAGACAGGCTTAGCTAATCTCAGTAGCAGCAGTCTCTGTAGGGAAGAGTCTTCAAACCATAAATATCCAAGGGGAGAAATCTACAGTGGACATTTCCTACACGTGTTATGAACATCCACAGAGACCAGAGAGTGTCATTCTCCCTGAGACTCACCGTAGAGATAGCACGGGAGGTCTTGTCATTTTCCTGTGGGTCTGAGGCTATGGTCCTTGATATGGCCAGTTCATGCCAATCACACACACACACACACACACACACACACACACACAGGCCTTCACACATCAGGGCTTCCTCTGCTCACATCCACCATTTGATCTTGGGCCACACTCTGAATCCTGTAGCACCATTGGTTTGCTTTGGGTCCCTGAGGATGTAGGGAAGGTTACCATTATGACCTTTCTACACGTCCCTTTCTATCTGGATAATGAAAGTCCTCTGTTGCCAACACACACAACTGAGTAAATCAGGAAAGCTCTGTTGAAAGCCATGTACTTGTTTAGAATTGCCCACACCATTCATTGTTTCCTGTTGGCATCAATGTTTAGTTCTTGTCCCTGTCAAGGACACTGGCTCCTCAGATAAAGTGTCAACTAAGCCTTAGGCAAGCCCTCAGCACCCAGGCCCATGCCCAATGCTGCATAAATAAGATTTGATGGTGCTAATGATGCCTGCCCTCGGGGACTTGTTCCTGCCCCCAAATCACCAAGTGCTGGGACCTCTGCCAGCTATAGACAGAAATAATCTCATCAACAAGTCCCAGGCCAACCCTGAGGCCTTGGGGTATCATTTCAACTAGAGAAAGCTTTTTCCCCATTCCAATTGTCCAATTAAATAAACAATGAAAAATTACCTTTAAGAGGCCCTGGTATTTTTTTTTCTGTTGGAAATTAATCATTTCTATTCTAAACATGCACATGAGATGTACTGAATTTTCCTATTGCATACTAACAAGGTAGCCTCTTTGCCTTTCCCCCAATCCATCTTCATGAATATATAATGCATGACAGTTTTGTCTGCCTACCTAGGAAGCTCTGCTGTCATTTGCTTCTAACAAAAACTCTAACTGGTAGGCAGCCACTTAGGCTGTCCGAGCCTCAGCTGCCTTGTTTGAATAATTAAGGCACGTGCTCTAGACTCTCTGTCAGCTGTAGGATTTTGTGATGGTTTTGTCAGAAGAGAACTTTGAAATGCTTTTCAGATGCTGGCCAGCTGCTATTACTCTTTGCAGGGTTTGGTCTGCCCAGATGCCACATGATCCTCACAACTGCTAGGCTTGCACAGTGCCCGAGGGCTTAAGGCTGCCGGGTGATGACAGAGGCCATGGTGTCTGCTCTATGATTATGGCGATGTAGCAAGAACCCTATGCACATGTCCAAGAGCACAGTGACACTCACGCTTATCCACAGGGCTGACTCGATCCTGTACTTCCCTCCCTGACATCAGAGACTGCCAAAGAGCTGGAAGTGCGTGGAGTTTAGTGGACACAGGCAGGATCTCCTGTATACCTTGGAAATAGGCCTTCTCTGTGTTCGGTCTTCTCCTGTCTCTCTTCCTTGGGGTTCTGAGTTGCTTGTGTATTATCTGTGTGATTCCCACTATGACACTGCACGGGTGCTGTACAGCCGGGTTAGACATCATGATCTTTCTTCTGGATGCTGTATGGGGGAGGGGGGGAGTGATCTGAGAGAACAGCCAGATCCTCCCGCCGGTGGCAAAACATTCAACAAACACTTGGTGCGCATGACTAACCACACCTCTTCTTTAACAGCTAGAGTAGTCACACAGTCGAGGAGACAGAAACTGTGCCCATTTCCCACCCTGATGCACCAAGAATAGGAGGTAGGGCTGGGAGCTCTCTGAGTGACACAGGGAAAACTGCTAGGCATAGTACGAGCTCTCATTATCTTCAGGTCAGCCAGCATGCACTCAGGCCCTGCTGCTTCTGAGACAAGCCCAAGCTAACAGTGCCTGGCCTTTGGGGCCTGCTGAGGAGAGGATGTAACACTAATGCTCTCTCCTTTACCTACCTCTGTAGTTGCATAGGAAAGCAGGTCGTCACAGGTAACAGGCATGCCTGTTTATTGCACATGTTAGAGCTCTGCTTATTCCAAGTTCTACAGGATTTAAGCTTCGGAAGCTCTGTAGCTTTCCCATGAGTAACCTCTTTGATGGGCTCAACTTCTTTTGGATAGATTACTGCAGGAGCAGCCCCCTCCCTTCTTCCTGGATGAGTCCCTCTGTTTCTTTAAACCCCAAATCCAAACACATCGTCTCTGAAACCTTGTCTTTTGTTTCATTTGTATCATCTAGCCTTACTCTCCCAGACTGTGCCCTAGGAAACCCTTGACACTCCCTTGTGCTGCCTAAGGGCTAGTAATGGTTCCTATAGCATGCTCCTGATGGCAGGAGCCATCACACAACTGCCTACTTTACAGCAAGGTATGGAGTGGAAGGGCAGAGATTGAGTGCATTCAGTAAAGGAGGTAGCTGGGCCACCAGCCTACATATGTCACAGCAAGAACCTAAACCGTGTTTACAGACTCCAGGTCCTGTGCTTTCCTAACTATAGCTTGCAGTCTGTTTCAGAAGGCCAGCCCACAGTGTGAGAACGGTATTGTGAAGTAGGCGAATAATTTTGGTACCTATGATGTCATTTTAACAATCCTATGAGGCAGAAATAGGACAGGTTTTCGTTTTGCTTTTCAAATCCCTTTGTCTGCCTCTATGTATTCTGCTATATATGTGCATGTGCGTATTAAAGTTGTATCTTAGACTATACATGTGCATGGAACTGTTCTGTTTCTCTGACATCCTATACCCTTTCTCTTAGCTTATTTTATCCTATCCCTTTGAGGATAGGAGAACAGCAAGTTTTGGAAATAAAGGCATGAATTCCAAAGAGGGTGAATTCATCCCTGGTTCTCTTGCTAAGAAGATGGTGTCGGGTCACAGCGGCACTTCCATAGATTGATTTCTTAATGACTAACCTGCTCCACTTTGCCTCCCTGATCCTCCGTCACTTTTAACATAGCAAGGCCTCTCCCTCTCTCCTTCCCCGACTCCGCCACAGGGACTCAGCTGTGTCCAACAACAAGACACCCCACAGTAGTTCTATCAGCCATATCGAGTCCGTCCTCCAGCAGCTGGACGACGCTCAGGTGCAGATGGAAGAGCTGTTCCACGAGCGGAAGATCAAGCTGGACATCTTCCTGCAGCTGCGCATCTTCGAGCAGTACACCATCGAGGTAGGGGGAGCAGGAGGAGAGGACGCAGAGGAGGAGAGGGGGATAGTGGGTGTTCCGAGGGAAGCATTCCAGGGGGGCCACTGCTACATCCAGGGAGAAATCAGAGGGATCGTGTGTCTGGGTAGATTTTAAAACTCACAGAGTTCCCCTTGCACTAGGATCTGTCTTGTCAATCGCCCTCATCCTGACTGCTAAGCAGAGCCTCTCTGCTTACTTCCTATCTGTGGGTTGCTTCCCTCGATAGCTACTGGTTCATTACATTCTGCTGTATGGTTGGCTGTTGAGTGCTCTAAGCTTTCACGAGTAGAAGTGTTAAAGTTAGGCGGCCTCCCTAGCTGATGCACATAAGCCAGGCACTAAGGGAAGCCACACAGCAGCCACGATGTCAGGAGCTACAAGAGGAAAGACCCATCTCCTCTGGGGGATCTGACATGGTTATAGAACACTTGCCTGGTGTGTATAAAGCCCTATGTTCCTAGCACCTCAGCAGTGTGTGTGTGGGGTGAGGGGGCAGGGGTCAGTCAGTCTGGAGCAGGGCTTAGTGATCAGTGACCTCATGACTCAGAAGGAAAGGGCCGTCTGAGATAAGGCAGATCCTTGCTTTAGGATGGACTCTGATTTATTTCTGGAAGATTGGAGTTACCATTGTGGTGTACCCTTCTGGTACCAACTGGTAAAAACTGCCTCCGAGAGTTATTATTCTTATTATTTCTGTTTTGAAGCTGTGACTAAAACCACACCAGTAGAGGTTCTGGAGTACGGGAAGCAAGCAGCAGGCATGGAAGGACTGCTTCTGAGAGTGGTCAAGGTCCTTTTAAAGCACGCGTCTCTCCTTGCCCTAACTGTGGTAACGGAGAGGCTACCCCTCGACCTAACACTTCTCTGCTGTTGGTCAGTGTTTGCAGTGGTAGGGGTGGCGGCTAGCACCCCTCACAACCTAGTCAAGTGCTCCACTGCCAGACCCCAGCTACCATTTTCTCTTCACTTTATTTTCTATCTAGTAATCTCCCTGGAGTTGGAGCATCGGAGTTTATAGGGACCAGCCTTCCCAGCTAGATATGTGGGAATTCTCATTAAACTAGTTGTAAAAGGATGATTTTATTTCTAAATGTTAGAAATTTCAACATCCCAGTTATAAGCCAACTCAGGACCAGAGAAATGTCCAGGCAATAGCTGCCTTTTTCTTCAGTCCCAGAACAAAAAGTTTATGTTCAGAATCTGAAAAGTAAAAGAAAGAAAGAAAGAAAGAAAGAAAGAAAGAAAGAAAGAAAGAAAGAAAGAAGGGAGGGAGGGAGGGAGGGAGGAAGGAAAGAGGGAGAGAGAGAGAGAGAAAGAGAGAAAGAAAGAAAGAAAGAAAGAAAGAAAGAAAGAAAGAAAGAAAGAAAGAAAACTAGCATTGAAAGTTATCATCTTCCTACCCCATACCCTCTGGTGAGCTCCTCTGTGCCTGTCTCCACAGGGTCCTAGTCATGATTACTTCAAGACTTTGTGTTCTAAAGGCAGGCTAGGGATATAACTTCGAGGCTGAGAACTTGACTAGTATTTAAAACGCCCTTATCAACACATACACACCACCACCACCACCACCACCACCACCCCATACTAAAAAAGAAAAAGAAAAGGACATGTTTTAAATGTATGCTTTAATCACCTTTCCTACCGGTTTCTGTGACTATGTGGCTATTCCTTCACCTTTCATGGATATCACATCTGCACTCAAAAGGATTTCGTGTGGCACATAGTAGCAAAGCATATTTGAAAGAACACTTAAAATACATGTGGAAAAAAATGTGTTGTCAAGCAATGTAGAGTGCCATGTGAACGTGACAGTGTCAGCATCGCAAGATGGAGAGAAAGGAAGGGTAGGAGCCATTACTCTTCAGTGGTCAGGAGTGGGACACTGAAGATGAAGAGGTTGACTTAACTTATGTAGAGTTCTCTCTGAGCTCTATTGCATCCTTCTCGGGATGAGGACATTGCACACGGGAAAGGTGTGAACACTGAGTCACCAAGTGGGTGCTGGGAAAGGAACCTGGGTCTTCTCTAAGAACACAAGTCCTTAACCACTGAGCCATCTCACCAGCTGTATTTTTGTTCAGTTGGGGTTTGTTTTGCTTCTTTTGTTGAGACAGGGCAGTGCACAGGGATCACAGGCTTGTGCCACCATGCGCTGCTGTCATGAAGTTCTTCTGACTAGACTGTTACATACTTCATTTTCCTCTTTCCACACCAAGAAATGTTTGAGGGGAATGAAACCACCTGAGGGTCAGATGCTCAAGATTAATTCAATAGAAGGCTATGGATTAGAGGACAGAGGTACTGGCTTAGTTCCAAATTGGGTTAGTTGGCTTTATTTGGACGTCAGCTACACACTGACATATCTAGCAGGTATTAGCAGAGTCTGTTTGCCTATAGTGGTTCTGGGAAGTCCAATTTCATGTCTGAAAGACAATCTAAATAGCCATTTAAAGCAATACAAGTATAAATCAACTACATTAAAGGGAGAACGTATTCAATGCTGGTAGAAGGATTTTTCTTTCACTTATAGAATCTGTATTCTTGAGGTGTTCTGCATACAAGATCCCTTCCCCTAGTACTGGACAGTGCCTTGGAATGCTTGGTATGCAGTGGGGAAATGGTGTGAGGACCAGACAAAATGAAAGAGATAAATATAGTGGCCTGATTCTGATTCTGTTGATATATGATGTTCAGGTTTCAGAGGGTCTTGTCCCCATCTGGGAGGAAGTGGTGCTGCCTCTAATCCTAGATAGAAATGGAAATCCTGCCAGACCTAGGGGGAGTTCTGCCTCCAGTCAGATTGTCAGAAGTTATTTTTAAGGGTAATGAAGCTGTTTCAAATACCAGCTATGCCTCAGTGTGGGACTGAAGAGCACACGTCTGGAGAAGCTTCTAAGTGTGAAACTGAAGGTGGTTTCTGTGAAAAGAGCCACGTCAGAGCTGACATAAGCCAGGGCTGTGCCCATGGGGGCCTGCAGCTCTGTTTCTGTCCCTAAAGAAAGACTTTGGGTGGACACAGTACAAGATTCTAGGGATGTCTGGAAGAGGAACGGGCTCACCACCCTGACTTCTAGGGGACGTAAACATGGTTTCTCAACCACCTCACCAACAGCTGAGATGAGCTAATTAACTTAAACATTAGGAGAGCACAAGTCACTGTCCTGTCTATTTCTTCACAGTAATGAGGAGATGTGTGCCCTCACATTATTACTGGGATGAGATCCTAAGGCATCCACCATGAAGTGAAGCAGCCTGGATATTTTAAGTTAGTACCAGGATGTGGCTACAGTCCTCCCATACCTTCCTGAGCTTCCTGTCTTGGGTGGTAGACAGCTCAGAGTACAACACGGTGTCCTATAAAGTTATCCTGTAGGCTCAGCCTTCCTCTGTGAGAGGCATTCACATGAATTCATCATGACAGAAGAGAGCAGAACTCAAGTGATAATAACATATCTCAGGGTGGCAACAACTTGGGTAACTTTTATCTTTGATGTTTTCTTGCATTTCTAAATTTCCTACAATTCGGATAGTCAGAAATTAACATAAAATGTTTTTAGAAGTAGGGATCAGCCAGAGTGGTCTCTAATTATTTTGGATATTCACATTTTCAGTAAAATATTTTTTGAACATAGAGCCCTCTCTATGTGTATGTTTAATAGTTTTTAATTATAAAAATGTTCCATCATTGTCTAGCAATCCCAACACTCCACTGTACCCTTTGGATGTGGCTTAACTTTTCCATGAGGTATTGAGACTTTAGATTTCAAATAGTCTTCTGATGATTTCCAGTTATTTTTTGCTTGTTTAACAGATCTGATTTGATAGCCACTATCTCTTTAGTCCATAATGTAGCCGACAGACATTTTTGACTTTCAGGATTTGAATTATCTCCAAACAGCATTTTTTTTGCAGAAAGCCTGCTGAGCCACATGTCTTTGTCCAGGGTTGGTTTACTTGAAACTAGATAATAGATAAATCCATTTAATGGGGCCATGAAGAGGGCAATAACTTGAAATATGCTGACAGCAGTGAACAGGTGGGCCACAGGCAGCCTCTCGGGATTGACTGTGGCTGCTGCCAGCTCTAAGGAGCCCTCTCCTGCTCCAGACCACACAAAGCCACCTGCCTCTTGATCGGAGTGGGATACATACCAATCTATTAGTGAGACTCTGGGGAAATGTCACAGATCTTTTCATCAGCCCTTATAAAATATGTGTGCAAATAACATATAGATACATATTTATAGAGGGAGACCTTAATCGGTGACTAATTTGGTGTGTTCCTTGAGGTGAACACACACAAACACACACACACACACACACACACACACACACACACACACACTGGAAGATTACTCAATATAATACAAAGAACATAGACTCTAAGGTAATTTTATAAAAGTATGGGCCACATACATAGTCTTCAAAAATATCTCTCACTCTATAATTGCAAAGTTTGCTTAATGCACTTGAAAATTATATGCAATGTTAACCCTAATAAAGGATAGAAGAGTCAACTCTAAGTTATCCCGTTCATATGAGGATGAGTTGGGACCAGGCAGAACCAGGAAGGCTTCTCACCTTGAGAGGAAGCTTCTGCCCAGAAAAGGGAAAGCGAGTTGTGCCCTTCCGGTGGTCTTGATGTCTCAGCCAACTGCATGTGTAGATGTTAGTGTCTCGGTTAGAAACTGATTGCTCTCTTGGATATTCTCCTGCATAGAAATTCAGCACAGTGAACATTTATCAGACAGCTACATCAAAAACGATATGCTTAGGATACAAGGATCTCTGTCATTTTAGGGGGCAGGCGGGCGAAGCACCCAGACAGAGTCATCAGTATAGTGAGTCTATGACAGGGGGGCACAGCACACAGGCTGGGGAGCACAGACTGGGCAATGCCTGGCCCAGCTGGGCTGCAACCAAGGTTTCTTTCTTCTCATGAGATCGCACCCAATGAGAAGGTCAGTTGGTACCCAGATTTGGCATCCCTGGAGGATGTCTTCTAATCTCCACTGGAATATCTCAGAGCCCTCCTCCCCCCAAAAAGGGTTGAGGATATGTAGCAGTACCTAATTAAATACTCAAATTGATCCTGGCAGTGGTGGCGCATTCCTTCCTACCTGCCCCAATGTTCTGGGTTCCCAAATAAAAGTCACACACACACACACACACACACACACACACACACACACATACACACAGCCTTTATATTTCGATAAGCCTTAAATAGCTCGATGCTTGGACCACTTCCTAACCTCCACGTGGCTAATCCACCTCTTTCTCATCTCCCCAAGTTATTACTTATTAAAATCTATATCCTGTTTTTGCTGCTCTGGACCCAGTCAGGCAGCCCTCTTGGGGCCACTGTTCCCTGCCTGGCTCCTACATGGCGGCTATGCTGTCTGTCCCACGTCTTCTCAATCACAGTGTCTCCTCACCTACTCCTTCCTTCTTCCTTTCTGTCCCTAGCTCCAGAATCCTAAAAGTTCTGTCTCTGTCTGCCCTACCCAGCCATTGGCTGCCAGCAACTTTATTTACCAATCAGAACCAACTCGGGGCAGGATCCCCCAATGTCTCAGGTTGCAGACATACAGTGTCTTGCTCAAACAATTTTGGGGACCCAAATTATAAGCAACATTAGGACAAAGCCACTACAAGGAAAAGAAAATAAAAAAACTGGAATTCATTATTCCATTGAAATCAAAATCTCTGATCGTTTTATATTTTTATCCTTGACTATTTCCTGGGAAAACTAGAAAATGAGAAAATAGGGGGGGAAAGTTTCATTTCAAATTCCTGAAAATATTTGAGTAGACTATCGTGGGTCTCTCCTGCATCTGAACATCCATAGATTTCTTTTCTGTGTGAGGTGCATTCCCAGGTCATTCTAGAAGAAGGGACTAGCCTCTGGGTACCACTACTCATCACTGTCCTCTCATGAAGAGACTGTAGGTGGCTATGACTTGTCCACCTGCCCATACTGAGAGTGTGTCCTGTTTAAGGCTCTGAACAGCAAGGCAGGGGCTTTCCAATGACCATGCCCTGACTTGTCTGGCTTTGAGTTGCTATTTCTCTCCCTTCAGGTAAGTGTTTCTGGTAAACTACTTTTTTTCTAACTTAAATGATAGGTTCCCTCCATTTTTTTTTCAGTTGTGTTTGCTTTCTTTCTTTGTTTCTTGGTTTCTTTCTTTCTTTCTTTCTCTCTCTTTCCCTTTCTTTCTTTCTTTCTTTCTTTCTTTTTTTCTTTCTTTCTTTCTTTCTTTCTTTCTTTCTTTCTTTCTTTCTTTCTTTCTTTCTTTCTTGTTTGCCTAGTCCTACAGCTTGTGAAAATAGATAGACTTTAACTTAATGTTACTGTCAAAGTTGTAGAGGTTTGAAATGTCGGCCCAGTACTCAAGGCTCTTGGTGCTCAGGGAGCACACCACTCCAGGGACCTGGCTGTAAACCTCCACAGCCACAAGGGACTGTGACTGTCTAAGGACCCTATCACCTCATCCGGCTTCATCAGCTTTTCTTTCTTCGTTAATTTTATCTTCCTTACTACATTACTTTGTGAAACTGCAAAGAATTGAATACTGACTATACCAAAAAACAAATACCTATTTGAGATAATCTCTTAAATTTTTCCTTCTTAGCAATCACTGTAGCATTTTCTAAGCATACTTGTGAGAAGGACTCACATAATGGATACAGGGAAGTAAAACTTCCTTCAATACATTTTTAAATAATAATTAGTAGTAGTAGTATCAAATAATAATTTAATAGCAGCTGTTAGCACTTTTGTTGAGCTCATATCAGAATCACTGTTTTCTCCTAATATCTTCTTAAAAAAATAATAAAAGAATGAAAATGAAATTTAAAAAGCTCATACAGCTTGAGTTTTCTGGAAAGTGGCCATTTTCAGTATATTATCAGAGATCTCTGATGGACATTTTCAGGTCCTTCTGCAATTGTATGGCAGGTCTGGAGCTGTGGATCTGACCACAGATAATCCCATCTGTCTTTTAAAAAAGAAAAGGTTCAGTGCTGCATTCCTTCGTGCTCTGGTACAGATGCAGTAGTACTGGACGGACATAAGAATGTGGCTTGCCAGAAAGAAGGCATGCCCAGCCCTCAAGCTCTGCCATGCACAGAATGAGTAACCAATACATGCTGGGAAAACCCCTCAGGACAGAGATTTGACATTCCTTAAAATGAGAAAATTGAAAGCTAAGTATTTTCCACTGGCCCTAAAAAAATGCCCTACTGTAAACTGGCAAGCATACCATTTTAAACTGGTAAATTAGTTTTTATACAAGGCCACAAACAATTAACTTATTGATCCACTCAAAGAACATAATAACTTTAAAAGTTCAAGTAAAGTCAAAACAATAAAACTTATTAGTTACTTTTCTGTTGGTGTGCTAAGATAACAAGATATCTGGTAGAAGAAACAGTTTATTGAGACTTACAGTTCCAGAGGCTGAGTCCATGACCATCATGGTGGGAGCATGGTGGCAGGCAGAGAGGCAGGCTTGACACTTGAACAGCAGCTGAGAACTTACATCCTGACACATAAGCACAAGGCAGAGAGATAATTGGGAATGGCCTGGGCTTTTTAAAACCTCAAAGCACACCCCAGTTACAACCCCTTTCAACAAGCCACACCTCCCGATCCTTCCAGACAGTCTCTCATGCTGGGAACCAAGCATTCAAGGATGAGCTTATGGAGGCCATTATTCCAGTCACTGCACTGATTTATGATTCTCTTAAAAGAAAAGGAGTAAAGAAGGAATGGATAAGAAAAGAGGAAGACAATTTTTTATTTAGAAGGTACAGAATAAGAATAAAATACTTGGGCTAACAAGTTCTCCAGCCCTAAATACCTAGGGAGAGTAGAAATGGGAGGAGCCAGGGCTTCTTTTCTTACTTTTTAATCTTCTCTAATAGATAAAGTTTTAGCTATGCATATAATTTCCTTTCTGGTGTCTTTAGAACAGACAATTGTTAGAACAATACTCTTTCCAAAATATTTTCCAGAGAGGTCATTGTTCTTCAGGCCCAGTGAAAAGGGCCTCTTTCTTTAGCCGCACACTGGGCTTAGCCATCCTGATCTAAAACTCTAAATCAGGAGAGTGGGTAAGACAGAGGCCCTAGAGCCACCAGGGTCCCTGAGCAGTCCGAGAGTAGATAAGGAGTTAATTGAGTAGAAGAAGAAAAAAAAAAAAAACAAAAGTAGGCCAACAGAAAGCTGAGCGCTCTTGAGAACCTTCTATTTCCTCTCACATTTGGTTCACGCTCTGCTTCAAGCTTGACCAAACTCTCTCCAAACACAGTTTAAATCACCAAGTTCATTTCCGGTGAAGGCTCTAGTTCTCACAGGCTTGTCTCTGTGAGAGCAGACACACTCATACCCTCACCCCAACCCCGACCCAGAGTATAGCCTCTGGCCCTGACACATTGTGATGCTCTTTGGGGCAGAGGGTGTGTTCTGAGGAGTAGTTAGGATCTGAGCAGATTGGGAGGCAGACGAGGCCATTTCTGAACAGGTCATTCCCCACAGGTGGTGGTGGAGCTGAGCTCACTCTCAGAATCAGCCGTAAACCAGCTGATTCTCCACGGACTAGTGTAAGGTACAGCTGGAAAGCCGGCCCTGCTCATTAGCAGTAAGGGAGGGTGGAAGTTAGAAGCCATTCAAAAGGGAAGCAGAATAAAATGAGCCCCTGTTGTATGCCAGCCTTGTACCCTAGAAAGAAAGTGGAAAAGGCCCCAGTGAGAGGATGTGCCAGAGACTAATTTCGTCTCCAGGAAATGTTGAGTACTTACAAGTTAGACTAACTGACGGTTCTGGCTGACAGTGTTTCAGGAAACCAGGAAAGGGAGTAAATCAGATGCCAGCTTTGGAGCGATGGGCCGGGGTGAGCCTGGGAGTCAGACGGTCAACAGCAGGCTCTGGAAGCCCTTGTTCTTCAGGCCACACAGTAGGGCTTGAGCTTCATCCTACCTTTGTCAATCAAAAAGGATGGTAGGGACAGAGCGGAGGGACACTTCCCACAGGTAACTACATGTACTTTACCTTTGGTTTCGGACATAGTCCCAAGGTCCAGACCTCTGAGCCTCTCCCTCCAACCGAAGCCTTCTTCTGAGGACCACCTGCTGGTTCAAAGCTTTCCATATCAAAGATTCCTGGTCTTAGAACCTATCTGGAATCTTCCTGTGACAGAAAGAACCACTGTAGGATCAATTTCATAGAAACAAAAGCTAAGACTGAAACAAAAGAACCCCACCCCTTTCATGCTATGGCTTTAGTTTTGTTCTAATTTTCTGTGTGTACTCCAGCAAGGAGTAGACCTGAAGTTAGGTTCTGACTATTTCAGTATATTATCTTAAAAACAATCTAGATCCAGACCTATTGAGGTCACTTACAAATACATGATCAGAAGAAAAGTCGTCAGCTGGATATGGTTGAATACTCCTGTAGTCCCAGCATTTAGTCGGAGGTGGAGGATGTTGAGTTTAAGGTCAGCCTTGGCGACATAGCAACATTCTGTCTCAAAAACCAAACACTGACAGAAAAAAAAAAAAAAAAAACACTTTATAAGGTGGGTATATGAATGGCCATCAGAGCATATAAAACTATTATCCGCACCAATCACCATGAGGTAGGTACACTTAAAGCTGCAATGAAGTATCACTCCCCACGTAGTAATATCATTAAACAATAATGACAGAAGACGGTGAGAATGTAGAGCAACTGGGATTTCCATACGTTGTAACGAGGGCCTTCGTACGTTATAATCCCCTTGAAGAACTCTTGTCAGTTGGTTAGAAACATGGGCCTGTTCCACTCAACACTAGTGAAAAGCTGTGCGCACAGGAAGAGCGGTGTGAGAATTCTCACATCGGCCTTAGAGAATAGCCACACACCGGTCAGCAGGAGAGAGGACAAGTAAGTTGTGAGCCACCTGGACAATGGATTCCATTCTTCTACGCCAAGGACTGAGCTCCTGACATGCAACAGCAATGCCTATAATGTACCATGCTGAACACGAGGCCGGACAGTGGGAACATAGAATACTCTCATAGGAAATCCAAAACTAGGCAGAGCCATACCTGATGGAAATCTGAAAGTGTCTTTTTATGCAAGGAGGGCAGAACTGAACTGGAAATGATCACCAATGAGCTCCCCGAGGTGACAGGTGTGTATTTTGTTTTGGGAGATGACTATTCGCCCAAATGTATGAAACTGTCAAAACTCTCAGAACTTAGTGCTCAAAATATGTGCGTTACATGTAAGTCACATTCTAATTTCTAAAATTATAGGAAGAAAAAGCCTACTTACATGCCTCTTTTATAACAGCATGTTCCTTCTAAAAATTCTCTTATTATAAAATGAGGCCTCTCTTATTCTCCCGTTTAACCCCTGTCTGGTGTTGGGAAGTAAAGTGTCCCTCAAAAGCAAGGATCCAGTGGAAATCTGTTTCCTTGCTCACCTGCTGGTTCCCAGGCCCCCTCCACAATGAGCAGATACTGGGTTTCCCTGCTGAGCTCAACAGTTCCCTGAAAAGGTCTGGGGCTGAGGTGGGAACCCAGAGCCAAGAGGGAGGAACTTTGCAGTTCCTGAGTCTCCACTTCAAAGACAGCTGCTGTGCTTTTATCTGTTTCTGTTTTGCTGGAAGAAAGATCTTCCCCTTAGATGACAAGTAGAATCCTGTGACCCAGAGGGGCCCGGAAAAGAACCGCTTTGCTCTCCCAGCCCAGTCTGCACAGCCATAGCTTGGGTACAAGGGCACTGCTTTGCCTCTAGCTGGCGTCTACTTCCTGGTGTCCTCTGATGACTTTAGAACAATGTGCATTTGGTCACTAGAAAGAGGATGTCACCTGTCACCTGGGATAGACCCAGAGTAGTGAGAACTGGGGCTCTGGGGTACGTGCTTAGACTGCTGGGTCATGCTGCAAATGTATGAGCTGGAGAGACTTCCATTTACACTCAGAAAGATGGCTACACACAAACTCTTGCCTTCACTGGCTCTGGGTACAGCACAAGAAGACTTAATAGAAACATTACTCAGGGAATAATGTCATTCACTGCTTTGAAGTTCCTTCTCGGTGGGTCATTACAGAGAATGTGAAGGGGGCAGAGGGCTTGGCCTTCGTTAGCAGAAGGCAGTAGGCAGACTTGGTGAAATCGCTCGAGCTAAGGTGTAGAAAACGAGCTAGCTAATCCCCAGCAGCACAGTGCTTTTCACTTATTGCATGCTCCGTGCTCCGTTATATCATTACTGCTTTCTGGAGATTATAATCTGCTGATTTTTCAAGATCAGTGGTTCTCAGCCTGATGCTTCAACCCTTCAATATAGTATCTCACGTTGTGCTGACCCCCGTCCATAAAATTATCCCCAAGTGGGGGCTGAAGAGATGGCTCAGAGGTTGAGAGCACTGACTGTCCAGGAATAGCCTCTACACTGCTCTTCCAGAGGTCCTGAGTTCAATTCCCAACAATCATGTGGTGACTCACAGCCATCTGTAATGGGGATCTGGCGCCCTCTTCTGTCAGGCAGGCGTATATGCGGGCAGAGCACTGTACAAATAAATAAATAAATAAATAAATAAATAAATAAATAAATAAAATCTTTTTAAAAATAGCCCCCCTTAAATTATTGTCATCGCTACTCTACAACCGTAATTTCGCTACTGTTATGAATCTTAATGTAAATATCTGTGTTTTCTAATGGGTCTGAAGTGACCTCTATGAAAGAGTCATCGAACCCCTACCCCAAAGGGCTTGAGACCCACTGCTCTAGAGGACTGGTACACATATGCACTGAGGTCGGTCACCTTTCCAGGTGTCCCCTTTGTAATGAAGAGAACACGCACACAGAGGGGCACAGGACCCAGAAGGGAAGCCCCGGCTGTAGTAGCCACTCGCCCTTTAACTGATGATGGAGCCCGAGTCTTTCTCCAGACTTCCCTGGCTTCCAATTCGGGCTTCTGAAGTAAACCAACTACGGAAGGTTCCTTCAATTATGAAATGTCTTTATGGTAACGGTTGTTGGGTGATAGAAGAAGTCTTTGCGGATAGGAGAACTGAGCGACTATGTCCCTCACTCTCAAGGCCAACTTCAGCCACAGCAGTCTGTCTGAGTGAGGCCAGTTTCCTCTTCTAGAAGGCAGACCTGGAGGCCTCCATACTGCCTGCCTCAGTGGGTCGATACAAGGGTCACAGTGAGATGAATATGCCAAAACTTTATAAACTTCATCAACTCAGTGTGCGAATGTTTGCAGCCATACGTTTACTGTTGGTATAGGCATTTAAATTGCTATTTAAACAACACAGTTTAAAATCTGTGTATATGTGGTTATAGTTTAAGGGTCAAGGAGGACCGCGAGGGGTGGCTTAGCTGATAAAGTTTTAGCCAGGAGCTGTAATCTAGCATCACCCCATGCACCCAGCAAGCCCCAGCTGACGGTGGTGCTTCCCACAGGTCACTGCGGAGCTGGATGCCTGGAATGAGGACTTGCTCCGGCAGATGAATGACTTCAACACAGAGGATCTGACCCTGGCAGAGCAGCGGCTACAGCGCCATACGGAACGGAAGCTTGCCATGAACAACATGACATTTGAGGTCATCCAGCAGGGCCAGGACCTGCACCAATATATCATGGAAGTGCAAGCCTCAGGTGAGCGGCTTCTCATTCTCCTGGCAGGAGAGAGGGTGGAAGCAAAGGCCCAATGTGCCCCCAACTTCCACACCATTCAGTTCATCCCTACAGGTTCAAAGAGTAGAAAGGTTCACGTTTGTTTTAAAGGGGAAGCAAAACTTGTGGTTGTCCAGTTGAGGATGTGAGAAAGATGAGATCAGAGCCAGAGTCTAGGGCAAGCTTTAACAAGTGATAGTTTGGAAGCAGACTGAGAGCAGCCTGGGGTTCCCAGAGTTGTGCTGCCGTGGGCAGTGAGCTACCATGCCACTCTCCTACCCGAGTTATGGTCCCTGCTCCTCCTGCTACTGACAGGCGGTTTCCTGACATCGGGCTTACACATCCCAGAATCTTCGAGTTTTGTTCTTGCTTTTAATCACTGATATGTATATGAGTTTAAGTGGTGCTGATAAAAGTTTATGGGAAATGGTGTAATTTTATAACTTCCTAGGAAAACATGGCATTTTATTACTTTATTCTGTTCAGGATTTATTTGCTATGTTTTCAATAAACGTGTGGTTTCTTTACTGCCACTCTCTAAGGCAATATTTTCTGGAACTAGAGAGAGACGAACCAACCCAGGAAGTATGCTGGTCCAGAGGAAAGGAAAGCACACATCCTTTCTTAGACCTGTGCAGGGCTAGAACCCATTCTTCTCTCACCTAGCCACCCCTACCCATGGCTTGTGGGCAAGGTCTTGCTCTCAAGGTTGAAGTAGCAGAGCTGAGGCTCGCCTCTTTAAGGCATGGTTGGGCCATGCATTTGTTGATGGTAAACATTAAAACAGGATTGTCAGGGGATGCTGAAAGTCCTGCTAAACTTTGCAAAACTGTGTTTATTCTTGAGGTCTGAAAAATAAGTATTGTATGCCATTTAAACGGACATTACATCAGACCAAAGAGGGGGAACCCAGTGAGTTCTGTTCACTTTTGTCAGCAAAGTTGTGCCATGATCCATCTATGTCACAGACAGGATGCAGTTGTCTGTGAGACATGGGTCATTCTAGGTGTGCAGCCCACACGCTAAGCAGCCTAAGAAGGCCTACTTGCTTACTGGGAACTCCTCAGAATGGCCATGCTCAGACTTGTGTTAGGGTGTTTATGAGTGTGTCTGCATGCTATCAAAATCCCCAGGTAGACTGTGTTCCCTGGAATCCGAGATGTGGTGTTCTGACATACCAGGCCCTGTTCAGGAAAGGAAGAGTAGGGGACACAGGAACAAGGATCCCTTTCCTGTGGTTGAGCATTTCCTCTGCGCTCAGGGGTTAGTTTAGCCCAGCAGCTGCCTTGATGGGATCATCTCCCTTTAAGTCTCACAGGCTCTGCCAGACTGAACAGCTGGCCATCCAACTATGGTGGGAGCCTCGAGATACACAGTAACCAGGAGAGAGGCCGGGCAGAGCAGCTCAGTCCCTGCCCTTCATTCTTCTGGCCAGGTCTCCAAATGGATATGTGTGCTGGCATGACCTTTGGCAAGCCAACTTCTATCCCAAGATCCAGATACCCATGGTAGCAGAAAGATGGACAGGAGCTGGCAATCTCTGGAGGCTGCTTGTGACTGGAGGTTGGCTGTGCTTGGCACCCATCTTAACCAGGAGGGCTGAGTGGGTGAAAATACCCCCGAGCAGATGGGCTACCCACCCCCACAACATCCTGTTCTAGATAGGAGCTTTGTTGAAAGAGGTTTGGTTGGCCTGCTTAGCCCTCTCTACTAAGGCTGGCTGTTCCCCTCCGCCTACCATAGCTAGCTGTTCAGTCTGGCAGAGCCTGTGAGACTTAAAAGGAGATGATCCCATGGGTTTTTAGGGAGGCTATAGCCTTACTATCTGTCTGCCCTGCTCTACAAAGAAGTATCTGTGTATTAAACCCTGAGGATACAACAGGAGATCAGGGTTGGTTAAATCACACTTGACTTAGGAGGAGGGTGGGGACTGGTGGTGAATCCAGAGCAGGACACTGCTGAGGAATGTTCAAGTCATATAATATTTGTTTAATGAATTGTATCTTGAGTAAAGGTGAAGTAAACAGTTGTACTGGAAAATCGGGACTATTATCAAAATTAAGACTTTTCTCCCTCTCTGCTAAGTTAATTAAGGCGTACGCCTGATGGTTTTAGTAGTTCATGGAACTAGAGGATTTGCATAAGCTTATTTCCAGGTGTGATGTTCATAACATTGTGCCAGGTTTCTCTGAAGCCTCCAGTGCATCCGAAGCAAAAGCCTTGGCGTGAATTCCTACGGCATCCACCTTAGGAATTAGGAAACAAACAATTCCCCACCCACTTCCCATCCTTTCCTCACCACAGCGTGTCTGCTGGAGCCTCAGGGTCAGCGGTGGGACATTTTGCTGTTAGAAAACACGCTCTCTGGATTTCCCATCCAGTTCTGCTGCCAATGTGCAGCCTGGCTTGGATGTCCCAACTTCTTCTTCATCAGATCTTAGTCTCTTCTGTCTAGTCCACCATATAGATCGATTTACAAATCCCTTCCAGTTCTCATCCTCCATGATTCAACCTCCTGTCCTGCTGACTTTATCCCAGGTCCTGGAGCCAGCAAACTGTGACATTTGACCGTAGTACTAAGACAAGAACTAGAGGACTTATGGACGTATTGATTTTGTGGTCAAAGGCCTCAAGCTCCCTTCTTAGGCAACATTTTTTAAGTTTGAACAGTTATTTGTGGAGAGTTAAAGAGACTCCTCTGTGGGTAAAGCACTTGGCACAGAAGCAAGTGGACCTGACTTTGGATCCCAGGCACAGTAGGCACTTCACCCTTCTGTAATCTCATCTCTGGGCAGGACAGGGAAGGTGAGGAGGCAGGTAAGTTCCCTCGGCTCAGTGTGTAGCCAGTTTAGCTAATCATTGATCCACGGGTATTAAAAGAAGAGCCCTTTCTCAAAAAAATAATAAGATGGAACATTATAGAGGAAGACACTCAGTGTCAACCTACAGCCTCCAAACACATACACATACATATACATACACACACATACATACACACACATATACACATGTACACACATATACATACACATACATACACACATACACACTCATACACACACAGAATTTTTGGTATACACATGTACATGACTGTGGATACACATTTAAACATACACACACATACATACACATACACATGCATACACACTTATACACACACAAAGTTATAGCTATATACATGTACATGACTGTGGACACACATTTAAACATATACATACATACATACATACATACATACAAAGTTACAGGTGTACACATATACATGACCATGGATACACATTTAAACATACACACACATAAGGTACAGGTATACACACATATGTGACCATGGACACACTCTTAAACACATACACACACACACACACACACACACACACACACGCACAATCCCTGAGTCTGTAGAAATAATGCTTAGGATTTACTGCTCCTATTGGGAATGTTAGCCTCAGCAGTTGAAAATCCTGCAGTTGGTAGTAAGGATTGAACCCAAGCCTCACACTTGCTAGGTTAGTGTTCTTCCTCATTTAGTTTTAACTTTAATTTGGGGGTTAGTTTTTATGAAGTTTCACAGGCTATCCTTTAACCCACTCTGTAGCCCAGGCAGGTCTTGAACCTGCTATCCTCTTGTCTCTGCCTCCTGAGTCTCAGAGCTTCCATGCCTGCACCACCAGGGTCCGAGGTAAATTACACGCTTAAAAGAACTATGTGGCACCACCGGGGTCCGAGGTAAATTACACGCTTAAAAGAACTATGTGGCAGAGAACCTCATCAGTCATGCAGCTGAGAGCACAAATACAAGGGGAGATACTGGGGTGAACCCCAGTCCCTCTTTTCACCTGGGTGTCCTAGGACATGTCACCCAATCTCCCCAAAGCCTCGCTATTCTCTGAGGAAGAGTAACCTACCATTTGGGGTACCCATGAGGATGCAGTGGGTCACACATGAGCGTGGAAGAGATCCAGCGAGGGTGATGCCTCCAGCGTTATGTTTGTATTCTAGCCCATGGAGCATCCTCTCGAGGTTCCTTGGCTTCAGAAGCTTCTTCAGCAATAAGTGAGTCTCTTCCATAGCAACCTCTAGCAGAATGCTTGTGCCTTATGCAGAGCAAGTTCTCAATTCTGACATTTGCTAAATTAAACAGGAATGAACATCAGCGTGGGTGGGACAGATGAAGGAAAAAATAATGGGCAGAAACTAATTTTATTTGTGACACAAATGGAAAGAAAATGCAAAGCCTGTGCTTTTCCAGAATGAAAGCTACTCTGGGTTTAGCAGGGATGTGGGCTATTGGAGCTGAGAGGAGAGAAGAGAAGCATTATGTAAACCAGTGCTTCACTAATGCTGCACAGTACCGTGGTATAAACCAGTGCCTCACTAATGCTCCTCAATGCTATGATGTAAGCCAGTGCTTCACTAATCTCCACAGTACTGTGGTGTAAGCCAGTGCCTCACTAATGCTCCACAGTACCGTGGTGTAAACCAGTGCCTCACTAATGCTCCTCAATGCTATGATGTAAACCAGTGCCTCACTAATGCTGCACAGTACCGTGGTGTAAACCAGTGCCTCACTAATGCTGCACAGTACCATGGTGTAAGCCAATGTTTCACAATACAGCTACATGTTGAGAACCACCTGGGGAACATTTTTAAAATACCAGTGTCTGGGCTTCATTGCTTAGGGAACCATCCTTAATTGGCCTGGTTTGGGCTGAAGCTGTCCTTGAGGAATTCTGAAGTATAACCAGAGCAGTCAACATCGATGTAAGAGCCTGGCTAAATGACTCTGTGCTTTCTTACCTTGGATTTTGCATACTAAATGTCAAGAAAGGTGAATGGTGGGGATAGAGAAAAGATGTTCTCTCTCTATGCTAAACACAGAAATTTAAGGACAGAAGCAGCTGAAAACCTTCTAGGTCTGGCAATATAGGCAGGGATGCTCAACTCTGGCCCCTAATAAGGCTCTCTTTTTTTCTTGAGAAAATTAAAATAATAATGGAGGCGGAGAGCCTTACTCAGCGGCAGGACACTTGCCTCACATGCTTAGTCCTGGATCCAATTCTAGCACCTCAAAAACATCAAAATAATAAAGTGGCACCATGACCTAATAGCCAAAGAAACTAGAGTGCCACTTGCTATTAGCTGTGACCTTCACACACACACACACACACACACACACACACACACACACACAAATGCAAAGTATTCTACAACTCAGTATAGAAAAAGAATGCCTGCTTCTTGGGCTGTGGCCACTGCCCTCTTGAATAGTGGTTATGAAGCTTTAGGAATATCTAATCACCAAGTCCCATCCAGCCAGAGATTCTGGGTCTGCGGTGTTCACAAGACACAGTGATTTTCAAAAGTCCTCCAGATGAATCCAGTGTGAACCATGTTGACAGCATCAATCTAGTAACATTCAAAACACCATAGTTTATAACAATATACATTAAGTACATAGTGTCACTAGATTTCATAAGACACTTAGCTGTTTCATTAGTAATCAGCACTATAGTCCCATTAATTCCCTTAAGAAAAAGGACAATTTGGAAAAAGAGTGTTTATGATTGACAAAATGCCAGACATCACATATGGTCCTTATAGCAGCCAAGGTCATGATTCCCATTTTACAGATAAGGAGAGTGAGACTTGGGGAAGAGTACAAAACCAAGACTGTTACCATTAACAGGTTTCAGTGCATAGCCTCAAGCCTAAGCCTGCCCCTCCTCAGAGGTCTCTGTCACACTGCACAAACCCACTTCGCCCCCAAAGAGGCCTGCTTGCTCACTGGTCAGAGCAATGCAGGAGCAATGCAAGCCGGAACAGGGGGAGAGGAGGCAGTGGTGAGTGGAACAAACATGGCCCTGGCACCAGAGAGCCTACATTCCAGTGACAATGTAAGCAAGGTGGGAAAAGTCACCCTTGAGGAGGAACTCGGCCAGCTCTCTGTTGTAGGGGGACACTAAAAAGAACCCCCCCAAAATTTAAAGATGAATACATTCACTCTTTGTTGAGGGGAGAAAAAGACAATCTTGTCTTTCTGCATTCTTCCTGGGAGGCCCTAAGCAGGACAGATATAGGTCTATTACTAAATTGAGGGCAGTGCTATCAACAAAAGCGAACTCTACCCAGTGGTGATGTCTGGAGATGGTCCAATTGGTAGGGCTTAACTGGAACTCACCCTGGTGTGATTAGGAGCAGAGGAAGGGAGAGAGTGGGATGAACGGGCTCCTCTGGGTGTGGCCAGAATAAATCCATATGCTCCTCTCCTTCCCGCCCCAGGCAATGGAGGGTGTGGAGATGCTCTAGACATCCTCCTCATCCCTGTAGTCCCTGCATGAATTCTCTAAGACAATAACAAGCAAGACACCCGGAATTGCATAGCCTGGGTCTTGGGGTTCTCAGAGACGTGCCAAGCAAGCTTCCTGGCTGAGTCATTAACTCGGCAGCCGTTCACTCGCGCAGAGGCAGGGTTCCCTCACCGAAAGCCAGAGGAAGGTGAAGCCCAGCACCCTGAATGCTAGAGATGCACTGAAGCAGAGGCTGTCTGGAATAGAGCCACACTGTAAGTCAGCACAGGGTCAGAGTTATCCCCTTGCCCGGGGGACCCCCTTCACCCCACCCTCTGCTGCCCACCCCAGCCCCAATGTGGACAAGCCACAGGGAGTAGACATTGCTTCAGTTCTTTTTATTTCAGTCCAGAAGATGTTCTACCTACTGCACCCTTCTGGTGACTGAAATAGCAGGCAGAGGGGGGTGGCTGCCAAAGGAACAGGCCGTTCCCTTCCGTCTCCCACAGATATTTCAGGACCTGGGACTTGGACTTCTCAAACTCTCAGAAAAAAAATAAACATAAAAAGATACTGAAATTATTACTATGTAACACCAGAAAATATTTTTCCCACTCTCCCATATTGTCCTTATATAAAACTCTATTTTTGCCTCCAGAAATGAGTTTCCCCTCGTGTGGGAGGACTCGCCTGTGCTTCCCAGATGCAGATGCAGACGAGCCGGAGACAGGGATGAGTGTGTCGGGGTAATGGAGGCATCTCTCAGAGAAGATTGATTTTGTAGGTGGCCATATGTTAAGGTTGGTGGGCTCCTTTGGGGATTTATCTGCGAGGATTTCATGGCTGGCTCCCTACTCATCTGTATCTTACACAGGGTATGAGCGTCAAAATGCTCGATTGCTTTGGACCACAGATTACAGAATGAGGAATCAGAACAGATGTGGACTGAACAGTGAGGTCATATAGCCCAATAGAGTCAAGGATAGAGTCAGAATAGAAGGGCAGTCCAGGCTGAGGCTAAACCTTCAAATAAGTAGACAATCATGAGAATCAGGAAACAGCATGGGTCACAGTTTGCATCCTGGACAGGAACCAAGAAGCCATGACTATAAGAACACCATCAGAAACTCATCCCTGCCTCCGGCATGCCAACATCTGCACCTGGAAAGCACAGGCAGGTCTGCCCACATGAGGGGAAATTCATTTCTGGAGCCAAAAATAGAGTTTTATATGATTCTAACTCAGGACTGGGGCCAGAGCTAGTACACATTCCATGTTGACTTTGCAATCTAAGACTGAAAGTCTAGCCACCAGCACGTGAAGGAAGGAGCTAAAGCGAGTCCCTCTATCTCCTCTGACATGAGTGACCCTTCTAAAGCAGAAATCCAGCTGAGGCAGACTTCCCTGGACCTGCTGCTGATGGGCAGAGAAGGAAGTGTGTATATCTGCACTCGAGTGTCATGAGAGGGACGCAGAAAGATCGAGGCAGGGAGGTTGATGGGGGAGGACCGAGCCTTGGCTGGTGGGTCCTGACTGCAGCGCCTGCTCCAGGCTGACTGTCTAGGTTGGGTGCTATGTTCATAGACACTGGGAAAGCGTGTCAGTGAGTGACTGGCCTTAGACCTGCTTTGAGTCAGCAGAATGACGGGCAAGCTCTGTGTGTGAGCAAAACTTAAAGGGGAAGGTTTTTCCGGATGTGAATGGCATTCGTTGTCCCTGTGGTATTGTAGGGAATATTTATCGTGTATATTTGGGAGATAGCATTGATTTCTTAGGAGACCTAAGTCGTTAGCTACTTTCATCTAATCATAAATTATGCCTAACCAGTTAAAATAGAACATGCCCTTGGCAGGAGTTCCTGAGACAGGGTCCTTTTGATTTGGCTTTATCATGTCTGAGATGACTCAAGTTTGCTTATGAATCTGGCTGTTGGCAAGTCTCCAAACAGGTGCGGCCAGGAGCTGTCTCGCCCGGGATGGATCTCCAGAGTCACAGCACCCTCTCTTCCATTTATAAAAGGGAACTGGTCCTGTCATGTGCTAAAAATTGCTTCCTGGACAAAGGGTTCATTCGTCCTAAGGAGCTGGCATTATCCTAAGCAGGGACTGATTTCAGGATCTGTCCAGCCACGTCGTAAGCCATGAAGCAGTTGGGTGGAGGCCAGTGACGGCCATTCCCACAGTCCAGCTTTCTTACATAAGTAAAGCAATGTTGTTGCTTCCATGGTGCCTGGATTTTAATTGTTTGCATTTTTTTGTTTGTTTGTTTTGTTTTCTTTTTAACCAGGAATCGAGTTAATCTGTGAAAAAGACATTGACCTGGCCGCTCAGGTGCAGGAGCTACTGGAGTTTCTCCACGAGAAGCAGCATGAACTGGAGCTCAATGCGGAGCAAACACACAAGCGGCTAGAGCAGTGTCTCCAGCTGCGGCACCTCCAGGCTGAGGTCAAACAGGTGAGCCTGCCCGGCTGCGCCCTCTGAGTAACCCAGCCTTAGAAAAGAAGTTGGGGTGTGAATTAGTTGGATTCATTGCTGCAAGCCTGGCTGTTGTCACAAAAGACCCAGTGGGACAATGGCTCAGCATTAATTCTCTCTCATATGATGCTCTAGGAACATCCCATGAAATTCTCAGTGTTCTCCACTGAATCCATTCTCTCCTCTCCTGTGGTTGTCTCTGTCATATGATCAATGAGAAATAAAAATCCTTTCTTAGTAATTATATTCCGCTGTAGAGCCAGGTTGCTCTCCTAGGGGCACCTCGGTGCCTAGTCCAGCTCTGACACAGAGTTGATAAGTAACGATTCAGTAGTAACAATTATAATTATTTCCATTGTTCTTATAATAACATTTTGGGGGACTGGAAATATTGCTCTATGGGTGAAGTGCTCATCACACAAACACAGGAACTGAGTTTGGATCCCAGCACCCACAGACAAGGCAGGCATAGCAGAGTGAGTGCGCCCACAGAGGTAGGACAGGGTCGAGATAGGCAGCTCCTCAGAATCCATTGGCCAGCCAGTCTAGCTGAACTGGCGAGCTCCCAGTCCAGCCGAGACCCTATCTCAGAAAACAGTGCAGGGGCTGGAGAGATGGCTCAGTAGTTACAAGCACTCGCTGCTCTTGAAGAGAACCCATGTTCAGCTCCCAGCATCCACATGGTGTCTCAGAACTGTCTATAACTCCAGTTCTAATAGAGTTCAATGCCTTCTTCTGACCTCTGCAGACACCAGACACACACATGTTCATATATATATTCATATATACAGGTGAAACACTCATACATATGACATCAATTGTTAGGAAGGAAGGAAGGAAGGAAGGAAGGAAGGAAGGAAGGAAGGAAGGAAGGAAGGAAAAAAAGGGGGGAGTGAAACTGACAAAATACCAAACATCAGCATGTAGCCTCTATATGTTCACATGCACATGTGCACACACATACATGCATACACACATGCATACACACATACACACATGTGCACACACATGAATACACACACATGCATCCACACTCACACATGTGAATACATACATATGTATCACACAAAAACATTTTCTTGTCATTTAAAAGTTAATGTTAAAAAGAAAAAGAAAATTCTTATCTGCACAAGGTATTATACCAAGCATTTTACTGGAGGACATACTCAGAAACATACACATATGTCGTACTTGTAAATATTGCTATCCTAAGCAGCCTAAGTGTCAGTTATCGTGAACAGTAAGGGAGGCTTCTCTTGATAGACTGAGACCGAAGACGTGAAAGCATTAGCAGTTCTACTTCTGGGTGCTGTTTCTGTCTCCAGCAATATTCTTGCTTCTCTCTGAGGCAGACACTATTCCCATTCTTCAGATGAGGCCACTAGAGCTCAGAGGGTCCCCAGACATGGGTTACAATAAGGAAAGAGCGCACTTCCACCCTCCAGGGGTCCAGGAGTGCCTGGCTGGTCAGCCTGCCAACTTACCTCAGTGGCTGCTGTTGTCTGCATCACCCCCTCCTAGGAGACCCAGTGGACTGCTTTGGAGGCCAAGCTCCACATCCTGAACTGTTCTGGGCAGGGAAGCATCTTCTACTCTTAACATGTTTTCCTATGTGTGGTGATAACTGAAGCTTAGATTTAAATTAACTGTGTTAGCATTGACATGTCATTTTATTTAACTATTGCTTAGTTGTTTACATTTAGGTGTCCCTTTCTTATGCTTACATCACACTTGTCACATGCTTGTCGTGTTGGGTGAAATGGTATCTAATACCCCCAGCTTCGCTTCTCAGCCTTTTGGCTAAGATCATGTGCAATGCCCCCAGCTTCCGACGAGTGCTCAGCTAGAGCTCATGCACGTGTGTCCAGAGAGCCACACACCCAGCTTGCACACTGGGCTGCTCTCTAGATGTTCTCAGTCTCATCAGACCAGGGTCCCACCTGAGCGTCTACGCAGACCTGTTATTCATGCAGAGGACATGGTGGAAGTCCCAGCATAAGCGAAGTGACATGCATACCATACAAAATTTTAACGCTCTTGGAATCATGACAGTGCGTTATTTTTATATGGGAAGAAAAGAAAGATCTTACCTCATGAGAGCAAGCCCTTGGGTGAAGTATTGTCTACAAGTAAGAAAACTCGGGTACCATAGAATCAGGGAGCATAGAGGCCTCTTGTATTGTTAGCTGAAACTCGCATCCCCAAAATCCAGGGTTTTCCTCTGCAGGGAGGGACCCCCAACCCCTCTGTGCATGCAGAAGCCATAGAGAGAATGAGCAGCAGAATATAGTCAGGCTTCCATGGCCTCACCATATTTGAGATGGGCAGGGGTAGCCTTGGCTCCACAGACAAAGGGCAGCTGCCTGAGGTCTGTGGGGATGCGGCATGTCAAAGTCTGCCTGTGTGCCCATGCTTGGTCATTTTCATAATTAGTGGATGGCAGGAATGGGCTTTCAAACAAAGTAGAGAACAGAACATTCCTGTTGAGCTCTGAAGGAAAACCTAGACTTTTGCTTTTTGCTGTATGTTTTGTTCCGGCATCTATGGACTGATATCTAAATGCAATCCCATTGATAATTTCATGAATTGGAGGACATCATTTCCTTCTGCAGGTGCCTACTCAGCATCAAGATGTGGGTCACCCACAGGGGAACTGTAGTTAAAGATCTATACTAAGAAGAATGCTCTAGAGAGACAGAAGCAGGTAGATCTCTGAGTTCGAGGCCAGCCTGGTCAACAGAGCGAGTTCTAAGACAGCTGGGGCTACACAGAGAAAGCCTGTGTCTAGAAAAAACAAACAAACAAGAAAGAATGAGTGCTCACCTGATACTTGAGAAACCCTCAGAGGCCTTTCCGGGGACACCGGTCCTTCACGGCAGCGGGAACTGACGCTTGGTTAAGCCACCATGCTTCATTAGTCGCACTTGTTTTCCTTGTCAGTAGAAGCTCCTTCATCCAGATCCATCTGATCCAGTGTCAAAGGAAGCATTTGTGTCTGAGGGAAATCGGTGGAGCAGGAAATATTGATTTCTAAGCTGTTGACACTTAGAAAAGGGAGTTAATGTAGATGTCAGCATTGATCAGTAAAGCTATGTTTAGATGCAGGCTTGAGAGAGTATATTCTCAGAGAGAAAGGGGGGAGAGCAGCAGGGAGGGAGAGGGAGGGGGAGAAGGAGAGGGAAACGAAAAGAGGGAGAGAGAGAGAGAGAGAGAGAGAGAGAGAGAGAGAGAGAGAGAGAGAAACCTTAATTGAAGTGCCATGAATGAGGCCAAAATTAGAGGGATCAATACCATGTTATGATACAGCTCTGTTGTTGGACCTCATATGTTAAAGGTTTGCATTTGACTGTGTGTGGCCATCATAATCCTATGGGTAGTTATCTGGAAATTATATTAAAGTGAAGTGAAGCTTTAAAGAATGAAGAATCCATAGACATTTGACTGAAATTTGTCTTCAACTATTCCAAACAAATGAAGTGTCACAGACTGATGAATGCCACAGATTTCTTATTCAGTGATTGGCTATATCTAAGACAGGCAGGACACAGAGCTCTGGAGAAAACCAGACCCCAAAGGGAAACCACTGCCCTGATACAGCACACGGTGCAGGTCCCAGGTCACCCGAAAGCCATTCCATTACTCTCCAGGCCCCACAAAATTCTCTGGCTGCTTCCAGGAACATTACTACTTGAGGTAAAGATAACCTCACATCTATCAGCTAAATTCAGGCAGGGACTGGGGGATGATGTAATGGCATAAAATAGAAGGCATGTCCATATGTATTCCATATGTATATATTGAATATAAAATGAGGGAACATGTATTTGTAAAATAATTGGATTGATTCTGTGGTCCAAATCTGGCCAGAATTTGCTTATGATCAGTATAGACACTTAAACAAAGAAAAAATATTAGCCTGCCCTTATGCTTCTGTGGTGATTACCATATTCATTTTTGGTGAGTGTGTATCAGAGTCAGAAAGGAGCTGGCATAGGTCCAAGTGAAACAACAACAACAAAAGGACATTGTTTCCTAACGGAGATAATTAGAGGACATAATGGAATGTGGACACAGCCTATAAAGCCATAAGCGATAACCACATACAATCTCACGCACTTCCAAACCTAAGGAATTCTGAAGGTAGACATGTAGGGAGCCAAGAATTTATTTTGTGGTTAGAGTCATAGAAGTAACCAGGCCTCGAGAGAGGTCCTCTGCAGTAACAATCCAGAGTCAGTTGACTTGAGAACAACTTCTTGGCTTTATGGTGGGTATGACCAGAACAGTCATCCGCAAGCCATTTCTCCAACCTCCAAGAGAACTGGGTCCAGGCTGCCCAGCTTGGGGGCATCAAGCATCTGTGGGTAGCCATTGTCTATTCCTGGTGTGGGCTGACAAGAGCCTCTTTGACCTGAGGAAATAAAAAGTCTATATTTTTAGCTCTTCTGATAAGCAAAAACCATCTAACCTGAATTCCTGGCCTGGCACTTTAATCCTCAAACAGTAATATTCTTTCTTCCAATCTCTGGTTTCTACATACACAGTTTCTTTCTGAATACACACTGTTCTCCAAGGTTAGAGGGACAATCTTTGGCTTTTATCAGGGTGTGAAGTGCTAGAGCAGAAAATGACCTTTAGAGCTATCTGTCTCCATCAAAGTCCTAGCCCCTTTCTCCTTGCTATGATAAAATGCCCTGACAAAAGCAACTTGCAAGAGAAGGGTTTCCTTTGGCTTAGGAAGTGATACAGTGTATCACAGTGGGGGCAACATGGCAGCAGGCAGAAAAGGCGAGCTTGTCAGGAGCTTCAGCCCTCAGGAGCAGAAAATGAACAGAGTAGCTCACTGTGTAAAGCACTGAGGCCTGCCCGGTAACCCGCTTCCTCCCAGAGAGTGGCAGGAGCCATCTTGGGAATATGTGTTCCTCTACATGAGCCTATGGAAGATATTTTTACATTCAAACCATAGCGCTAACCCATTAGGTAAATTGATACTGCAGGTGATTAGAGCGAAATGCTACTATTATGTTTGAAAAGTGCTTTTACATTAAGGATTTTATTTTTATTCTAACTCTTTTGTTCAGTGAAGGAAAGTAGACACAATTTTACAGGTGAGAAAGCTGACCTTTGAGTAAATGTTTCTAAAGTCACAGTTTGATATTAATAGAACCAATATTTCCTCATTTTAGCTACAATAGTTCTCACTCTGCCTAGCACACTGGGATGCTCCAGGGGTAATAACTAACACATTTGATGAACCAGAAGAATTGAAAGAACCTCATAAATAGACAGATATGCCAGCAGAACTCTCAGTGATCTGAGAACAACGGTTGATAGCAAACAGAGAATCTGGTGTGACATCAAAATGGTGTTCATTTAGATAACCAAATAAAGTTAAATGCTTTTTTTTTCCTCACAGGGAAAAAATCACAGGGAAGAATCACAGCACCACCCATCTTTGCTCCAAACTGAAAATCAAAACTAGCAGCACCATTGTTAGGGTTAGGGTTAGGGTTAAGGTTAAGGTTAGGGTTAGGGTTAGGGCTAGGGCTAGGGCTAGGGCTAGAGTTAGGGTTAGGGTTAGGGTTAGGGTTAGGGTTAGGGTTAGGGTTAGGGTTCAGGGAAGGGACGAGGTCGGGCTCTCTGACTTCAGATGTTATTCTTCGATCCTTATGCTGTGTTGCTTCCTGAACTGACCCTTGGTGCTCAGTTCCACACTGGCTTAAAGCCATGGCTATAAACTTCCATGCATTTCTGTATTTCTAAGGTCAAATCATTAGGACTCTAAATGCCTTCATAAATGGCATTTTGGAAATACAGGTAAACAAGGATATCAAATGGTTTACTGAAAGAAGTAGATACACAAGTGTATGACATCACTCAGTGGGGGGTACTGGGACGGGGGTATTCCCCCCAGCATAGCTACAACTGAGGTGGCTAGAACTAGAAGAAAATATTCTAGCAAGTCTCTCGAGGAGTAGACTAACATTGACTTGTGGTGCTCATGCAGAAGGTATTTTGATGACACCCACAAATGAGTCTCTAAAGCAAGCAGAAAGCAGTGAAACATGATAGAGGGACGTAGCTAAAAATATACACTGCAAGCTCCATTTTTCCAAAGAGGCAAAGAATTTGGCCTTGCAGTCTGTGAATGAATGTTCCCAGATCAACAGGCAGCTTTTCCAAGTCATTAGCACCTCCAGCCAGCCAGCCACAGTCCACCAGGGACAAGAAGGGTTTCACATATACATGCTGAACAGTTATTTCCTACAGCTAATTACTATACAGACTGGCATCTCATCCACAATCTGCCAAATTGGCCACGAATTAACATCTCAATCCAAATCACTCAGCTCCAGCAGGATTTATTCCTCGTGTTATCTATGCACAATAAGGCATCAGTCAGGTTCTGCTTAGGAATGAAATTTACAGGGTGCCTATGAGAGTTATGGGGCAGGAGACCAGGAGAACAAACTTTCCATTTTTTCAACACAAGAAATAAAAAACTAAGAACTAATCGGAAATAGATTGCAGTGTCTTCTCCTTACAAGGAGTAACATTACAGATGGTATTCATTGATTTTTGAAATCTCATAACTTTTTTTCCTCACCAAGCAAGAGTCTCAGGCTCCCTCGAAAAGGAGACGCTTGCCAATGTTCTAGTGGCCACACACCAGGAAAGTCTTCAGAGCCTAGGGCTTCCCTTAGGAGTAGTTGTTCCAAGTCTGTTAGCCTGATAACTACATCTCTCTTTCCTTGGCTGCTCTAGACCAGCAGTTCTCAACCTGTGGGTCCTGACCATAAGAAAACATATTGCCAATGGTCCTAGGAGCCCCCAACCATGCATTTATTTTCATTGCTACTTCATAACTGTAATCTTGCTACCGAGCCACATCTCATGGTTGTGACCCACAGGCTGAGACCCTCTGCTCTCTGGGCAGACTCATTCTTGCTCCCCTTCTCCTGATATTTCCCATTTTAGATTTCCCCAGTGCTTATCAGGAACCCTCAAAGTCACATTCAGGCCACTGGGTAATTTAAGTTGGTTAGATTTTACTTTCCCTTTTGGTAATGATCTATCCTTTGAGTTTGCTTGCTTTCTGTCCTTTCTTTGAGTTGTTTGCTTACTCAAGCGTGTATACTCTGGGCTGCTGTGTAAGAGATAGGCCCCAGGATGTGACTTGGGTAATCTTCATTACCTTCAGAACATTACTATGTGAGAGCCATTGAGTGACTATGGGAGGTTAAAATTTGCCTGGCAGATTTCCCTAGACTTTAAGGAGTTCACATGTTTTAAAAGGAGCTAAAATATAGGTTGAAATAACCAAAAAAATTGTTCTGTGGTAAGTCACTCTAAAGTGAACCACACAAAATATAGCAGCCATACTGCAGGAGGAAGAGATTATTTTTAACAAGAAGAGTGGAGTGTGAACAAATTCAAAAGGTTTTTATTTGAACTGGGCCCTTTAAGAAAACAAAAAGAAAGAGGCAGAGAAGAGGAAAGGATATAATCCAAATATACTGTATGAAAGTATCAACAAATAAATAAAACATAAAAACATAAGTAATAAAAAAACTGAAAGAAAAAGATACCAACAATTAGAATTTCTCTATACCATTCTGTGTTTGAGAAAGAAGTTCAGACATGCATAAAATACAGCCAGATGAAGTCATGTTAATTTGGTGGGAACCTTGGGACGGGGGAGGAAATGATGAGAATAAAGAGAGAATAAAGTTCAGGAAGTGCTGCCTTCTGACTGCAGATTCAGGGAGACTGGAGAGATGGCGCCTCAGGATCCTTGCTGTCCTCTCTCTAAAGGGGAAGAGAAGATAGTCCTTTGAAGTAGCCATAGGGAAAGCAATGGTTCTGGAGAAACGGCGGGGAGCCATTCACCTGAGTGCTTGTCCCAACTCCCTAGGTTCTGGGATGGATCCGCAATGGAGAGTCGATGCTCAACGCCAGCCTGGTCAACGCCAGCTCTTTGTCTGAGGCAGAGCAGCTACAGCGGGAGCATGAACAGTTCCAGCTAGCCATCGAGGTAACCCCCAAATCCGGACGCACTGTCTGGTGCTCCTCTTTGACTCTGGGCCTCGGGTAGGATGGCTGTCTGAGAGGCCAGTGTTCCCTCGGGTGGTGGAACCTTGTGCTCTCTAGTGACATAGTGCAGGAGCCTCCTTCACACGCAGGTATGCAGAATGCAGGTTTCCTTCTGCCTCCAAGGGACCAGGAGCCATGTATGCACACTTCAGATGAGAATATTTGCTGCTCCTCGGGGCTTAAGACCCTAGTGCAGTTAGATTTTTACCCATTTTACTCACAAACTATGTACCAGCGAGAAATACAAAGGTCAAAGGTGGCAAAGCTTCCTGTAGAAAACCACTCGGAAACGAGGGCAGACGGTTGCGCAGGTCAGTAGTAAACCGGAACAAGACTTATACGCACTTGGGTTCTAGGTTAGAATCTGACTTTTAGCAAGGACCACAAGGCTTGCAAGAGACTGTATCGTACAGCTTATATGCTGAACATACTGTTCAGTTATGCTAGCAGAAGCCAGATTCAAAGAATAAACTGCAAGTAGAGTTTACCAGCTGGGACTTTGGTAAACTTTTTACTAAGGTTTTTTAAAAAGCCCATTTTAAAAGAAATTTTCACTTAGGATAAAGTAATGTTGCCTTGCTTTAAATAATACTTTCAATTATCTTCCTGCTAGGACCTTCTCCTCCCAGAAAGACTTTAGGAAACTGCTTCTCAGTGGTGTCTGAGAAAGAATAGAAATGGCCCACAGAACTATATTAAAACAAAATAGATTGAGCACCAGTGGGGAAAACGGCAAAGGACAAAAACTTCAGATCCTTGTTATATGTGGTTCACTGTAGGACTTTGCCTACTTCTGGGTGTGCAGGAATTACAAAGGGGCTACTTTCTTTTTTAAAATTACCACTAGCAAAAAATTCTACATAACGATGGCAGAAAAATAATGAATTTTAATGATCTGTGCTCATAAATGTCTTTTAGTGTGGCAGTCCAATTGATTGATAGCCTTTTGTAAACTGATATTAATTGAATTCAGCCATTTAATTTTCCAGAAGCCATCTCTCATGCATATAAAAATGGCGCTAAAATGACTGACAGGTTCCCATAAGCTACGTGATATCTTCTCAGGAAGTATTAGTAGTCTGTAGGTACTGTCTGGGATTTGAGGTTGAAAAGCAAACAGTATATTGCACATGCAGTATAAGCAGCTCACTTGCTGTAGGAGAGCTACCCCGGAGCAAGAAGTTTTATGTCTCTGTTACAGTTTACTGCAATCCCAAATTGATAATGGTGGGAGCTCTTCAGGAGAGACCTAGATTGGGGTTATAACCAGGTACTGGTCAAGTGTCTATAGCAGTGGTTCTCGACCTATGTATGGGTCATGACCCCTTTGGGGTTGAATGACCCTTTCACAGGGGTTGCATAACAGATATCCTACATATCAGATATTTACACTATATCTCATTAAAGTAGCAAATTTACAATTATGTTGTAACAATGAAATAATTGTATGGTTTGGGAGGGGGGGTCACCACAACCTAGCAGCTATATTAAAGGGTTGCAACAATAGGAAGCTTGAGAACCACTGTTCTATATAGGCTTAGGCAGCAGTGAGGGTTTGGCAACAGATGATGTGAAGCTATGGGGGACTTAGGCAAAGATAATGCTTGGTCATCTTTCTCCTTGAATAAGAATACTTGGATTGGGTGATTACATTTCCAGTCTCTTAATCAAACATCTGACAAGTCAGACCAAGCCTCACAGCACGCTAGAGTAACCCAGTGAATTTTGAGAAAGGATGGGTAAATGTTTCCATGGAGATTGAAAGACTAAGCTCTGTGTATGCAGTCGGTGTTAATTTGGGGAGATGTTGCTACATTGTTACATAGTAGAGCCTTGCTAAGGATAAATGTCTCCTAATCCCCCCTGGGGTTTTGTGGGCGTACTGCTTTAGTAAACAATTGATGCTAAGCTATAGGTGACTCTAGGGTTGGTGTCTGTGATCTCTGGGACAGCAGAGCGTATAGAATTACTAGAACCTTTTGGTGATGGGACGTCATTAGGCTGTGGTGTAGCTAAATGAACAGGGAGCACAGCCAGAACTGCTCATGCGCTCCTCCAGACAGCCTATGGATGTCTGTAACCTAAGTGTAGACTGGGCTCTGCATCAGGAGAATGTGCCAGAGAGGATGCAAGCGATGTCTCTCTGAAACACAGGCTCAATGTGTAAGCCAGGCTGGCCTTGAACTTAACTATTTAGCCCAAGCAAGACTCAAACTTGTGGTGATGGACACAACATGTGCCACAGTATACCCGGCTGGATGCAAGGAAGGTTAAGCAGACCAGTTTGGCTTTTCCTGTGTGACAGCGTTACTGCTGGTCTTTTGCTGGTTGCTGGGGGTGGGATAGGGATAGAATTTGCCTTCAAATTACCTAAGGAAGCAAGCCCAAGGGTTCCGCAGGGAAAATAGCTATTGGTGAAACAATACAATTTGTTGTGTAAACAGACATTTTTTAGAGTAAAGGGAATGCCAAATATATAAGCTGGAAATAAAATCCAACTCCAGGAGGCTGAGGCAGGAGGATTGCAAAGTCAGCCTGAACTACGTAGACAGACCCTATCTCAAATAAAACAAAACGAAAAGGAAAAGAGAGTGTTGTTGATAATTAATCTAGAACAGCAGTCGTACACTGGAATGACCCTGGCCAAGCCAGGATTGTTTTAAGCCTCACTTTGGAGGTTTCCCTGGAAAGGTCAGTATTGGTCCCTGATAAGCCTGGGTTTCTGGAAAACGTCCCTAGAACATTCTGTGCAGAGAACCAAATGGCCCTTCAATGCAGTGAGGCTTGCTAAGCAAGATGGATTCGTATTTGTTAGTGCTCTGTTGTGCTTTCGGAAACCATGGCCTTCAGATAGAGAAGCTCAACTTTAAAATCCATTTTTATTTGAAATCCTCCCATGCATTTGTGCATAAGTATATTACCAGAAAAGTGGTTAAAACTAGATAATAAATTCAATTGATTTAGTTCAATTTTCTTGCACTTACACCTACTAAATATTAATGTCCTTGATAACCCACATCTTAAAACTCTAACACTCAATAGGCTTAGATGGTAAGGAGTGAAAATGGATACAAAATAATGACTTAAGCTTAGCAAGCAAAGATTAGGCCGCACGGCTGAGAGTTTATCATTCAGGAAATTAAAGAAGAAAAGCCCACTCAGGATTGTTACAGAGGAATGAGCTTCCGAGTAAGGCACAGAGTTTATTACATAACACAAATTATACAGAAGTAGAGATTACTCTGCACTCTCTGAAGGTAAAACATTAAAACAGGTTTACACTGAGTTATTACATGTTAAGGGCAGAAGACATAATTATCATAATCACTAACATTCATCTGGAGAACCTTCTTGCAAATGAGAAGTGCTGCAGATTTCATTCCAGTCCTAGAGAAAAAGTCATGTGCAGTAAAGAATGTAAGTTAGGGAATAGGTCAAGCAGGAGAAGGTTTACCACTTGTTTTGATGTTGGTTTTGAGGCGCACCATTTAGCCTGCTGTGACTTGATGTCTTAATCTCTGAGCTGGAAATAAAATCCACCTCATAGAAGCGCTGCATGAACCAGAAAAGTCAATGCATAATCATAGGGCCCGGCACAGAACACAGGCACACACACACACACACACACACACACACACCCTTGGAGAAGTGACAGCCATTTGATTGACCTCACATACACCTCTGCCCCCACTGTGGCAGCTTTGCCATCTAAGCAGCAGGAACCCTCCAGGAGTTAGCTAAGTAACAAAGGAGTTAGGAGAAAGGGGCTTTGCCCTGAGCTTCAGGCCTCTGAAAAGATTCACTGAAGGGGGGCAGGTCTGAGGCAAGGTTCAAGGGACAGAAGGGATTGTTGATTGGGTCTTAGAGGCTCTACCAAGGACAGGAAGGGCAGGGCAGGAGGATTATGGCTCGCTTTCAGAAGTTTGTTGAGAAAGCATAGTTGGTATTGTGAAAACAGACCATGTTGTGGCAGGCTCTTGTGACAGCCAGTTTGAGTGACAGAAGCAGTGAGGGAGCCCCTGAAGACTTTTGAACAGAGAGAAGGAAGTGGTGCTTGTAAGATGGAAGCCTGAGGGATGACAGAATAGCAGGAGCACTCCCTAATCCACCAAATTAGGCAGAACTGCTGAAAGCACCTGTGAGGCACTGGAGATGTGGCTCAGTGGCCGAATGTGTGCTTGGCACATGCAGGACCCCGAGACAAAGCCTAGCATGCCACATGAAAAGAGAAGGAAAAGAAAATGCACAGAATGGACCTATGAATTAGGACTGGAAGGAAGGAAAATTGCCCGTTTCTCCTACATAAGCATGTGTGTTGGAAGTTGTGAGGGAGTGGGGAGCAGTGGTCAGGGATGAGGGTGAGATCGGAACTAATTCTAGGTGGCAGGGGAACTGGGTAAGAGGAGGCCACCAGCATAAGTGGCCAGTGACTTTTAGGAACTGTTTTAAAGAGATGGGTTTGGCTTTTATTGAGGGCTTGGCATCTGCCCTGCCTCTGCCTGCAGCACCTCCGGCAGCACCTCCTCAGAAGGGTGAGAGGCGGGCTCCCCTGCATCAGAAGACGATTCCAGAGGGAGATCT
The DNA here is from genome assembly GCA_964023405.1 of Apodemus agrarius. Classification (NCBI taxonomy): domain Eukaryota; kingdom Metazoa; phylum Chordata; class Mammalia; order Rodentia; family Muridae; genus Apodemus; species Apodemus agrarius. The sequence continues at coordinate 66,228,695 of OZ030018.1, forward strand.
GACACTAAGAGCCTTCTTTGAAGAGAAAATAATAGAAGCCGGGGGGAGCAGAAAAGATCTCTGAAGATGGGAGCAGTTAGCAAGGCCAAGGAAACCGTGCCAGTTATACAAAGAAAGGCGGGGCTTGGGAGGGATTGGCCCACACTGGTTTACCTTCCTGAGTAGTGAGGAGCCCAGCACTGACAGTCATTAGAACTGAGGCTCTCAGGGGTAAAAGCCTCAAAGGGCCAGGGATGCTGGTGGAGGTGGAGTCGTGGAACTGCTGCAGGTTTGGGATTGGGGAGCACATAGAATCCTTGCAGACAAAGCTAAGCAAGCAGGAAGTCCAGGATAAAATCTAATGACAGGGAAAGACAGGTGTATGGGGTGAGATCAAGGAGATGCTTGGGGAAAATGAGAGACTTGTCATTCTTAATTGAGATTCTCTCCTCTCAGATGACTCTAGCTTGTGTCCAGTAGACATAAAACTATCCAACAGGGGGATCATCACATCTGTGTTTTGTCTTAAAAAGCCTGTACCTCCTTTGGCTTTTTTTCCCTGCCACTTAATCCACCAGCCAGGTCCCCCAGCCTCTGGCAGTTAAGGTCGAGAGCATAGTTAGCCCTAATCAGAAACCATAAAGCAAGCGAGATGCCTGTCTCCTAAAAGCCACAGCAAATAGCAAAATGTTCCTGCTTGGAGCTCATCCTTGCCTGCAGGGCTCTGCTGCTTTGGTGGAGTAACTGTGGAATGGTGGTGGGGACAGGAGAGCTCATTCTTCAGGCCTTCTATCAGAATCCTTTTCAAACTGATCACTAACGTTTCAGATTGTGCATTGCCAGCTGAGATGTGTGTTACATGTGTTTGGGGGGGAAAGTGCTTATTTAACGTGTAAAGTGCTGCATCGGTAGTCATGGAAAGCACAGTGCTGAGCAACTTTATGGTCAAATTTGAAAAAGAGATTAAAGGGCCAATCAGTGACAAGGCTTCTATATAGCTTCTGTTTCTCTCCTATGAGAACTGAAATAGCCTTACAATCTAGGGTAACGGGGTAGAAAGTTAAGAATGGGGTCAGAAGTTGGGGGCCTGGGAGATGAATGGCATGTGATTTCCTTTGTGTAAATGTGCCTTAAAGACAGTAATGTATTAATCGCCGTGACCAGTGGATCAGTCATTTAAAGCTCTTTAACTTCTCTGCATCTTTCCAACCACGCCTCACTCCACCCCTCCCATACCACACCTGGGCTGCTCCCACGGACCTCTCTCTCCTCCCCTCGTGCCCAGTCCCTCTTTCATGCCACTTCCTTGCAGAAGACGCACCAGAGCGCCCTGCAGGTACAGCAGAAGGCAGAGGCACTGCTCCAGGCCGGCCACTATGACGCCGACGCCATCCGGGAATGTGCCGAGAAGGTGGCCCTCCACTGGCAACAGCTCATGCTAAAGATGGAGGACCGGCTGAAACTCGTCAATGCCTCTGTGGCCTTTTACAAGACCTCTGAGCAGGTGAGAGGGAAGTCTGGGGACATGAGCGGAAGATGGAAGAGGCTGGTTTCTGCCTCAAATTATATAGTATCAGAAGCCAGGCATGTTGGTACTAACCTGTGAGAATAAAAGAATGACTTATAGAAACACTACCATTGGCCTTCTTATCTTTTTTTCCTTTATAGCTAGGAACTGTGTGATTTTCCTTTTCATACATTTCTCAAACTCATCAGATCAGTATGGAGGTGTTGAAGTAGAAATCATGTGTGTTGAATAGGCAATAAATCAGTCAGCCATTGTCAGAATCATGCTGTGTGACAAACTGCCCCCACACTTGATGATATAAATCAGCATTTGTTTTCCATTAAGAGCCTAGGGTCCCGCTGATTTCCCTGAACTTGTTATCTCTAGACTCCAAACTACCTCCAGCTTGTTCATGTGTCTCTCATGCTCCCCGATCAGCAGCTACTAAAAATGCATTCAGAGTCAAAAGAGCCCAGAATCTACTGTACAAGACCTCTTCGAGTCTTTGATTCTATCCTGTGGTGGAACAGGTCTCAAGTGTCTTAGTCTTGACATTTCTGCATGTTTTGTTATCTATTTCATCTCAAGACAAGAGCTTGCATGCATGCCTTGTGTCTTGCATTAAAAGAAGAAGGAAAGGTGGGAGCTAGACAAGTCACCTTTTGATTGGGGACAGACTTCTTGCGACATGGCAAGCATGAGGAGGGGGTTCTGCCTGAGTCATCGTTCAGCTGAGTCCATAACTCAGTGAACATTCTGTCCAAAAACCACATCCTTGGGCAAGGATGTAGTTGTTCAGTTAGTAGAGTGCTTAACCAGCATGCATAAAGCCCTTGAGCAGAATTTCAGGGTCACTTTTAGCTACTTAACAAATTCAAGACCAACCTGGGCTTGATGAGACCCTGTCTCAAAAACAGACATACTCTTTACCAAGAAGAGTGACTTTTTCAGAGAAGGCCAAGATGGTTATAGCTACTGTCCCAACTCTGTGCCCAACAAGTACCCAAAGCTGTTGAAGGAAAGTGAAGGAATTCAGGGTTCTGCTCTCTGGGTGGGTGGGTGGGTGGTTGGTTGGTTGGTTGGTTGGTTGGTTGGTTGGTTTTGACACGCTAGGGGTAGGAGCTTTCTTCCTAGGCATGTGAGGCAAGTGCCTGCTGAGTTTTTCTTTCCTGTACCCTCCATGCACTGATACAGGCTGCCATGAGACTCCCACTGCAACATTCAACCTAACTCTCTTTGTGGACTCTCCCTGATGCTCTGTTTTCTTCTGAGGTCACTTATAAGGTCCCTCAGCATGGTCTCTGAATTTTTATAACTTTAAAAAAATTATGTTTTTGAAGTTAACTCAAATGTATTCTCCCTCAGAAAGAAATGTGATTTTATAATAAAGATGGATGTTAAAGATGTCACTGCCTTATGGTAGGATGTTAAACATCTGTCCCCAGGGGAGTTGAAAGATGACTTTCATTTATAGCCCATAAATCACATAAGGGAGGTAGCTTTTCATTTCACCACTGCTTGAGGCTCCTGATTGACAGACCAATACAGATGCTGAGGCAAGCCATCAAGTATCTTCTCTAAGCCTGGTCTACATGATTCATAATTATCATGAGGTTACAAAAATATAGAGCTATATTATATAATATATATACATACATGCATATGAATGTGTTGAGATATATCTAGTGTGTGTATGTGTATATAATATATATCATATGTGTTATGCACGTATGATATATGTTACATATATGTATGTGATATATATATCACTGTGTGTATGTATGTATATGTCTGTGTATATATATCACTTTAAAGTCCCTAAATATCCAGCCTACTTTTTCATCTCTCACTCTTCTTCATGATCTTGAGTGATATTATCAACCCCTGTAGCTTCAGCCTTTAGCCATCAGCTATAAAGTGACAATTCCGCAATCTCCACCTCCAGTCACAAGGTTCTCAGAATATCTGTTCAGAATATCCTGGGAGTGGCAGCTGCTCTAAGTCTCCAGGCTGGACCTCACTGCAGTATGTAAAGTTCTGCTGCAGAAGTCTGCAGAGAACACCCGCTGAGCAGGTCACTGAACGAGCCTCTTCTCCCATGGTTCCCCAGGTGTGCAGCGTTCTGGAGAGCTTGGAGCAGGAGTACCGGAGAGACGAGGACTGGTGTGGCGGGAGAGACAAGCTGGGGCCGGCGGCAGAGATGGACCATGTCATTCCACTCCTCAGCAAGCACCTGGAGCAGAAGGAGGCCTTCCTGAAGGTCAGGGTACACAGCCACCCGGGCCTCAGACCCAGCCTGGCCCTCACCTCTCACCAGCACCCACCTGCATCGAGGCTCTCCTCTGCCTGCCTCTTATGTAGAGAGGGAAGGGGCTGAACACAGAGCCCCTGGTCAATGTGTAAAGCCATAAACTAAATCTTACACCTTCATTTCTTTCTTGGCACTTTTGGTTTGATTGGGTGGAGCATACATCATTATTGCCATTGCAGTGTTAGAACACTCCAAGATCACATGGTTATGGTCGCTTATATTCAGTTTATAAAAAATAATTTATTGTTTCTTTTATAGTGCTAGGGTTTGAACACAGGATCTCATGCTGTCAGGCTAACACTATCATTGAACAATAAATTTAGATACTATTTATCAATCTAGCAATTTTTAATTAATAATAAATATCACAATGTTTATTCTCCTATAGGAAAGCAGAAACACGTTTCCTGGGGGTTTCTGATAGGGTCCTAGTGTCTCAGGGAGGGAAACCAGCCCTGGTCCATATGGACTTTGAGTAGCAAGGGAAGTCCTTCTGAAAGTCTCCTGCAGCAGGCTTCCCGGGTCAGGCTGGCTCACAGACTCCACTCACCCCAAAACTTTCATGTTCTTCTGCTGGGGTTTCTCAAAGAGAATTTGTGTTCCCTGACATGCCACCACTGAAGTTCTGCTTCTATAACTAGCCGCCTTTTTTATTAGAGCTCTTCTCCTCTTGACCGCCAAATCTTTCTGTCCCTTGCTTAAGATCCCCCTCCCCCTTATAGACCCTCCTTCCTACTGTCTTGTGTCTGCACAAGTGTCAGTCAGAACCCCGAATAAACAGATGAAACTAATACAGATAGGTAGGAATTTTCCCACACAGAGCTTAAAATATTTAAAAGTTTCTATGTTACAAAACAAAATTGAAAATAATTGAAGGAGCACGGGAAGGGTTTAAAGTAGAGTTATACAAGTGTTCTCGGGACCGGGACGGCTTGGGAGGTGGGAGGAGTAGCTGCTGTGTGAGCACGGGGACCTTCTGTGGCAAGCATGAGGTCCTTCTGTGTGAGCACGGGGACCTTCTGTGCGAGCATGGGGACCTGCTCTGCGAGCACAGGGACTTTCTGTGAGAGCACGGGGGACCTTCTGTGAGAGCACAAGGTCCTTCTGTGTGAGCACGGGGACCTTCTGTGAGAGCACGGGGGACCTTCTGTGAGAGCATGGGGACCTTCTGTGTGACCTTCTGTGCGAGCATGGGGACCTTCTGTGAGAGCATGGGGACCTTCTGTGTGACCTTCTGTGCGAGCATGGGGACCTTCTGTGCGAGCACAAGGACCTTCTGTGCAAGCACGAGGACCTGGGTGTGGATCCCCAGCACCTGTGTAGAGAGCCAGTCACAGCCTCACGTGTTGCGTGTCCCAAGCACCATTGAGGACAGAGAAGCAGGGTCCCTGGGCCGTGCTGGCTGCCAGCCTCGCTCTGGTTCTCTTAGAGATACTGTCTCAAGAGGGCAAGGGTGACAGTGGGTGAACAGGACACCCAACCTCCTCCCCTGGCCTCCTCACATGCAAGTATGGACATGTACACCCCACACACCTGCACAGCCCGCCACACATCCATCCCACATCCTCACGCACAGAGAGGAAAAGTAAAGATTATTTCTTCATAAACTTGAATGACTCTTTTAAAGGAGAAAGGAAAACCATCTGGGCTGATGTTTTTCCGTATATTCCTAAGGAAAAAAACCTCCCCATGACTGTGGTAATTCTCTGACCAACAGATGGTGTGCCGCTTTCTGCTTATCATTTATTGATTCATCTAGAGCCTCGGACACTCACTAATGGCTCTCAGGTCATTAACCTGTGAGTTCCTGGGCCCATCAACTGGCTTTAACCAGATCCAGCTTTGTTGCTACTTTTTATGTAATCATGAAAGCATATAATTTAAATTTATATTTATTATATAATGATCATAATTATATAATTTATATGGTCAAAAGATAGATAGAAGATTTTAAAATTTAACTTCATCTAGAGATCATTTAACTTATTATTCATTGATTTATTAATATATATTAAATTGCTAATTTAATATACATTAAATATATTAATATATACTAGTTTTACAGTTATGGAAAAACTGATTTTTAGAGAAATTCATAAATTATATGGGCTTAAGAGACATTAGAAATACTCCACCAGCATATCTGGATTCCAGATCTGATTCCAGCAGTTTCCTGCTGCTCTTCCCAGACCTCAGTCCTGTTCATCACCAGGAGACCTCGGCCTGTCCTCTCCGCCAGCCCCTGCTGGTGGGAGCCTTCAGGGGCTCTGATTCTTTTATGGAGGTTGATATTTCTCAACAAAAGAGTTCTTGTTAGTGTTATTTGAGTAAGGGGAGCGTGATTGGCAATCAAATAAATTTGAAAACTGTTGGCAATTTAAGTTTAGATTTAGAATTATGTTGTCAGGTGTGTTTGCTAAATGTGATTTGCTGAAGCGGGTTTCTATTTCCTGGGTTCTCAACGGTAAGAGACGTTCTTGTAAAAGAAGAAAGCCAGCCTGGGTGTAACCATTATCAATAATGCGCAGTCAGCATAGTGACGAGTCAACTGCTTTCTGATTTCAACCTGAAACGGAAAAGCCCTAGGTTAAAGGAGAGCTCAGAGTCTGAGCCTTCTAAGTTGGAATTAGCATCCCGTGAACCAGAAGTGACCTCCAGAACGGCTCTCCTCCTGGATCCCTTTAGTATCCCCATCACCATAAGTCCTTAATGCTTCTAAAAAGGCACCTCATGGCGTGTCTTGAGTTCCACATGTGGGCTAGAGACAGAGCCTCACGTCTTTGTTTCTCTTAGGCCTGCACTCTGGCACGGCGGAACGCAGAGGTGTTCCTCAAGTACATCCACAGGAACAATGTGAGCATGCCCAGCGTTGCCAGCCACACCAGGGGCCCTGAACAGCAAGTAAAAGGTGAGTTCGAGGCCTGCCGGGCCACAGTTGGCTTCAGCTGCATGAGTGAAAGGCCCCCTCTCCTCACAACAGGCTGTGTATCTGGGTCTCCCATCCTCTCAGGCTCTCCAGGGCTTCTCCCTTAAGAAACAGTCTGGTGTGGAGTTAAACTGGCCCTGGTGATCCACAGTCTCTTATCATGCTGAAAAATTTCCCCAAGTTGTTGAGGGTTTTTTGTTTTTTTGTTTTGGGGTTTTTGGGGGGTTTTGGGGGTTTTTCGTTTGTTTGTTTTGTTTTTCATTTTTTTTTTATTTTTTTTTAAAGAATTTTTTTTATTGTATATATTCTATATTTACAATTCATTTCCCTTTTTCTGGTTCCCCACCCCCAAAGGTCCCACATGTCCTTTTCCCTCCCCCTGCTCCCGCATCCACCCCCTCCCACTTTACTGTTCTTGTACTCTCCCACAATGATGTTTTGGTCCATTCTAGCACCAGTGTCCACTCCTTTCTTCTTGTGAGACATCACTTGATATGTGATTTGTGTCTTTGGTGTTCTAAGCTTCTAGGCTAATATCCACTTATCAGTGACTGTATACCATGGGTATTCTTTTGGGACTGGGTCACCTCACTTAGTATGACATTCTCCAGCTCCATCCATTTCTCTAAGAATTTCATGAATTCATTGTTTCTAATGGCTGTATAGTACTCCATTGTGTATATATACCACATTTTTTGTATCCATTCTTCTGTTGAGGGACATCTGGGTTCTTTCCAGCTTCTGGCTATTATATATAAAGCTGCTATGAACATAGTGGAGCATGTATCCTTATTGCATGCTGGTGAATCTTCTGGGTATATTCCCAGGAGTGGTATGGCTGGGTCCTCCGGAAGTATCACGCCCAGTTTTCTGAGGAACCGCCATACTGATTTCCAGAGTGGTTGTACCAGCTTGCATTCCCACCAGCAGTGGAGGAGTGTTCCTCTTTCTCCACATCCTCGCCAACACCTGATGTCTTCTGAGTTTTTAATCTTAGCCATTCTGACTGGTGTGAGGTGAAATCTCAGGGTTGTTTTAATTTGCATTTCCCTAATGACTAGTGATGTTGAACATTTTTTAAGGTGTTTCTCAGCCATCCGAATTTCTTCAGGTGAAAAGACTCTGTTTAGCTCTGTACCCCATTTTTGGATAGGGTTATTTGGTTTTCTGGGGTCTAACCTCTTGAGTTCTTTGTATACATTGGAGATTAGCCCTCTGTCGGATGTGGGGTTGGTGAAGATTTTTTCCCAATTTGTTGGTTGCCGATTTATCCTTTTGACAGTGTCTTTTGCCTTACAGAAACTTTGTAGTTTTATGAGGTCCCATTTGTCTATTCTTGCTCTTAGAGCATAAGCAATTGGTGTTCTGTTCAGGAATTTTTCCCCTGAGCCAATGTCCTCAAGGGTCTTCCCCAGTTTCTTTTCTATTTATATTCAAGTCTTGGGCCACACTGCTTAGTAAAAAGGTTGTCTAAACATTTGCTACTCAAATCATGGTGTCCACTTCAGCAGCATTGATATAATTTGAACACTAATACAAATGGAATTTCAGACTAACTCAGATCTACAGAGGCAGAACCTGTATTCTATATGCAGATACAATTTACAGAACTACTATTCTAGGTCATCTTTATTATCTCTTTGAATTCCATGAAGTCTGTGAGTATATGAAAAACAGCATATATCCTTTAAAATTGCTTATTGTCTGACCACATTTGGCCAGACATTATCATTTTGTTCTTTCAATGTTCATTCTTGCCATACAGAAATTAGCCTTGGTGTAGGAAATCATGTGTGTGTGTGTGTGTGTGTGTGTGTGTGTGTGTATGTGTGTATGTATGTATGTATATGTGTGTGTGTGTGTGTGTAAAACATACATATATGTATACATACATATATACATCCTCTTGTCCAGTTAGAAAAATCATAGCCCTGGCAAATAAGGCCAGGGAGAAGACCTGAACTGACTTGCAATGAGGGGTGAGCCTGGCTTAGAGACACCATGGTCAGAGTGCGGATCAGTGAGCTGCTTTAGGTAGAGTTCCTTTCCTTGCCCAGATAACCCAAGAGTTGGGGTGATCCAAATCACTGGAAAGAATTAAACAGGAAGAGAAAACTGAGCTCCTTTCCCACATGTTACTTTGCCTTTGAATGAGGCTCAGTGGGTGGCTGATTCCATATCAGAGCATATGTTCTGACTTGTGCAGGTGGCAGCTTGGGCGAGGCCAACCACTGAGAGACCACATTCACACCCACACTGTATGTGGGACAGGCACCCAGAGGAGGCTGGATATACCTCCATCTGCAAAAGCTCCAGGCAGTAGGAGTAATGGCACCTAAAACTCTCCAGAACTTCCCATGATCTGGATTGGTTATGTTGGTTTCCTAAAGGTGCAGCGAGCAGAGAGCCCAGACCATAAGACACAGACACAAAGGAAACGAGGGCTTATTTGACCCTTGCCGTGTAGATGCAGACACTGGAGGTGAGACCAGCTATGTCCCTGCCATCTGCTGCCTGAATCCAAAGCCAGTGCCACTTATATTTGGGTTTTAATATACTAACAACCAAAATTTCCACTGTGGCTCACCATCAGCATCTACCATCCAGGTGATGGCATGTTGCAGCCATCAACATCAGTAGCCATGGCTAAGCTCAGCAATGCAGCTGTTGGATGTTGGCTCCAGATGTTAGCTAAGGTTCTTGTCTGTTCATTCTGAGCTCCAAGTCCAGAGGGCAGTGTCTACCCAAGAGTAGCCATGGTGCAACAAGGAAGCAAGGGACAGGTCAAGTCTACAGACACAATTCCAGCTCCTGTTTGTGTCATATCAGCTAACAGGCTCTTTGTCAGAGAAAGTCACTTGGCTGAGCTAGAGGTCAGAGGTCAGTCTGAGAATGAAAAAGTACACTTGACCACTCTGGGAAGGAGGGGAAACTTCCATGCTGAATACATGGATAGCGAGTGAGCCACGGGCCATGAAGTGTCTTAGCTTAAAGGAGCATGGGCGGAGTCCATCCTTACAGTCAAGCTTAAAGGAGCATGGGCGGAGTCCATCCTTACAGTCAAGTTTAAAGGGACATGGGCGGAGTCCATTCTTACAGTCAAGCTTAAAGGGACATGGGCGGAGTCCATTCTTACAGTCAAGCTTAAAGGGGCGTGGGCAAAGTCCATCCTTAAGTCAAATTTCCAGGCCCAGAGCAGTGAGGGGAACTATAAAATAAATAAAAATCAACAAAAATTAGAAAATCCAAACACTGAAGTTCAGGTTGTGCTATCTCAGTAAAGTACCATGATGTGAACTTTATATCCCCTGGGGACTAGGAGACCAAGGGTGGCTAAGAGTGTGGTCTCAGGTCAAAGGGTCTGGTATAACTCCAAACTCCTCCCTATCTGAATGCATCTGCCTGGGTTTCAGGCCTTCCCTCTTTTTCCTCACCTGCAAAGTGGAAACAGTCATAATACACGCATGAGTATTATGAAAATGTGCCTGACACACAGTGAATGCTTAGTAAACATGGTTATCTATACTCTCATTACTAAATATTTTATCAAACATACTTAATACTGTATATTTAATAGTTTTCAGAAAACAAGAAGCAGATATAAAACAAAATAAATTTGCTGTGCTGGGTGGTGGTAGAGCACACCTTTAATCCCAGCACTTGGGAGGCAGAGGCAGGCAGATTTCTGAGTTCGAGGCCAGCCTGGTCTACAGAGTGAGTTCCAGGACAGTCAGGACTACACAGAGAAACCCTGTCTCAAAAAACAAAATTAATTAATTAATTAATTAATTAGCTTGCTTCAGACATAGAGCGTACTACTTAAGACATTCAAGAAATCAATCAAGGTCCCCAGACAGTGTTCAGAGCACTGAGGAGACAGGCAGCATGCACTGGATACTCCCCACGGCTCCCTGGTCGTACTAAATGCCTCACATATATTCTCAAATACAGTATCATTTGGGAGACGTAAGAAGAGCTTTCAGCCTTCTTTAGGATCAGATTGAAACCTGTGTGGCGTTTGGGCCTAAGATGATATGAAGCCCTGTTCCCGCCCAGCTTCCACCCACCATCTGCCCAGAAGCTTCTAACAGTGGCTCTGCTGTTAAAGTGCCTCATGGTTGACTCTGTGCCGGGCTGAGACTGCAGCTCGTTCTGTGGGCCATCCAAATGTCTTCGTGTCCTTCTCGCTGCCGCCATATCCTGCCTCTCCTCCAGAAGCTCCTCGGGAATATCCAGGAGTCCCTGCTGAGGCCCTCCCATGCTTGCTAGGCTCCAGACTGCCTGTGTCAGTTGTTGTCTTTGGGGTTCCCGTTCCAAACTCTCTTACCATAAGGATTGACTGTTGTGAAGAGAATCCAGGGTCCCTGGAGTATACCGACAGAATCCTCAGAAACAGGTCGTTACCAAGCACTTCCTGCTCCTGGTCCCTTCTGGGGAGTTGGATCTATCTCTAGCTTTGATTCACTTTTTTTCTGATCCTTTATTGGTCCTAAAGGGAGGCTTACCAGTCCTCTTGGTAATGGGACTGAAGTAGTTGGGACTTTGCTTGGAGCCTTCCCATGATGCTACTCACCTGCTCTACCCGCAGCCATCTTGAGTGAGCTCTTGCAGAGGGAGAACCGTGTCCTGCACTTCTGGACCTTGAAGAAGCGGCGGTTAGACCAGTGTCAGCAATATGTGGTGTTTGAGCGCAGTGCTAAGCAGGTATGTGCAGAATTCCCCTGCGCTTTGCCTCACCGCTGATGAGTGTGCAGAGAAGCACACTGGCAGGCAGAGTTAAGCCAGGGGTGTGGAGGTGACAGGGTAAGGGAGATCAGGCTTCCCCTTGTCCATAATTTAGATTTTCTACCATCTAGTCCTGAGTTTGACACCAGGAGATATGATGGGCTGCACTGGTATTCACTGGGTCTGACCTATAATACACCCCTGTGTATATACAGCTACTCAACTCACTGGGTCTGACCTGTGATAGCCCCCAGTGTATACATACTGAGTCTGATATATGATAGCCTACAATCTACTGCTTAGGGGTAAGCTGTCCCAAGTCAAAGGAGAGCCTCTATAAATTAAAAAAAAAAGTCAAAACCAGAAAACCAAAGCTCCTTCAGAGCTACACACCTACCACCCTGTCACGTTTCCTGGGTCCCAAACACAAGCATTCCTCCCAGTGTGGCATGTTTTCCCTCTGAGACTAGTGGTGGTTTCCTCCCACAGGCACTAGACTGGATCCAAGAAACAGGAGAATATTACCTCTCAACACATACCTCCACCGGAGAGACCACGGAGGAGACTCAGGAGCTGCTGAAAGAATATGGAGAATTCAGGGTGCCTGCCAAGGTAGGAAGTGTCCCAGCCCCCTCCCTTCCCATTATGGAAACAAGAGTGGGCTCTCTGTATAGAACTGTGTAGTCTGAGCGGCACACGAAAGCCTGTATGGGATTGTCTCCTTTGGAACCTAAGTTCTCCCCAAATTACATCTCCAAACAGGAAATCGGTTGCTAATACACCTACCTCATCATCATGCCCCAGATTCTGGGGTCTCCTTTGTTTCTCAGAGCTGATAAGAGGAAAGGTCATACTCATGTGAAACTACACATACATTGTAGACATCTTCCAGGAGTAGCCAGCCTGATGACATGTGACATGTAGTCATCTACAAATGCATTGGGCTACATGATGTCTCTCTAGGGATGCATGTGGCCTGAGTACTGCAGGTTAGTCATACCCAAAGACATACCTAAATTCTACATATAGCTATATATTCTTGAAATTGGAATGTCTTGGGAGTTGTACCTCATGGGATGGAACAGAAACTCAGGAGCTGATGAAAACTTGGGGTGCCTGCCAAATAGCACGCACCATCCTCTCAGCACCCTGCTCTGGCCGCCTTCATGTAAGGGAAGCAGAAGGTGCTGTCCTCAGAACTATGTGTTGGGAAGCCACTAAGGACAGGCTCCTAAAGCGGGTGACTTTCCAGTTTCCAGACCTATTTCCATTTGTCCCCAGACATGCAAGTGACCAGGTTAGGTCTCTAAAGAGCAAACTGTACACACCTTCACAAGCTCGTTACACTGAGGTAGCAGGATGGGGGGGAGGGAGAGAAAGCTGATTTTTCTAAATCAGTTTTCACAGTCAGCATTTGACTCAAGGACCCTTGTTTTGAATGAGAAGTTAAGATATAGTAGACCTCTCTTTGTAGTACCCTGTGTATCTGCCTGCTTTCTGTGGGATCCCTTACACACACACACACACACACACACACACACACACACACACAGAAGATGCTCTTTTCAGGGTGAAAGCTGTATGTTTGGTGGCCAAGGAGGAGAACACACTAATCCTGTCTTCTGCAGAGACCCTTCTTTCTAGTTTTGCTTTCCAGTCCATTGCCACCTCTTCTGTGGTTTCTTCTCCTTGCTAAATACCTTGGGGTCCTCCCCACCCACCCACCCACCCCCACCCACCCCCACCCCCTGCTGTGCTCAGCCCTCATCTGTATAGCTTTCTGGGAGCTGGCACAAGTCCTGTTTTCTCCGGGAGTCTCTGTGCAGGGCTATCTCCTATGTTAGCCTGAATATCTCAAGGAGTCTCTGTGCAGGGCTATCTCCTATGTTAGCCTGAATATCTCAAGGAGTCTCTGTGCAGGGCTATCTCCTATGTTAGCCTGACTATCTCCAGGAGTCTCTGTGCAGGGCTATCTCCTATGTTAGCCTGACTATCTCCAGGAGTCTCTGTGCAGGGCTATCTCCTATGTTAGCCTGACTATCTCAAGGAGTCTGTGTGCAGGGCTATCTCCTATGTTAGCCTGACTATCTCCAGGAGTCTCTGTGCAGGGCTATCTCCTATGTTAGCCTGACTATCTCCAGGAGTCTGTGTGCAGGGACCTCTCCTACAGCATCCCTGAAGACAAGGACCACCTTGATTTACGTGGTGCTCCCCAGGCACAGCTAATGTATGGAAGGGAGGCACCTTGATTTACGTGGTGCTCCCCAGGCACAGCTAATGTATGGAAGGGAGGTCGCAAACATACATGAACATTAGGAGTGTTGCATAGATTTCAGAACTGTGACACTCAAGTCTATGTTAATATGGCTTTTCTAGCTTGGCTCTCTGTTTCCTGTCTTCCACCCAGCTGAGCTATATCTGTTAGTAGTTTCTGTGTTCCCTTATAGCATGATCTCCATCTCATAGCCATTGGTGTCAGGATATGTACTGGGTATTCCTCAACTCCAATAAGGAGTCTCTGACTGAAGCCTCCTGCCCCACCTCAACCCAACTCCCCACTCCCCAGAGACAAACTTAACCAATCAGCTCTGGCTTCTAGTCTTTATAACCAGTGAAGTGAACTTGGTGTGGAGAGCAAACTGACCTTGAGTGACAGAGGCAATCTGACGGCCCTCACACCTTCGTAGTCTAGTAGAATTATTATACCCTGCTTCAAAAACAAGATCAAGGTGAAAAAAACACTGAATATAGGAAGGCAATTTTATATCAAACCCCTCAAATGTAAGAAAGATGAGACAGATTTGGTGAATATAAGAACACACAATTGCACATTGTGGTGTGCCTATAAAGCAATCTAGTTAGAAGAATACAAATGATACTTTTTGTTGTTTCAAAAATTATAGGGGAAAAAGCACTTGATGATAGGGAAGCTGAACTTCTCAGTATCTAACAGAACTCTGTTTTTTTCTCAAAACAATGTGGTTTTTAGATTTTTTTCTTTTTTAGTACATTCAGGAGCTCATATAATCATTTCCACAGCTGAGTTCCAGAAACCCCACATGCATTAGGAGTAATTCCTCCCTCCCTTCTCCCCTCAGGCCTATGCCCACGCTGTACATTTCACATCAACAGAATCATTTGATATGGAATCCTCCATGTCTGGCTTCTTTCCCTTAGTGTAATGTTTTCTGTATTCGCCTCTGCTTTAATATGTCAGCGTGTCATCTCTTTTGATGACCGAATTTATTTCATTATGCAGATCTAGCTCTATCATTTATCCGATGGATGCTTACTTCCTGTTTATCACATGACTGATGTTTGGTTTGGAGGTTGTATGGATAATGTTATCATTAACACTGCGTACAAGCCTTGGGTGTGCCTGTTCTTTCGGTCCTCTTGTGTGTATGGATGGGTGTGCAGTGGCTGGGTCATCCTGTGCCTCTCTGTTTAATTGTGAGGGTCTTCCGATTCTGCAGCAGCTCTTACCTGCAGTGTCTGCAGCTTCCAGCGGCCCCAGATACTTAGAAGCACTAAGCTCCTGTCTGTCTGAAGGAGCTTGAGAGAGGGGGAGTTCCACTGTAACCAACGCTGCTCAAATCTCAGCGCTCACGTGGCCCTCCTGTTTCTACCTCCAAAGTGCTCCAGAGTGTTCCTACTAGTTACCTTGCCTGCCTTTTGTGTTTTATCTTCTACTCTGCAACCCACCGACCACCCCCCACATGACCCCTGTCTTTGTAGTTTAGATCTCCAGAGAAATACCCTCAGCTGAGTCACTATGCTGACAGGGTCCCTCTGTAAACAGACATTTTGAAAGCCAAGACATCTGAGAAGCGATTGCCCACACTGAGAGGCTGCCCTTGTAGGACAAGCTTTGATCTTATCAGCTGCAGGCAGGAACATGACAGGTCACATGGTTTCATATTGTAGTCTGGGGTTGGGGGGGGTGGCACGGTCATGGTTAGTGCCCCACTGGGCTGACTGGTCTAGCGGTGCTCACCCGGCAGTGAGCTAAAGCTAAAGACAGAGCTACGACACCAGATGGCGCTAGCCAGGGAGGATGGACAGATGAGAAAGGTGGACGGTTGAGCTCTCAGGCACACTGAAGAGGACACATACGTGACTGTTCCAGACACATGCCGAAATAGAGGCCTGTACACGGAACTGTGGGAGTATGCCCACCCGTCTGCAGGGAGGACTACCTGCCTGAGGGGAGGAGGCATAGGAGCCGTCCCCACCCACCACGTATGCGGATGACATTGATCACGGCTGTGGCTCAGCAGTGGAGAACCTCAGAGATGGACTCCTGCAAGGACAGGCAGGGCCAGGTGGGGGAGAGCTTGACCACACTGTCTGCTGACTCTTCACTCCCGGCCTCTGTGAGGACATAGAGAAATCTCAGTCATAACCTCAGTCACAGACTTTCTCCTTATTGATCCCAGTCAGCTTCGATGCCTTCTGGTCCAGGTTCCTCTAGTGGACTAGCCACTGCCTGTCTGAGGACACTGTCTTCAGTCAAGTCACATGACCAGGAGCAGGAAATAGTGACTTCCAAGACTTATATAGAAAGGGGTTCTAGATTATTAAAACAAAAATTAAACACTTTTAAGAAAATAACAAATTCTTTTTTAAAAAAATGCCCTGCAGGAAAAAAAGTAAAACCCTGAGAGAAATGACATGCAAGTCTTTGGAGTCCCAGGTCTCTTGTCTTAGTCAGTTCCTGGCATGGGTACTCTTGCTGTTTTGGGGGTGGAGGGATATTCCTCTAAGCCTTACACCCACCTCTTCTATTCAACCCCAAGCCCTTCCAGCCCTTGACTCTAGCCCTGGCCAGCCCACCATGCTGAAAGGGAAGAGACTGTGTTGTGCCCTGGCCGACATCAGGGAGAGCGCTCTGCCCCCGCTCTAGCATTACTCTCTTAGGAAGGGCCTGGAAAGGGGTGCACGGGGTAGTCAGAGCCGGCAGAGGCTGGAATGGTGGGGTAAAGAGAGGCCCTGCTGTCTTCTTGTAATAAATCAGTTGTTTGCTTAGATTCTTAATAAGAAGTTTGGACCACTAATTTGTCTGGGTAAATTCCATTTGCTAGCAAGAAAATGGATTGCATGCAGCTCAGGGACTGAGGAGTAGCTTTGATCCTTGGCAAAGCTTGCCAAGGAGAATGTCAACCTTGTGATGTTCTGTGGGCTCATCTTTCTCTTTCTGTGGTAAGGATCCCACCTTCCGTGTGTTTTGAGGCTGCTATCAATACATATCTTGAAGTAAAATCGGTGTGTTTGGGAATTTTACGCAGCTGGTATTAATTCTTATGGAAATGGCAATGACAGGGTTCTGGTGTTTTCTACACGGAGGGACTCGATTGAGGGGCAGGGTCCAGTTACAAGTAGCAAGCCGCTACAGCTGCAGAAGGAAAAGTGCCCTCTTGATCCCCTGGTATTCCGTAAGGATGCTGATGGTGTGCCTGCCCCACATACTGGCCAAAGGGCCTGGGCTAGGCTTGGCGGCTACGTGCATACCGTCCGCGGGATGATATCTGTGCATCCCACAAAGCTCAGCAGCATGGTCCCCGGCTTTCTCGTCAGTCCTGAACAGTTTTGTGACACTGGCTAGAATCTTCCACTTTTCAGTCTTGTACTTCCTCTGATGCTGGAACTTTCTGGAACACACAGCAGCTGGGGAGTATCTATCAGAACCAGGTCTCTCTCTCTCTCTCTCTCTCTCTCTCTCTCTCTCTCTCTCTCTCTCTCTCCCTTCCTCCCTCCCTTCCTCCCTCCCTTCCTTTCTCCCTCCTTCCCTCCCTCTCTCCCTCTCTCCCCCTCTCTCTCTCACTGGCTTTTTTCACCTTAGGGTCACCCTTCTCAGAGGTTACTGTGACCAGGTTTCCTTTCCATGGTGTCTGGCTTATCAACTTTTTCAATCTGCATCCATCTTGCAAGATGGGAAAGATCTGCTTTCTTTCAAACTGTGCCCCTCCTTTTTTTCCTTATATGATATTATTTAAATGCTATTTCCTTTTCCTTAAGATTTCCCAGGTATTTCTGATAAATTTTAGTTTCAAAATCCACACTTCTCTACTGAAAGGTGAGCAGGCGTTTGCTGTCCTCATCCTTCCGTTACCGTGTCTTACCCAGCAGGCCTTCCGTGCCTTCCCATACAGCTCTGCCTTCCTCTCCTCCACTGTAAAATCCCTCTGCTGTAACATACTTCTCACGTTGACATTCAATTACATGATGCCCCGAGCCGTCAACTATTTTGTATGAAAATCTTGTCCCCTCTGGAGACTTTAGATAGGGGAAAATGAATATTTTTTTTAATTTCTCCTTTTGTTTATCCCTGAAGCCCAACCCACAGCTCTCTACAGAGAACTGTAGACAGAGGAAATCCTGAACATGAAATTAACCCAACACACGTCAGACTTGTGACAGGTTAGCCCTGTAATATCTCCCTTGAACAGGCAGAAAGACAAAAACCAATCTCAGTAAAGCAGATAGGAGTCTTCCAGTCAGATTCATCAGATCCTAGCCAGTACACGCTTACAGACGCTGAGTGCCTGCCTGCCTTGGGTACAGAGAGGGGCTGGAACCAGGAAAGCGGGTCAGAGGCGAGCACTGCTGTCGTTATCGATGTGTGACCAGCTCTGAAAGCTCAACCTCCAGCTTTTGTAGCTGACTCCCAGAGACTCTGCCATCCCCCTACATGCTTCTTAAAGAGGTTTGAAGACCCACATGAGTCTTATATATGATGACAGCATGCCCTATGAGTTAATAAATAGCTATATTAATATGACATCTCACATCAATAGCAATGGCTAATGTTTCTGACTTAACTAATTGTGTGAACTTTTTGCATGTTCTGTAGACGTGAACAAATGCCTCTTACCTAGTTAAGGTACCATGACAGATCAGAGAAACATTTCCACCTACTAGGAACTCGCAGGGGTTACTTAAAGGAGCATGGGAAAATTACAAGCCACTGTACCACTGAAGGAAATGTCACTGCCCCCCCACAGCTGCTAGCTGCTTATGTATCTTTTGGAATTGCCATGGCCTTGCGAGAGCTTCCCCCCTAGTAACCTTTAACTGTCTATAAATCCTTAAGAAGGCTAGGCCTCAGAAGCCCTCCCTCTCCTCCATGATGGAAAGTCATTAGGCCCAGTTTTACACAGCTCTCCTTTAGGTGATCAGAGCTGCTGACCGTTCAAGAGGGTTGTGGCCATATCACACCTAGAAGAGAGTGTTCTACAGCGAAGTTTCTTACAGTGGCTCTAGTAAGCACCTACTGTGTACCAGGCATGTTCTAAACAGTAGGCATTGTTGGCCCATTAATGTTCTCAATAGCTTCATGAAGCAGGTGCTATTATTCCTATTTTGTGGATAAAGAAACTGACAGCACAGGAGATTTTAATAATTTGTTCTAGGCCACCCAAGAGGTGAGTAACAAAGTTGCCGTACAAACCAACATCCGCTGGGAAGTGCCGTGCAGAGCAGAGGGGGCTTGGGGCAAAGGGCCTGAGGGCGATGTGACCCAGTAATGTTAAGCCATCTCTTGGGGCAGCAAACAAAGGAGAAGGTGAAGCTTCTGATCCAGCTAGCAGACAGCTTTGTGGAAAAGGGCCACATCCACGCCACAGAGATACGGAAATGGGTGACCACCGTGGACAAGCACTACAGAGATTTCTCCCTGAGGATGGGGAAGTACCGGTACACCCTGGAGAAAGCCCTGGGAGTCAACACGGAGGTATGTATGAGGTCTGTCCACTGGAACTGCCTCCCTTCTCCTCCCCAGTGCCACTGGCTGCATCGCCACTGAGGGAGCATGGTCCCAAGGCAGTCTTCAGAGCTGCAGAGCCCACGAACCTTGTACATATTTAACAGGATTGGGGGCCTTATCGATTCATTCATCTCCCACCTCCTCCCCTCCCTCGCCCCCTCCCTCCCCTCCCTCCCCCTCCCTCCCCCCTCCCTCCCCCCTCCCCCACTGTGATTGATGTTCTATGTACTATACAGAATTGGCTGGCCGGAGCAAGGTCTATGAATATGAAGCAGTTAACTGTTGAGTAAACCCTTTCGTTTGCTTTCATCAGTACTAGCGTCTAACCAATTATGTTAATGGGCCAATGATTAGAGTCCCTCACATGTATATGAATGGTTTTCAGGAATAAGGGGCACAGTGTGTATAAAGGCTGTTTGACCTTTCAACTAAAGAAGGTGCTAAGTTCTTTGAAGCAAAGGAAGACCGGCTTTTAATCTCTTTTTTATAATAGAGGTCGGTAACCTATAAATTAAAAGCTAAATCCAGCCTGGCATTTAATCCTAGGATTTCCCACTCATGTCTTTAAACAGGCCCACACTCCGAAGCAGAGCAGCCTCAAGTAAAGTGGTCAACCCACTAAACCCTAAGGCGTATGTCTCCCCCAAGCCTGTGGGCTTTCTTCTGTGGGTTCCTTCACACGTAACACCAACGATGGCCTAATCGACCAGGGATGAGCAATTGCAAGGTTCAGTCACTGATCAGGAATTCTGTTTCTGTTTCCGAGGGAAACTGTCTATTTAAATATAGACATTTTATTTTCTCCTTACAAATGAGATATTTTTGGGTTTTTCCTGTGTTTCTGATTCCCATTTATTTTATGATGAAGACCCAATTCTTAGCTGACTCATGTTTAGATTTAATCAAGGCCAAATGCCTGGAAAACAGATACATGTCTGTAGATACAGATGATAGCACTAAATATTTGGCCAGAACATTCTACAGCTTTTTTACTTGAAAGTCAGAATTACCCTATGGAGAGACCTTGTGGGTAGGACCTTGAAGTATCGCCCATCTTGTCACCCACTTCCATTAGGTTGTTTTACCACTTCCCCGAGGTGACCTCTGTGACACTTCTCATGCAGGATAATAAGGACCTAGAGCTGGACATCATCCCAGCAAGCCTTTCAGATCGGGAGGTCAAGCTCCGGGACGCTAACCATGAGGTCAATGAAGAGAAACGGAAGTCAGCTCGGAAGAAAGAGTATGTGTGTGGGGGCGGGGAGGTGCTCTCACTGCAGCTAACAGGCTCTTCCTCAATTCTCCCTGATACCCATCCCTTGTGATGGCTTGATGAGTCATCTGGTCTACCTGCAGGTGTTGTGGTGGACATTGAGGAGATAGGCTCATTAGGGACTTCTTAGCCTCTCCATTCTCTACTGCATACATGTAGCAGGGACATCCTAGGGCATACCTACCCCTCAGACTATCAAATATTATTTCACAGTGTCAGAACTCAACAGTAACCAAACCAAACCACTCCACGTAATAGAAATCAGACCCAGGGAAGCTAAGCAACATTCCCCAAATGCCACAGTCAGCAGATAATAAATAGATGCAGAATTCTGACTCTTCGCATCTGACATCACATACACCATGTGTTTCTGTTACATCTCTCACTAGCTCCAAATTTCAAATAGCTTTGTGCTGCCCTCTGAATCAAGACTGGACTCCTCAGCATCTGGCCCCACCTGAGTCGGCCTCATTTCAGAGTTCTTTCCTGTTCAAGCAACACTTGGGACCCATTACTGTCCCTGACTCCCCGGCAGCAAGAACATTAGATGCAGTTGCTCATGCAGTGTTCCTGGCCCAGACCCTTCTCTTCTTGGTTTGATTCTTTCCTTCTCTCTCTTCTTCTTTCTGGTGTGTGTAGTTTCATTTGCTCCCTACTTTCACCACATTGATTCTCTAAAATCCAGCTTATATCATATGCCTCCACGAACCCTCACCTACATCCCCTGCTGCCATGTTCCATTCCTTTCTGAATATCTATATATTTTTTACTTATTCTGTGGTCATGTCTCACTAACCAGATTATAAACTATTTGGTGATAAGGAGTATTTTATGTTCTCTTGTATGAACCGTGGTTCCCAAAGTAACAGGAATTCCATAGTTGGCTAAGAGAAACTTATGGAATATTATTGGATATGGAAACTAAAACCTTAGGTGAGGGACAAGAAGGTACCTAAAATTACATAACAAATAAACCCCACAGATGAATATAGTGACATGTACTTATCATGCCAGCACTCAAGACATTAAGACTGGAAGATTGGCAGGTCAAGGCCAGTCTGAGCTATGTAATGAGACTGTCTGAAAAAGGGGGAGTTAAGAAAGGAGAGAGGGAGGGGAAAAGGAAGAAAGGAAGGACAGAAGAAGGACAGAAGGACAGAAGGAAGAAAGAAGGAAAGAAGGAAGGAAGTAAAATCAGCTGATAGCATTAGTTTTCTTACTCTAACTTTAGGGATGTGCTTGGTTCAGAAGAAAATAAGATGCTTCATGAGAGATTCCAACATCTCCCCTCCCCCATGCCCATATCTGGTTCAGATATTTGTAATTCAATCTCTGCCTGGAGAATAATATTTTAAATAGAAAGGAAGATGTATCTTGAAACTGACCTGAGAGTGAGCTGTAGGTGTGACAGGTAAAGTTGCTACATTTACTCCTATGTCTCAGTTGGCCCACATGGAGATGGGGCAGCTAAGAGAGATGCTAAGATTCGAACAGTATGGAGGAATCTGATGTTGCCTGAGATGTTGATAAACTGAATCCTATTTTTCTCAGAACAAGAATGGTTAGAGCCAAAATCCATTTAGAGAGCTGGGACTAATTTATCATTAGATTCCTGCTCTGTTCTCCAAGTTCAGCCAGCCCTCTATATTCATGAGTCCCACATCCTCCCATTTAACTATCCCTGGATTCTAAATATTCAGGGAAAATTATGCCTGTACAGAGCATTACAAACTACCGTGTCTTGTCATTATTTTCCAGACAGTATAATACAGCCACTATTTACATAGCACTTACATTGTCTTGGGTATTATAAGTAATCTAGAGGTTATGTAAACTGTATGGGGATGTGTAAAGTTATATGTAGATACTATGCCATTTCATAGGAGGGACTTGTGCAGCTGCCGTTTGGGGTATCACAGGGATCCTAGAACCAATCCACCGAGGCTACATTCTCTCTCAGTGAGTCGTGACTGCACCTAGGTACAACACGTTGCTCTTTTAGTTGGTTGCTTAGGAGGTGGTTGACTCATGTTGCACATTAATCAAGAGTTATAGGACCTTGAATATGGGAAGAATGAGCTATGACCACATTACACTATCTTCGTATTTTACTTTCTTTAAACTTGAGTTATAAAAATCACACATGCAGAGATCATGGAAGGAGCTTTATAAAGAATACTATATTCTGAGTAATACTAGAAAAAAATCAGTGTGTCTGGGATTAAGAAGTTAATTTTATCAAAATGGAAAAGAGATCATGGCTGACTTAAGACTGAAGAAACGAATGCTGCTCTACGAAGCAGAGTCTTCTGTGTAGGGTTGTATTGACTTGTAGAGCTGTGTAACACAGTCCTGCAGCTGGGTAACTTCAACAACAGAAATGTATATGTCCTGGAAGCCAGAGATCTAAAACCAAGGAAGCCAAAGGTTCCGTTCCCTCTGAGGTTAGAGTGGGAAAGATCTGCTTGAGGCCTCTCCCCTCGTTTGTTAGTGGAACAGTCACATTCGTGTGACATTCTTCTGATTATTTGTGCCTTGTATGCAAACCTCCCCTCTATAAGGACACTGGCCAGTTTTGATTGAGCCCCACCCCACTCTGTACTGTGATGACTATTCCCAAATATAGTCAAGATCTGAGGAATGGAGGAATGGGATTTGAATATATTAATTCTGTAGGACATAACTCGGGCTGCAGCAGAGAAGCAAATGAAAGAACTGTATTTGGCCAACCCTCCTGGCTCCTTTTTTGTATAGGAAAGGGGAAAACCATCAAACGGCAGGTAGTGGAAAGAATGGAGGAGAACATCATAAAGATGGCTAACATGAAAGAAGCAGGAGGGAGAGAAAGAACAAGAGGAAGAAAGGAAACCCAAGGCAACAGCCAAAGACAGCTCTGCTCCTTCAGATCTTCCCCAGTTTCTTAGGCTCTCTAGTTTAAGCCTTAATCGCTGAGTATTTCCCAGAATCCTGTGCACCAGGCTGTTTCTCCCGGGATCTTACTTAATCCTTGCAGCAGTCCTGGGTGGTCAGCTGTGTTATAGATAAGAAGTCCTGCGGCTTGGGGAAGCAGGTCTTACTTCTAGTGATTGACAGATTCGTAATGCAGTTCCTGCTTGTCTAACTGCAATATTCACCCACTTTCCTCTCTGCCATAGAGGAGGAATAAGAAGAGAGTGGCTAGCTGACTTCTGCAAAAGTTCAGTCTTTACATCAATCCTTTAGCTTTAGTGGAAGGCCACTATCAAAACAAAACATTGCTTTAGGGAAAAACCCAGCAAGATGAAAGATCCTGGAAAAGATACTTCTCAAATAGTATTTCTGGTCATGTTTTCAAAAGGACACACCATGAGGACATTATTTCTTAAATTTTTCATGTGATAGAACACTTGGAAGCAGGAATTCTCGGCATGAACTATATGCAGAACTGACACTGAGAATGTAAGATAAGTGTGTAAGTGTATAGGCTGTATTAATTAGATTGTCATATTCTGGCTAACAAGCACTAGTTCTAATGAAAAGCATGTGGAGGAAAGGTAAACAGATGCACAATAATGAAGGCATGCGTGCTCAGGTCCCTGTTTATTTCAGAGTCCAAGGAAGGAGTCCTTTTCTCAAAGATACAGAGCATAAACTTCTGCTCGCAGGACCTGAAGCGCATCAATCACTTAACATTGTGAACTATGTAGCACATGCTAATTTTGTGGGAACAGGTTTGTGATTCGAATAGATCTCATTGGAGATCTGGCCTAACTACCGAAGGTCAGAGACCAACCAAGGTCAGAGATCAGCAAACTGTAGCCCACAAGTTAAACTGGGTTCATCCTGTTTTGTGTAGTCTATAATCTAAAAATGAGTATTATATGCTAGTTCGTTGAAGAAATCCAACAGAGACTATATAAAACTTTTAGTACTCTAGTTTAATTGGAACGTATCTGCACTTACCTCTGTGCTGCCTCTCAGGTTACAGCAGCTGTGGTGAGTGGTTATGCCAGAGACTGAACAGCCCGTAAATACAACCCGAATCTTCACAGAAAACTGTGAAGCCCTGAGCTCAAGTCATCTCTGCCTGACTTGGAGCCTGTTTAATTTGAGTCCCGAACAATATCAGTGTAAGTCTGTAAACTACAAGCAGATACCGTTCTGGGAGCTGTAAGAGAGATGCAGAACACTGTCAACCCCCTACACAGACCGTGTAGCTGCTGAGCTACAGTGCGAACAGCCACATGTCTTGTGCACACACGTCTGTGTGCGCATACAGTTGACAGCCCATGCATATCAGCACAGTGTAGCCATGAGCGGGAAAGCACAAGAAAGTGGAACTGGCTGAGCACAGACGTGGAGAGGAATGGAGAGCAAGGGGGGGGAGGAGGGGGAAGAGCTTTATTGGTATAGCCAAAAGCAGGGCACTCAAGTGTCACAGGGGCCGGGTGAGGAAGTAAAGTTGGAGAGGAGGCGATGTATCCATAGGCAACTGAAAGCCCATTTGTTTCCTCCTAGATTCATTATGGCTGAACTGCTCCAAACCGAGAAGGCTTACGTAAGGGACTTGCATGAGTGCTTGGAGGTAAGTGTCGCGGTGGTCATTGCAGCCCCATCGCAGACGTGGCACCTGGCCCTTGTCAACCTTTTGCAAGCAGCTCGGTGCCCTTGCTCTTCTGCTGGAGAATAAAAGGGCTGTTGGGGAGGTCTTCCAGAGTCCAGCACAACTGCACGGGAGTTTGAAATGCTTTTGTAAAGAAGGTCTACACTTCTGTCAGGCTGGAGCTAGACCTAGACTAAAAGAGAGGGGGGAAGGGAGGGAGGGAGGAGAGAGAGAGAGAGAGAGAGAGAGAGAGAGAGAGAGAGAGAGAGAGAAGAAAGGAAGAAAGGAAGGAAAGGAAGAAAGAAAGAAAAGAGAAAAGGAAAAGAAAAAGGTGCATCAGGGGAGAGAACTATGCCAGAAACTTCATTTCAAAACATAAACCGTGACACAGATCTGATGAACGACAAGACTGGAGCCTGCCCTTGCTGGGGTTCAGAGTCATGTAGCCATTGGGTTTTCTTTCTTTCTGTTCCACTTGTTAAACACTTTTTTTTTGCCTTTTAACTCCATGTGCAGTCATGGCCCCACTCTCACCTCATGATTGAGGGGCCTCTTTGGGTCTCTTATGGCATCCTTGCGAGTGATGAGTCTGTCACTGTCTTACAGACCTACCTGTGGGAAATGACCAGCGGTGTGGAGGAGATACCCCCTGGGATCCTCAATAAGGAGCACATTATCTTTGGCAACATCCAGGAGATCTATGACTTCCATAACAAGTATGTTGGTGGGGGATGCAGCAGAGCACACTGACAGGGTAGATGCCAGGCATCTGGCTGCCCATCGAGTGGCTCAGAGCCCCTGGTAAACCTTCTATTTTACCTGGCACACTCTGTCTCACATGGTCAGAGCTCATAGTCAGTTGTTACCAGACTCCTCTCTTGTTTGTCCTATCCACAACCATTCAGAATTCTGAGTGGAAAGAGACTGGTCTGCAGTGCCCCTTTCTGACTCTCATGAGGAGCAGACAGCATCCTCATAGATGCTGTAGTTCACGTAGTTACCAGCACACGAAGGAGACATGAGTTCCCACAGAACACTAAAACCTCACAGCCTGTTTTTCCAAGCATGATGTAAGAATCCTTTCTATTGCATGCTAAATGTGTTTTATGTCAGTAGGTGGTCAACAAGAATACTAGTATGACCCACTGGTAGAAATAACTTGGTTTTCAAATTCATGTAGAGAGACTCTGAGATACAGAAAAAAAAAATAACACCAAGTGTTCAAGGGCCCTTAGGAGCCTGACGCAGAGGAAGTTGAGTGGAGCTACTCCTGGGACTTGGTGAGCTGAGACAGCACAGTCAGCCTCACAAGTCCCAAGGAGACCATGTGCGCAAATGGAGAACCACACTGAGGTGGGACTGGGCAACACTGCCCGGGAACTGTCTGCAGAGGTAAAGTCTATAGTGCGCCGTCCAACACAGCAACCATGGCGTCTGTGCAGCTACTGAACGGCTACGGAGCTGCATTGGTATCATTCTTAATGTTGATACATTTAAATAGCCCTACGTGACAAAGAGTGGCCCCCATATTGGACAGTCCACTCTGGAAAATGACACCTTCATAGAGCTCTCTGCTAAGAATGACCCCAGGTAGGCAGGAGTTGGTGTGAAAGAATTCAGGGCTCAGGAAGGAATGGAGAGTCACTGTTGTGATAAGTTATCCCACCACTTAGTCCCTGCAGCATGCGCACTAACCAGTCAGTAAACCGGGGCTGGAGGAGGATGTGTTCTGTCTTTCTAGACCGCTGATAAAAATTTCCTCTTCCCCCATTTTTCATCATAAACATCCTTATTTAGTTTACCTGGCAATCTCTAGACACAGGATTTTGTCCTCATGACAGTCATATTACTAAGACCCTAGTAAAAAGG
Source organism: Apodemus agrarius (assembly GCA_964023405.1). Lineage (NCBI taxonomy): Eukaryota > Metazoa > Chordata > Mammalia > Rodentia > Muridae > Apodemus > Apodemus agrarius. The sequence continues at coordinate 66,255,632 of OZ030018.1, forward strand.
TCATTGGCTCCAAATTCTATAATCTGAGCCCTGCTCAGTACCACCTCATCCCCTCCAGGCTATCTGAGAAGACTGACACATGGTAAAGCACATCACTTTCTTGGTTTAACTGTGCTCTTCAAATGTCATCAACAAATCTCACTCTCCCTAGGTTCTCCCCACATTATCTGAATATGGACTTCTCCACACCACAGCATGCACTGCCTGCCAACTCTGCCCTTTCCAAATCAAAGGGAAAGAATAGTCACTTCAAAATGGAACCATTAATAACTAACTCTGCCCTGCTCCTCATTCTGATTTCAGGGTGTCACTCGAGCGAGCCATGACAAATGGCATTATTGTTTTCTAAACAGCTGTAATTCTGCCTCTAACTTACAAAATGTAGTTCTAACAAACTCTTTTTAAATTCAAATTAAACCATATGAAATCCTGCACTCTGCAAATGAAGGAAATAGACACTTTCCCCAACAGCACTGCCAAGCACGTTACTGATTCAGAACACTAAAGATGTGTTCTGAATCACACTGAAGGGGGCCACGGGGATGAAACTTTCCTCCAGAGCAGCTTCTCTTTGTCCCCCCCCCCAGCCTCTTTACTGCTTGGTTATATAGTCTCCTACACTATAGTAATTTAGATTACTATATAAACATTAGATAGATAGATAGATAGATAGATAGATAGATAGATAGATAGATACATGCATGTATGTATACATACATACATACATATTATAAAAATCAAGCACCTGAACAAAGAGTAGGTGAATGAGCAGCATTTTGTAAAACTTGAGAAGAAAGAAGACAAATAAATGGCAGACAAGGAAAATATACAATAAAACCAAGATGTTAGCAGAGGGTGGTGGCCCCTGCCTGTGATTGGCCCCTGCCTCCAGCGCTTGGGAGACTGAAGCAGGAGGATGGAGGCCTAGCTTGGGACATCTTTATGGTAGAGGACTGCTCAGCATTTCAGAGTACCCTGCAGCCTTCTGTTTGGTCCGCAAAGCCACCATATTTCCATGTGACATCATAATTAATACTAGTAATAATGTTGAGTTACTGAGCATCTGCGTCAAATCAAGGAACGCTGTAATGTACTTAGAAAGCTACTGACTAAAAGAAATTAGTGGTTTAAATTATCCACAATTCAAAAGAACATCGAAGGATCTCAAGCTGTATATTAATTTCCTATACTAGCCAGGGGCTGAGGTTTTACTGTACTGTGTGCTGTCTACTTAAGACACACAGGTTTTGATTAATAGAGAAAATATAACAATTCTAAAATCTCTAATAAAAAAGATAAAATGGTAATTGGCTAAACTTAGAAACTGTAAGGACTATAAACTCCCTAGAAAATGGGACCATTCCCTGTATATCCAATACCTGGTACCATGAACCTGTAACCACATAAATTTAGAGCAAGCATTCACTGGGTAAGTGGAAGGATGGATGGGTGGATGGATGGGTGGATGGATGGATGGATGGATAGAAGGACTGAAAATAAAATTACATTTTGCAAACTTACAGGCAATGCCAGTCAAGTCGCTATTGACTAATTGCTTATAGACATCTCAGAACAGAGAAAAGCTCCTATATATGACTTCCCAGCATCAGTACCAAAGTATTCTAGATCAGCAAAATAATAAGATTTCTAAATGAAGGAGTTTCCTGGAGTGTCTTTCCAGGAAGCTATGTAGTTGCCATAACACCTTCGTACTTATTCTATAGGGATACTACATCCCTCTGAAATTGTCAGCTTTTTAACCTGATTTTGCCAGGGGCTCTAACTCCATTTGTTTATGCTTTCAAAATGGCAGTTGTGGCACTGGCTATCAGAGATACTTACTCACATCATGGCCATTCTGTGGCGCAAGTTACCCACTGTGGTCCAGACTGTAAGGGAGGTGGGGCAGGAGGGAAGTTTGTGAGACACTAATACAGAGAAAGGGATTGACAGTTGTCAGTCCCGCCTTAGTGACAGAATTAGCTTTGCCACTGGGAAATTGGTGCCTGGGTCAGAGGTTACATTTCAGTCATGGACTACTGATCTGACCAAATGGTGTCTCTGAAAAATGGCTACCAAAATGAGTTGTGTGTATGTGTGTGTATGTATGTCCAAGTGGGTGGGATGTGCCTCAAGAACCTTCATCTTTGTGGATATTAAGAAATTCTGCTTTCTCTGTTTCTGTAAAGAATGTGCAGGTTTATTTCACAAAGGCAGTGGCTCCGCCCCAGTTATGTTGGGGTGGGATAAGGGCCCTGCTCTCTGCTCCCCACCACTTGCACATCATCCTTCTTTATACAGCTAAGTCAAAGACAATGGCGGTGCTGTCTACACAGGACTCAGGCATGTTTCCATTGCATTCTGCTAAGCCTTCCAGGAACACTTAGACAAAGGGGTGTGCTCTATGTAGAGAACCTCCAAAGAGTAAAGTTTAATCCAGTCTAACATTTGCAGTTAAAAAATAGTCATTATTTTCTCTTTGCCATGCTAGATACTCAGCTTCGATAATGACAGCCTTTTGTAAAATGCTTCCTTCAGCTCTGTTCCTTCCTTTTCAGTTTTTTGGGTGTGGATTTACTCATAGTCATACGAGTTTGAAAATTACATTTAATGAAGTCTGTAGTGTCGGGTCCCAGAGGGTGCTCTCAGCTAGTATGGTTAGCCCTTTCGTTTATAGTAGAAAGACGGACAAGCAACAGGAGACAGAGTCACACACACACACACACACACACACACACACACACACACACTTTCCCCTCAAGATCAGACACTGGATTCCAGGGAGTTAACTACAGATTCTTAGGTCTTCTTTCTCTCTCCCCAACACCTTAGATATTAGTAGTCTAATTCACAGTTAAGTTCCATTCCCACCCAATTATTCTAGAGCTGTGTCAGTTGGGTCCCACATATACTAATAACCTGAAAAAATCAGTTGTCAGAAAGGGCGGGGTGGGGGACAGAGCCCGGCCACCTTCCCTCTTGTCCTGTCTATGATTTGGCCAGACTAGGGTCAGTCAGGAACAGTCAGGGTGCACAGAGGAGGGGTGATGGCCAGGCTGAGGGAGGTTCATGATATCAGGAAAGCTGCTGTGCAAAGACTGCTTTTTTTCCCCCAAAACATGGTATCTCTGTATATCCTTGGCTCTCCTGGAACTCACTCTGTAGACCAGGCTGGCCTTGAACTCAGAAATCTACCTACCTCTGCCTCCCAAGTGCTGGGATTAAAGGCGTGCACCATCCCTGCCCAGCTAACTACTTCTTCTTCTTCTTCTTCTTCTTCTTCTTCTTCTTCTTCTTCTTCTTCTTCTTCTTCTTCTTCTTCTCCTCCTCCTCCTCCTCCTCCTCCTCCTCCTCCTCCTCCTCCTCCTCCTCCTCCTCTTTCTTTTTAAAGACAAGATCTCATTATGTACACTTGGATGGTCTAAAACACTATATAAACCAGGCTGCCCTCGAACTCACTGCAGTCCTCCTGCCTCTGCCTTTTGGGGGTTGGGACTAAAGTGTGAGCCACTACACTTGACCACATTTTGATCATCTTTCTGGAGTGTTTTCTTTGCGTCCGACCATTTCCAATTAGGAAATGAAGCTTTTCCCAGTGGTGGATCCAGTCCAGACTCTGACCTCTTGTGAGCAGACAGTTCTGAGAAGGGGTGAGGAGAGGCACAAATTAGTTCAAGAGGAAGACATTGGTGTCCAGTGGAGGAGCTGGACAGGCTTGCTAGAGAGGGGGCATTTGTGATAGAACTCAAAGAGAGCTTCCACAGGTAGGCATGGCTTCTTTGATGAAAAGGGACAGTTTGAACAAGTGCCTCCCTAGGTAAGGTGTCAGAGGGTAGGATGGGGAAAGAGTTTGTAAGAGAGGCCTTGTGCTGGTCAGGATGCCAATCTTATCCCTTGGTTAGGCATCACAGACATGTCTTGGGGACTGAGGGGGAAGGGGCGGCATATGGAAGTAATCTGACTGAAGGGGGCACAGGAAAGGGGTCTGGTAAGATGACAGAATGAACCAAAATACCTAGACGGAGTAGAAATGAGGGAGCAGAGTGGGTGGATGACAAGGAGAGGAAGATTTGGGGGGAGAGGGAGAAGGAAAGCAGGGCGGGCGGCATGGAGCGTGAGTAGTGGGTCAGGAGTAGGCTAAGAGACACGCAGAATGGGCACAACGGGGAGCGGAGGGACAAAGAGTGAAACCAGATTCCCGGGAGAAGGTCTAGCTCAGGAGCATGCACAAAATGTGGTTTCCAAAGCGTTTTCTCGTGAGCTAATTAATTGATTAATTAATAGTATCATGTCCTAAGCCCCACCACACACACACACACACACACACACACACACACACACACACACACACATGAACACACACATGCACACATGCACACACACATTTGTCTGAATTTGGTGTTGTGTCGTCCTATTCTTTTTGTCACATACACTGGTTTACTTCCCCTTGAAGCACAGCGGGCTTTGGTGAATCTCTGGCTCCACCAAGTGGAGAGAAAGAGGTGGTGCGAGGCATGCTTCAGGCCACCCACAGGCTGCAGCTACTTTTTCCACAGGCAGCCTTAGTATGTGCTTTCTGCGCCCGCGCACCCCAAATGCCTGTGTTATTAGTTGTATCCCTACTACTGGAAAAGCTCAAAGCAGCCTAGCTACTATAATCTAGCTCTGTCCTCTTGTTTTATGGACGCTGACATTTTTCTGAGCTACTCAGACCGACATGGCGTGGACGAAGAACCCAGGAGTCATTTCCTTAATATCCAGATGCTAGGGGGAAAAAAGGAAGGAAAGACAAGTGAACTTTCCTGGGTCCCAAACCCTCTGTCTAAGGGTAACTACCAGCTTTAAGCAGAGCCTAGAGAAGATGGCGGTGATCTTGTTGCTGTTATTTGTGCTGTGCACAAGCTTGCAGCATCGAGACTGACTGTAAACGATTGAAACACCCAGACAAAAGGGCAGTCAGGCCTTTGCATCCCAGCAATGCTGATTTCACTTGTTCACATATCGCCGCTTTCCTGCCTCATTGCTAAGAAGCCTCTTAGTTAGAGATCTTATTAGAGATGAATACTATTGAATAGAGAATTCTTTTTTATATTTTACCATATTTTAACATTACTTGGTATATCGTGGGCAAGTAAATTGTTCTGATCATACGTGTTAGCTGCAGCGAAGGAGCAAAGGGAAACCCAGCAGCAAGGCTTGCTTTTGCTACTTAAGATTGGAAGCCATGCCTCTCCTCTCACCCCTCACCCACACTGAAGTTTCTAGAGTGAAATGGAGGCACGGGGCCACGAAGCCCGTGCTCAGCACTGGTACCGAAGGTGTGCTGACGATGGGGTGAGTAACTCCGTGACCTATGTGCTCAGGCTCCGGACTGCCCTTCAGTTCCTTACCTCTCCTTATGCTAACCGCTCCCTTAGCCCCAGCACTCTAGATCATGTGAGTCTGCAGGGACCTAGTGAGCGCCACTGGGAAGAGCACAGGATGCAGCCTGGCTCCACCAGGAAGCAGTGTCCTGACTCCTGCCTTCAGCGTTTATGCATGCACTTCGTTGTTCCTCTTAGACCCACGCCTCAACTTTCCCCTTCTCACCAGGCTGACGTGACAGCAAGTGTACACACACACACACCCACACACACACACACTCACACACACAAGGGCTCCAACCACTTTACCTTTGATGTGTCACACCAGCCTGGTTCAGGGTTCAGGGCAGTACAGTTCCACCGTCAGGTCTCGGGGAGAGTGCCATCAGTAAACGCTAGAGGTATCATGATGGTTTAATGGGGCAGCACTGCTTCGTTTTTTACACGCCTTTAAAAGTTTAATTCCTTTCTACAAGCACCGCACGCACTTCTAAAAGTAACATACAGACGTGTGTGCCTCTTGCTCCGCTCATTTCCCCACGTCTTATTACCTGCAATCACTAATTAGTGATTAGCAATCACTAATATGCTGAGGGCCAAGGTGTTGCCGCAGAAGAGGCGAGGGAGTGTGCAGCTTCTGTGGGAGTGTTGTCAGCCGTTAGGCTGTAATTTAAACACATCTCAAGGAAGCGGGTGGAGTGATTGTGATTGTACTCACTTAGCCTGTTGCCTTCATGAGCTCTGAATTTTGAAAGCAAATAGTTCATATTCCACTCACCTGCAACTATGACTACCCAGTAAATGTATTAAATGTATATTCTAACACACCTCCTTACTTATACACATGAAGATGGGCCTGATTGCCTTAGTGCCGCAAAATGTTTCTCTCCCTATGGGCCTTGAGCTAGTATTGATCCTTAGTTCTAGCATTACTGAGAAATTTTTCCTACTTCTATTTTAGAATTCATAGGGCATGTATCTCCTACAGTTCTTTTTTTTTTTTTTTTTTTTTTTTTTTTTTTGGTTTCTTGAGACAGGGCTTCTTTGTATAGCCCTGGCTGTCCTGGAACTCACTCTGTGGACCAGGCTGTCCTCCAATTCAGAAATCTGCCTACCTCTGCCTCCCAAGTGCTGGGAATACAGGTGTGCGCCACCACCGCCCGGCTTCTCCTACAGTTCTTTAAAGGCAGCAATAAGCATGATTGGTTTTGAGAGTGTGTTTGCATTTCTTTTTTTTTCTTTTTTCTTTTTCTTTTTTTTTAATTAGATATTTCAAATGTTATCCCTTTTCCGGTGTCCTCTCCAAAAACACCCTATCCCATCCTCCCCCATTCCCCCTGCTCACCAACCCACCCACTCCCGCTTCCCTGCCTTAGTATTCCACTATTCTTGGGCATCCAGCCTTCTCAGGGCCAAGGGCCTCTCCTCCCTTTGATGTCCAACAGGGCCATCCTCTGAAGCCCAAATTGCACTGTACATGTTCTTGTTCCACAGGTCAGTTTAAGAAATTCTAAAATTCACACTTGTGAAGAGAAGGATGATCATCAGATGAATTCTGATAACTTCCAAAATGTTTCAATGTATTTCCTATTTTATTATGCTAGTAATTACCATATATTGTAGAAAAGAGTTAAATCATAGATTGATGGAAAATGTCATCTATGATCTTACGAATCATTATTTGCATTCTTTCTTGCCAAATATTTTTAAACATACACATATTTATATTCACCATGAAAACATCTTCCTATATCATTAAAAACACAGGCAACATGCATAGTATTTGTAACCACTTAATAATTATAAGAAACTGTCAAGGTGTATGAATAATGGTGACCATACAGAATAAATCAAATCAAAATGAACTTTTCCCCTCATGGTGGAGGCAAGTAGTGGGATAATGCAAAATATTTTACCTTTGTTTATAAAGCATCCATTCGAGAAATTTTAAAATTAAACAGAAAGTTAGAACTGAGAAGTCTCAGCTACCATGCCCTATTTCTTCACCTGGTTCTCTATGGGAATGGTTTTATTAGTTTCCGGGGTTGCAAGTGGAGTACATATTTCCTGCTTAGATAGCAGGTGACGTGGTTTCTGTATACTCATTCCTCTCCTTGCTCTCTCCATTTGTTAAAGAGATCGTCCACGTGAAGAGACAGAATAAGTATTGTCTCTTTGGGGGTGGGGAATGTGTCTACAAATCTCTCAGTTTTGTGGCTGTGGTAACAGCTCAAATACTTTGTTCTCTGCCAGCCATATTTACCACTATAAATGGTATCGTTATCAGCGCTCGGGAATATATGTCATGTATACATGTAGATGAGCTGTATGGGGGAAATCCATTCTGAGACTTTTCTCTCAAATGGCTCTTGGTAAAGATGACACTTCCCACCCAGAGGTAAGCTTCCCTGAGGCCTCATAGTTATGTTTTGTTTGTAAGATCTTGAGTACATTTTAGAAAGCAAGTTTCATCCCAATAATGCTGGATCATTAACTTGTATCCTTTAAAGCTAACCCTATTATTTCATGCATTACTTTGAAGTCAGTGCAATCATTTCTTTATAAGGTTTTAGCATAGAAAAAAATCATGACTTAGACACCCACAATGTCAGATAAAAGTAACTTCATCCCACTTTAAAATATACTATGATTCCCCTCCCCCACCATTAGATACTCTTCTCTAATGATATCTGTATGATAATACTTGCCCTGAGTGAAAGTAGAAAGTTGAAAGTTAGAAAGAGGCCCATGAAGGATTAAACCTTTTCCAGCTCAGCTTTAAGTTCATCTTGGAACTATAAACATATTATATATACATATATAATATTTATTATATGTTATGAACATCATATATATTTACTATTTGCTATTATGTATTTACTATATACAACTAAATATAATAATATATAATATATTTTATATGTGCATATAATATGTACTGTAATATGTAATACTATAAATATATAATATATTTACTATAAATATTTACTACATATAATATATTATATATTTATGATATATATATTATGGCTCAAAGTAGTTGGATTAACAAAATAAATTAAGAATTGCTGATAAAATGAAAGATCTAATACAGCTACAGTATTTCATTATTTATTTTTATCTCAAATTCATGAACCTCTGGAGGGAATGGGAAGGGGCTATTTTAAGTATCGCTGGTTAGTCAATTACCATGCATTTTAAATGTACAAGTTCCAACATAAAAGCTAGCTCCTCACCTCACTGATAGAGCACAGAATCCACGTGTACCTGGACCATGATTGTTATGTTGACCTAGTACAATCCTGTAAGTGGGGTCCTCTGGACCACAGTGTCTGACACAGCCTTTCTCTCCCTTCACAGCATCTTCCTCAAAGAGCTGGAGAAGTATGAGCAGCTGCCTGAGGATGTGGGACACTGCTTTGTTACCTGGGTAACCAGTCTAAATTCCTTCCCTACTGCTGATATTTCCAGGGGTACCACTTGGAACCCCTGCCCCATGCCTGGCCTAAGGACTGCGGTTATTGCCAGTGTCTCTTGGGACCAGGTGCTGCAGAGGCATCATGAGTAGATCTATGAAAGCTCTGGAGTGCAAAGCCATCCCTGGGAAAGCCTACGCCATCACCGAAGATTCACCTCTACCTCTCTAGGAACTTTCTTAGATGATGAGCTCAGGAGAGTTGGACAAGACCAACGCCCTTGGAGCCACCCAGTCTACCAGTTGCTTTTTCAGGATGTAGATTTAGAAGTTAGAACCTGCAGACACCATCTGTCTAATTAAGGGTCACAGTGTTTTTCTTAATGGAGAACAGAATCCTGCACTCTCCATCCCAGTTCTGACTTACAGGATGGGCGTGCACCTGCCCTCTTTCTCGTGGCCATCACCATGGGTGGAGTCGGTGAGCCAGATAATCATCTGAACTAGAAAATTCAGCTTCAGTGGCCTCCCACTGCACACCATTCTGAGCTCAGGCTCGCAGATGTAAACTCAGAGAGCCCTGGAGTCCACTTCAGACACCAAGTACAGCTAAGCATCTTCCCCAGGCCAGGAATGGCGCTCGGGAATAATTACTTAGTGGTGATCTGTACCCAGAATGGCTTCTCAGAAGTTCTGCACAGTCTAGAGAGCTCATGATTAGGAGCAGAAGGACTATGGGTGTGTTTTAGGTTTCAGACCCAAGTCTATCTTAGATAAGAAGCAGAATGCCCACTGAAATATAACAAGTATCTCTTCCGATCCTACGACTCGGGACCTGAATCCCAGTCAGGCCTTTTTCTCGTGAACTTTTTACAGTTTACCTCTAAGCACACTTCCATTCCTCACAAAGTCTCGGGCCGCCATCCTATTTTGTGTCAGTGTATAAGATGATGCATAGCTCATAAAGATACTGATAAAAAATAACTTAACAATTTCCTACACAGACAATATAGAAAAGACAAGACTGAGCATCAAGAAAAAGGATGATTTTGTGTTACTTCAAGCAATTTTGGAGGGTTCCCTTTGAAATAAAAAAAAAATAAGTATGGCTTATTATGTCTTAGTGATAATTACTAACTCTTAAGTAGTTTAAAGCCTTAAAATTTGTCTCAGAAAACCTTTAATGATACCAGTGATGTCTGGTTTAATAAGTACGTCACCCTCTCAGGAAAGGATATCCCAGGTATTCAAAAGACATGGAAGTAGACGGTGGTCCACCAATGGAAAAAACACTTAGTTTTCAAAATTCATCTTCTCGGTGGAGAGGTGAGGTCATGAGGGCTTGAGGTAACAACCTTTTGGGGGATCACTGTCCAGACCCTGACAGTGGGGGAGGGGTGTTGGTATAAGTGGCTCTCACGCTCCGTCTAGTTTATTTTTACTCTGCTGTTGTATTTGCCTTGAAGGGGCATGGATGGCCTTTGCTCTTTTCCAAGAAAAAGAACATGATTGTTGATGATTTAAAGTGAGGGTAGTTGATAGGTAAGTTCTACACAACTTCAGGGCATGTTACCATTTTTCTTTCTTCCCAACATAGCCTGGTATTAAACTGAACTTCTGTTCAGCAAGCTTTTTCTGCATTCCAATAAGAGAAAAGCACTCCAGCATTTTAACAGACTGTGGGCTGAGGAACACATGGCACTTCCCATAAGGAATTCAGTCGCTGTACAGCCCAGGCTGGGCCTCTTAGGCATTGTGAGGAAGGGAAGTATAATGGTTAGCTTTATGTCAACTTAGCACAAGCTAGAGTCATTTGGGAAGAGGGAGCCTCAACTGAGAAAATGCTCCCACCAGATTGGCCTGTGGACAAACCCAGGGGCGTTTTCTTGACTGACAATTGATGTGGGAGGGCTAACCTTGATGTGGGTGGTGCCACCCCTGAGCTGATGGTTCAGGGTGCTGTAAGGAAGCAGCCCTGAGGAGCAATGGCTTCTGGGTCAGTTCGTACCTCCAGCTTCCTGCCTTGAGTTCCTGCCCTGACTTCCATGGTTGATGGACTACAAGCCATAAGAAGAATTAAACCCCTTTTTCTTCCGTGTTTTCAGTCACCGCATTTTACCACAAGAGTAGAAAGCCTGACTAAGACAGGGAGGAACCAATGGGTATTTATTTATCTTTTGTTGTCTTTGTTCTTTTCCAGGCAGACAAATTTCAGATGTATGTCACCTACTGTAAGAACAAGCCTGATTCCAACCAGCTGATCCTGGAGCACGCAGGCACCTTCTTTGATGTAAGCTGTGGTCTTCCATTGTCAACAGTTCAGGGGCAGGGAGGAATGGGAAGGAGGGGAGGGAGGGAAGGGAGGAGAGGGAGGGGAGGGAGGAGAGGGACACTCCTCTGTCTTGCGATGAGTCTCTGCCCTTTCTTCCTTGTTCCTCTTTCCTAGCCACAATAAACCTTTATCTCATGGTTAAAATATTTTTGAAAAACTTAAAACAGTATTTGTCTTTGGATTTTGCCCCCATCCTATCTCGAGTGATTTTGATGAGGCAATTTTTATTCTCTGTTTTGATACCAAACCTAGCTAGATGTAAACCTTGTGTTTCTGGGTGTGATGATATAGCTGATGCTACCAAAGAGTTATTTTCTCAGTCATAGCGGTCCAAAGGTGTGGTCTCTGAGCCAGGCCTGAGCATCTTTCTGAAGAGCAAATTCCCCACTCCAGATTGGCTGCCAGAATCTTTTCTGGACACAGCCTGATAACCTGAGTTTTAAGGAGTCCGCTGGTGTCTTTGATACCCACCCCAGTCTGCGATCTACTTCACAGATAATGTTAGTTTGCACTATGGCTACACACTGGAATTTACCAGCCATCTTTGAAAAGTACTGATTCCTGACTCCTTTGAGATGCTATGAGCTGGCCCGATGCTATGATATGTGGCTCGTACTGAGGTGGCAAATGTTGTACAGCCGGAGCTGAGCGCTGTGTGGGCATCGAGAGATGGGAAGGCTGGGATCCTCTGCTTTCTCAGAACCTCGGGTGTTGAATGAGAACAGTCATGGTGGGTCAATAGGACAGATCCATTTAGTGTTGGTCTCCCCCTAAAAGAGAATGGCCTATTGGTTAGAAAGCAAACATATCAAAAGGTACTGAAGGGCGCAAGGGATGTGTGAGACAGAAAGTTAAAAATAAGGAAAAATGAAAGTCAGAGAGCAACAGACTAACACCGATGGCCTTGGCTAGCCCTGCCAGAAGTGACAGAAGCCCCTTCAGCATGTGTGACAGCCATCAGGCCATCTTGCAGCCTTGCTGCATTCATTGATTCTGGGGCATCTTCTATTGCATGAATGGTAGCAAGCTAAGCCCCTAGGAGAATACAAAGGCATTGCAACCGGGGTCTTGCACTCCAGTTCATAAAATAAACCTCTTGAGCATCATTCTAGGCGAACACTACCACAGTAGACTGATTCCATGGGGATCGTGTTGCTTGAAGGACTTACTGGATATTGTACTGGATCTCTATGCTAATGCTTCCCTTGAGTGACGGTGCATTTCCTTAGGATGTCTCTTAGTCACCAGAGTTATCCGAGAGGGTCTTTTTGAAGTTGTAAATGGATTGAGCCCTTCCTTCTTCACTTAGCATTTTAAGAACACAATTTCTGTGCCCTCACCATGCTTCAGATACTTCTGTGCCTATGCTTGTCCAGCATTTCCTTTGCCTAAGATTGTCTCACACATACACCTATACACACAGAGATGCCTATACACATACACAAACATGTAAATATATACATACATATCATGCTTAAGATTTATTCCTGTCCTTCCCAAAGTCAAATGCTGCATCCTTCACAAACCCCACACTTTATGCATGTCCTGAGCTCTGTATCTCTGTCATAGAATTTGTGGCAATTCACTGACAAATGTACCTTCCTGCACACACATGTTCCATCCAAGACCCTTGTGTCCCCTTGATTCCTGTTTGTCTGTGTCTCCATACCCAGGACTTTATTATATTTCCAATAGTCCTACTTTCCCTGTTTCTAGTCAGTTTCTGATAAAGGAGATGGAGTGATATTGATCATCCTAACTTAACCTGTCACTTTCATGAACTCTGAATTTTAAAGGCAAATAGCTCATATTCACTCACCTGCAGCCATGACGCTGAGACTTTAGTCAGTGTCTTCTGAGACCTTCTAAGCTGGAATGTCCAGGACGAGCCAAGAGTTGTTCCAATTTTAGACCTTCCTGATGACTTCGGTCCTAGACAGGTGACACAAGCCTTGTCACCCAGCAGTTGTCAGTTTGTCCATCTAGAGCAGTTGCCCCCGATGTGATATGTTAGCATCGCCCAGGAAGCACTCCTAAGCCATGCAGACTCTGATTCAAACCCCAGAGGGCAGTGTACAGCCAGGTGTGCCCACAGCTCAGCCAAGTCTGCTGCTCTCTCCAGCAGTGCAGCTCTTGCCGAGAGACTTGGGAAGGGCCATGCACTGTGTCTGCTTGGTCACTTCAAGGCATTGGCATCTTAGAGTAAAGAGAGCATTAGTGCAGCATTTCTTAAATGTGTTAAAAGGATACGGAATATGTTGCCTGCAAGAAACAGGACACTCCGTGTTTGCATTTCTAATGTTCCAGGGATTAGTTTGGGATACTCTAAAAATATACACTTCCTAGGAGAAACATGATTTTCACCAATGGCTTCTGCTGGAAATCTCCCAATTTTTAAATATCTTTTTATTTTATTACTCTAGCATTTACCATATGTTGAATATAAAATATTATGTTACAGCTTAAGAGTAAAGTTGTCTGTGATCCTAATATAGATCTCTGATCTTCACATACACGTGTGTGCATGTACTTATAAGTGAACATATATATATATATATATATATATATATGCATATACTCCACAGAAATAAACAATTATACACATTTAACAGATCCTCCCACCCTACCAAAGCACTAGTCATCACTAACTCATTTTTCCATATCTATAGCTCTGCCTAGCTTGGACATTTCATATAAATGGGATATATAATATGTGGTCTTTGTCACAGGCTCCATTGACCAGCTGATGGGTATTTGGGTCATCCCTGTACAGACATAACTTTTCATTTCTCTTGGATCCATCTTAGGGATGGCATTGCTCAATCACATGGTGACTTTTTACCATGTGTGCAGGCTCTTGTCAGAACCTGCTAGTTTGTTTCTCCAGTCTCTTTCGGCTCTGCTGTGGCCAGACACTGTTAGCCCCTCTGAAGTGGTCTCTGCATATCTGCTCTCTTGAGGATCTGCACTAACTTGCCATTGAAAACCTTGCCTTCAAATCCCTCCCCACCCCACCCCACCCCAGCTCCATCAGTAGCCAACCCAGCATTGCCTCTCAGCTCCTGCTTCGGTTCCTTTCCTACTCTTGAGCCTACTTTCTCTTACTCCTTCCTCTGTGCTGAGGCGTAGTCCTCATTTCCTTACACAGTGATGATTGTGTTGGTCCAGGCTTTATCTCCGCTAACCTCCCTTTCCAGTGCTATCTTTTAATTGGCTGTGACAGACTCTGTGTCCTTTGCAGTTCTCTAGTCTCTACGTGTTGCACAGTCTCGGCTAGATTATAAGGCTCTTGGGTACAGAGACTAATCTATGTCTCTCTCTGTCCTCTCTACACTGAGACTTTGAGAGGTGCTCAGTTTGCGGTTGGGCACAGGGAGGATATTTAGTGAGGCCAGAGGCACCAACAGCACAGGAGTGTGAGCTGTGGGGATGCTCACCAAGCATAGCAGTGGGGCTATTGTTAAGAGTAACCCTGGCTTCCAGAGAGGTGACTGTCATGAGAAATGTAAGAGACAGAATAAAGATCTAAGCTAGGATGTGCCAAATCCCGGGGTGGGGTGGGCCTAGGAAGAGCCGGGTGCATTCCGGAGGGCAGAGGACAGTGGCAGACAAGACTTGCCTCGCCTCCTGGGTCTCTGGCTCTCCCTGGCCCCTGTACTGCCTGTTTTCCAACCTTTGGACCTAGTTCCTTCTCTCCCCCTCCCTCCCCTCTCCCCCCTCCCCTCTCCCCCTGCTCCCCGTCAGTCTGTTACTCTCTCCTTTCTCCTGTTATCTCCCCAGTGCCATTCAGTTTCCTCATCTGTTTCATGAACCCACTTCTTTCCCAAAACCTCCTCTCTCTTTGCTGCCAATTCTCAACATCTCTCAGTCTCTTCATCTCCATCTTTCTTGTTTTTCCTCCTCTTCCTCCTCCTTTCCTTCTTTCTCCTCTTCCTCTCTCTTTCCTTCTTTCTCCCCCTCCTACCCTAGCCCTTCCTCCCCTTCTTCTGTCCCTCTTCTCCTGTCTCTCTCTTTCCACCCCCTACTAAAGAGCATTTTCTTGTGAATGTCTACCTTTATCTATTTTTCCTTTCTCCTTATCTCTTCTTCCTCCTTTTAGACCACAAGCATGCACACACACACACACACACACACACACACACACACACACACACACTGTTCTCTGTCTCATTGCATCTATTTTCATCCTATAGGAGATCCAGCAGCGGCATGGCCTGGCCAACTCCATCTCTTCCTACTTAATTAAGCCTGTCCAGAGGGTTACCAAGTACCAGCTGCTCCTGAAGGTACCTCCCCTCCCCACCCAACCCTCTCTCCTGACCAGAGGACTTCTAACAGTGGGCCACCCTCATCTGAAGCTCTTTCTCTACTTACAGCAGAGCTTCAGATTAGCCCACACCATTGCTGGCCCAAGACCATGTGTCCTATCCTACAGAATTTCACATGCTTGTTTAGGGACAGAGCTAAAAGGAAAGGATGCAGGAATAAGTTGTAACTAATTTTCGCCTCCAGCTACCATTGCAAACTCTTAGAGTTATCACCTCAGGTACTGGGCAGCTCTGTCCATCCTTCCTGAGAAGATTCCCTCTTCCTCCTCCTATGGGCCTCCCACTTGCTAGAACCAAGATGGAAGTCTTGAGGATACTATGATCTATACACTCAATGGTATCTTCCATCCCCTTGACTACTGTATCTATAAAAGTCACAGGGTTATTGATAGATAATAGCAAAAAATATATTAAACTCAATGACATCTTGAATTGTAGAGACCTGCATATTAGGAGTACTTCTGAAGTCAACCAAGACAGTGGATTTTCAAGCTCTAGTTTTTAAAAGGTCCAATAATCAGATTATGTAAAAAACTAAGTCAGTTGGGCTTGTTTTTATTATATAAAAATGTGCCCATATTCTAAAAATATTTCTATAGGAAGCCAGGAAAATTGATATAGACAATTCTATATAAATATGTCTATATTAATTCTTAACATGTAGGGGTAGAGGTTTTCTGCCTTTTGAATATATTGTTGGTTATTCATCTGATGGAAAGGGCAAAAGGCTAGTTAGTGGACTTGTAGAAAGTAGTGTAATTGCCGAGAAAAATTCACTTCCATGTATGTTTAGAGACAGCAGCAGAATCTTGCATAATCTAGCTTCCCCAAACCTGAAAGCCATTCTGACTTTCAGACCCAAGGTTCTTCTCACACCTTCCCATCACAGCCCTGCTATCCAGGTCTCTGGGGCAGGGACACACTGACCACAGTTCTTTGTTGGAGGCGTAAAGCTTCCTCAGGGGAGCAGGCCAGTTCTTTGTTTCCTGTGTGAGGGCAGGGCCATACAACCAGCCTTCCCTCCAGCCTCCTTCCTCATCCTTTAGAAGAGAGCTCAGGCACACAGACATCTGGCCTAGCAGAATGGCTTAGAAACAGAATGGCATCATGTGCTGGGCCTTTTCTGAGCCTGGGAATCACTTGTGTGGGAATAGACTGTGTGGGCAACATGTTGGCTCTTGGGACAGAACAGCTTTTGCTTCTGTATCTTTTAAAGTTTTCATGTGGGCTGGTGAGATGGCTCAGTGGTTAAGAGCACTGACTGCTCTTCTAAAGGTCCTGAGTTCAAATCTCAGCAACCACATGGTGGCTCACAACCATCCATAACGAGATCTGATGCCCTCTTCTGGAGTGTCTGAAGACAGTTACAGTGTACTTACATATAATAAATAAAATAAATCTTTAAAAAAATAAAATAAAATAAAGTTTTCATGTAAAGACCGGAAATTCCCATAAGGTCTCAGGGCAAGGAGTCTTTTCCTTAAAAACTCAGTGTGATTCTGCCATTTAAGCTACAGGAACTGTAGGATCTTCTTGGCGTTTGAATCTCCGCCTGTAGACTGTAGTCTCAAACTCCATGACTAGCGTTCTCCTTCCCTGTCCTGCTTAATGCTTGACCCTTCGAAGGTAGCTTTCTCGGGCTGATAGCCTTTTTCGAAATTGATTTTCGTGTGAACCTGGAGCAGTGCCTCAGCAGTTAAAAAGCTCTGGCTGTTTCTACCAGAATACCCGAGTCCATCTCCAGCCCCTACACGGCAACCCAGAATTGTCCATAACAGTTCCACGGCCTCCTGGGTGTCAGGCATGCAGACGGTGCAGCCTCCATGGGTGCCAGGCATGCAAAAGGTGCAGAGACATGCATGGAGGTTTGTGAGCACCCATGCCCAGAAAATAAAATCATTTTGTAATTTTGGTTTTAAAATAGATTTTTGTGGCTTTTGATTTATCTATTACAAAGCCTTTGCAGGAATTGATAGGGCTGTGAGTTTTGAAAGAAAATAGATACTGATGTTCCCAGCCATATGCCCATCTGGAATCTATTAAGAGGTTGTTCTCAGAGAAATACAGCCATTCTCCTCTCCATCTTAGCCCTGTATCGCTGAAGTTCCTTAGTTAGGTGAGTTACGTGAGAGGAGTTTGGAAGGGGATGGAGTTGGAATTAGTTGCCACCCCAGAATTAAGTGTTTTGGGGGAGAGGCATTTGTACAGGGAATTGAGAGGCAAACAAATAAGTCAGCAGTGATTTTATTGCAGGGAAGCTGTAAAATTATTGTAAAAGGTAATTTTAGCCTCTTTAAAATGTGCTGGTGGCAGGGGGCCTGATGGGTAGAAGTGGTGAGCTTTACTATAAATAACATGGCATTTATTTTCTCTTTGAAGTCAGTTTAATTCCAAATAAATTGATCTTTAATTGTCAGTATCCTCTGGGGCTCATCACTTAGCTATTACGGGAAAGTGAAGCTGTGTCTTTTGGAGTGTTTGATCCTCTGTAAATCTGCTGCTGCTGTCCTTTTCGGAGCCTAAATTAAATGTGCACGCACCTCCTTATCAGGGACTATTGCAAGGGCCCTGGAGAATTTATTGGTTCTGCGGTAGATTGGAAGACTTGTTAAACTGCTTAGGGGACTGAACTAATTGGTGTTTTCTGTTGCAAACCGAAGCATATTTCTCATCTCTCCTCTGTGCTGGACCTTAGGCATTCCTTTGTTGATGTCTGAGAGCAAAGTTGGGGGAGTTCCCGTTAGGAAAGGTGGGGACTCCAGAGAACTTTGGGTGAGAGAAGTATGACTTTCAGTACAATGATGCCATTATGTCGACTGGAAAGGACAGGACCAAGAACTCCAGCTTCCCCCAAAGTGTGCTCTGCCTGGATACCCCAGCCGCCTTTGATCATAGGGAAACATCTCTAAGATAACTCAGGAAAATCCAGAGCCTTGATTTTTGTTTCAGAGTCTCACTATTTTCCCAAGAAGAGAGCTTTACTAATAAGCTTGGTAGAACAGATAATCTCGAGATTATCTGGGAGGCATCCAGAACCGTGGGTGAGGTCCCGGTCCTTTGCTGCACCATTTGAATGTGCTCTGCCCATGTCAGCACACAGGATCTCCAAGTGATAATGTGCCTCTCAGTCTCACTTAACCCGCAGAAGTGTAGTTGCTTTTTACTTAGAGAACTACCTAGCTAGCTCCTGTGTCACTCTCCAGAGAGCTATGCCATTAAAGCCAGGTCTGATCACTACAGGAAGTACTAGCCAGCCAGATACATCGTGTTTCAGAGCATCCCACAGAAAAATACCCTCCTGCTGGCAAGGACCTGTAATTTGTTTGCTAGGAGACATCATAGTTATGCTTACAAGGTTTGAACTCATTTTCTTTCCCAACACATCTTTTTTGGAGCAAAAGCCATTCCAAGGGGTCTTGCAACTAGTAAGATGGTTGAAAAGATCATTTCCTCCGCCAAGCAGACACTATGTATCTGTCGTTGGGATTTTGATGAGTGAGACTGCAGTGGAAAGGTAAGAGCCAGAGGATGTGATGCCCAGGAAGTAAGGCGAGCCCTGTCCCGGGAGGGGAGGGGTGGAGAGGACGCACATGGACAGGCTAGGGTGGGGATGCCCCGGCTGTGCATTCCTGGTGCATCTCAGGCCCTGCTTGGCCTCCTTGCAGCTACAGTTCTCTCTGCCTCAGTCTCCTATGTGGTTCCCAAAGTCCTCGTCCAGAATCTCATTCATCGACCCCAGGTCAGGTATCCCTGGTCCTTGCCATCCTTTTAAACTCTGACCTGTTATGAATCTATAACATCTTTAGCCCCAGATTGCTCCAAGCATGATGGAAGTCAGTCCTCACATAGTAGTGGTTGTGCATAAAAGTGATGTCAGCCACGGGAATGCAGAGACCCACAAAGGCGGTGCTATACACCCTGTGTTCCCTCTTGGTTCCCCTGCCCTGCATCTCTGCAGCACTTCCCCAGGTTCATCCCCTCTCCAGGAAGGCGGTGCTGTGACAGAGTCCTCTAGGTTTGCAATTCTAGCCTTTGGAAACCGGATTGGACCTGGTAAAACTCATGTGGTCTTTTGAGGGTTTGGGGCAATAATCAATAATCCTCACCTTACTCTTTTTTCTAGCTCTCTCTGAGGGAACTGTTACAGACAGTAAGGCTGCTGTATAATTTGCTCCATGGCTTAGAAAGGAGAGCTGGGAAACCTGGGAGGTGATCCTAACCGTGTCTGGACTTTTTTCCCCAGGAACTTTTAACTTGCTGTGAAGAAGGGAAAGGGGAACTCAAGGATGGCCTGGAGGTGATGCTCAGTGTCCCCAAGAAAGCCAATGATGCCATGCATGTCAGCATGCTGGAAGGTAGCTGGCCCCCATCCCCATGGGATTCCACCTCTGCTCCTAAGACCAGGGAGTCTGTGTTATAGAGGGAAGTGGCATGAAGTTGGGCTAGGATCAAGCCTGGAAAGAGGAGTCAGAACAAGTTGTTAAGCTAATCCTCGGCTGTCTGTGTGAGGAGCACCACAGAGCAGCATAGTTAGTGCAGGCTGTGACCTTTACTATAAACTATAAACCGGAGCCCTGCAGAACTGCTCGTGTGCATAGCATTTGCATTTCCTTCACAGTCAGAATAGCAAGAAATGTTGGTTACACATAGTGTACACCAGTGAATATAGTGTGATAGCAACCTCACGCATGTGTGCTCTTGCGCGCGCGCACGCGCGTGCACACACACACACACACACACACACACACACACCTTTTTTCATTACTGAAATTGAAACCAAGCCTTGTCCATGCTGAGCAAACACTCCACTGCTAAGCTATACCTACGACCTTCCGCTCAGAGTCTCACCTTACTGTCCAGACTGGCTTTGAAACAGTGATCCCTTCTCAGCCTACTCAACACCTATAACTATAGGGGTGCACCCGCAGGCCCAGCTTCTTCAACACAGAAAAGAATAGATAGCATAGATTTACTGTTACGGTTATTTTTAATTAAATATTTAAGTGGCATCCAACATATAGACATTCTTGTGCAACTAGTCTTTTGTCCTTCTCAGAAGCCTAGGAAAGCCGAGCCATGTGACCCTGACAGGACTTTAGTCAGCAAGAGCTGCGTTCTTGGCATCTAGAACAAGTGCAGTGTGAAGTAAGGCTTGTGTGCCATGGCCTTGATGTTGTAAAACAGATGCGTGGTGGAGCAAGGCTGGGGTGAAGGCTGATAGCTGGGTGCCATTCCCGTCAGACAAGCAGAGGCTGAGCGAGTGTGTACCCGCTCCTGCTCTTTCTCGTCTGCCGTCATCCCATAATGCCTCCCCTGCCACTATCATCACCTAAGAGACTACAAGAATGCCCAGGCCTTATGACAATGGAACCAATGTCTCTAGACCAAGCACCTGTCATCTGAAAGGGCTCCGGCTGTCGCAGTTTCTCCACCCCCTTCATTCCTGTGCACACCAAGTTCTCCAGTGCTGGGGTCCTCCTTTAGAAGAACCCCATTCCCCCCAAACTGCACCTAGTCTCAACCCAGCCACTCTCGTGCGGTTTGCAGACCTGTGCAGCAGAGCTGGTTGGAAGTGCATATTTGTGGACTTGCCTGACACCCACTGAATCAAATCTCTTGGATGGAGACGGGCATTCAGAATCTGTGTTTTCACATGCTTTCCAGGCGATTGTTGGACAGTTAAGGCTTGGGAACTTTCTGAAAGATTCGAAGTAGCATGTAGATAGAAAATGTTGAGAGTTTATGCCCAATACTGTGTGCGAGTAATAAATAATCCTAAGGGAAAATAATAATCCTATTTCTTAAATAATATAAGAAATAAGGCAATGGCAAATATAGCAGAACCAAGTATATTCCACCAGATAGTGTTCCGCCTAAGCCTCACGCGGAGCGCTGTGAAGGAAGAAGCTCCTGGACTGCCCATTTGGGAGCCCCCATCCCCATCCTCTCACATCGGGAGGGGAGCATCCCATGGGGCCATTCAGAGAACCTTACTCATATCACACATGTATATAGGAGACTCGGTGCTGGGAATGGGCAATGGGAAATGCCTAAGAACGGTTGTATAGGCAGATGTGCTATATTAGATCTCTAAGTTAATAGCCAACTAGAAAATCCATTCTCCAAGGGGGAATATGACACAGCCTCCCCTGAGTGTAGTGTTGGAGAAACTCCACAGGGCACATGGGTGTTTTTCAGGGTTCGATGAGAACTTGGATGTACAGGGGGAGTTGATTCTCCAGGATGCCTTTCAAGTGTGGGACCCAAAGTCGCTGATCCGGAAGGGGCGGGAGCGGCATCTGTTCCTCTTTGAGATCTCCTTGGTGTTTAGCAAAGAGATCAAAGACTCTTCAGGACACACGAAATATGTTTACAAGAACAAGCTACTGGTAGGTGGGACAGGCGGGGCAAGACAAGATTCCCTGCTTTTGTGGAACCCATGGGCAGGAAGGGATACGGACCTACAGCTCACCTCCTCCCTACTTCTCTACTCCAAAGCCCTCCTGGCCAAAGGTTCACACCTCCTACTTGGAAAGCTCCCTTACACACCCTCTGATTCTTTATCTTGAAGTTCAAAGGTCTTTCTGTCCGCTTTTAGCAACTTCCTCTTCAACATCCCTCCCAATACCTGCTAATCAGGCAAATGCCAGCAGGTCCCTTCATCCTGGGTTTATGAACAAACTACCCAGTCTATCGATGCCTGATTGACAGAAGCCCCTCCCTCGGCCCCTCCTCTTTGTTGCCTTCCCCTTCCTATCCTAGCCCTAAGTTTCCCCCACTGCCCTCCCCTTCCCCGCCTCTCACAGGCATTTCCTGTCTACAGACCTCAGAGCTGGGTGTGACCGAGCATGTAGAAGGTGACCCCTGCAAATTCGCCTTGTGGTCTGGGCGCACCCCATCCTCAGACAATAAAACAGTGCTCAAAGTAAGTACTGCTCTCTTCTATCACAAAACCAGGGTTGGGGTAATTGGGTAGGGGAAAGGAAGCAGGCATGGGATACCAAAAAGCAGGGCCTAGAGACCAGCGAGCCCCCAGACCTCTTTGGGGAATGATAGCTTTATGCAGGTATGGAGAGGCAAATTTGACCATAGAGGTAGACCCAGGATCTTGAAGACAGATATTCTCCTTGAGTTCATAGAGGCCAGGGGATAACAGCTTGACCTTAGCAAGGCCTAGTCAGCTGGATTCTGTCTATATGTCTCTTTCCAGGGGCAAGAACAACCAACCTTTAACAAAGACATCTTGAGTTGGTCTGGGTTTGCTCAGCAGATTGCCCTAAATGTCCTCCATATGCAAGGTGTTCTGCTTAATGCCAAGAAAAGAACTACATTAAGATATGGTCTTTATTCTCTGGAAGTGTATTCTAGAAGCTCCCATAAATCATAGCAGCCTGGGGGTCCACACAGTTCAGCTCTCCAGGTTCAGGCTGGTTTTGAGTCCCCGTTCCCGGTGGCACTAGCCTGACTAGGTGGGGTTAGTGCGAACAGAACTTCCATTGATCACTTGCTAGTCAAGGAAGTGTCCATCACTAAGGAGCAGATGGCCCATCTCAGGCAAAAGCTTCGCAATGTCCACCCTTAATGTGCAGAACAGCTACTGCCTGTCATGAAGAGTTACCTGAAAAGGGACCCTGGAAGGCAGTGGGGCATTATAGGCACGAGAGCAGTGCTTCTAATAAGCATGTTTAGCAGTCAGAAACTCCAACACTGACGGTCGCCTGTGCAGGCTATGTGAGTGTGACAGCTATTAAATACCCTGACATACCCATTGCCCTGCCGGTAAATAGTCACTGCTTTCAGAAGTCACAGTTCCAAGGGGCTCCAGGGATCACACAATTCAAGTGATAACCCAGGCCCATCAGAGAGCAACAGATCCTGTTCCAACTTCGGAGCCAATAGCAGATTGGTCAGTGCCTAATGAATTATGAAATATTTTTATGAGTGCTCCCTAAAATCTACATTGAGGCTTGAACTTGCATGTCTCTGAGGTTAGAGAGTCAAAGGATAGAATGCAAAAGAAGCTCCCCTAAAGATTTGGTGTCTTTGGAATAACAGGGAAACCTGTAGGGGGGGAGTTGAGCATGGTTTTGTGGGCAATAAGACCCAGGGTTCTCAATGCTTCTTCCTGTGGTACCCCAGGCTTCCAACATTGAAACCAAGCAGGAATGGATCAAGAACATTCGAGAAGTGATTCAGGAAAGGATCATTCATCTTAAAGGCGCTTTAAAGGAGCCAATTCAGCTCCCCAAAACACCAGCCAAACTGAGGAACAATAGTAAGAGGTAACCAACACCTGTCCCCAACCACTGCTACGTCATGTCCCTGGGGGAGGGGGGAGGGGGTGTCCCTTCATCTCTAGTGGGAATGGTGCCATCCTCCATCTAGGAAGACCCACAGGTTCTGCCTGTGGCAAAGTCCACCATCTTTAAGCTCCTCAGTTACTGTCCAACGATACACTCTTTGCCTAAGTGTGCTACCAGAATATGAAAGGAAATATAAGTTGGGTTACTTCTCCCAGGAACCTTCCAACAAGCGCGTGTTGCGCATGGAATTGCAATAAGAACCGTGGCATCTGGAGAGAGTAAATGCTGTCAAACAGGGGACGGCGATGGCTCCTTGTGGCATTGGGGAAGGCTTTGGGGAGATCTGCATCATGAGAAGGGAGGCCTCCACCCTGGTCTTAGGGTGAGGAGTTTTGTGCAGCACTGGGGTAGGCTGCTGTGCCGGGGCGCTCTCTGCAGCTCCTAAGGGGTCCTCTTCACTCACCCTCCGTGACTAATGACTTCAGGAAGAAGAGGACGTATGTGTTGAGTGTCTGGGCCCTTCTGACCCTGTTTCCTTCAAGCCAATAGATGGCTTCTTAGGTAATTCCTTCTCAAGTGGCCTGATCACTTCCAGGGGCTCTACTGAGGGGCATTCAGAGGAAATCATACAACAATTTTACATGTATCTTGAAGGCAAAAATACACAGCCCAGGGGTGTTCTGAGAGTGGTGGCCACTGCGGGTGGTGTGCTTTCTGTGCCTCCCAACTCGCAGATGCGGAAGCCGGAGGGCTTGGTTGACCTTTTGGTATCAACCGGGATAAGCAAGATGGAGAATCATTGCAGAGTCATGGCACTGGAATGCCAGCACTGAGAGAGGTAGTAACCAGAAGTTGGGTAGGTCTGAGACAGAGACACCTCCAAAGCGATGGCCAGGATCAGATCACTGCCCCGTCGCTGCAGGCATCAAGTATGAGTCTATTGAAAAAGGGCCCATCTTAACTTTATGTGCTTGGGCCCAGACTACAACCTTATTTTAATCCTGGAGAGAGAAACCCTACTTCTGGGAGCTCCTGTTTCACAAGGAATATAGAAAGTTATACAGTATAAAGGATGGATTGTCCAGGACTCTGGGAAAAGGAAACCTAGTGGAGGCTAATGTGCAGTTTGAAATCTAAAAGAGTTGGAGAGTTCCTAGAACACATGAAGGGCATGTCTTAGAAATGCCTGCCCCCTCCTCTCTGCTGCTTCTCTTGTCCTTTATGGAATGGAGAGAAACCTCACAGACTCTGCAGAGAACAACCAGGCGGTGTGCATGTCCATCAGCTTGGCTTCCTGGATATAGCAGCAGAGCTTACAGAGAACTGCATGGGTGTGGGGATGCCACCCACACTCCTGGATCGGCCCTTTCAGCCCCAGAACTGGCTTCATCTGTAGTGGACCAGAAGGGTCCATAATAGGCCAGAACAGCAGGAAGCTGAAAGTACAGCCAGATCCCAGCCATCTACAAGTGGGGGAGGGGGCGATAGCCCAGACCATCCAAAACAACAGATGATCTGAAAGTCCTTTTATTTTTGGTTTTGAAATGTGTCACGTGATTTCTTTTCACAGCAGATTTTGCCTTCCTACGAATGTGTGGCTTATGTTATTAAAATAAGCTGGCATTTTCCAAGCCCACAAGCAGTGGTGAGAAAGTAGCCAACTTAGAAATGTTCTGCAAGGGAGAAACTACTTTCTTAGATGACATATACACCCATGTGCACACACACGGGCACCCTCAGGCATGTACACACGTGCCCACTTACTCATAGGTACACCAGGTCAGACTCGCTCAGACTCAGTGAGGTGGAGTCATTATCTCTGGCACTCTGCCCGTGGGATAAGATTCTCCAGCATCCATCTCCCCATCTCCCAAGGTTTTTACCCCTCTGCAAGCAGCACGGAGTGAAGTTTGCGAAAATGTCCATGGGAATAACTGTGGTTTCCTCTGCTAATCCTTTTTAACCACAGCCCACGTCTCCCACGGTTTCCCTAACGCAGACTAGTCAGCAGTTCCCAGGCAGCCATTTCTGCCGGGGATTGACCGTGGGTTCAGCACAGAGTCAGGACACAATTCTAAGGCAGAGAATTGAAAGAGCATTGTGGTATCAAAGCCGTGCAGTGCTGGGGCCCATAATGGTACCAGGGAGCAGAGCTGGCTCAAAGGCTTCCATAGCCTATGCTGTCCCCAGGCCTGAAGAAAGTGCCTTTCTGTTCTGCATTGATAAGAAGTCATCACCGATAAGTATAAAATCAGTAAGACCCACCAGAAAGAAGACAGTGAACACTTTCGTATGCAGGGGCTAAAGATCCATCAGGACTTTGCTAGCGATAACCTTCCCACGAGGAAATAGCCCAATTCATTTTCTCCAGCAGAAGAAATGCAAGTTTAAAAAAAAAAATCCATTTTAGGTTTCATGACCTATAGTCTCAATTGCTTGGGAGGCTGAGGCAGGAGTCTTGCTTAGACCCAGGAACTCAAGGCTGATGTGAACAGCATAATATGATTGCATCTTAGACAAAGAAAAGGAAAAAGAGTATCTTATCCATTGTTTGTGTTTTCTACATCAACAGCAAGACTGTCTCTATCCTAGTTACAACATGCAGAACCCTGAACTCTGTGGCTAATGTAAAGGAGCCCACTGGCTGGCTAGAAGCCCGGGTTCTAAGTGAGATGTATCTCCCTCCTGCCTATAATAGTTTCTTTCTTAGTTTCATTGTTGTTGTTATTGGTTTAGTGCCCCATCTGCTGTATGGGCCAGAAGAGACATAGGGCAGGTGTTGTGCTGGGCAGAGCTAGGTCATGTAGTGATCATGTGCTTACTGAAATGAATGAGGTTTCATCGAAATCACTTACTTTGTACCCATTAAAAGGATAATGTTACACAATCCCTGCTGGGAATGTCCAGGCACTGCTTTGTCAACCCAGCTGGGAACACCTTGTGTGCTCTAAACCCACAGTGGCTCCCCCCACCCCCACCCCTGTTTCTTTTCTCTCATCTTCCTGCAGGGATGGAGTAGAGGACGGTGACAGCCAGGGGGATGGGAGCAGCCAGCCAGATACCATATCCATCGCTTCCAGAACCTCCCAGAACACAGTGGAGAGTGACAAGGTAAGACAGTCCCTGCCTTCCTTCCCTCTCCCTCAAGTTGTGGTTGCTTTAACCGGCCCTGGAGAATTGTGCTCAAATCTGGATCACTCTGGATCCAAACAGCAGCAGTCAGCTATATCACAGCTCCAAGGGGGAAGGGACAGAGCTGGACTGGGACAGATATACAGCATAAGCAGTGAGAAAGGCTAGGTGCCTGATCCCTTTGAACCACCCCTATGGAGCCGCTGGACTGCTCCGCCCAAAGAGAGTGGACCTCAGAGAGGCTGTTTGGAACTATGTCCTGAGACACAAATGGATGTGACTGGCTCATATTTACAATGGTTTGATCAGGGCATATTTTAAAATTAGACCAGTGGTTTAGGAAATACACACTACTCAGTAGGGACCTCTGACCCAAAAAGATACTAGTGGGTAAAAGACACCCTTCCCCAGCCACGTACCCCGGGCTCAGTTCCTGAGAGCTTGGGGCAGAGGAACCACCAGGTCGTCCATGAAAGGCACTCATCCTCTGAGGAAACCTGACCATTTGTCTCCCACATCTTAGAGCAAGCAGCAGGAGGAGCCCTGAGGGGAATGCAGGAAGGACACTGTCCCCAAGCATTTGCTTAAGCTGCCTGAGGAAAGTACCAGCAGCAGAGAGAGAAAGGGCCCATGGCCTGACCCACTCGCACTCACCTACCCAGAGTCCAGAGTGTGAGGTAATCTACTGCTGCGAATCTGTGATGTTACTGTGAAGTTAGACCTCCCCAAACACTGCTTGGCCCTACTTCCTCCAGGTCCTTCAGGCTGCTCTTCTGCCTCAGGCAATAGGCTAGGCCTGTTCTTGATTTTAGTTTTTTTTTTTTCTACATTGTGGGTGCCTTGCCACATTTATTAGGTTTTTCCTTAATGGGAAGAAAGCCACTCCACTCGGTATGGGGACTGTTCCTAGCCCTGCTGAGATAAGAACGGCACGTCACCCTAACCACACGAATAGACTTGTGCTCAAGGACATTCAAAGTTAATTCCGTCTGACAGCTGCTCTCATGGTTTAAAGCCATTTTCAGGGGCAGAGTAACAGAACATTTGTATTCTTCTACTTACAAGAATACAAAGGAAACCATTTCTATGTTTTCCTGGCTTCTCTGGTTTGTTGTCTAACAGTATAACTAAAATAGCCTATGAATAAAAGTGTTCTTTTTTAAAGCTGTCCCTGGTTGGTAAGTCAAGTGTGATATTGCCCATGTTCAGACATAGGCTTCTAGCTCTGTTGTTGGGGGACCTGCCCCTTGCAGCTGCTACCCCATCTCCCAGGATCCTGACATACACAGAAACCCCAGGCTGGGCCATTTGTCTCTTTCTTTTCTTGCTGGCAAGGTAAGTGAGGGTAGACTACACCTTTAACAGCAGGCCTTTTATTATACATGAGGATCCACTGAGTTAACTCCCCCAAGAAAAATGTAGTAGTCAGTGTTAAAGCGGGAACTAGAACTCAGCCCAAACAGTACCACTGAATGCAGTGCTGCCTTGATCCAGTCCGGTGCTCCTTCTACACAGGCCACACACAGACCAGACACATGCTCTGTCAAAGCACCTGCCATGTGGAGAGACGTGCGCTGTCTGTGGAGTGTGAACCCCCATCCGTGCGATTTCTTGTTTCCTGTTGTCTCTATAGCTGAGCCACCGGTCCCCTCTGAGAGCATGGGCTGTGTCTGTCTGTCCACTGCTGTCCTCCTGGCATGCAGCATGCAGCAGGGCTTGGGAGTCATTTGTGAACACAATGAATAAGTATACACTGTTAGGTCTCAGGGGATAGAGGATTAAGAGGCAACTAAAAACAGGTTTCCAAAAGCAGCTAAGCATAGAGCATCCTGTTTCTTAAGACATTAAAGAAACAGAGAGATTTTGAGCAGAAAGCTCAGTAGGCTGGAGTACTTATCCTCTTGGAAGCATAAGCTCTAGCTACCTTCTCTGGTCCTAGGATACAGGCAGAAGAGGAAGTGAGAGATTCTGTTCCATATACAAAGTCTCAAACGAAAATAATAGGCTTTTGACAAATATGTAGTATCCTTTAAAATAATCTCGCCCTTCTCCCAACCCAGCAGTGAGAACAAAGCAGCCATGTGGCCCCTGGTGACCTATGTCTCCCTCCAGCAGTGAAATCATTCACTGAGACCTTGAATTCATAGGTGTTACCTACAGGGTCCAGTTCCTTCCGCCTTTCCTAGGAGTCAAGGAAGCCTTGTTTCCAGGTGACCAGATAAAAGGCTCTGGACTGATTCAGATAAACTGATCATAGTCGATAGAAGGGTAAATGACAGTGGCTTTAGGGAGGTCAGGGAGGTCACCTCAGAGCAAGTGATCATGGCAGCAGTCTTCCAAATGCCAGGCGTTCTTCCTCGGATGAGAAGGAATGATCTATTTATGTCAGTGGCTGGCTGAAGGGCCCTGAGGAGCCCACTCTGAGCTGAGGCACCCCTCCAGTCACCTGTTGTGTTCTGTATGCTGTGGTGTGAGGGAAAGCATTTGAACAGAGCTGGATGAATCCCCGCCCAGACACTACTTCATCAGATTGCCCAGGTTATCAGAGCGCAGTTTCTCCATCCACTAACGGGGTAATGATACCTCTCCCAGCATCACTGGGAAGAGTACGTGATAGGTCTCTACTTAGTAGCTGCCTGACATGTGGTCAAAGCTAACTCTCAGTCTTATGGTAGGAATGCAGCGCTTCAGCAGGCTGGGAAGAGCGTTGTGAGTCCTTGAACAGAGTTCCAACCTCTGGCTTCATCACTAGCAGCAACCGTCAGCAGCTTCTTGTCTGTTAGTCCTAAGATGATGTGGCCTCTTTGATGTACCGCTCTATAAACAGAATGGCATTTCTCCTCCACCTTCCATGGTAGCCTCTGGAATCTCAGGCATAGTCATTTGTTGCTAGCCTTGACTCCTGGGTTAGCTTATTATTAACAGACTGTGATTTACTTGTGTCTGATATTGAATGGTCAGATTTGAACAGTGTTGGGTCCTTGGGCTGTCGGTATTTGGAGACTCATGCCATATCCTTTCATTTCAAGTCTCTGAAGGCTGTACTAGAAGTCTTCACTTCTCCAGCTATTGATTATATTACTATGTTCCCAGATCACTCCATTTCCTAGATACCTTCCTATGGGCTTCCTTCAGCATGTAAATTCTATATAAAATGGGGTATTCAGAGGGGTAGGCAGCCTGCGCATGGGCTCTGGCTGTGAGTCTCGTCCCCTCCGTAGGGCTGCTGTATTCATAAATTTTCCTAAAATGGTCTTCATGCCTAGTAGAGTGCCCAGTGGTGCTCACAAAATCTCCAAGTCTTTTTGTGGCCAGACTTTGTCAGGCAGGCGACTTAGTAATCCAAGTACAGGACAACTTTATGTGCACTTGACTCTCCTGTCTAGACTCATCCCATGTGTTCTAGCATGTTCTGAATATAAAATATTCCATTCAGTACATTAACTAAATCTCACAGGACAGCCCTCTGTTCCTTCTCCATGCTCTTGTTTTTCAGTAAGATTAAAGAAAGGGAACATAGCCTCCTTTCTCACTACCGCATGGAAACTCCTTGTCTAGCTCATCTTTAAGGCTGTAAGAGATGGAAATTTTACCACTTTTCCCTGCAGCAGAGGAACTGGGACTATTGGCTTATGCTATGGGTCCCCCCTCCCTCCTTAGTGAGAACACAGTTTATTATTCATAATTCTGCATTAAACCCTTACAAAGCTGAGCGCCTCAGTAAATAAATCCCACTAATAACTCTCCCAGACTTGCTTTTGTTTGATCCTCAAATGGATCTGTATAATTAGGTTTTCCACAAGCCTGTGTTACACAAAAGTGTTATTTCCTCAAGGCAAATGAAAGGACTTACTTCAGCCTGCCGGGAGCCAAACCTGTTCTGTCCATTCTGGGCAGGACACCCCACCCGTTTGTTCCAAGCCTTTTACCTTGAGTGCTGGGATTTGCTACAACACATCGAATATCTAGATTCACTGAATTCTAGCAGTGATGAGGTGTCAGTGAAGAACCTTTTTTAAGGTAATGGATGCCTTCCGCAGGACAGCCATGTGCACTGTGATGAACCTGGCGCATACATTCAGGGCAGACACAGTGGATGTTGCCAATAAACATGTATTGAATTAAACATCGCATGCCCATCCTACAAGACATATTCTCCATGCAAAAATCACTGTTAGGCTCTAGTCGTGCCCAGGTTAGCTGAAGAGAGAGAAATTGCAAGGAAATTTAATCATGGCTGCTGTCCTTTATGATAACCTTAATAAGAAAAGAAAAGAAAAAAAACCACTGCTGGAGCATCTCACAACTGGTGTGCAATCAGATATGGAATGAGTTGGTATGAGCCAGAGCCAGAATACAGGGTAGACCAGGGGTGCTGGTGTGAAACGGGGAATGAGGAGAGGCCTGGTGGCTTGAGGGGCTGACTCAGTGGTATTAACTTTGGATTGTCATGTCAAAGTGGTGAGTTATAACAAGTTTTGTTTCAGTAATTGGGAAGGAAGTCAGGGAGACAGCTGTGCCAGGGCCCAACTAAAGCAAAAGCAAATGAGTCCCACAATTCCCTACCCCTTTGATAGCAGCTATGATATGATCCCTTTGACAAGGCAGCCTACTACTCACAGAAGCCTTATGGGTATAGACTCCTCTGGCATTCATTAGAAGACACACACACACACACACACACACACACACAAGGATCAAGGTGGGAGTCAGAGAACCGTTGCTTTAAGTTGATATCTGTATAAGGACCTAGTTCCTGAGTTGATGAAGATGTTTTCCCTGCATTGGTAGATTGGTAAGGATGTAGCCCTTGGGTAGGTATCTTCATAAGGATATAACCCCTACATCTGTGCATTAGTAGAGACCTAGACCCTGTGTTGGTAAACACCGACTCTCTTTATTCATGCGCTGTTGTGAAGCCTGCCTGGTCTATATTGGGTGCTGTACTCTATGCTAAGAGTACAACAGAGGATGAAGCAAGGCCCCACCATCTCCAGCTTTCATTCTTGAGCGTAGGAAAAGAAAACATCCAAAAAGAAAGAGAATAACATCCCCATGTCCTACTAAGACCATCATAGATAATTGCTTTGTTTGTTTTAATTAGATGTAAAACTTATTCTGGATGAATAAGTGATAGGTCACTTGGGTGAAAGGGGAATCTCTTCCATTAAAGAGTCCATGAATGGAAGACCACAGTCTTGTAGAATACACGTGGAGAAAAAGCTCAGAGAATGCAGCCCAAGTCCAATTCCTCACATGTGCAGTCTTAACTGAGATACCTTCCATAGAAGGTATACAAGGCATATATATGGATGTGTTTGGATGGTGTTAAGCTCAGCCTAATTCCTCCTGATGCTCCTCCAGGCAGGAACCACCAACTGTGCACTGCCTGAGCCAAGGGCCTTGGTCTTTTGTGTCAGATGAGCAGTCAGTAGGCATAAGAGTGACTGCACTGCCAGGGAAGATCTAGGCAGGTTTGTAGCATCTACCCTGGGAGCATAGTGATGTGGTAGCCCTGGCATGGGTCCTAAGATTAGTCCTGGACTCTACACTGACCTCCTTATGACCTACAGTGGTCACATTAGGTCACTCTGTCTTCGGGTCTATACAAAGAGAACAGTGACTGTCGTTCCTAGAGTTCTGAAGGACCCGATGAAATCCCATCTGAAATGTGTGTGGGACACAGGGGCCCAAGAGGCCAAAGGGACATCTCCATTTCAGATACTCAGGGCATGAAAACAAAGCTCCCTGAAGCTTTAAGAGGCGATGGGCTGCTGGGTTTTGCCTCTGAAGAGAAAGCTGGATATCTGCCAATATGGGCATTGAGCAGTGTGAAGCTAATACCAAGTGATATGTTTTACTTGAGAAATTCTAAAAGCCGTCAAGAGGATCACCCCCTTGGTTTGAGACAGGTCATGATAGGTATCCTGCTCAGCCAGGTGTGCTGCCTACTGTCTTCTGGCCTATAAGGGCTCCTAGTGTCCCAAGGAACCCTGGGAGAGCTGAATTAGAGCTCTTCCACTATGCGGTCTTGGGAAACAGTGGCCCTGAAGAGTCATAAATTATTATCCCTAGATAACAAGAGTTATGCTGCCCCCCCACCCTATATCAAAGCCCTTAAAGAAGTGCCTGGAAAGAGTGTAATTACACCCCTACCTACCAAGGCTGGCACTGCGTGTATTGCAACTTGAGCCATGAAAGCAATGTAGTCTTGACTCTCGAGCACACCCCAGACCTCAGCACATTAGCTTATAGTCACTGCATACACCTCAGCTAAAGGATCCTGATGTTCCTCAATATCTTAGTCCTTCCTTGTAAGAAAATACCACTTCCACTTTATGATTTTAAGTGCCCAGTGTGGTTCAGGTTTCTTGCTGATTTGTTTTGTCTTATTTAATGTTTTCTTAAAGTCCAGGACTAGACTTGGAACTCAGCTTTTTCCTAGCATAGTCTTCGTGTCGCTCTTTCCTATAGCAAACAGGAAGGAGGGGGGTGATAGCAGTGGTCAATAAAGAGAGGAGTCCAGGGCCTGGAGAGATGGCTCGGCGAGTAAGAGCACCGGCTGCTCTCAGGAAGGTCCTGAGTTCAAATCCCAGCACCCACATGGTGGCTCACAAACATCCGTCAGGATATCTGACACCCTTTTCTGGTGTCTGAAGACAGCTACAGTATAATTACATATAATAAGTAAATAAATCTTTTTAAAAAAAGAGAGGAGTCCAGGACTATCGGGACACCCAAAGCCCCATCGATGGGTGCACTGTCACCCCTGGGAGCCCAGCTCCCCCCTCAGTGATGTTTGTCACAGCATCAGCTTGGCTCTTCAGAGCCCCTGAGCAGAGTGTGAGGACTTGTGTATATGGGCAGCTCCAATCCCTGCAAAGTCCCCCAGAGGACTGGAAAGCCCACTACCTGAGGCGCAGGGCAAAACCTCTCTCCCTGACATTATTTACTTCAAAGTCCCACTAGAATTCCATCGTTGAAAATTTTCTCAGAAGAAATCCATCATCAAAACTGCCAGTCATCTGAAAAGACAGGGAAGTGTTATGAGCCCAGACAGGTGCCAGGAAGCCTTAGGGGTTCTCTGCCCATGTCAGACACTCCAGCTGCACAAAGTGTCTTAGTTCTGGGTGGGTGTGCAGCACAGGCGTCCTCAGTACAAGGACAGGGAGAGTGGAAGGGTGATTTACTGATGGTGGAACTGTGTTTTGTGAAGGCTGCAGGCATTACTCCATGCCTTATCTCATTCAGGGTGAGCCTGAAATTTCTAATCATAGAAATTTAGAGCAGCTAAAAAGAGAGGAGTCATCCAGGGAGGCAGAGTCAGACAGATCTCTATGAGTTTGAGGCCCCCTGGTCTACAGAGTGACCAGGACAGCCAGGGCTACACAGAGAAACCCTGTCAAAAAAGAAAGAAAGAAAGAAAGAAAGAAAGAAAGAAAGAAAGAAAGAAAGAAAGAAAGAAAGAAGGGGAAGGGAGGGAGGGAGAGAGAAAGACAAAGACGAAGGAAGGAAGGAAGGAAGGAAGGAAGGAAGGAAGGAAGGAACGAACGAACGAACGAAGGAACGAACGAACGAACGAACGAACGAAGGAACGAAGGAAGGACAAATGAACGGTAAAGGAGACCAGACAGACAGACAGCAGACAGGAAATTTAGAGAAGCCCCAGAAATTATCAAACCCACATTCTTCTCTGTTGACAAGTAACCAAGTGACTTATTCAGAGTCGCAAAGTCAGTTCATGACAGTTCTGATGGTCAGGCCCAGTCAATCACCCAAGTTAAATCATTTAAAATGGTACTTTTATTGTGACCTTCATGGTTCAACTTGTGGATCTGCAGAGTACAAGTACCAGTACTGCCTCACTTGAGCTGCTCCTCCCCACCCCACACACACCCCCCACATATGCCCACGAGTCCACAACAACCCTGAGTAAGTTGCACGGAGGTGCTACAGAGATACTATGGCTCTGGGCTGGCAATGCCTATCACAGACTCAATACCAAGTGCTTGTGACTCACATTGTGGCCTTGGTGGGGGTGTGATTCTGCCCCAGAGTCTTTTAGCCTCCTAGAAGATTCCTGTTCGTCTCTAAGCCCTTGGCAGTGAGTGCTGGGATGCAGCAAGGCTGATCCCTATCTGGGAGCTGCCCGGGAGGAGCGAGTTTCCAGAGCCAACTCAGCCCTGCTGTAGTCCCACGCCAGGGGAAATTCGATTTCATTGTTAACATTTTGGTGGGAGGCGAAAGCAAATCTGAAAACAAGCCACGATGTTCAAGTGTATTAGCTGGCGACAGACCGGACCAAGCAAGACCCGAGTAAGTACACCTCCAGCCCCACATTCTCTGCTGGGGACAGGGAGATGGACAGATGGACAGGTGGGCACAGCTGGGAGGACAGAGGTGGAGAGTGAAGTGGAAGCTTTCAGGACAAAGGATGTTCTGGAGGATTCCACAGAGATCAGCTAGCAGCATTCTGTTTACTCTCTCCTCTTCTAGTCTTAGGTAGGAAAAAGTATTGTACATTTAAAGAGGGAGGGAGGGAAGAAGGAAGGTGGGAAGGAAGGAAGGAAGGAAGGAAGGAAGGAAGGAAGGAAGGAAGGAAGGAAGGAAGGAAGGACTTTGCCCAATGGGTGGGCTTAGCAAACTTGGGAAGCCTGCTCTTCAGAGTTCCTGGATGAAAAGCAATGGCTTGGGACTGTGGTACTCACAGAGAGCTCTATGGACAGGTATGATCATTGCTCTTTTGGAAACCTCAAGCAGAAACTTTGCATAGGGATTCAGAGCAGCATAGGGTAGACAGGGCAGGTGGACTCTGGTTTGAGCCTGGTGCTTTGTGTTTCTTCTCTCCAAATTCACTGTGATAAGAAGCACAGGCCATAGAACCTATTGCTATAATATAGCATTCTGGGAGAAAACCTACTGGGCTGACAGGTGGCTCAGTATTGCCTTGACTCTTGACTTTGAGCCCTGGTTAAAGCTTCTTGCCTAGGTTTACCTTGATGGCAGTTGGGTGCTAATTTCTTATTGACTTCTGCAGTCATGACCACTGTGGAGTAAGGCTGCGTAGATTTCTGTGGATGGCATTGAAGTGAGGACATGTGATCATTGTTACTGAAAAGCAGGACTACCAAGAAAAATAAACTAATCAAAACACTCTCTTTGGTGGATTTCTCCAAGGAGCCACAGTAAGGACATAATTTTTACCATAAGACATCTCAGGGGGCAGCAGGTGCCCCTGAGAGGGGCAGCCAACTTTGCTTTGATGACTGTCTTTATGAGAGAAACTGTTCTAAGTAGTTGTGGGACTATACAGATTAGACCCTGGACAGGGTCCATCCCTGCTTCCAGGGGTCTCTCCTCACTCCTGCCCTGATGCACACAAACCTGCCCCTGTTTATGCTGGAATAGCCATTTCTGTGTCACAGGATGTTTAGAATTCTGTCCCTTCCTTTGTAGGGACTTAATGCTGAGACTTAAAAGATTCAAAAAGTCCCACAACACAGAGTCCACCGTGTCACCTCTCTTTTCCTAGTAACAACAGCAAATCTTTGTCCCGTTCATGAAAATTTCCTTGACAACTCCCCAAAAGAAACATTTGCAGGATATGTCTTCTAACATTTAACTTTAAAGCAAACTGGCTAGAAGTCCCAATCTGTAAACATGCTGTCTAGGGAATAGGCTGCAGGAAAATTCACAACACACCACCATGGCAGTCAGTGGAAAGGAGAGCAGAAAATTCTGTCAAATATCTTACCACTCTGGATGCATTTATTTTTTAATTCAGTGTGGTTGCAATGAGTCCCCTGATGACCAGAACCATGGATTTGCTCTATACAGGGCAGACTGTGTCCTGGCCCAGTCTTCAGTTCACACCCAGTCTCTGTCCTGCACGTGACCATAGGCGGCCAAGCAGGTCCTGTGTGTTCCGGTTGCTGTGGGGAGTAGCAGAGAAGTTGTCATGGTGAATGTGTCTGTTCAGATACAATTCATCCACACAGGACAATGCCACTTTGAAGGACAAATTTAGCCTGGGAGCCGAGAAGATTTTGACACTAAAAGTCAAAAGTGTCCTTGCCTTGAAGTTCATCTTCCTTTCAGTTTTCCTTTGTGTCAATTTTGAGCCCAAAATATTAATTCTAATCCTGGATAATATGTCATAGAACGGGGCTTCTGAAACATTTGTATCAAAGCATTTTATTTTGATATAGAATTGGACCTCTAAAAACCACAGGGATCACAGAGATCTTTCCTGCATCATCCTTTGTCCAAACCATTCTACATTTCTTCTTGCTCGTCTAACTCATTCTGTTTTCTTTAAGGGAATATATTCTGGGTTATTAAGTGAATTACTGAGGCATTAATACAGTTGCATATGAAATGCACATATTCTTCTAGAGACCTTCCTTTAAAATATAAAATCTTATACATTTATTTATTCTTTCAAAAAATTACAGGCTGTTAAGATGGCTCAGTGGGTAAGTGTGCTTACTGCCTAGCCCAGTGACCTAGACTCAATCCCTGAACCCCACTTGGCAGAAGGAAAGAAGGGACAGGCTCCTGCAAGTTGGCCCTCTGACCTCCATATGTATGAGGACATATACGTGCATAAATAAATAAACGTGAAAAAAAGCCCTTTCAAACAGTACTAGCACATAGTACTGTTTTATATTCTTCCATGTAATAAATCTGTAAAATCATTCCATAGCAGGACATGAAGCTGTTTCATTTTGATGGTGGCACACTCGACCACTATGGCACCACAGTCTGATTAACTTGTCCTCTATTGATGGGAATGCAGGATGTTTCCAAACTGTTGCCATTGCTAACGAGGTTGCAATTAATGTCCTGTGCAGATCCCATATTCGCATTTGTGAATATATTAACAAGTTAACTCCCTAGAAGTAAAAATGCTGCATCAAGGGGAATCTACAGTTTGAATGTTGATGGAAATGTAAGCTAACTCTGTGGGGTTGTTACACTGATCCATAGGTAACCTAACTCTGCCTGGTTGTTACATTGGTCCATATGTAAGCTAACTGCCCAGTTGTTACATTGATCCAGGCTACCCAGCCCCTGACTGCAGCTTTCCCCACAAAGTTGCCTTCCGCCATCAAGACCGTCTTTTCTAATCAGATGCTTTGAAGTCATCTTTATTCATTTTGCTCTTTCACATTTTATTGAGCTGTGAATGTTGCACCTGTTTATTTTTCTATTAATTTTACATATTATCCATAGTATATTTTACATCTTATTTTATACTATATTTCACATTATATAATAGTTACATAATATTACATAGTATTTTTATATGTTAATGAATCTAAGTTATGAGAGTTATGGGCTTCTCTGAATAACTATTATATAGAAACTTATTTTTATAAGATACATTCCAAATTATAAATATCTGATTTATAGTAAACTTTACATTTTTTCCAAGTGTGAAATATGTGCTCTAAAATGCACAACACAACTAAAGATATTAGTGAATAAGTGTAAAAAAAAAAACAGATATCAACCA
This sequence comes from Apodemus agrarius, assembly GCA_964023405.1. NCBI lineage: Eukaryota > Metazoa > Chordata > Mammalia > Rodentia > Muridae > Apodemus > Apodemus agrarius. The sequence continues at coordinate 66,294,023 of OZ030018.1, forward strand.
TGAAAAGGTTGAAGTAGACCACCACCCATTTCCCAGAATCCCCCATGTGCCCTCCTGGACACAGCCCTAAGTTTCTTTCCCTAGGGGTGACCATACCCCTCACATTTGTAATATTCTTAATCTATGATCTCACCTTCTATATAAATGCTCCCACAGTAATATACTTTCAATGTGACTAGCAATGTAGTTTTTCTGACTAGAATCAAACTCTGTACTCTTTTCTGCTTTAATTTTGTCACTAATATTGTTCAGTGGGATCCATTGATGCTGATGTGTAGAGCTATTTGTTTGTTTTCATTATCATGTGAATATACTAAACCCTGTTCATTCTGTGCACAGAGCATCAAGGTTATTTCCAATAATTCTGTTATGAGCACCCTTGTTACGTATATCCTGGCATTCATAGTTCAGCTTTTGTAGCATGTCAGACCAGGGATGGAACTATGAGGTAGTAGGTTGTGCGTGTGTCTCTTGAGGCAAATTTACATTCCAACCACTGTGCAAGAACCCCTCAGCTGTTCTGCTTTTCCAGCCTGTGAGCTGGCAGCTGAGTAGCACCCGCTTCTGATGAAGCTGTGTTTCTTTGATTCCTCACAGGACTGCAAATTTTCCCACATCCTTGAGTCAGCCTTGAATTCCCTCCTTTCCAAAGTCTCCACTCAAGTTTTTTATCTATTTATCTAGTAGGTTGCTTGGAGTATTTATTTTTATTTAATACTAGGAATTATTAGTCTATATGGGTTATATATGTAAATATCTGTATATCTGTTCTCAGTCTATGGTTTGTCTTCCTCTTCTCTCTTTTGCCTCTTGATAAGCACATAATTTTATTTTTAATGCACTAATAAGATTGAGTGTCATGGGATATAACAAAAAGCATTTCTTACATGTAGTATTTCCAAATAGCTTACCATTTATGTATCCACAGAAGAATGTACCATCATGGAGATCTAACACATGCTATAGGTTTCATTCAGCCCCTGAGTTCTGAAGAATGAGAGGCAGTAAACTATTATGATATATTCGTGTTGTAGCTTGTATTGTCATAATGACATGTAGCAGAGTTGAAGCAATGAAACCTGTTAGAAGAAAGATGATAAATACAATGACTGTGTCACCTGGCTGTGCAACAGGCAGATCCAAGACATGGAAAGGAAGTCTGTGTGTGACAAAGCTAAACACCTGTGTGCACAGTAAGCCTCTTCAGTCTGTTTTGTAGACACCCTTGTGATTTTGGTCTTCAGTTCCTTGATATATCAGGGGACTGAGTTACTTCTGTATGTTGTCACAAAGGCCAAGCAATTGCCGTCAAGGAGGATACAGAAACACCAGAGCTAACAGGAATTCCAGTACTATCTCATGGCTGTAGCTTGGCTTGGTGCCAAGTGCTTACATAAGAACCTGTGAGGTCATGTGATTGGTTTTTCCAGCAGACTTTATGTCCATAAGGATAAAACCATGTCGGTCTCACACCTCCACTGCATCACCAAATCTTAGCAGTGCTAACTCACAGCTGGCTCTTGATAAATACTCATTAACCACATAATGGCAAAAGAACAGCTGAACTCAAGGCAATGTGTCTGGCATCGTGGTTAAAGGGTCATGACATTAAATCCGGGAGGATCAGAGATGGTTCTACACGGCTTTGCTAACTAGAATGTCCTGGAGCCGCGAAGACGTTGAGGATGGGAGGAAGCTCAGTCTATTCAGGGAACACAGGATAACTGGGGCAAGGAGAGTGAATTTGCTTGGTTGAAGTCCAGGGTTTATGTGGTGAATTGAGGGAAAGAAATATTAGCTTGGGTAGATCATGGCAGACACTGATCTGAGCATCATCCAAGAACCACTGAGTCTCTTTAGTACAGGGGCCACAGACTTGTCTTTCTCCCCACGTGGACTCAGAGAGGGTCCCTCTCAGCCCAGCACGCTCATTTTCTCTCCCCTTTGGGCTCACTGTAGTGCTCAACTAACTCATCACCTCCTCTTCTTCATACTATCAAATGCCCCCTGTCCCCCTGCCGTGTGACACTCATCACGTCATGCCCTGACCAACTGCAGCTGGCTGTCTCTGCTCCCGCCTCCTCTTTATCTCTCTCCCTTCCTCCATATCTTTTGTTACTTCCCTTCTGACACCCAAGACAAATGAATCTGAACCCACACCTCTGGAGTGACTTCACTCTAAGTGCTTTGGTGTTCATCAGCCACCACTTTTTTTTTTCTTTTCTGAGTACCTACTATGTGCTATCTACTGTTCCAAGATGGAGGAGGAGTGGGAAGACAGCCAGGCACTCTCTGATCCCATAAACACTGCACTCAGCTGAAGATGTAGCACATTAATAGGCAGATAGCCAGTCAGAGGGTCAGGTCACAGTGGACATGACCACTGCCAGCTGGGTCTGCCTCGTGTCCTTCCCTTCCTTGGTCTCAGAGCCAGACAATTGTGTCCTTGTCTTCAATCCAGCTAACTGGTGAGACTTCTGTATTTGAGGCAGAAGCAGTGTCATTTCCCCAGGTTGTGAATGTGAGTACACTTTGGCCCAGTCTCTGGAAGCCAGTATGCTGCCACATCCTGTGGGTAATTCATTCCCTCTCGCTATCGCAAAGCCATTGTGGAAGGTTTGCCCTTGAGCATGACTTCACATTTTTGTGTCATGTAGGAAATTTGTCCCTGGGTGTGTCAGGAATAGTAACATGCCATAGCACCATCCCCCAAGACCCTTGCCTCCTGTTCCCCCTCCCCCAGGCCCCTAGTTGTCTGCAGACCTCTCCTCTCTGGTATACATGTAATCATCGTTGCTTGGTTTTTTGGCTTATGTCTTTTGTGTACTGACCTATCTGATCTGTTATACCACCTCATTCTAGTTTCCAGTCCTGATAGACAAGTCTCTGATCTTGGGGAGAGTCCTGCTAAAACACATCTTCTTTAGTACTAGAATGATTCTTGGCATCCATTCCTCCCTCAGCACACGGTGAGACAGTCTCTCCCTCCTCTGTCCTGCTTCTTGTGAGTGAGTATTTATCTCACGCACTGAGTCACCAGGCCCACATCAACATGGCTCGTATCTGACACCTGCTGTCATCTCCAGCCACAGAGGTGAGGTAGGCATTCACAGGGCGTGCTCAGAAAGACCAGCATGCTTTGTGTATCTCCTGCCTGTCTGTGCTTATGAATCAGTGTGTTTTCAAATACACTTTCTACACACTTAAGAGGTATTTGCTGTGTGGTTTGGAACAAGGGTTATGCTGATTTCTCCTGGTCATCAGCCTGTGACGTTATGCCAGAGAGAGCAGTAACTGTGACTGGCACAGGTGAGGGCTACCAAGGCTGAGGCCCAGAGTTGTTTTTCTTTCCCAACTGCTCTGAGACTTCCTTTCTCATAATATGAAAGACTAGTCTTACTGACAAAAGGGGACCATGTGTGTGTACATATGTGTGCTTTATGTTTATATGTCCATATACACATATATGTGTATATATATACATGTATACATATATGTATATATGAAGGAAATACACCAAAATATATAAATTATGGTTATTTCTGATAGGTGGCTTTTTGTACTTCTCTACAATAAGATATAGTACTTTTATTAGCAACAACAATAATCCTAATAGGTATTATTTTCTAAAGAATAAGAAGAGCTAACACTGTTGGCCGGTTGCTGGAGTCTATCCTCTATATGTACCCAGGATGCATGGTGGGAAACAATTCTTGACCTCAGTGGTGACTCGAGTGAGCAGAGAATGAATTTAGCTGATTTGCACATAGGCTAAGGTTAGAAGCTGGCAACTTGGTTTGAAGAAGAGCTGGAAAAGGCTGGGCAGGAGAAAGAGGGTCCAGGGGCAAGAGGCCAGGTGGGAGGGACCGAATGGGCTCTCCCCTGAGCTCTACTGTTTAGAGATGAGAGGGAAAGGTAGGGGGATCTCGGAACACAGAAGCACACATGGAGACTTTACACAAAGATAAGCCCTGGAACGAGGAGAAGTCTATCCGAGTTTGGTTTTAGTCCCTGGTGACTTAGAAAGGGTTTCCAGGAGGCACATAAGGCTCCTTATAGAGGCTGCTTCACCAACATCAAGTTTCCGAGAGGCGGGAAGTTGGTTCTGAGGTCAAGGGCCCTTCACACACCATCCCTTCATCCTCACTTACAGTCAAGGGCAGAGGGAAAGGTTTCTGATAAACTTGAAACCATAAAGTAGGGCAGTCTCAAGGCTCTCTCCAACACTGTCTAGAGAGACAGTGAGAGCAGTTCCTGAAAAGAGGGAGAAGAGGAAGAAGAAAGGGTGGGGAGCTTGGATCCTGCTGGCTGTGGCCGGCTTCCTTCTGGAGGTAGGGGTGCCTGGTCTGTCCCTGGCCAAGGGCCTCACAGATGGACCTACCTGGGCTGCCCAATCACCCCACACTCCTACCCCTTGCCCACCTCCTTCCTGCAGGATGCAGACAGAGAGCCCTGAGCTCAGTGTGCAACAAATATGTGTTAGATCCCAGGAGCTCTTAGAACAGCATAGCTAGCATGTGTAAGGTAGGGTCACGGGAAGCTACAAAAATCAGTCCTTGAGAAGAGTTGGTCTAAAGGTGTCTTTTGTAGCACTTATGTCTTCTCTATATGCAGTCTCCTCCAGTATCCCAGCTATGTGTCCCAGTTTTTTAACTCCGATGGCTACAGCAAGGAGATTCCAAGTCTGGGTTCTGCTTTGAACCTTGGGGTAGAAAAATATTTTTATAAGCCAGTTGTGGTATTTGTAGAATTTCCTATATGGAATGCAGACAACATGCAGAGTCCCCTGCTCAAAGCAGAAATCTCTTCCTCATCTAGTTAGGCAGATGCTATCCTTTCCTTAAGAAGTCACTGGTATTGTGGGATATACACACAGGCTGGCTGAAAGAAAGCCAATCCAGGCTACTAAGCACTAGCCCCTGCCTTTATGCCTAAGCCCCTAGCATGATGAGCCTCCTGGTCCTCAAGGTAAGTATCACTCTCCTCATTTTACAGATGGCAGATTTCACAGAATATGTCAGTTGAAGAGTAAATGGCTCACTCAGGGTCATACAACCAGAAAGTATAGAGCATTTTGACTCCTGGATGCCTGTACACATGGCCCCACACAGGCAAAGCCCAGTAAAGAAACCCATTGGATGATGTAGGAAAATACACAAGGCAACATTTGTCTCTAATAGTATAAATACTTGGGTTTCCTCCTTCTGACCAACTGAATGGGACATAACTGAACCCAAAAGCCAAGAATGTTTCATGTTCTGTGTATTGTATGTGTTCTCACCATCTCCCGATAGAACATGCCATGTATCAGGGACAAGAGGAGGCTGATTATTATCTTAGCTACAGGACCACCAATTAAGGCCCATCCCTGCATCAGAAGCTTCCTAACCCATCAGAACAAAACATGGAGAACACACAGTCAGATAAATTACAGTAGAGAACACCATTGGCAATTTGCAGTTAAGATTCGCTTAATAGTCTATTGTAAAGTATCTGCCATGGTTTGTGTAACATGAATGCATATAAAGCTATCACCTAAATAAACATGTTCTCTGTCTGTGGCTGTCTCTATCTCCCTGGATGTCTAGCCTTATCTCCCATGTACGCAGTGAACACAGAACATCTCACCATGCCTCAGGCAGCTTCATTATGAGAGTCAAATATTAGGACATGGCCTACAATATATCAAGTGAAAGATCTATATGAAGGCACCTGTACCTGGGTAGAGAAAGACAAGGAACTCTCAACATAACCTCTCCCCCAAAATACTGAGCAAATCCAGTTGATAAAAGTCAGAGTCTTATCAAATGAGTCTCCCTGATTCTTGTCCCTTATGGAAAATGCCAAAGATAAATGTTTCTGACATATACTGGAAGATGCCAGATACAGTCAAAGTGTTGCCAACTCAGTGTCCAGAAGATAAGCCTTTCAAACATAGAAAGGCCCTTAGGACTGAGGATCCAGAGGATTCTTCCAGTGGCCGGGAAGTATTTCTAAACCCTGACCCTTGTACTTGTGCATAGGAAACCAAAGGCATGGGATGGTTACATGTGAGATGATTATAAATTCTAAGCTGATAGATATTTTTCCAATAGGAAAATTCAGTAGCATTTATTCCTCCGCTTAAAACATTTTTCCACTAGTCCTTCTATCAGGTCAGATTTTTTTTAAAGTCATTTTAACAGGATCATGAATAACCAGGCATCTGGCCATTATAGTACACACTTATGATCCCAGCTTTCTGACTCCGGAAACTAAGGCAAGGTTGTGAGTTTGAAGTCAGCCTGGGGCTATGTGGAGAGATTTTTTTTTCTCACAACAACAAAAAGTTAAAAGCCATACATCTGTGTTATTACCCTCTTGACATGCCTATTGGGAATACCCAGTCATGTCTTCCTAGGCAGGTGTGTGCATTTCTCAGGACTCTTAGAAAACCAAGCACTCAGTCTGTCTGTGTAGGTTTTATTCCTGAGTGTCTATACATCAAACCATCTTCAAATAGATTTGCAGATTTACAGAGCCATTCACAGCATGAGGCTGAAAGGATATAAGGAACTTTCTATAGAACCTAATGATATGTATTATAAAATTACTCAAGCCACTTCTAGTTAGTTCCCAGGATGTAAGATAGACCTGTATGTGAGGGATACTTTAGACTCTATCATACAAATGTCCAGTCATCGCCTAGTAGATGGGGGCAGCACACCTCAGTGGTTAGGGACAACTTTGAAGACATAAACCTTAATTCAGAGCTCACCGCATGCAGCCACTTTCCAGTTTTATGATTCTGGGCAGGACCTCTCCAGGACTCTGTCAGCAAAATGAGGGCAGTGATACCTACCACATGCACAAGTATGTGGCGTGATGCATATAAACACTCAGCTCATAAAAGACTGAAAATTCTATAAACTGCCGGGCGGTGGTGGTGCACGCCTTTAATCCCAGCACTTGGGAGGCAGAGGCAGGCGGATTTCTGAGTTCAAGGCCATCCTGGTCTACAGAGTGAGTTCCAGGACAGCCTGGGCTACACAGAGAAACCCTGTCTCGGGGAAAAAAAAAAAAAAAAGAAAGAAAGAAAATTCTATAAATTATTTGTGATAGCAAATAAAGAACAACAGAATGCAAAATCCAGTGTTTCTAAAATTATCCAGTTCTACAGTTCTACCGTTGTAATAGATTCTACAGGCCTTACAGCACATATATTAACTAGCCTAGGAATAATAGCAAAGCTGGCACAAGACTATTGACTATAGAGCGAGCATCGCTGATACAAGCCCCTTCCTTCGTACCTATTAGGGCACCATTAGACTGAGGAAATTGTGCTTTCATATTCTTGAGCCCTTTAACCATACTACAGTGACATAGTTGGGCACATGAGGGGCTTGACCCTGAATGTCTTCCATGTGCACATAGACAGCTCTAGGCTTTCTTGCAAATCTCTTCTCCCTCTAACATCTGGAGTGTCACCCACCTTCCCTGAGCTCAGGACAGCTAGAATAAATGTCATTCGGCTTGCTGTTCAAGTTTCCTCTCCTCAGTTGAAATTGACTGGGAGAGTTTTGACCTGGATTGCTCATTTCTGTGGGGTAGGTGTGAGAGCGCCTTGGACTCCCTGTCAAAACATTGCACTTACCTCTTCCCTGGGACCCATTGGCATTTAAAATGCTCCATTCTGCTAGTAGCTACTAGAAGCTTGCCATTTTCCTTAGAGCAACAATGGCCCATTGTTTCACATGGATGCTAGGTCACCGATCTGCCCACACTCATTAGCACATTTAGTGATTTACTCCTTCAGATGGCCTTGTAGTCTGCCCAAACCAGCCCCACACCATAGGGAAACTACAGGTTGGCATACGTCATGGGCTCTGGCCATACACACACACACACACACACACACACACACACACAAACACAAAAAAAAAAAACCATACATTTTCAGTCCATTGCTGTGAAACATCTACAGGAATAGGCAACCTTTTCTATATTTCTCTTTCTCAGTTAAATGTTACATCTAGGCTTGGTAGGGTGTGGGACCCTGGAAGAGTTTAAGAAGATTATAACAGGGATACTGTGTAAGCATATGAGATCTCTGCCAGTAGGACCGCTTTATTTATTACTCTCCTGATAATGCTGTTCCTGCTGCCCCTGTTTGTATTTGCCCGAGACGTTGAGAAGCCACTGCAGGACTGGTCTATGGCGGGGAGGGGTGGTCTCATGAGTTGAAAAGAGATGGATATAATTCTGGCATCAAGTGACCAGTCAGTGATCCTGTTCTGGATCCTGGACCTGCTTGGACTCTTCTGAACTTTCTGACTGAGGGAGATCTAACCCAGCTCTGCTTCCTCTCTCCTCTCTTCTGAAGGAATGGTTATGTCTTGCAGGTTGTAGTCTGTGCATCCGGTTACTAGGCGTGGGTTGCACTGATGGTTTAATGCTGTTTTTCTATAAAGGGCTATGGGATCTCATGCAGATTTTTGCAAAGTCATATGCAAATCACAGAGCCCAGCCCTTTTCTTAACAGGATGGCAACCTTGTTCCTCGGTGGCACCTGGGACCTGGAGATCCTTTCTCCACTTACGTTTAGCGCGCAGCCTGGGACTTGTCCCTGCAGCTCACCGGGTTAGCCGTGGCACCGTTGGGACCTCCCACCAGGACTCCAATCACCCAACTCTATTGAGACTGCTCTGACAGGGCTGGTATGGGGTGCAGCCTTTGCTCAGAGGGCAACATGTTCCAAGCAAAATCTGCCTACCTGGGCCATGGGCTCACCCCGGGCCTCCCTGCTTCTCTCCTGGGTGCAATTTTGAGGTTGCTGAGCTTCGATCCAAAGCCCAAAATGGTGGGGCAACAGGGAATTACCAAGAGGCCCCAGGGCCCCATGTACTTCCCCTGGCCCCCAGCCTGACAGACCAGGGATTCCACTCCACTCCCACCCCCAGCCCCACACCAGGCCCTCCCTGCCCAAAACGTCTGTAACTCAAGTAGACAGGGTAGCTACCGGGGCACACTGGGTTTAGTTTCTCTTCAGGTTGAACACTTCTGTGAGCAGTGACCCACCCGCAATCTGAACAAGGCCATCCCGATGCTGTAGCTCCTCTCCCCTACATCATGAGAATGTGTGGGGGCGGGCCTGAGATACAGACGGGAGGGTCAAATCCAGCCTTTCCCCAATATGGCAGCAGCCGCTTCCTTCAACCCAGTTCTGTCTGATGCAACCTCCTCTTCGCCACACCTTTCCGAGGTCTCTGGGGCAAAGACCGCCATTCTAGTCCTGTTTACTTCAAGCAATCCTGTTGGGTAGGGTGGGGAACACAAGAAGAACTAAATGAAGCCAATCGGCCACTTGGGGATGGTTGTCGACACTAGACGGTACATGGGTGTTCAGCATACTTTTCTCACTTTTGTATATGTTTCCAATTTTTCATAATAAATTTTTTAAAGTCTTCCAGCTTCCATAACATTTGAGAAAGAACCCTAACCCCTGAGAAAGTTTCATGGAACCCCCCCAACCCCCACCCCTACACCAAGGCAAGAGGCAGGGATGATTCCATTTCATATAAATAGATATAAATATAATATAATATAAATATATATATGTAAAACACTCATTTTCTAACCTTTTTTTAAGGCCCACTGCTTTATTTTCAATAAACTAAATCTTATTTCTAAGAGGTCCCGAAGTTGGGCTCACTTCCCAGGCTGGGTGACGGGGAGGGCAGGGAAGAGGGTCCTTAAAAGTTTACACTTCCATGTGTCTCACACTCTTACTGTGAGAAAGTGGCGTGTTCAGTGTTCTGAACTTTGCGAAGGGTACATGTTCGCAACGCAAAGTGTCATTCTCTGGAATCACACCTGGCTCAGGAAAGGACTGTCTTTGTACTTGAACGTAAATCCAATGGAGAACCTTAACACGGGCATTTGCATGACTGAGATTTGCTGCTGTCTTTTTTCCATATGTCTCTTTCTTGGATGTGTTCTAATAAAATGATTCTAAAGAAGGCTGTTGATATATAGTGATTTATAAATCCCTTCTGTTGAGCTCGGAGGCCCTTAAATTCTCTGCCTTCCCACTTTCTAGAAAGGCCTGTCAAACTGAGGACGGATGCATAGAGTGTGTCTGTCTCTGTGGTGGGATGGTGGCACACCTGCGATCGATCGCAGTCATTAGTAAGAATTCTACCAACCACAGCAATTTTATTTCCTGGTTTCCTAGCAACAGAACTTGTTTTCCAGAACAAAGATGAATGACCATCTGTAGATGAGACTAGTGGGAGAAAGACAGAAGGGGTGGGGCAGAGTCAGGAGTGGGGAGGGGGGTTGGGGGAGAGAGCGGAGTGGAAGGAGAGAGAGGCAAAGGCAGCCCAGAACAAGCGGGTCAACTCTGGACTTGTTCCATGTACTGTTAGGTCAGCACCTTCTGGGGACAATCCACTGTTAATTTTTATTTTCAAATTTTGATATCAAGCCATAGCACATTGCAAAACCCATTGGGGAAACATATGTTTCCGGAAGTAGATATTTTGAGTAATGCTCCCTTCAGCCAGGCCTGGTGAGGGCATTCCCATGAGCTAGCAAGAGCCTTACGGGGTCTAGGCCTTGGCGGACGAGGGATCCTTAGAAACCTTGTCAGCTAACAAGTGTGTGCGGGACTGCAGAGGCAGGATCAGACGAGGAGGCTTCCGTTTCTTGAGCATACGTCCCTTGGTAGACACTAAGAAGCCACCGAATTTCTTCCTGTGGTTTTTCACAGCCAGTCGGGGAGGCCAGCTGTGTTTTGTTTATTTTCCTAATTACCTGAACACTAGTAATAACAGACTTATGATTCTGCGGTTCGTCATTTCCCACATCCTAGCTTTTCCAAGCCACAGGGTTGATAGCCAGGTGACTAGCCTGAGCCTTCTGTGGCATGGCTACCGCCACTCTGCGTCAGTGGCCAGTGCAGGCCAGGATTCTGTTCTTCCCTATGACTAGAGAGCTCTTTAGGCCAGGGTTTCCGCAACACACATCTATGTACCTGCTACTTGGTTACATGTAGAGCACAGGTCAATAAGGCTGAAACCTTCCGTTAGTTTCCCACAGGGATTTGTTTACTTCATTTATTTAAGAAACACCTCCAACTGCTGGCTGGGCATTAAAAAAGTAGGTGAGCCAATAGACACTGCTCATATGGAACTTACCAGTTAAGGAAGCATGCTTTAGCCAGACAACGCATGGACAGATGTCTAACAACTACAAGGAGAAATGAGACCAGTAAGATGAAACTGAGACAGACGATGCTGCTTGCCTCGTGGCGGATGACAACTTATACGCAGAATAAACACTAGAACTCGGGTCCCTGGCTTTCTTTTTATATTATCATTTCCCTAGTGTGTCTCACAGATCCTTTGCATAGCTGTATACTAGCCCCCAGATAGCTATAGAAACATGTCAGTCACTCACGACACTGCCCCATAACGAGCGAGACCCAGGGGGGTACATTTGGAAATGATGGACTATGTTCCTGAGGATGTTTGTGGACTTATCTCAGAGCCCAGTTCAGGAACTGAAAGGCAAAGCTTCCTGCTGTAGTGAAACCGACAGACTAGGAGGTATACAGGTGCCACATGTCTGCTCTGACCCCAGTGTGTGTCTAACCCCCAGAGCAAGAAGTCTCTCATTCAACAGATATTTACTGAGTGTATAGTAAGTGCTAGGTGTGGCTCTCAGAGCTAGGAACATGAGTGCTGAGCGGACACGTTCAGGGTAGTGTGGCCAACTACAGGACATGAAGGAATGAAACATGTCACCTCCAGAAGATCAATACTCTCATTGGAAGAGAGAGACAAAGCACAAAGAATTAGCACACCATATTAGAAAGCAATAATTGTTACAAAGGAAATGAACCAAGGATGGAAGGCGGGGCACGGCAGAGTAGGGATGCATTCTCAAGGGAACCTGCTGTGCCAGATCGGCATGTAACACATGTGGACGGATAGAGCCTGTGTCTAACACAGAGGGATGTGCAGATTGCAGATGTGTCTGCTCTTTACGTGTGACAGAGAAGTGCCGTTAACACAACTTAACATATCACTTTGTACCCAGCTCTAAACAGCTAGTTGTACAGTGTGGTTGGAAGAGACCCTGAGACACCTTCTCTGGCACATCCGAATGCTCACATCCTAGTTTTCCATCTTCTCCTTTGTTCTAAAGCAGTGATTCCCAAACTCATATATATGTATGAGTCTGATATATATCACAGTTACCTCAAGCGCTTGTTGAAACACAGATCCTGGGCCCCACTCTCAGAATTATGTGATTCAGTCCATCTGGAGTAGACACATAAACTTGCATTTCTCCCAGAAGTCCAAGTTATACTGATACTGTTGGTTTAAGGGCCATACTCTGAGACCCACTGGGTGAGTGGAGTTAGGGAAACTGCCTATTAAAACAAATCAGTTATGTAAGAAAGGACGGGCTGTACCCATTCCTTGGGTACTCTAGACATTATCAGACTGGCTGCCCTTGAAAAGTAAAATCCTCAAGAAGTGAAACTTTTTTTTAAGGGACTATGTATCAGAAGCCAAAGCCCAAGGTCCCAAGCCTTCAGGAAGTAAAACAAGGCACACGTCCAGAACAGGAGGCGACAAGGATATTTTGTTGTTTTCCTACAGACACTCAGTATTTTATTGCTGTACTATGTCTGCAAGCCATTCTAGACTCTTGCTTCCTCCTTACTGGTGAACCTAATACACAGAACACTTCACAGATAATGGAATTGATACACAAAGAGGCATATGGTCTCCCAAGGTTGAAAAGCTTCAGTGGCCTTCATCAGGTCCAAAGTTCCTCCTTCTGTGATTGTCTCCACTGTATTAGCTGAAGCTCCTTCTTGGGATGTCCATCCTGGGAAGTTGTTCTCCATGACAGACATGTTCTTTGCTTTTAACTTGTTTAAAAAAAAAAAAATATCCACATGAGCGATTTGTGGCAAGTTCTGAGCCGTGCGTGAGTTCTTTGTAGTGTAAACTCTTCTACTGGGTATTGTACAGCGGAAATACTAACCCATTTTATTAATAGCCTAAGCTAGAACTAATCATTACAAAAACAAACCTGCTAGGGAAAAGCACATGCAACACTCTCCAAAGAAAAATGGAAATGACGTCTTGATTCCATATACCATCACTTCGACTCCATTAGTAGACATAACTGAACACTTTCTCCATCACTAACACGTACGGCAAAATGAGTGCATTTTCACCTGGATGGCTCATATATCACATTCTTGGATATGCAAACCTGGCCCCCCAACTAAAAGGAAGTGAAGGATAAAATTGCCCTCCCTGGTACTTGCTGTCTTAGTTATATTCTCAAACACTCCTGTTCCAACTCCTCATGATGGAAGACTGGATCCCCATTGAACATCACAGGTGGTGGCCCTGTCTGTGGATTTTAGAATTTTAATTTTAATTTTCCCTTCTCTGCCTCAAAAATGCACTGATATATGACACCTATATCCTATCCATATTGTTACTTGGACTCTTGTTTATTCAATAAACAGTATAAAGCCTCAGACCCTATAAAGGCTAATGAACAGACTACAGACCTGAGTTTCAGATCAGTCCATTCTCAACATAATCCATAATAGAACCACTCTAAACACTTCAAATAATCAACATTTGGGAATACTCATAAGGCATGAACCTTATAAGACTCCTCCCCATTTTCATTCTTCCTATTCAACATTTGCTCTTAAAAATTGAACTGTTGAGTTATTTCAGCTTCAAGACAAAAGAGATGCCATTAGGAAATATGCTATACCTGAAGAGAACATTGAGCTAGGGAAGGAACACTAGCCCGGAGCTCTGGGCATGCGCAAAGACGGTTATGTGTTGGCAGCTCAAAAGCAATGTATAGAGAGCAGTCTGGGATCTAGCATCTGCCACATGTGTACCATGGAGGTGGAATATCATGGGTCATACATATATAGTACTTGGAGGATCGGGGGAAAAATGATATTGAGGAAAGATCCAGTGTGAATGTATGGTTAGTGAGATTAACTCCAAAGTATACTAAGAAAATAACAATTTCTGAAAAAAAAATGCCAATCCGTAACACAAGGAACAGGCAGATAATGAGTTGGGTTGTGGAAGGGAGTCGGATGTGTAGGATTCATCTAGCTCCGTTGTTTCAGATTCCATGAAAGGAGATTCAGACTATGATCCTACAAAGTGGTTGTGGGGGTGCTTGTGTGTATGCACACACAATGTGTTCACAAATATATATATGGGTGAGACAGGCATTGTAGACCAGCTTTTCATGAAGATGTGAACTCTTTGGATGAATTCCAGTTTCACAATCTAGAAAGAAAGACACATTAAGGGAATCAAAATTAGAAACAGAAGTGAAAGGTGAAGTTGTAATTCTGGTGACTGTGAACACACATGCCTTCCATCTCTCCTGGCCCAGAGAAATGGCTGCACTTTGAGGCCCAGGCTCTGCCACCACTCTCCCTTAGTCTGGACTTTGTCACTACTGGAATTCCAAGTAAAGATTCTGGAGTAAGCCAGTCAGGTTTGTTCTTTGAAATCTATTTCTTCCAGCTCTACAAGCCTATCCGGGTCCTGGAGGAAGTGTTGTAGCATAGATGCTTTATCCAGACTTAACAATGACCATCCAGTGTGCCACTGACATGGTAATACATCTATGCCTACCCTGGGTAGCATCAGAGAAACTTTGAAGGCTTGGAAATGGCAGTGATAGAGAAGTGGTTTCTGTGTATCTGCCTTTCAGTTTCCAGGGTGGCAGGATTAGGAGTGTTTTTCTGTCTGTAAGGATATCAAAGGAATCTGTTGCCTGTCGACGGTGACCATTCAGTGGTTCCCATACCCATGAGCAAAGTTTGTAGATATGGCTGTTGTACTATGGTGAAGTGGTAGTTGGGGATTGCATTTGGGTGAATAAATGTCCCAAAGAGGATAGGGATTAAAATATAGTTGACAGAGAAATAATTTCTATATTATTAGTATGGTGGTCACTCTGAGGGTAATCCATCAATATAGCATTCCATGTGTTGTTTGAGGATCTCACAGATTCCTGAGGACTTACATAGGTGTCTTGGCCTCAAGGGGAGCAAAGTGGTGATAAGCCTGGTTTCTATGGTTGAGGTCATCCAAGGCCAGCTGGGAGCATGGAGTGGATGTAGGAGGCGCCACGCTGCTCACGCTTCCTGTGTTTCCCTTTGGGGTTGAAGATTCTGACATGTTGCTTCATATTTTAGCATTTCTGAAACCACCTAATAGAACACTTGCTGAAAAGCTATAAATAATAATCCTCAAAACTAGGCCATCACAGGTCGCCTAGGTACTCTTTACCTACCCTGAAATACCACACAGACAAGCTTAGCAATGGGGCACATCATCAAAGAGGAAGCCTTTGCAATGTCTGATTGGTTGGTTGGTGTTGCAGAATAAAAATGACGACATTGCAGCTTGGCATCACAGTAAGAGGCTTCAGTGAAGGGCCAGACACGAGTAGAGGCTTCCAGGAGAGGACATATTGTCATTACCTTAGCATTTCTGACTGCTGAGGAGCTGAGGGATTCAGAAATTAAAGTGAGATAGTAAAAAAAAAAAAAAAAGAGTCTACCAGTATTGCCAGCCTGGTTACGTGACCAACATCACAGCCACATTCCTGTCATGCCAAGACCTCAAAATATCTCAATAGCTGATTTCTGAATTAAATGTTTTATAAAAGAAAGTACTGGGGGGGGCAGAGGGTTGAGATAGGATAATGCCAGTAATGACATTGGACATGGTTGTTTTAGTAGACATTGACACAACAGAGTGTCAAGGGTTTCTCCCGGAGTGATATCATGAGACAGAATCTGGGAAGTCTATCAAGAGACTGTAGGAATGACCAACAGCCTCCAAGAGTAAATGAGATGGTCATTATCTACAGAATAAAAGGATAGCTAGTCATCAGTGGCTCTCACCAAGAGCTGGGTGTCTATCATGTTCACTCGCCCACTCGCCCAACAAATACCTCTAAAGTACCTACTGTGTACCATGAACTGTTCTAGACAGCGAAAAACAAATCCCCACCCCCACCCCCGGGAAAAACATAAGAATTCCTCCCTGGAATTCTTACCTGTTTTATATAATATATGGGTCTTATATTCTGGTAAAAACACATATAGGTCAAATATGTAAGATGGCAGGTGAGGGCACGTGATGTGTAGTACAAATCAGTAAGAGGGGAGGGGAGTGAAGGGATGACCTGAGTTCTGGCAAGCAGCACAGTTCGGAGCCCATGGATAATGCAATTAGTCCAAAGAGTCTCGAGGTGGATAATGGCAATGAGGCTGTATTTCAGGACATGGTGAGGTAAGGATTTCCTAGACACCCATACAAGGTTTTAGAAAGCTCTGTCCGTTACTGATCTCCCAAAGCATGAAGACTTGGGGAGGAAGTCTTATCTAGGAAGTCATATCTAGGAGGAGAGTGAATGAAGCCCAGTAATAGGCATTTGACTGGCATACATAGGACACTGGGGGGGGGGCTCCATCCTTGGCACCACATCCAGGAATTCATAGGCAAGCACTTCCTCTGCCTTCATATCCCTAATGGAGTCAAGATGGCATCCTAGAGGCCATGTGAGAACCTCAAACTGTTCTCCTAGCTCTGCCCTGCCAGCAGTCAAGGGAAGCCCTTCCCATGTGACCCTAGTCCTAGGTCACAGGAATCTGACTCATTCTAAGTGACAGGCACCTTATTTAATGAGCTGTAACATCTCTCCGATTCTTATGGCTAGACTACTGAGATACATCCAGGTGTTGTCTGAGTCATAAGCGATTCTGGGAACTCAGAACTCATAGAGCACTCTGTTCATATGTCTGACAGTTCAAAAGAGCCTTACCAGCTCTGAGAGGTGTGGTAAAGTACTTGTTCTGTCCTTAGTTTCCTTTGGTTATGTCCCTCAGCTTCCAGCAGACTGTGGGGGTCCCACCTGGCTACATTGATATATGCTTGGTAGCAGCAGGAAGTGGTTGTCCACAGGGCCTGTCACCAAGACAAAGATGGAGTCCATTTTGCTTGATCATGAGCAGAAAGGGCCTCAGGAGAACTGAAAAAGAGGGATTCCAGATAGGGTCTTGTGATCCTAATAGAATCTGTTCTTTAGACCCAACCAAACAGTAGATAACTCAGCATAGAACTGAGTTCTTAATTGTAGGAAGGTGGCTCACTCATCACTGGGATATAAACATACCTTCCCCATGTCTTCTCCCCAGATCCCACTTAGGACTCATTTACATATGCAATGGGATGGTGTGGTATGAATCTAGCTTTTTCTCAATAACACATCAGTTTGTCTCCAGAGGCAAGCCCTTGAGGTTGAGGCCAAATAAGGAGGAAATGAGGCACCAGCTCATACCCACACCCATTTATTGTATGGAAGGGCTAATGCTTTAAGCTTTATGGCTTGAGAAACATATTGCAAGACTAAGTCCAGGAGGTTGTCTACCACATCTGTGTATGAAATTGGTCAACCACTCCAGGCCAAGGCTACATAGGACAAGTGTATCCCAGTTCAGGTCCTGATACAGGAGCTAAGTGGATAATGCCAAACAAAATTTTCCCTATTGTTATGGGGAATTGAGGGTAACATGATTATTTTCTATTTTCTTTGCTCAATAGACATACTTATTGGGGGTATTCTAACCATACCTGGAATGGGCCAACCATCTTTTAGCTTGTTATGATAAAAATTCAATTTTGAGCATGATTGAGACCTCATTTATGAATTGCAAAAATCATTTTGAACTTGCTTGCTAGCTGGATGAAGAATCAGGTTTAGCCTGATAGAATCCATGTTAAGTCATGCAAGTAATTGGATTGCGGATTACTGTAATGTGAGTTCTGTGAGGAAAGGGATTCAGGTCTGCTATATGATTTTTAAATTAATTTTGTTACTTGACAACTTTTCTTCTTTGTCAATTTCATATATACAATGTATCCTTGTCCAATTCCCCTCTCTTTCTTAATCACCACTCTATCCACAATAGCTACTCTACTGTCAGGTATGTTATAGGTACTGGGAGATAACTGGGTAGTGTGGAGAGTGAGTACAGTGTCCTTAGTGTGTAGAACTACAATGATAATCTTCTCCACTTTTATCACAATCGGACTAGGGGCTAAGTACTGTGGAACAGGAAGGAGCTCTGGAGAATAATGACATCTTTGGCAAAACCCAATAGCATATTCCTTGACTCCCAGACAGTATCATAGATAAGTGGGTCTCTAAGACATGATCTGCGGTAAAGCTAAATCCAGAATTGAGAGACAGGACAGGGAAATTTAGCAGAGCTCTCCAATAAAAGGAGCCTTAATCAGAGGAGTGGGTGAGCTAGGATCCCAGATGGACAATCAGATGTGGGAAGGAAGCGACAGTGATTTGGCCAATGACAATTCAGAGAACTCGGGTAGATGTGGGTTCATTCTCCCTGAGTACATTTTATTCTATTATCAACCCCGGAGTTTTTAAATGTTAAACCCAGTTGGCTTCCGGGTTCAGTAGATCATTTCTAATTAAGAATGGCAAATAAGAAGACTGGAAAAGTAAAAGCACCAGGGACCTGAAGCAGTGAACGGGAAAATAAGCCTAACAGAAAACATGTCGCCCCAGAATGAAACGGGTGTTCAAAGAAGCCAGTTTAGAAATGTGTCTCATTTGGTTTACTTTGCTACATCAGCTGCCAGCAGAACCTTAACACACAGCGCTGACTGCAAAGGTGCTACTCTCTGCCCTGCCCCACTCCTGTGCTTATAATTCTCAGTAAACATCCCAGGAGCTTCAGGAGATGAAACTGTGTAAATAGACCCATCATACATGTGAGTCTGCCCAAGAGACCATCGGTAGTGGGTCCTAATGTGACTCCCTAACAAAGCAGAGCTGCTGTCAGCTTGAATGTCTCATGTGTTAGGACGGTTCCAGAAGTACATAAAAGAGATATAAAATAGCTTTAGCTAGAACTATAGCCTCTTTAGGAGAGAAAATACATATAAATATTCATAGGATGAAATTCACACCATGTAGGTTAGGAATAGTTCTTGCATTTGCCTAAGAAGTTTAAGAGATGGAATCATCTTCTTCCCTCCCTGTCTATCCAACATCAAGAATGAATCACTATGTACAATGGCTGTGATCCCTGGGTTGTTTAAAAAGAACAACATGGTAGTAACAAGCATTGCAGCAGGAATAGTACAATAATAAAATCTACTAAGTCTGCCAACGTCGCTTTTCAATTTGTGCTCATCTTAGGGTGGCCCCGTCTCATTTGTCTGACTACACATTATTCTTTAGTGTGCCTCAATTCTTACCAATACTCATCCCAAGGCAATCCCATGCAGAGAAGAAAGAGCAGATGTATCCGGCAGGAAGACTCACGATAGTCTAATAGTAACAAACCACCCTTAAATTTTCTTTTAATGATTTAGAACAAGAATGTGTTTTTGTTAACACTGCATGCTCATATCAACAGGGAGGGCTCTGTTTATTATCCATCACAGAATTTTGCTGATGGGTCAAGTTTAAAGTTGCCAGTTACTATTCCAGACACAAAGAGGATTCTGAAGGTTCCTGTATCTACAATTAAATGTTTCAGAGGGAAATGGCTCAACACTAATGACCTGAACTAACCCTGTGTCCTTACTCAATCACAAGAAAGGCAGGAAAACTAATGGAGCTAGGTAGCAAGCTACAGGTGTTTTATAAATATCAGAATAGCCAAACGCCTTACCATTTCAAATCAGTCATACTTTGGGATAATATTATTTTGGCTATAGCTCAATATGTACATTTTAACTCACATAGGTATTTAAATTTTGCCTGTATTCAACAAGCATTTTTGTGCGTGTGAATTTCAAATGCGTTTATTGGAATGCCATTCTTCATGTTTCTTTCATTATTTTCTATTCCTTGTCTCGCCTTAATCTGCGTCTATGAATATCAGGTTCTATATATAATGGATCAGTTCAGTTTTCAGTGTCTATATAGGCATTGTAAAAAAAATGTATAAAAATGAAAATTCTTCCTGTTCATGTCAAAACTTTTTCCAGTTAGGGAAATAATTTCTGGGGTATCCTGTCCTGATGAGCCCTCTATATGTGAGAGCTATAATTGTTATATCACCTATTTTATAACTTATAGAGTGTTCTGTTGACATGACACCCCACACAAGGGGCGCTGCATGTCAAAGAGCATAAGCTTGTTCAATCTCTCATAGCAAAGGTGCTTTCCTCAGAGTAAGAACACGACGAAATGTCATGCTGCTCCATTATAAGCCATGCTGTGACCTTATCCTAGAAATCACACAAGTATTCTCACTATTGACTAACTCTGAGGTCACTGGGAAGCCAAGGCAGAGTCTAGTGAGACATACATTCAAATTGTCTGCAGATCCAGACAGACAGTGGTACAGTGAGAACACTGGGATGGAATTGACCATGAATTAACAAAGAGGTTAGATTTAACAGATGGATATAAAAATATAGCTTTGATTATATTCCATACATTCAAAAATCTGGATAGAGACATTAAAAATGGGGAATGTCTTTGGAATGTAAACAAAGAATATAGAATAAAAAATTTTTTAAAAATGGAGAATGTCAGATATCTAGAGGGAGCAACTACAATATCTGGGATGGAGGTGCTGCAATAACTTATTGATTCAACTGTTGGTCAACTGTATGAGCTTTGAGAACTAATTTAACCGAACCACCAGTTTTTTTCAAAATCTAGTCTCTCGCCTGTAGCATTGGGAAGAAATAGGCATCAGTCTCTGGATTGCTTTCATGTTGCAGCACTGGGTCTTTCTGATAGCTTAGCTGTGATCCATAAACCCATCACCTTCTCAGGGAAAATGTAATTAATATATGTCCTAATTAACGTAAACTTGTGAAAAATTCCATTTCTATATAAATGACAACCTGCCTGCACCGCAGCTTTGCGGATGAGAGATGTATAGGAAACACGGGTCTGTCTTAGAGATGTCTCAGCTCTAAAATGAAGTTCTCAGACATTAGCTGAGTATGAGCTCCATTCTCTCTTATTCATTCATTCACTGTGAAATCTACTGAGAACCCACCATGCATTCTATTGGGTAAAATTATCAGACTGGGGAAGGGAGCCGAGGACGTTGGTGAATGCATTACTGTATGACATCTCTGGTACCTAGGAAGGAGGGTGAAGAAGGAAGGCTGGTCAGTTGGAAAAAGCAGAGTGCTTTCTGAACTAACAGTCCCAGGAGGTAAAGGAATGTCAGAACACAGACTGAGCATCTTCAATCCAGAGTCTAGAGACCAGGAGTTTGGAAGTTTTGTTTGTTTGGTTTTTTGGTTGGTTGGTTTTTGGGGTTTTTTTTGGGGGGGGTTGTAATACTTGAACAAATGTTATTAGTCAAACATCCATAATCCAAAGTTAATTCAAACTCCAAAGCTCTTTGAGTATCATGAGTCTCAGGTTGGAGATGTGCAGCCTGGATGGGGCACAGAGTAAGCAAATTGGAGTAAGAGAAGGTGTGGTCTGGGAGAAAGCTGTGAGACTTCTAATTCTGACCAAGAGAGAGGGGCAAAGACCAGACTTATTTTTCTGCCTGGAACAATTTTAATAGACAAAATATGAGAAATGATGTTCAAGAAAATGGACATCGGGCATGAGCACAATGTCTGAGAGTTAGGAAACTAGGCAAAGTGAGTTCTAGAAAACAGCCCAGCTTTCTGCAGTGAGTCCCTAGGTCTGGGTCCAAGACCCAAAAGATGTTTATGCAACATCAGTCAGAGTGTATAAGCTATCTCAGTGGACAGCAGCAAGTCCATGACTAAAGATGGCTGTAGTTCTCTCTACAAGACTTAAAGATGTAACCCCATCACAGACTAAAACTCAAGAATAGTCACGGGCATGCTGAGTGTGGTATTATACACCTATAATTCCAGCATTTGGGAGGCAGGGGCAGGTGGATTGCCAAGTTTGAAGCCAGACTGGTCTACAAAGCAAGTTTCAGGACACCCAGGGCTATACAGAAAAGGCCTGTCTTGGGGAGAAAAATGAATAGTCATGGAAATATAAAAGTATTGGTAAAATAAGGCAAAATCCACAATCTCTAGCTTCTAATGAAACATTGTCAGGCATGCAAAGACGCATGCAAAGAAGAAAATGTGTTCTATAATGAGGAGGGTAAGAGTCAGTTGACACTAACTCTGACTTGACAAAGAAGCTAGAATTAGCAGACAGGGATATAAATATATATAGTTATTGGGCATATTTATGCATTCAAAAAGCTGGATAGAAACCTGGAAGATATGAAAAAATGGCACATGTTGGACTTCTAGGTATAAGAAGTACAATGTCTGAAATGGAGGGAAGTACACACGAGTAATAATGAGTCAAGCCAGCATACAAAAGCACAGTAATAGAAACATTATTACTATATACGCATTGCATGTGTGTGTGCATGTATGTGTTCATGTGTGAGTATATTGTATACATACATGCATGTGTGTGCAAGTACATGTGTGTGTGTGTGTGTTCACCACCACAGAGGCTGAGAAGAATAGACTGTGTGCTAACATAAAACCTTTATAACTTAGAATTCTATGCTGAGCTAAACTATAACTTAAAATGAAGGTAAGATAAAGCTGTTTTCAGACATAAAAGAACCTAGGAATTATAAGACCTTGATTTTTTAAAAAAGTAAATTAAATATGAAAGGGAAGAATTAGGTGTAAGATATACTGACTATAACAAATACTAACATATGGTTTCAAATATTATTAAATATCTGGTACAAGCAATGAGGAAAAATACATTCTTGAAATGGCAGACAGCTGCTTTAAAAAGTGGAGCACTACCAAAAAAAAAAAAAAAAAAAAAAAAAAGAGCCGGGCAGTGGTGGCACACACTTTTAATCCCAGCACTTGGGAGGCAGAGGCAGGTGGATTTCTGAGTTCGAGGCCAGCCTAGTCTACAGAGTGAGTTCCAGGACAGCCAGGGCTACACAGAGAAACCCTGACTCGAAAAAACCAAAAAAAAAAAAAAAGTGGAGCACTTTAGAGAGAAGGAGCCCAAGAAGATGAGATCCTTGACTAACTCAAGAAGGTAGCAATTGCTGGTCTCAATCTGTAAGCCCAGCCCTGAAGAGACGGGAAGAACAAGTTCCAAGGCAGTCTAAACCACAGAAGCTACAGAGCAAGATCTCTCCCCCCCCCCAAAAAAAATAGTAGGAGCTAACTTTTTGTTGGAAAAGTATGTATTTTTATGTTTGGAAAATATAAGTATATAATTATAATACTAGAAGAAGAAACAGAAGCAGAAAGGAGCCTAAGTATATTATGAATCACAATAAATGTAAGTAGATCCAAGACATTAATTGAAATATAAATATTTTTCAGTTCTTTATTTGTTCAAAATTCAGATGTATATTGTGTAAAAAGAACTATAAATCTTAAGCAATATTATAGAAAATAAGCAAGACCTACCAGGAAAGTACTAAGCAAAAGGAAGCAGGTTTGGAAATTTTGGTATCAGATATAAACTACAATTGATGAAAGGCTGGAGAGATGGCTCATGAGTAAACGTGCCTTCTCTCACACTTGACAGCCTCAGCTCAGTGCCTGAAAAGATAACTAAGTCTCAAAGGTTGTCATCTCTCCTCCACGTGTGTGCTATGATACACACAGGCACACATGTGCCAGTGTGTGTAAATGCATACATACCACACACCACAAACAAACTCTTTAATGTTTCAACAAGTTTTGGCAAGGGCTCGGAGGGTAAAGGCATGGGCCGCCCAGCCTGAGAGTGTAACTTGATCCTTGGGACCCATGGGGTGGAAGAAGAGAGCTGACTCCAGCAAGTTGTCTCTGCATGCAGTCATGGTGTTCGCATCTAGGGTCTTGATAGGGCTTGTTTTCTCCACCAGTTAGAGTTAAAAGACAGGAAAGAATCTCAAGCCATCCAATAGTGGTGAAGGTGGTGCTTGAGGGAGACCCCAGGCACAGCAAACTGCAGCAAACAGCATCAGCCAGTAAAGAAAGGCTTTTATTAGGGGTGAAGAAATAGGAGGCAGGGCACACACGAAGTCCCAAAGCCTGGTCGCTCCTTAAGGGATGGAAGTTTTAAGGATCTTTGAGGGAATCTTCCTCCCCCATTTAGAGCCCGGTCAGACAGAGATCTGATAGGTTCCCATATCCGAGGTCTAGCCTTGAACTTAGACCTGTCAACAGGCAGAAGAGCGTCACTGATGGGAGAAGAGGCCCGCCACGCCTTTGTTTTAGGCTGCCAGGCCTTCATCTCATCAGGAGGATGAAGAAGCCAGTCATCTTGGAAGTCCACCATCTTTACTACCTGCTCATGGCCCCTCTCCATATCTGTCTTCCAGGGAGTCTGTCTAATTCCTAGTTTCTCAACACAAATAGATAGATGGATAGATAGATAGATAGATAGATAGATAGATAGATAGATAGATAGATAGACAGATATCGATCAATAGATGTCATTTTTTTTGAAGTGGTATGTTTAATTTCTAACAGGACTAATATAGAAACTGCTATCTGAAATTAGGGATACTACTAAGCCAACTTTTTTTTAAAAGAAAGTAGAGAATAACACAAAAGGAAAAGAAACTGGATGTGGTAGCACATGCCTGTGATCCCAGACTATAGGAAATAAGTTTTAACCAGGCCTGGGCTTCCTAGTACAACCAAAATGGGAAAAGAAGGAAACTGTGTTTGTGGCTTGGAGAAGAGCTAAGCAAGGCACAGAAGCAAAAACATCAGAGCTCAGTGTTGGCCGTGTCGATTGGGCAAGTCACACCACAAAGCAGGCTGGGAACAATGTGGGAATGTCCACATAGTACACAGGTGAGTGTTCAAGACCCGAGCTGGCACCCACCTGCACAGCGGTTTCCAAGGCTGTGTTCACACCAAAAGGTGGCAGGGAATTATGGGCCACAGAACTAATTTTCATCAAGGAAGAACATAGTGTCCGTCCCTAGGCTTCTGGATGAAGAGGTCAATGGTGAAGACAGGGAGCTACACATAAAGGCCAGGCCAGGTGAGAGTGGGCACATGACTTGACTGTTAACTCTGAGCAGCCAGAAGCTAGGAATCTCCCAGAAGTTTTGCATTAGGAGAAACATGCGAGTAAGTGGTGCCCCCACCCAGGGAAGCGAGATAAAGATGGCTAGCAGCTAACGAAGTAAGGGGCTGTCTCTATGGGTAAAATTGAGTTGAGTGGGCTGGACCTGTAGCTCAGTGGGCGAGCACACTCCCAGTGCTCCACGTCTAAAACCTAGCACCACAGCAAAGAAACCAAAACTTAACTTAAAGTTGATTGGTATTCATCAAGACTCAAAGGGAGCTTTGGGATTCCAGAGCAACCCTACAGAATTTAGAACACTTGCTAGGGACTGCTGGGATCATTTAACAAGTAGAAAAGCAACATCCTAGAAGTACCAATAAAACTAAAACTTCAGTAGGACCACATTAAAATTACAAATGTTAAAATACACAAAAGGAAGCACAGTTGGGAGAAAACACCCATTCTCACAAAACTTACGTCAGAATCGGTTACTCTTAGTTTATCTGAATTTGCCTGTTAGACTGATTTCTTTTCTCTTAGTTTTCTTTTCTCTTAGAAGGTTCTAGGCTCCACCCAGACCAGTAGAATTTGGCTTTCCAAAACTGCTGTGGGGCAGCCTGAGTGAGTTTCAATTCATCTGGGCACCACTGCTGGGTGATCTCATGTTTAACTCTGTGGGATTCCTGCCCTCTCTCCCTCTTTTCAACAAGATATAAGTTCCTCAGATCCAGAATACCTTTGAATTCATTTTTATGTCCTAATCAAAATGAAAAAAATAGGGGTTGGAGAGATGGCTCAGCAGTTAGGAGCATTGACGGCTCTCCCAGCACCCACATGGCAGCTCACAGTGTCTGTAGCTCAAGATCCAGTGGATCCAACTCCCTGTGTGATCCAGTGGCTCACACAGACATACATGTAGGCGAAACACCAAATATATGTACATACATAATACATACATACATGTAAAAAATAATAATAATGATAATAATGATAATAATAATAATAATAATAATAATAATAGCAATTTAAAAGAGTCCCCAAGTTTCCCTTGTCTGCCTTAATATGACCCTGTCACCCAACTGTCACCCAGAGCGCTTAGGATTAGTCTTGTGATTAACTTGAGTGAGGTAAAAATTCTGTGGCCTGATGGTGTCAGTAGCACATATAGGGGTGCTACGGAAGAGATGACTATAGAGAAGGCTTCCTTGCCTTGGAGTTGAACTTAAAGGTAAGAAAGAGTTTCCAGAAGGTGCCAGCAGAGTTGTTTAGAGGAAAGCATACTTATTCCAGAGTAAGGAAACATCATGGTAAGAGGCATGGACTTGCGGGAAATGCTGAGTGTGTTTGGAAATCAGCAAGGGTGGCTGTGCCTTGAAGCAGAGGACCTGTCTATGTAGCAGATGCGTTGGAGAGTTGGGAAGACTCCAAGCCACAAAGCGCAGACGCAGAGATGTGGACCTGGTTCTCTAGGCAGCAAAGGATAGAACAGTGTAAGCTTGCTCACATCCCATGACCTCTCCCCTCAGAAGGGAGTGGGCAAGATGGGTGAGTATTTAGAAGCCAAAGTCTTTGCTGAGGTGTCAGGAAGGAGTGTCTTCAAAACAGAAGGGCCAGCATGCTGGCTTACATAGCTCTCAAGTCTTTGACAAGTGTGAGGATATGACAACATAAAAAAAAAAAATGTGTGAGCCTCCTCACACCATCTCCTGCAATGGGGTGGGAAGATTTTCCATGACCTTGACAGGAACCAAGAAAGATCACATTTAATATGGCTGGTATGTATGTGGTGTATGTGAGAGGCTATTTGGCCTTTAGTTAAGTAGTCAACATGACTCCTGTCTCACCTCTGAGTGAGCGCCCTGTGGTTGGAGGATCAAGACATGTGGCCACGTTGTGAGTCAGTGAATCAACATTTGGGGTGATTTCCTAAAGCAATGCTAAGTGTCCTTGGGGACGAGGACACTGAATGTAGACACAAGAACTTTCCATAAGGGAATTTTTTCCTGAGAGAAACTTAGACTAGAGCTAGAATAGGCTGTCTGGTAGACCAGGAGGAGGTGAGGCTTGTCCCTGTATTTCTTTCAGGAGAGCTTTGCAATGTGAAAAGACTGTACTTTCAGAAGGCCTTTCACGATGACTCTCCTAAAGCCACAGAGTGCAGAACAGCCCCCACTCATGCCCAGAGTCCTCGGCACTCCCCCCCCCCCTGCCCCACACACGAGAAGCTGTGGTTCAGAACACAGACTTGGAGCTTAAGGATGTTTAGAAAATATTTTCTCAGATGCCCAATGTTCTAGTTTTACAGATGAGAAAATCATCCAGGAACAGCCCGTGGGAACCCAGGTTCTCCATCTACATGGGGGAAGACCCCTTAGCCTCCCTCACTGTCACAGGAGGGATGGGGCCGCCACAAGGCTGTGACTGGGGGAGTGTGATCTGCCAGAGAAAGAGGAGCCAGGGGAACCAGTCAGATGGGGATTTCAAAATTATTCTAAAATGGTTTTGAAGGGTTTTAGAGAAAACTCTCCTTAGCATCAGCGTAGGGACTGGGGGGGGGATATTAGAATGCACCATGAGCCTCCTGCACTTAGGCTGTGTGTGCTTTCTGGGGACTCTGAGCACCTCTCTCCAAAATTCCTGATCCTTTGAAATTGCAACTCTCCTCAAACTGAGAAAGACTGGAAGCTCTAAAGCACTGTGTTTCCATTAGATGATGAGGAAGATAATTCTGTGGTATATGCCCCCAGCTGACCATCCATCCGTCACTGACTTCCCCTCCCCCATCCCAGATGCACCTGCCTAACTCCCAGCAGCCAGGCAGCTTAGAGCTCAGCGATAGACCAGGATGGAGGGTGTGGATATTGTGCCCCAGCTTTAGTGGGGTATTAAATAAAGGAGAAGGTGTTGCCACTGGCGTTTCTACAGGAAACGGGAACTAAGCATCCCAGCTTGTCTTTGAAAGAAATAAGGGAGAAAGGATGGTAGGAGTGGACTGTGTACTCTTATCCATTTGACCTTGATTTATTTTAAATGTAGATGACATACTGCTGTTCAATGAAGTCTCTTCTATCTTTGGTCACTCACTGAGTCCCCTTTAGTTCTTTACACCAAGTAACTAACCCTGTGTCCTGGTTTGAGTTATTGGGGGGGGGATGTTTAGACATAAAATAGGAATGTGGCTGTGGTGTCTAATGGGAATAGCTAGTGGATGGCTAGCCCCACGTGGGAGATGGGACTGACCATACATTAGACCACTTTAGAATTATAATTACCTCAAACATCTTTAAGTAAATCCATTTGTTTGATAATGAAGTAACTATGATTGGGAAAAAATGGAATTGTTCATCATGGAGTCGGGGGTGCGGCGCTGTTGGTAGCGTATGCTTGCAGAGCAGACATGAAGCCCTGGTTTGGATCCCTAACACCGCACAAACTGGGCGGTGTACTGCATCTCTGTGATCTAGAAGTTGGAGGCAGGAGAAGCAGAAGTTCAGACCCATCCAAAATTATATTGCAAGCTCAAGGGTAGCTTATGTTATGTAAGATCCTGTCCCCCCCAAAAAAAAAAACTAAACAGAAAAGGAGGAAGAGGAAGGGAGGAGAAGAGAAGGAAGGAAAGAAAGAGAAAGAAAGGAAGAAAAGGAAAAGGAAAGGAAAGAGATTTGCTTGTCTGGGCCACAGAACAAGGCTAGTATGCCCAGAGCCCTTCG
Organism: Apodemus agrarius; assembly: GCA_964023405.1. Lineage (NCBI taxonomy): Eukaryota > Metazoa > Chordata > Mammalia > Rodentia > Muridae > Apodemus > Apodemus agrarius. The sequence goes on from OZ030018.1 coordinate 66,322,846, forward strand.
TTTCAGTCCAGAACTCTTGACACATTCTGTGTTCTGGAGTTATGAAGATCATCTTTTGGTAGGTCAAAAGCCACCCAGAATACACCATTTTAGCTAATCACAGTCCTGCAGGAAACACCGTCCGCTACAATGGACACGTGGGGTTCATGAGCCTGCTTCCCTGACTATACCACTGCATGCTGCATGTGCACAAGTTGTCCTTCCTTGTACTACTCTGAACACCCTGAACTGATTGTCATCATTGCCTCTTACGTACCATTTGGAGCTGTGTGTTAACAACAGTTGGTGAGTTCCCAGTCACAGTGTGTTCTCTGAGGGGTACACCTTACTTCCTTTTATGAAATACAAGCAGTCTTGAGCGTTGGGAATGTTTGCATTGCTTAACTGTGGGACTCTTTGTGGGTCTTCGTGTATATGTGTTTTGTTTTAGAAAACTCGATGTGCCTTAGAGCCTTATTGGCACACAGTTGTTTTTCACATTTTTACATCAGCCATGCCAGCTTGAGTTAGTTACATTTAGTCCCTAGGAAAAGAACTCTCTGAAGACAGTTTAGATTAGGGTTAAATCTTACCAGGAATCCATACAAGCATGGTGGACATCATGGGCACTGGGAACTTGTGACCGTGGAACTTATAGACCTGAGGAGCCTGTATTTATTGAATGGTCCTAGATCAAGATGGTTAGAGGGGCTTCGCTTGATGGTCCAGTTTAACTTTCCCTTGCCAGGAAGCCCTACCAAGAATCCACAAGGCATGGAATGAAGTCACCCCTTCCCCACCAATACTCCATCTGGTCTCCCTGCCACCTGTCCATCTCACACGCAGGCTTTGCACTCTACACAGACCCTTACTGCATGTGATCCCCTAACACACTCCAGCTTGGCGATAGCACACTGTGGCCCCACTGGCCTCTCTCCTCCCCAGAGCAACCGTTTCCTCCTCAGGTAAATGCACCGTTCACTTGATATTTCCTACCTCACGTTCCTCACAGATGGGAATTAGTTGAGTTAACCGCGTTTGTGCTCTCGATCACATTCGTCTGTCATTCATCCTGGTCCAGTCACTTGTGAGTACAAATGACTAGACTGGCACTAAATGTTGCTGCCTGGAGCCTGCAGTGTCCTCAGCTGTACCAGGAAGTCCTTTCATACAGGAGATTGCAGCCTGGTCACAGAAAGCCCTTAGCCCACCTACTCTAATGTGTGAGGCCGAGTAAGCAGATCATCAGGAAGGCATCTCAAAGTAACAGAAAAGAGAATTTTAGCAGCAGAAAATTTGTTGCTCTGTCTCCAATGCTGGAACTTAGTGGCTGTGTGACTTTGAATGCATCACCCAAGTTCTTTGAGCCTCAGCCTACTAATTGGAAAGTGGAGTATTATGAGAGTAAACTGAAATCATAGACATGCAAACGTTTTGTCAATTACTGTATTAGTTATGCTTCTATCACTGTGATAAGATGACATGATCAAAGCAACTTGCAGAAGAGTTTATTTGTTCTTATGGTCCCAGGGGATTACATTCCATAATGACAGGAATAGCATGATGGCAAGTGGCAGACATGGTGGCTGGAGCAGGAAGCAGAGAATTTAGACTCCATATCTGAAACTGAAAGCAGGAGACAGGCAGCAAACTGGAAATGACACAAGGCTTTGGAAACCTTCAAGCTCTCCCCCCACCCCCAGTGACATACTTCTGACACAAGGTCACACTTCTTAACCCTACCCAAAGAGCACCACCAACTGGGGACCGAGTATTAAAATGCCTGAGACCATGGCAGTCAGTTACCATTCAAACCTCCACAGCTAGAGTCCCATACCCATGAAAAGGACATTACCTCCTCTGTTCCTCTCCTCTGTGTGCTTTGGTAGCTCTTGCTAAGTTGAACATTACCTCCCAGCCAAAGCTTGCATTCTCAGCCCAGCTGTTGACCCCTGTTGTCAGAATGTACAGAAACAGCCAGGGACAGGGTGGGGGTGGGGTCGTCTTCTTGTTGCTTTCTACGTGGCTGTCCCAGGCACCCCACCTTTCTAGTGAGTCAGAGAGCAATGGCGTGTCAGCTGCCAGTCCTTAGTCTCCTGACCCAGGTCCCCTCTATTTGAGAAGAAAAACAGATATTTAGCCTCCTCAGCGTCAGCAGCAGGTCATGCAGACTCATTTAGACACATTCCCTCAAAACTTAGAGACCTGAAGCAAGAAGCACTTATTTGGAACTTTCTGTGGAACACTTGACTAGCGGTTCTTATGCGAGATTTCTCTTGAGGGCGGGGTGATACAGCATCAGGGCTCCCTCCCTATAGGCTTGAGGTTTGCTGATCACTTGCTGGGCTCTTGTCACTAGGCTGTTCCTGGCCTCGTGGATTCTGTAGAGTTGTCAACGTGTCCTCGAGACAGAGCAGCAGGCTTCCCTCGAAGTGCTACAAGGGAGCAAGGAGGAACTGCAGGTCCCTATCCTTCAGCCTCAGAAGTCCCATGTCAGCGCAGGCACCCTCTCCTCACCAGAAGCATTGCTAGAGGGGAGGAGAAGGCAGCCTCTACCAGCCTCCAAGCTGGTTGATGGCTCCTGCCTGTGCTCTCAGCACTTAGAAGGCTGAGGCAGGAAGACCCTGAGTTCAAGACTAGCCTGGACTACATAGTGAGTTTAAGCAGCATAGAGTCTATCAAGAGGTGGGAATGGAGGGGGGAGTAATAGTGGGGAGGGAAAGGGAGAGAGAATAAAAAGGAAATGTCAAGGAACCTATGAGTGTGTTCTGGGAATTGTGCACCTTTGGCGCTAGCTGTGCTTTGTCTGAAAACGAATTTCCATAACAGATAAACTCTTTTAAAGTTGCTTGATTAAAGATAATTCTCATTCAGAAGTAATTTGTAAAAGGGAAATTAATTTTTGACAGCACCATCTCAGGAGAATATGATGAAATTGTCTGTCACAGACAGAAGAGTAGAATGCAAGAGCGGGCTAAGGGACAGGAAGCTGAGGAGAGCCATGGCCCGGGCACACGCAGTTCCGAGTTCAGCAAATGCATGAATGAGCAGATGCAGGTGTGAAGATACAGTCTCAGGGGACCCCAGTTCAAATGACAGAGTGTGTCCCAAATGTACAGAAAACAGGTGGCAGTAGCAGCCGCTTATGTGAACCCTGCCCTTGAATGGTAGCACACACCTTTAACCCTAGCACTCAGGAAGCAGATGCAGACTGACCTCTGTGAGTTAGAGGGCATCCTAGGGTACATAGCAAATTCCAGGCCATCCAGGACTACATAGTAAGATCCTACATGCCTCCCCCCCCAAAAAAAAAAGAAAAAGAAAGATTTTCTAGGTACCTAAACTTATGATAAATATCACAATGAGATAAATAATATAATATAAACTTAATAATAGCATAATGTATTAAATACTATATTACAGTCACCTAAGCTTATGTTCTTTTTGGTTTTTTTTTAATTAAAGCAAAGCTCTAGGATTTATTATTATTATTTTCTATATTCTTTGTTTATATTCCAAATGATTTTCCCTTTCCTGGTTCCCCCCTTTCCATAAGTCCCATAAGCCCTCTTCCCTCCACCAGTTCCCCAATCAACCCCCTCCCACTCCTCTGTCCTAGCAATCCCCTACAATGCTGCATCAAGCCTTACCAGAACCCCGGCCCTCTCCTTCCTTCTTCTTGGGAATGATTTGATATGTGGGTTGTGTCTTGGGTATTCTGAGCTTCTGGGCTAATATCCACTTATCAGTGACTGCATTCCATGTGTGTTCTTTTGTGAATGAGTTACCTCATTTAGTATGATATTTTCCAGTTCCCACCATTTGCCTAAAAATTTCATGAATTCATTGTTTTTAATTGCTTAGTGGTATTCCATTGTGTAAATATACCACATTTTCTGTATCCATTCCTCCGTTGAGGGACATCTGGGTTCTTTCCAGCTTCTGGCTATTATAAATAGGACTGCTATGAATATAGTGGAGCATATATCCTTATTGCATGCTGAGGAATCCTCTGGGTATATCCCCAGGAGTGGTATAGCAGGGTCCTCGGGAAGTGCCGTGCCCAGTTTTCTGAGGAACCACCAGACTGATTTCCAGAGTGGTTGTACCAGCTTGCAATCCCACCAGCAGTACCTAAGCTTATGTTAAGTGTTGCCATACAAGATCTCCAGTAGCAACTTTTCTTGTTGCCATGACAAAATATTCGACAGAAACAACTTACGTGATGAGCAGTTTATTTTGACTCATAGAGTCAGAGAGTATAGTCCGTCATGGTAGGGAAGGTGTGGGAGTGGCTCTGGTGGCAAGAGGGCATGACAGAGCTCCCCCATAGGGACTGGGCTGAGCTAGTCTGCCCACCCTTAGTGACCTGCTCCTACCCTGTCCCCAAAACCCCATGTCCCAAAGGTTCTATAACCCCAAAGCCAGCTAGAGACCATGTCCTCAACCATGAGCCATGGAGATGTTCTAGATATGAAATGTAACAGGGACCGAACTGATATTAGGGTCATAAAGGTGCCTGAGATGCACGTGAGAGCGCATAGAACAGAGGCAATTCTGCAGCCCTGAGTTATAGCAAGTTCTGCACCCCCTGTATCACACACCAGCATGGTCCTCACGCATGCACTCAGACACAAACAACACCCCCTTATGCCCCTTCAGCGCATATCACCAACATTTGTTGACTTCTCCTGTGTATCATGTTTTCTGACTGTTTCTGCTCAATACAAACTCCAGGGGACAGAAGGTTTGCCTTTGTGCTGAGTTCCCGTGTCCTGTGGGAGAGCCTGGGTACATAGCAAGCTTTCCATAGCCATCTGTTCAACAACTAAGTGATCTAATCTAGTAGTAAGGACTGAACTCAAGCCTAAAGGAGCAAGACAGCCTTGGCAGGTTGGCACTGGGGAGAAAGGGCCACTGGGCACGTGAAAATCCAGGGATTGGCCCTGTGTGCCTGGATCTGTACATGGCAGGTGTTCGGGGCAAACGTTAAGATTGGAGAGGCAGGTGGAAGAGAGTGTCAGGCATGGGTGTCAGGAATCTGAGCGTTTTCTTTATGACCTTGCTCTCTTTCAGAGTATGTGACCCTGGGAAGGCTCCTACACATTCCTACATAGCCTAAAATCTGTTTGCTCTGCATTACCCAGTAATCCTACAGAAGGGTGAGACTGCAGATCCTGGGGTTCCTTGTGTTCTCACTCCTTTGATGGACAGCCAGAGGTCAGTGTTAGGCCCTGGGAAATTCTAGGGCCTTGCCGGCAGACATTTTAGGGTGTGTGTGCAGAACTCGCTATAACCCAGGGCTGCCTCTGAGGGAATGCATCCTGATTTTCTTACTGTACTTGTCCCCTGCTCTACTGTGCAGAACACCTTTTCTTGCTTAAACCACATGACTGATATTAAAAAGAAAACAATCTTCATGGAGCTATGATCCCTAGCTATGCAGAAGTGTCAGGACTCCACACAGACACTGCAATGTTGTAAAAGCCCAAGGGATGAGAACCTCTGCTTCTCACTTCTGTATATAGACCTGCATTGAATTTCAACTTTCCAGAATAGGGTGGACAAGATGGAGGGCAGGTCTAAGGATCTTTACAGCCTTTTAACCCATCCACCTGCCTTACCTCCATGTATATCCACGTCCACACATATGCATGTACACATACGTGCACACATGAACACGTGCACAGTGTGCCTGGTGCATCTTCTTCCTAAGCCTGTCAGGGGGCTATGCAAAGCTAACTGATTGGCAGGAACTTAATCTCATCTCTTTGTTCTACCATGTCAGATAGTTCCATTACGTCTACTTTCAGTCATTCAGAAAGTAAAACATAATGAAAACAGGTTGGCCTCTCCTATACATGGTCACCTACATGATCTCCTATTCTCTTTGTTCTTATAGGTTACAACTCACACTTAAGTAATTTCTGACCAGTTTACAGGTTAGTAGAGTTATAGACAAATCAAAAAAGGTGAGGTGATTTAAAAGGGGAAGGGTCTTGGGGCAAATGGACCATAGGGCCTAGGAGACAGTAGTAGAAACAAACAGGCAGCCAGTGGGAGCACTCAGTGTTGCAGCCAGTTGGAGCACTCAGTGTTGCAGCCAGTGGGAGCACTCAGTGTTGCAGCCAGTGGAAGCACTCAGCGTTGCAGCCAGTGGGAGCACTCAGTGTTGCAGCCAGTGAGAGCACTGAACACTGCAGCCAGTGGGAGCACTCAGCGTTGCAGCCAGTGGGAGCACTCAGTGTTGCAGCCAGTGAGAACACTGAACACTGCAGCCAGTGGGAGCACTCAGTATTGCAGCCAGTGGGAGCACTCAGCGTTGCAGCCAGTGGGAGCACTGAACACTGCAGCCAGTGGAAGCACTCAGCGTTGCAGCCAGTGGGAGCACTCAGTATTGCAGCCAGTGGGAGCACTGAACACTGAAGCCAGTGGGAGCACTCAGCGTTGCAGCCAGTGGGAGCACTCAGTATTGCAGCCAGTGGGAGCACTCAACGTTGCAGCCAGTGGAGACAGCAGAGGGGACAGTCAGTGTGCAGCCACTCTGCTTTGCTACACATCAGGCAGCAATTCATGAGACACATTCACAGGTGTGCTCAGTAGGTATTCACTGAGTATACCCTACATGCCAGGCCTCGCTCTAGACTCAGGAGACGGACAAAGTTAAGCGCAGATGACTTCTGCTCAACTTGATCTTTTACCGTGATGCAGGTACAGGTGGCAAACGATACAGCACATTAGTGAAAAGTGTCTGAGGTAATTAAACAAGACTGCTTTCCACCATTAATGCAGAGACAGTCTACTCAGGGAATGCTAAAGCTAGTGGGGCCCCAGGTCCAATTTCTTCTTCTAAGAATGAGGATTCAGGTCTGCAGAAGGAAAAGGATAGTCAGTGTCACGTAAAAGGAGCTCTGTAAGCTCTGCGGCCTCCCAATCCCCTCCCCCATGCTCTTCTGACTATTAATTACCCTGCAGCCCGTGAGGCCTTCCAGGCCCTGGAGCCCCTTAAGCCCTGTAGAAAACGGTAAGATGAAAAAGCTCCCTCCTTTGCCCAGTGCAAGCACACAGAATAAGCGCGTCACAAATTGTAGATGCTTAATTGGACTTGTCAGCTCCCTGGGCAACCATGCAAATTGAAGAAATCCCAGAGCTGTGTGATAATGTTCCTAAGTCCTAACGTTTTTTGCATTGGCTTCAGACATTATAACCAATTCAAGATAAACCACAGCAATAAATTGTAAAAATGACTTAATTTCCGAAGAGCTCATCTGAATTTCCTGGTATTGCAGCTCCTGGGTTTAGAGGCATTCTGAAACCACCATGTGGAGGCATCGCCAGCCATGTGATAATACTTCCCTAGAGCTTCCGTGGGGGACCTGCCACCCACTCCCCCTTTTCCTCCAACTAGCATGCCTTCTTAGAATGTCTGCAATTTTTTCCTCCTAGTTACAAGTGTTGATTTGTTTTCAAGGATGTTGATGTCGGTGTTATTGTGACTTTTGTTATAAAACTAATGGGTAGATGAGAAACGCTGGTCTGGACTGGGGGAGAAAAAGGAAGTGGATGGGAAATTTCCCAAGGGCTATGCTCTACAAAGCCAAGGCTAACATTTTCATCTGCTCCTATGAATAATGATATTTTTCACTTAACTATATATGCGACTTTATATACTGTGCTTGGTTTGTTTGTTTTTATGTAAGATACAGTTTTGATGCTATCCCAAAGCTTTCTAAATAGCTAATGGCTGGGCAGGGTGTGGTGGCACATACCTTTAATACCAGCACTTGGAGGGAAGAGTCGGGCAGATCAACTGTGTTCCTGTTCCATGCATAGTACAAGAGGCTCCCTGGGGCAATCCAGTTCATTCGGTTTGGCAAGACAAGGTTTCTCTGTGCAACCCTGGCTTTCCTGGTCTCTGTGTAGACCAGGCTGTCCTTGAACTAACTCAGAGATCTGCCTGCATCTTCCTCCCAAGTGCTAGGATCAAAGGCATGCACTACTGCTGCCCGGCTTTGGTTGGTTGTTAAGAAGAGGCTTCATTTCACCTCCATATGCTATGCAAGCAAAAATGGAGCTAAGGGAGACAGTCACTTGTCTTTTAACTTTATAGAGCTTTGCGCTAAATTTACATTTTCAAAATCAAATACGCTTTATGCAGTTATCCACAGCCAAAAGCAAAAGTCCCATGACAGGATTAGAACTACAAAACTCTTCAGTCCAGACACTCTTCCATGACTTATGTCCGTCACTTGCACACTCGCATTCAGTCCCTCCTCAGCCCCTTATATGCAGATGGGCTCTCAGAGGTGGCTCTAAAGTGGCCCTGTGTGAAGAGAGGTCCCAGAAAGAAGGCCAGGTGGGCAGCCACACAGGGGAAGTCCTAACAGGCAGGCCGCAGAGGGTAGAGAAAGCCATGAGAATAGTCTACGGAGGAACAGAACTCGCCAGAAATGTCCGGCAGGAAGATCAGGGAAATGTGGGCAGAGGCTGGCCGGGGGCTGCACTTCGCTGGCAGTCAAGCAAATGCAGGTGGACAGCACAATGGAGTCTCAGCAGAGGAGCTGGAGAGGCGGCTTGTGCTTTTGCATTCAGCCCCGTCACTGGGGTGTGGGAACACTGCTGGGCGTTTGGAACACAGAGGTGCTAGCCTGCGTGTACCCTGTGCCACCATCACCCTCGGGCACTGGGCTGGAGGGAAGCACCCGACACATCGCTCAGGGGGTTGGAAACGCAGCCTAAGATGTGGAAGGCTGAAGCTGGGATTCCCTGACTCCCAGGAGTCCATTCGCTGCTGGAAACCACACAGAGCAGTCAAGAACGGAGAGTCGGGTCCACGGGCCTGCATTGAGGAACCCAGGGCCGGGGGCTGCCAAACTCCTGGACATCCAGATGCTGCCGCTGGGTCACAGGAAGTTGGGAATAGAGTTGGGTCCATGAGCTCCTCAGCCCTGAGCCCAGGGGGCCTGGGGGAGGGAACTCCAGCTTAGCTCATTGGTGATTGTCCTCAGCTTAGTGTCAGTTGTCTGGGAGCAGGAAGGGGCCTTCTGTGGGAGACTTAGACGTCGTGGCTCTGTAGATGAAGGCCTTCTCCGTGCTCCCCCTAGTGGTTCTTGATGAAACAGCCCTTAGTTCCAAACTGTTCTAGATTGTTCATTATGGAAAATAGGTGCATACCACCTCCTCAGGGTGGACCAGAGATTAAATACCTTCTCAGGAAGGAATGTCCAGGAAGAGCAGCATATTGGTTGAACTCTCAGAGCCACTGGATATTTCATTAGCACAGAGAACTTTGTTCTGATCTACATTCCTATGTAGGGAGTATAGTCATGTGACAGGGGCCTGGTCAGAAGCAGACGAAGCTCCTACCATCCCCTCTGGGATCCGGAGCATCCAACCCCTTCAATCTTACCAAGTTTCTTGGCACAGTCCACTGTCCCAGTGGTTCAGTGGTTAGAAACACTGGCTGCTCTTCCAGAAGACCTGGGTTCAATTCCCAGCACCCACACAGCAGCTAACAACTATGTAGAACTCCAGTTCCAGGAGATCAAGAAGAAGGGCTGAGAGGCCATCCAGGACTGGTAACCAGAATAAAATGGGAAAATTCTAGAAATGAGGACTTGAGGTTAGAAAAAAGAAGGAGTAAGCAAAGCACGCCTGGCGTAATGCCGAGGTCCTGTCAGACGCCAGCACGTCCTCCTTAGACTCCTGAATGGAGCTTCACTAGAAGGGAAGCACCCGTAGCAGACAGTAAGATGTACATACCATGAAGAGTATGATACAGCCTCACAGTTTTGACCAGAGAGTGACGGCTTCCTGAGGTCTGAGAAGTCACCAGAGACTTCTGTGGGAAGCCAAAGGGAGGATGGACATCTTCTCTGAACACCCTGATGCCAACAGAGAATGCCTTGTCAATGGGAACATTGTAGGTGGAGAGAGGGGACCTAAGTGTACCTCACAGAGTCAAAAAGGAGCAGTGGGTCATCTTGAGAAATCCACAGCATGCCAAGGAGGAGAAGCAGAGTCCACATTCAAACTGTCAAGGGTAGAAAAGGTTGGCTCGGTGGAGCTGGTTTTCTCAAGGTTGTCTGAGGGAAAAGAGGAACTGGTGACTGACTTATCCTTTTGTGGGTCAGAGGGGGAGGCTGACACTCCATGTGAAACCTGTGGAAAGGCCACCAGCTTCAGAAGAGAGAGTTAAAGTGCACCCAGGCTGGGCGGTGTTGGTGCATGCCTTTAATCCCAGCACTTGGGAGGCAGAGGCAGGCGGATTTCTGAGTTCGAGGCCAGCCTGGTCTACAGAGTGAGTTCCAGGACAGTCAGGGCTATATAGAGAAACCCTGTCTCAAAAAAAAACAAAAATAAAAATAAAAATAAAAATAAAAATAAAAAATAAAGTGCACCCAGAGGAGATGAGTGCAGGGCCAGGAAAAGGGGGGGGGGTGTAAGCTCCAAGACTGGAGAGACTGGCGAGGGATAGCACTATCTAAGCTCCTGTCTGAGGAACTGACACACAAAGCTAGCTGGGAAAATATGTCTGTGTGGAAGAAATAGAAAAGAGATTGGGGTGGGGACCTCAGCATCGGATCTGTCTGCTTGGGCAATGCCGGCCTGGGTTTAGACTGGCTCTACCCATGGGAAGGATTAGGTGAACAAGAGACAGACAAGAGACAGTGGGCAAGCACGAAGTGGGCGGCTTTCACAGCAGGCTGTCTGCATCTCAGTGGTAAGGAGGCAGGAGAAGAAACGCAGAAGGTAAGCTGTGCACAGCAGATACACCACACAGCAGAGAGAAAGCTGTCAGAGGAAAAGGAAAACCAGAAGACACACGGGATCATCTCGGAACAACGAGGGCTGCATTCCACAGACCTAAGAGCGGCCAGTGAGAGAAAAGATACAAAGACATACAGAGTAACAACTGAAGAGTTTGCCAAGGGCAGCATTAAGACAGTTCTTAGGAGGGCAAGGGGATGGCGGGCTGGAGAGATGGCTCAGCCATCAAGAGCACTGACTGCTCTTCTGAAGGTCCTGAGTTCAATTCCCAGCAACCACATGGTGGCGCACAGCCATCTGTAATGGGATCCGATGCCTCTTCTGCTGTATCTGAAGACAGCTACAGTGTACTCACATACATAAAAATTAATTAATAATAATAATAATAATAATAATAATAATAAAGGTTTATGGGGAGATAAAAAAACCAGAGATGCCCCCTGTAACAATTTCTACAACATAAGCATAAAGCTGATTCATGTTCCTGAGACCAGGGAAGAGTGAGAACTTTCCAGATGTGATGGGGGTTAGGGGGTGCAGAACCAGGAAGTGGGGCAGCAAGGAGATTGTGGAGTGGAGAGCCACACTCCAGTCCTACTGACGGGGGGGGGAGGGGGGGAAGGAAGAAACAACAGGAACCCGAGGCTCCCCGGGCTCCTCGAGGGAAGCCTGCTAATGCACAGGACCAATCCTGTCAGAGATGGGAAAGCCATCTGGACAGAGAAAGCTCCGGGGTGGGGGGGAGGATGTGGCTCAGCGGGTAAATGCGCTGCCACACGAACCTGACAGCCTGACTCCAGTTCCCCGAAGGGGGAAGGAAAGGAACAACTTTACTAAGTTGTCCTCTGACCTCCACACACATCATGCTCAGACGTCTAAGAAATATGGCAGCCGTAGTGAGGGAGTTGGTCTTATTGCTTAATGAGTTACTACACACTCTTGAGGTTAACTTTCATTAGGTGTGAGCCTCACAGACAAGAAATCATGAATGGATCATGTGTAAGGACCGTGAGTGTGCCAAGGTCTCTGGTCCTCTCTGACCATGACTGGATTTCTAAACAGTGCTGCTCACATGTGAGCTGGACTCCTGACACAGCCTGGCATCTTCCTGATGCTCTGGGAAAACATGGGAAGGGACTATTTAAGGGTCAGCTCTGCCCAGTACGACTTAAACCCTCTGCAGACACTGCATTTCTATTCTCGCCGTAGGGCGAGACCTGGTGTGGTAAATCTTTTTTGATCTAGCTGTCAAGGTGAGGACGTTTGAGCCATAATGTTCGTCTTGTCGATCTACAGTTAGGAGTGTGTCTTGAGCCTCTCTCCCTTCCGCCTGAGTGTGAAAACTGGGCAGCCTTGGGGAACAACACTGCCACCTAGTGGTGCTTTTCTTCAGGCTTTTCTTGGTTTTTCCTTGTGGTCCTTAGTTGCTCGCTCTGCTGTGCTAGTGAGGAGTCCCAGTACTTCCGGCATGCTAGGCAAACACTCTACCACTGAACGGCATCCCCATTACTGGATCTTGAACTGTAGACACATACCCTGGCTCTGTAGCCCCTCCCCTCCGGTTTGGAAATCTTACCCTTCTCCCCTACCTAATAGGGCTTGGAATTCGCCCTAGAAAACAGTAGATGGCCTTGTAGATTACCATCTGTTTACAGCCATAGCCTGGGGCTCCTCTGCTCTGCCTCAGCAGCCTGCAAAAGGGCTTACAGCTCTCCCCTGGCTTAGTTGTGCAGTGTAAAGACTGCAAGGCACATCACCCACGTATACGTATATGTATATATGTATATATGTGTATATATGTATATATGTATATATGTGTATGGCCCCAGTAATAAAAGAGAGCTCCTCTGCTGAGGCTGGGCCATAGAAACTTTTCAGAATGCAAGAAGTTCCTTTGTCATCCTGACTAGCTTTCTGTAAAGGGACAGAATCGATCTATTGGGCTGTAACCAGGGAATGACAAGACCGAACTAGACTATCAGGATGCAACTGTGTTTCCATGATATAGAGGACAGTGCTAAGTGCTTATGAGAGAGAATTCTAAAATCCAGCAGGGTGGGACTATTATAGGCCACCCCAAGAGGCAGGGCCCTGGGTTACTGCCTCACTATTGCCAAGTGTGGGCACGCCCCTGGAATAAGTGTGTCCCACGTTGCAAAGTTTTAAGGTGTGTGGGATTTGTACTGGAGGTCTGGGTTCAAGCTCAGCATGGTCTCTGTAGAAAACCCTCCGGCAGTTGTTTCTTGGACCTACTTTTCACAATCACAACAGGAGGGTGTCCCTGTTAAAATACGCATCTTTTCATGGTTGGGGCTTGGTCAAGGGAGGCCCAGCCCAGGAGTCTGCATCTCATGAGCTCCTGAGGTGACTTCCATTCATAGCCTAAAGTCTGGGCAACTCTGGGCTTACACGTACAGGCATTTGAGCTGGGGATGGCTCCTGTGTGTACTTTCACCCCCTGATGTGAGCTATTTTCTCCCACAACAACCTTCACTGACTGTGTCTGGGAAGATAGCACGAGGAAAGTAGGGGGAGAGGCTGTGTGCTCATCTGTTGGGGCCAAGGAAGTAAAGTGGAGAAGATGAGCCAGCGGCCATGATTTCCTGTCTCTCCCTGTCCACCTCTGCCCTGCAGGCTTCCTTCCCTTCCTGGTCTGGGCTGGAGGTGCCCACGCCTGGGATTCAGCATAGCCTCCCTGCTCTGTAGATAGGGGTGATACCAATTGCCAGCCAGCCTTGGTCTGATGACCGTGTGTGTGTGTGTGTGTGTGTGTGTGTGTGTGTGTGTTGTAAGAGGGTGTGCTCATCTGGAGGTCAGAGGTCAGTGCCAGCTGTCTTCCTCTTATCATTTCTCACCTTGGTTTCTAAGACATGGCCTCTGACTGAACTTAAGTTTGCTGGTTAACTAGCCTAGCTGTCCAGCAAGTCCACAGCATCCTCTGTCTCTGCCTCTTAGCTCAAGGATCACAGAGATGCATCACCATCGCTGGCTTCTTCCATGGATGCTGGGCATCCAAACTCAGGGCCCCATGCTCGTGTGGCAAGCACCCTACCCACTGAGCCATCTCCTCGGTCCCGGTGTTCAAGCCCTTTCGGTAGCTAAGGTTTTGCTCTGATCAGATGGTTAATCCCCCACCCATAGGATGATACCTACCCTCCCTCCAGCAGAAGTGTCCCCTAGAACAAGTATGAACTGGGTGGGCATGCCGCTGCCTGGAGGGCCATCTTAGCTGCTTCCTGGATGGTCATACGGCAGATGGTTCAAATCCCTCCATCAGCACTTCAGAGACTAAGGTTGAGTTCCCCAAAGGTGATAGGGGAATTCCCTCTGAACGGACATTTAGGGTGAACCTTGGAGGGCAGCAGCTGGCAGCTGCCAGGCTGGCAGGCTGGCAGGCTGGGCCTCTTGCCCCTCCCCGTTCTGTTCCCTGCCTTTCTCGCTGACTCTTAGCACAGCTACGGTTCCAGGCTGGAGGCTCTAAGCCCCACTCCACAGGCATGATACAAACTTAAGTGATCCTCGTGGGTGTGACGCCAAGGAAAGGGAGGCAGGGAGACAAACTGCTGGGTGAGGAGTGAGCCACCTCAGGGTGCAGCTGGAGGGGCCTGCCGGTGCCCTCCAGGGTTTCTCCCCTGTTCCAGTCTTCTGCACCCCACCCCTGCAGTAGGGAAATGTAGGTCATTCAAGCACAGAGTGCCGTACGGTTTGCTCCTAAATAAGGCATGGCCCCTCTTCCCTACCCCTCTTTCCCCCCTTCCCCCCCCCCCCGTCCCCAGGGGCCAGGCGAGTGCCTGCGAGCGAAGCCCCGTTCTTTCTTGTGTTATCATAGCCTGGTTTAGGCTTATGGCTCCGGGGAGGGGGAAAGATGGAGGTTGCTCTGTGGGTTAGAACAGGGGGAGATCGTGTCTTCTTGCATTATTCCCAGACATCACTAGATCCAGTGAGAGTGACTGGAAACAGCACCAGCGCATCTGTGTCTGAGGGCTGCCAGTGGGGACCAGGACGGGGTATGGAAGGAAAAACCGTGCACAGGGAAGGGGTTTGAAGGCACAGTTGGCAGGAAGCTTGGCAAAGAAGTAATAGAAGGAACTCTATGGAGGCCGGGAATTAGAATGAAAGCCCCGGCTCTGGGCAGGCTCCAGAGCGGCTGTGGCTGGACCTTCTGAGTGGCAGTGACACTGTGCCAATTACCTTTTTTCTTCTTTTCTTTTTCCTTCCTGTTTGTTCCAAACATTTTCCACCCTCTCCCATCTTTCCTCCTTCTCTCTCCTCCCCTTCTCTCTCACTTATTCTTGGCTTCTTCCCTCTTGCCCATCTTCACACACATGCACACACACACACACACACACACACACACACACACACGCGTGCACGCACGTGCACGCGCACACACACTCCCATGTCTACACGCACACCCTCACATTCTACCCGTCTCCCACACCCAAGCTCTCAGGTGGATGTGAACTGACCGTGGTCCTCCAGGACTTCAGCGCAGGCCACAGCAGCGAGCTGAGCATCCAGGTGGGGCAGACTGTGGAGCTGCTGGAACGGCCCAGTGAGAGGCCCGGCTGGTGTCTGGTCCGCACCACAGAGCGGAGTCCCCCACAGGAAGGCCTGGTCCCCAGCAGCGCCCTGTGCATCTCACACTCTCGAAGCAGCGTGGAAATGGACTGCTTCTTCCCCTTGGTGAAAGGTAGGGACAATTGAGGGGGTGGGGTGGCAGGTGCAGGCTGAGCACCGTGGAACTGGCCTGAGGGTCCACTTTGAAGGAGCCGGGCTTCTCTGAGGGTGTCATCCAACCTTTCTGCGTCTACCTCATCTTAAAAACAATGGAACAACGATGGAACCCTGACCTCTAAGCTCTCTCCTAGCTCTCCCTATGCACACCGCTACATCTAGATTTGAGTTTTCACCCTGACAGGAGGACTGAGCAACCCCAGCAGCCAGCCACAGAGGAGGAGGGCTTGGCTAGCCCCTCTGCTCAGGGTCAGAGGTCACCCTGCCACTTGTTTCCTTTGACACACTCAATATATTAGCCAGGGCTCTCTAGAGTAACAGAACTTATAGAATGAATATATATGATATATATTTATACATAATAAATCCCACATATCTAAGGGGGATTTATTAGAATGATTTATAGGGTGTGGTCCAGCTAATCCAATGATGGCTGGCTATGAGTAGAAAGTCCAGGAATTCAATACTTCTTCAGTGCCCGAGGCTGGATGTCACAGCTGGTCTTCAGTGTGCACTGGGATCCTGAAGAAGTTGACTCTACTTCCTGGGAAGGAATGGGCTTTCTAGCAAGGCTAGAAACAGCAGGCGAAGAGGGATGCTTCCTTCCTCCGTGTCCTTATACAGGCTTGAAGCAGCAGACGTGGCCCTGATTAGAGATGGGCTTTCCCATCTCAAAAGATCTGGATTAAAGGTGTGACTTCCCGTCTCAAAGATCCAGATTAGAAGTGAATCTTCCCACTTCAGATTAAGCATATACTTTCTCACAGGTGCACCCTCCATTTGGCGGTTTTAGTTAATACCTAATATAGTCAAATTGACTATGAGAGCAGCCACTGATCACGGCTATCCAGGCCCTGGTGTGTTCTCTGTGTGCCCGGTGCTCCCTCTGCAGGCCTCCCTCAGGGAGACTGAGTGGAGTGACTCTCCAAGAGTGGTCTCCATCACAGCAGCTCCTGTGTGCCTGTTAGCAGCGGGGATGCTCAGCCCCATCTGCCCGCTTCAGGTGGCTGAGGCACAGTGGAGTCCGAGACCACCGGCTTCCAAAATCACTGTGGCCTTCAACTCATACATCTCCCACTGAAGACACTGAGGCCCAGAAAATGACAGAGAACCAAATCTTAGTCTGGATCTGACCCAGGGCAGGCTGCCTAGGACATGCCAGGCTGGGACCATGAATTTCTGCTTCTGACCACTAGAGGGAGATGGTGGGCTTCCGTAGTTGACGTGCCCAGTTCTGCCTATGCGAGATTTCCATCTGAAAAGCAATCTAAAACCTTGATTCCTCCTACATACACACACACACACACACACACACACACACACACACACACAACATGGCACGCTCACACATATGCATGATCTTACACACACACATACACTAGAAAACAAGCACACACAGCACACACTCAACACTCCCCAGACCTGGCACTTAGCACACACCTTTATTGTCCAGCAAAGTAAGTGCCTACAAACGCCCACTAGCCCAGAGATCAGAGAGTGCAGACAGTAAGGGAGAGAAAGACCGGGAAAGCTAGCTTTCATAGATCCCAGGTACAGGTCGTTTTCACTGAGGACCGCCCCCCCCCCGCGCCCCACCCCCTTTCCAGCCTGTGGCTGGATGATATGTGCATACCCTCACAGCTGGGCTCACTACCTGTGCAGATGGTTAACATCAAACCAAAGATGGAGAATCAGAGGATAGTGAGAGGCATTCAGGGTGGAGCTCCCGAGGGACAGACTAGGGGACTCTAAGGAGAGATGACGCAATGGGAGCCGAGCACCAGGGTGGGAGAGAGAGGAGGAAGGGGGAGACAAGCAGTCGCAGGACTGTCTAGCTAACTGCACCAACCGCGATGCTTCCAGAAGTGGCTGCCGGTCCGCATCAGCCACCAGTGGCTCCTCAGCTGCAGGTTGGCCTCTCTCCAAGCAGAGGTGAAGCCACTCCCATTCCAGCTGAGCTAGAAAACAGGGGTGCCCGGCCTCGCGTGGCAGCTTACACCTGTATTCCCAGCTCCTAGGAGGTCGACTCGGCAAGCTTGCCACACATCAGGACTGCCTGGGTAACAGAGTGAGACTGGGGGAGGGGACGGTGAATATAGCAATGATCACTGACGTGCTCCTCCCCGCCATCAGGACACAAGACCCTATAGGCACCCTTGTCCCCTGAATGAAAGACCGTGGTTGGAAGCAACAGAGGCCCAGCGAGCGGATCCTGCGTGCATCCCAGCTGGCAGCCTGGTGTTTTCTTCTGCCAGCTGTTGATTTTATTCAATGGGCACTCCACATTAGAAATTACCCAGAATGCATTCCTCTGGCATTGCGGAATAGGAGAGGACAGCCTCAATCTGGGAACACGGAGGTCAGAATTGATTCCTAGGAAAAAGGAACTAGCCCTGCTAACTTTTGTGGGTTGGCACTTTTGTGAGTTGATGCCTCGCAGGCTGTGTGAGGTCAGGTCTGTTTGTGATACGCTAAGTGCTGTATGGATAATTGGGCCAGAAACAGGAGCATAAGGACTACCTTCAGGAAGGGAACTCAGGCAGCCTAGAACAGGTCTTCACCCAGTGTGTACATTAAAGTAGGGTACACGCCTTCCAGAGTGGCAGCACCCAGAATGGCTGGAACCAGACCCTGTTTGAGGCATGAAAAGTAAATCTAAGGTTCAGCCTGCTTGAGAACCTCTGCACCAGCCCAGGCCTCCATCTTCCAAAGAGATTCTGGGCCACAGGAAGGCACAGTACCTCTCCCAAGCAGACCGAGCTCCCACCCCCACCACACCCACCCCTATCCCCACCCCCACCCCCACCCCTCTCACCCCCACCCCACCCCACCCCCCCTGCACACTTAGCCTGCAGGCTTCTGACAGGGATAAGGTTCTTCTGCCCCTCCTTTCCTGGGCCTCCTCTAGAGCAGGAGAGGGATTTTCCAAGACAGGCATGATATTGACTCACGGAGTTGTCGGGAAATATCCAGACCTTGTAACAGAGCTGGGGCAGGCCTGCCCTTGACATTCCATTCCTCACCCTGGTCTCTCAGGATCCTCTCCAGAGTTGGGCCTTCTGAGATCTAATCTTCCCGCCACAGCTTCCTCCCACTGTCTCAGCAGCAGGTAGTACTGGGCAACACCCCACAAAAGAGAAGGCTACAGTGATCACCAACTCCTGAAATCTGGAGGTGTTTTGTTTTGTTTTAAATAACATGCTCTACCGGAGACCACAATTCAGGCACGTGCCTCAGTATTTCAAGGTCCTTAATGATCTGAGCTCTGTAGGATGTGGGCTGAGCACCCCAAGATGCGAGGCCTGGGGTCCTGAAAATGTGACAGAACGCAGTGCGCCATTCCATCGGGGTCTATCAAGACACAGAACTTAGCAAGGAAGGGCAGAGCAGTTGGACTAACACACGGGCAAAGAGCTTGGAGAGATACTTCGTCAAGGAAGACCCACAGCTGCCGGTGGGCACTGGAGAGAGTCGCTATCTCTGCTCACCAGGGAAATGCAAATCAATGCTTCAAAGGGATGCATTTAGATCTATTAAAGAGCTCTTAGTTATGGGCACACCTCAGAAAATAGCATGTGTCTGCAAAGATGTAGAGGAAGTTGAAACATGCCTGGATAGCTGGTTGGATTGTAAAATGTCACCATAGCTATGGAAAACACTATAGGAAGTCTCAATATATGAATATAAATGCTATATATAATATGTTATAATACAAAATATATATAAATTATTATATATGACTAATATATATACATATATGTATGTACACACACACACACACACACACACACACACACACACACGCACACACACATACTTATGACCCAGTAGTCCCACTTCTGGAAGCATTGCGAAATGAACTGAAAGCAGGGACACAAACATCTCTGCACATGCATGTTAACATCGTTCACGCATGCACACGCCTAACATGGCTCATAGCAGCTGCAGTGCCCATGGACAGATGAATGCTCAAAGGGTGGCCTTATGCACACTGCAACATTATTCAGCCTTAAAAAGGAGAGAAATCCGACACCAGCTTGCATCAGGGACAGACCCTGGGGATATTGTGCTAAATAAAATGGCCCGGTCATGGAGACAAATACTCTATTATTTCACTTATACAGCATACTTTGAATACTCTCAACTTTACATAGGCAAGAGGCCCATGGTGGTTTCCGGGGCGGGGAGGAGGTGATAGGCAGCTAGCAGGTGGGTGGATGCGGTTTCAGTTTCACTTCTGGAGCTGCCTTGGTTGTACAGCACACTGACTGCATCTTTTCCTAAGGTTAAACACCCTTTAGAGTCAATGTGCCTTATGGCCTAGGGGTGTATGCTTAAAAACAGTGAAGATTGTTTAAAGTCATCCCTGGATTCTTGGGCCCAGGCTGCAAAACCCCATCTAGGTCCATCTCTACCCTGATATATGGCGTGTGTGTGTGTGTGTGTGTGTGTGTGTGTGTGTATGTGTGTGTGTGTGTGTGTGTGTGTGTGTGTGTGCGCGCGCGCGCCTCTGACCATGGGTGTCTTCTTCTAGCTAAGTCTGGAATTCTGAAGAAGTATAATAAAATACCTCCTTGGGTGTGCGGGAGCCTGGAGCAAAGGGGCAGCCTTGATGGCCCCGTGGCCCTGGCTGGATACAGGCAATTCTATCTCTTGTACTTACCTGACAATTTCCACTGTCATGACCTAGCTGACCTCAGGGACACTCACCCAGGCTGTGGGTAAATAAGCCAGTAGCCTGGGAGCAGAGAACAAGGCTATGAGAATTGCCATCACAGTGTAAATCTTCATCCACTTAAAAACAACAAAAATATCTTAATTTTATTGAGTTACTCTGGGCCAGTTTTAGGGCTAATGCTTTAATGGCAATAAATTGTATTTTGGTCATTTTATAGTCAAAGAAACACTCTTGCCCGGGTTACTTAGCTCCCAGATGGCACCCTCGGACTTGTTCGCAGTGTCTGTTCCCAGGGCCTGGCCTCCTGTCTGCTCCGCATCCTCCCAGGGCTGAAGGCCTCAGAAAGCATACTTTAGTGAGCTTGCATCTGAGGCTCCCTGAGGAGAATGGTGTACTTGGATGAGGATTTGGAGAACACTAGCTCCATCACAAAGGCCACACCAACCAGACATGGTGGCTCAGGCAGGAAGATCACCACACATGTAAGGCTAGCCTGGGCTAGAGAGCAAGCTCCTGCCTCCAAACAAGACAAAACAAAATGTGTTTCCAACTCCCCCTCTCACTTCTGACACCAAATTCTTCCCTCCCCAGAAAGAAGACAGATTCTGTCCTGTGTGTTTGTCTGACAAAGGCAGCTTTCCAGTCTGTCACGTGGGGAAGTCAGGGTAGCAGGAACTAGAGCCCATGGTCCAGGAGTGAAGGGCTTGTGCTGGCGCCCAGCTGGCTCTCTCCTTTCTTTGAGTGCAGGACCCAGCACATCAAATAGCGTGGCCCACTGTCAGGGCGGTCTTCCCACCTCCATCACATAAGGTGAGATGGTCCCACAGACAGGACCAGAGGCTGGTTTTCTTGGTGAATCTATATCCTGTCCAGTTGACATCAGTATTAACTATCACTGGAGACTTGATCTACTATGAAGTCTTGGGGCAGAACTTATCTGCTTCTGACAAGGGCCAGCCTAGCCTTGAAGCTGTTCCAGCCTGTCCAACAGACAGCACATTCCATTACTGAGTTCCAAGATGCCAGACCCCCAAAAGTTCAGGGTCTCTCTCCTGGTCCTGTTGCTATCCAATCCAGAGAGCTAATGGTTCTGTCTGTTTTCTTTAGTTCAGAACCCCTGCAATGAAATAGTTGTCCACAGTTAGGGCAGTCTTCACACCTCCATTAGCCACAGACAGGGGCATCCTCTAAAGGCCTGATCTCTCTCTCTCTCTCTCTCTCTCTCTCTCTCTCTCTCTCTCTCTCACTCACACACACACACACACACACACACACACACACACACACTTTTTGATATAGTTCTACCTTTAGAGCAATGACCTTGGGTTTCAGATTACTCTGCCATAAAACCATAAGAAACTAAAAAGGCGTAGAGGATAAATAACCTCAAAACAGTTCCTTTGGGGCATGAAGCAACTGAGTTACAAGGTGCAGCTAGCTGTTCCCCAGTCCCTCTTTATTTGTACAAGTTATATGTAAACTTAGAGTCTGCTGCCTCACGGAATCTTTGCAGTGTGATGGGTTGGAGGACGGGGGTTCCTGCACTACCCATACAGTCTCATCCCACAGTAACACCGCCTTCACACCACACCTGCAAGGAAAAACAGTAAAGAGGTTTAGTCACCATCTGACAGGAAGGTGGCTCGCACCGCGATAAGCAGCTCTTGGAGGTGAAAACAGGAAGATCAGAAGTCCTGAGCAATCTTGGCTACCTAGCAAGTTCGAGCTAGTCAGGCATATATGAGATTCTTTCCCAAATAAACCGCAACACTGTTGGCACCTGAAACAAATCATTGAATAAGAAATATTGAAATTGACCCAGGTGTGGTGGCGCACGCCTTTAATTCCATCACTGGGAGGCAGGCAGATTTCTGAGTTCCAGGCCAGTCTGGTCTACAGAGTGAGTTCCAAGATAGCCAGGGCTACACAGAGAAACCCTGTCTCAAACAAACAAACAAACAAACAAACAAACAAAATGGTAAAGATGTGTTGCTAGGAATTCTGAACAAAGTTCCTGGTTATTTTTTCAGCATAAAAAGTTAGAATTGAGGCCAGGCAGTAGTGGCATAGGCCTTTAATCCCAGCCCACAGGAGGCAGAGGCAGGCAGATCTCTGTGAATTCAAGGCCAGCCTGGTCTACAGAGTTGAGTTCCAGGACAGCCAGGGCTACACAGAGAAACCCATCTTGGAAAAAAAAATAAGTTAGAATAGAAACTTTCCCTTTTTAATCCAGGCAGTGGTGGCGTATGCCTTTAATCCCAGCACTCCTTTTTAAAATAGAATAAAATCTGTACGTGGCTCTTGATTATATTTCATTTCACCTGGGAAATTTGGATTCCTTTGGTTTCTAGAACCCTAGAATTGCAAAAGATGATGGATTCACCCCTCTCCTAATACAGGTAACCCCTTCTTCAGAGTTCCTGACAGGAGGTGAACCAAGCAAGACAGGAAAAGCCTCAAAAACTGGGGTTTATAATCCCAGGAATCTGTTGGACTTGAGTAGTTCCAACACTAGGAGGTTCCTCCCACTTAGCCCTCAAATCTTCCTGCCCCGCCCCACTAAGTTCTCCTTTCCCATCCCCCACCCAGCTCTTCTCCCTTCCTGTCTACTGTCTACTTCTAATCCTTTTCTGGAATGAAGTGCTGTGCATTACATATGAAATGTTAGGAGTCAGGGGGCTGCAGAAATGGCTCAGCAGTTCAGAGTGCTTACTGCTCTCCCAGAGGACCCACATCTGATTCCTCACACCCACACGGGAGCTCACAACTCCTGTAGCTTCATTCCCAGAGGGTCTGACGCCCTCTTCTGAACTCCACAGGCACACACATGCTACCCATGCTTACATGCAGGCAAAACACGCATATACATGAAATAGATATCTCTAAAGTGCAGAATTCTCCTCTCATAAGAACCTAGCACTTTCTCCCCGAATCTTTTATTAAATGCTTCAAATAAAACACATCAAACCCAGCATTCCTACCTTTTTTTTTTTTTTTTTCTGAGACAGGGTTTCTCTGTGTAGCCCCAGCTGTCCTGGAACTCACTTTATAGACAAGGCTGGCCTCAAACTCAGAAATCTGCCTGTCTCTGCCTCCCAAATGCTGGGATTAAAGGCGTGCGCCACCACCACCCAGCTTCCTAAATTCTTTAAAGTGATTGTTTGTGTCCTTGGGTTTATGGTCCTGTTTGATATCCTTGGGATGGGAACTCTGCAGCCCAGCCTTAATCTGGATGTGGGCTGGACTCTTGTTTACAGACCTCTGGCCTGGTGTTGTCTGACAGAGAGCTTCAGGGCATGGACCTTCCACTCGACTGTCTGTCTGCAGGCCGCTCAGATCTGAGGACCTACCCCAGCAGTCAGTCCTTCGAACTGCTGTTTGGGCTGAAGTGGTCATTTTTATTACCTCCTTCAGTCTTCCTGAATTGCCTCTAGGAATTCTAAAAGAAAAATGTCTGTTTTCTTTCTCTGAACTAGATAAGCGCCTGGAGAGATCTGAAATAGTTAGCCTAAATTCTTTACATAAACTGCGCCAAACACAGAACAAATATCTTCTTTTTAGGTACAATTTATCAGATTGAACAACATAAACTTTCCACTTTTATAGTCAAAAGTGATTGGCAGTCAGAATGTTTTGTATGTTTCTGGTTTTGTTTTTGTCTATTGAGACAAGACCTTACTAGCCTAGGCTAGTCTCATATTTACTCTTTGGTCGAGGTTAGCCTTGAACTCCTTCCTCATCTTCCTGCCTCTACCTCCCAAATTCTGGGATTACAGACACACACCACCATTTGTAATACATGCTAACGTGTTATAATCCACCTGTCTTGTCCTTAAAAGGGCACTCAGAACCCTCAGTGGACTCCAAAAGGACAGGATGTGCAACAAGAAGGCGTTTGTTTTGAGTGGGAAGTCAATTGATTGTCTTCCTGGGCTCTGATTCCCGGATGAGTTGGGTAAGCAGTATGGAGCAGCATGTTCGGCTGTGAGCCTGGTCAGACACACCAGTGCCTGGTGTGTGCACAGGCTCTCTCTCTAGAATAAGTGACGGAGGCTTTCCCATGGGCGTAAAAGGCAACAGGAAGAGATGGTAAGGTGTGTTGGGTAGTTAAGACTCTTGGTAAACAGTAACAGTGTGGGTCCTTCCCCCACCCTGCCTGGCCGCTGACCTTGAGCAATACTTCAAGTATATCAGAGGCTTATCAGCATTCATGTCTCTTATAGTAGAGTTGTCATCATGCACACCACACTAGAAGCAGACTCTTAAAACTGATTTTCCTCCTGCCTTGGTGCCTTTTCTGACCTCTATTAGGCCAAGCCAGTTTCAGCATGAACCCTCTTGGGGGCAGTCTGGGGAGCCAGGGTACTGTTTCTGGTTTTACACTAAAGATTCTCAATATTATGTCAATGAGTACACTCTTCCCTGCCTCTGTTTCTGGTCTATAAGAAGTCCTTCCCCTTGTCTATCGACATGAAGAAAGGGCCTTGACTTAATACTGTCTCACCAAGGCCTGGACTCTAAGCTTATATAAGATCATGGGGTGGTAGCCACGAGTGGGATGTATGGCCCAGAACACACAGCTAAGTAGGCCTGAGGTATCTTTCCCAACGACCCTAACTTCATGAACTTCAGTATGTTCTGCCCACATCAGCAATCACAGGGCTGTCCAAGGAAAACACTTCTCTCCTTGGCAACCCCCATTGACATCAAGAGGTTTCCCTCATGCTGTCTACCTGTTATGACTTAGATGGACCTACCATGACTTGCCTTCTGCCTAGTGCCAATTCCATAAGTACCTACTGCCCCTAATATCAATCCACGATAAATGCATGGTTATGGTGATACCCGTGCTGTCCGGAGGGGGAGTAGCAAGGAGGTATGGGTGTGATATGTGTGGCCTCCTGGGACTGGTGAGCTCAGCGTGGAGGTGGATGCCAGGGATTCGGTCCTGGAGAGGAAAGCCTACCAAGAGCTTGAGCTGGCTGGGAAGGAGTAGCCACCAGTGCTCTCCAGAGAGGAAGCAGCACAGTCACCCCTTACTTGGTGCTAGCTGAAGGAGAAATCCAGGAATGCAATCACTGTGGCTCACAGAGAGGAAAATGTGTGCTGTGGTCTGGGCAGCCAGGGCTAAGTCTGCCCTCGCGGCTCAGGGAAGGTGAGAGCCTCCCCGGCCTTTGTGGTAACAGCGTGGGGAGGTCTAGGCAGTGAGACTCTGATGCTCCCTGGTAGGACAGAGTGCTTAGGATCCTATTCACTGCCTGACTTGTCTCCTGACTTAACAACAGCTCCTCTTTGAGCCTTAGCCCTGGAAGACGCAATAAGACATTGTCAGCTGTGGTCATTTTCTTGTATTAATAATCTGTATTTTAATTAAATTATAACTACATTATTTACCCCCTTCTTTCTCCAACACCTCTCATGTCCCCCCCCTCTAGCCCCTTCTCTGTCCCCTTCCCTGTCTAATCTTCACTCCCTGTCTAATTCATGGCCTCTTTTTCTTTCCTGTTATTGTTAGATACTGTATATGCACAGATGTAGAAATACTACAAAGGCCACAAAACCCCTTGGTATTGACTTGGCATTGACTCAACATTAAGACTAATGCCCTCTCTCTCTCTCTCTCTCTCTCTCTCTTGGTAGTCCTTAGATGTCTGTGGTTGTGTGTTCCAGGTGTTGCTCCTTGAGCTTTCCCCTCTCTGCATTTGCACTGTCTGTTAGTGTTGTTATTGTTCAGTCTTTAGGCAGTCACATCTTTGTGATATCATGGGTGTAGCTTCCCTGCCATTTCTAGGGAACTCGATCTCACTGAAGACTTCCAGGCCTTTGGCTTCTATGCTCTTCTGGGATGTTCCCTGAGCCTTAGAGACAGGAGTTGTATTTTAGAGGTATAGGCTAGGGCTGGGCACACTAGTCATCAATAGCTTTCTGCATTTTGACCAGATCTGATGGTTTCTATCTGCTGCAAAGAGAAGTGTTTTTGGTGAGGGCTGAGAACTACACTTAAATCTGAAGATTTGAAGCTAGGAACCAAATGTGCCCATTTTACATACCAACCCTCTGTCCTTCGCATAGTCCCTAAACAGCCCGCCTTTCCTTTCCTGTGCCTTTGCTGTGGGAGTGTGTTGTCTACTTTTCTCAGCAAGGTCCATCGCCACCTCAAGGAACTGTTTCTGATACTGTGGGTACTCACCTTAGTTTCCACACAGCCCTGTAGGCCACAGGAAACCTGAGGTGACGGCCTTGTACACAGCAGACCACAAGGTGACAGTGCACAGAGGCGGGACCCTTCTGGGCTCTAAGTGTTTCTCTGTCTCATTTGAATAGGGGAAAAAAAAAAAGTCCTTTCCATCTGCAGAGGCAGCCCAGGAGCCTACACTACACTGCTGTTCACAGCACAACTCTGTTGCTTCACACGGCACAGGTTTATCAGCCTGCTCTTCTTCTGTGGATTAGAAATCCAGCACGGGCTGCACTGGGCTAACGCTGGCCTGTGAGGAAGGCCTTCCGCTCAGAAGCTCCACGGAGGAAACTGTTTATGCTGTCCCAGCTTCTGTAGCCACCGGCATTCCTTGGCTTGTGTCCCCTTCCTACATCTCCAACACTCAGTGTCACATGCCTCTGGACCGTCCTGGTCACTTCTCCATAGGCCTTCTGCCTTTAAGGATGTCGGCAACTACACTGTGATTCCCAGAGAACTCAGGACAACCTCCCTATGTCAAAATCCTTAACTGAGTCACGTCAGCCAAGCCCTAGGTCTTGCGAGGTGGCAGATGAATGGGTTCTGGGTATTAGGATGCGACTTGGCAGAGTCCCGTTTCTGCCTGCCTCATCAGACCACTCCCTGACCAGCCTGACCGAGCTTCTCACTATAGCCAGACATGTTCAACCTCAGGGGCCCAGGCCCTGGAACACCCAACTTCCCCAGTGTCTTAGTTAGGATTTTATTTCTGTGAACAGACACCATGACCAAGGCAACCTTCATAAGGACAGCATTTAATGGGGGCTGGCTTACAGGTTCAGAGGTTCAGTCCATTATCTTCAAGATGGGAGCAGGGCAGCATCTAGTCAGGCATGGTGCAGGAGGAGAGTTCTACCCCTTCATCTAAAGGCAGAGAGAAGACTGGCTTCCAGGCAGCTAGGTCAAGGGTCTTAAAGCCCACACCCACAGTAACACAGCTACTCCAAGGCCACACGTACTCCAACAAGGCCACACCTCCAAATAGTGCCACTCCCTGGGCCAAACGTATTTAAACCATCACACCCAGATTCCCACATATCTCCTGGCTTCAGGTCTGCTTGGGCCTGACCTACCTGGACATGTCTCTCCTCCCATCCTCCATCCCACAGTGCGCCCCCTTTCCTGTCTTTATTTCCTCCCTTTCCTTTATCCATACCAGACAGTACCAGTGTGTATCAACTTTCCTCCTCTGCCCCTTCCTGCCAACTCCTCCCACAGACACAGGGATTTTGTCTGTTTTGATCATTGCTTGATCCCCAACATCTAGCCCTGAGCCTGACATTTAATTTCTCAGTAAATATTTTCAGGAAGGAAGGGGAACCGTGCACTGAGGACCCTTGTGGAGTGACCGTGGAAAAGGCCAGGCTCAGCATGTGGAGGGAGCTAGTTCAAGCCTTAGCAGGAAGGCCCAAGGAAGGAAGCATGGAGCGATGTCTCATGCTGGGCCATGTCTGGGGACATGAAACCAAGTGTCACTCATTAACTTAGAATGATCTATGAGGCCAGGTCCTTCCTCAGACGTGGCCTTGAGTGGAAACCTTGAATAAACTGACTTGAGTTGCATCCGTACAAAACTGACTTTTTTTTTTTTTTTTTTTTTTTTTGGCTTTTTGAGACAGGGTTTCTCTGTGTAGTCCTGTCTGTCCTGGAACTCGCTCTGTAGACCAGGCTGGCCTCGAACTCAGAAATCCACCTGCCTCTGCCTCTGCCTCCCAAGTGCTGGGATTCCAGGCGTGCGCCACCACGCCCGGCTCCAAAACTGACTTTCTATCTGACACATTAGAGCAGCACCACAGGACCCCAAGGAGCAGGGGGCTGCCGCCAGCAGGGGAGGACATGGCTCTGACGGTAGGAATTAAATGCCCAACCTTGTAGTGGACACTCAACAGGTATATGCCTACCTAATTGGGCCTCAACCGAAGCAATAGACTTGCACCTCTCTCTATTCTCCCTTAGGAACACGTTGACCTACTTACAAATGAGCATTTTTGGACATGGATAGAACCTGAGCGGTTGTTTTTAGCAACCCTAGCCGCTGCTACCTTTCCCTTTGATAAATGGCTCCCTGCTCTGGGCTCAGCTCGGACGCTGCTGCTCAGCATGGGTGTCCAGGAATCTGTCCTTGACACCACCAGAGGAATATGAGCACTGGCCATTCTGGAGAGACACCGGGTCCTCTATGCTAGCATACATTTTTCACCAATTTACCTTAGGCCTGACCCAAACCAGAGGGGGATCTGAGGTCCTTTAATGAAGAAAGGAGTGTGCTGGACAGGGTGAAGTAGTGTTAAAGTCCCTCCGGGATAAGTGTGAAAGTCGGCAGGAAGCAGGCAGATGTCCGGTGGGCAGGAGCAGAAGCACACATTTGCAGCACAATTGTTTACTGTGGTTGCATCCCTGGAGTCCTGTAGCCAGCAACAGGATAGACGGTGTGCCCACAAGGTTAGCAATGGCTAAATCACGCCAAACAAAGACGACTAGAAGGGATCCCTGTGTGTCACCCTGGCAGCCAGCCTTCTTCTATAGTTATCACCATTAAAATAAGGAATCACCTGGAACTAGTCACGCGCATGTATATTGTACAGTTTTGGAAAAGACATACTTGAAGCTCTAAAAGTTAAATTCAGAAACAACAAACACATCACACCTCCTTCCTCAAGTCTCCAGGGTGTCTGCTCAGCGGTAACTGTTGTCTCTGTTCCTCTTTCTGCTTAAAGGAGAAACCTCTGTAGCATGTCCAGGCTTGGCTCTAATTCCAGTTTTTTGTTTTGTTTTGTTTTGTTTGTCCATCATGGAAAACGGAATCCACTGCTTCTAGAATTTACCCAGATCTACTTTGTCTTCGATTGGGGAACAAACACATTTGATGAAATTTGTGCTTCCAACCCAGATTCCCGTTTATACCCTGCTCTGCCAGCTTATACCTTGGCAGGAGTGGCCTGAGGACTGGAACCAGGATCAGGTCATAGAGCCAGGAGTTCTGACTGAGGAAAGCGGGGACTGTTCAAAGGCCAGATTACTTGTGGAATAAAGGATCAATACCCAGCAAAATTTTTATGATGTGAAGCCATGGCCACAAAGGGAAGCCTTTGGGTTCCTTGGAGAAAGTTATGAGCCATCCTGGTGTCAGCAGACAGATCAGAGGTCAGAAATCAACACAGGGAAAAGGACATCGACCAAGCAGTCACAGAACACAGCAGGACTGATTGTCAGGCATGGTGTGGACACGATCTCCGGCTGTTTATGGGGCTGACATGAGATTATTCATTTAAGTTCAAAGGCTCCAGATCAGCCTGGGCAACACAGTGAGACTCTCATTTTCAAGTAATAATGATGATAACAGCAACAACAACAACAATACCAGGAACAGAAGAATGGAGTGGGGGTGGGGGAGGAGCCAGATGATGTCAAAGTTGGAGAAAGCAAAGATGCTCGTGGCTAGGTGCTCCCAAGACTACACACAGCTAGACTCCTCCTAGGAAGAGAATAGAGTGTAGAGCTAAGCTTCTCTGCCCTGGCTTCACACAGGAATCCTCTGCTGAGCTTTTGGAATCTATCTATAGTCACTACAGTGGAGATGGAAAAAGTGGGGCCAGTCCTCTGGGCTCACTAGGACCCATGTGTTCAGCCTCCCTGAGCCTGGGAACATCAGAGGGAAGCTGGGGGGATGGGTGTTCTAAATGTACTTGACACAGAACAAAGGTTCCCAAACAATTCTAGGCCTGAGCTAGGGCAATGTTCCTATCTCCTATATCTCAACCAGGGCTGTCACTAAGAAATATGGAGAAATTCTGTGATCTAGAAAACCCATGTACTGTGAATCTGAAGACTATTCTGACAGTAAGAAGTAGGACATCTATATATTGATAGAAAGGTCAAGTGGGTGCCTGTGGTCACAGCCCAGTGTGTCTCCATGCAGTGGCTAACCTGAAAGTAATAGTAGTCATACTAGAGCCTCATGCTAGGCCTAGCACTGAGGAATCACTGGTCCAGGGCATCTGCAGGCCAAGACCCAGAGTCCTTTGGGGTTTCCTATTGCATGCAGTAGGATTGAAACATGAAATGGACTCTTAGGTAGGTAAGTAGGTAGGTAGGCAGATAGTCTAATTGATTTAGAATGCCATCATCACTGAAGGCAATGCCAAAAAATATGAAACTTGGCCACCTGCAGAAATCAAGAACAATCTAAATACACTGCTGTAGCTCAGGGTTTTTTTAGCCCAAACTTTGAAAATAAGCCAGTATTTCAAAATCTCTGAAATAAGAGTTTGTCTATTGTCTGTCTGTCTGTCTGTCTGTCTATCCATCCATCCATCTCTGTCTTTCTTGCCTCCCTCTCTCTGTTTCCCCCTTCATCTGTTGGCTTCATTCCAATGCAACTTCTTCCCTGGTTAGAGAAAGACTACCCTCAAGTGCTTTAGGTTGACTATACCAACTTCAAAGTCTTCTACAAAGAGATTGCTGTTTTCTCACTAGTTCTTGCTGAGTTCTCAAGGATTACACTCATTGTATGAAACTGGATCAGATGCCAAGTCTCAGTTGAACCCTGTGACTGACATGAAAGCCCAGGTCTTGCTTGGGCTCATCTTTGGAGTGGGGGATGGTCAAGAAGAGGTCAGCCACATCCAAAAACATGTTTTGTGCCAGGCTCTGTTCTAAACACTGGGTCCAGGATAAACAAAACCAATTCCCCACCTTGTGAAGGAAGGAGAGCCTCCTCAAAAAAAAAAATATATATATATATGTATATATATACATATATATAATATATTATATATATATGTAATATATATATTAGTATAAAAAAAGAAGCAGGGCTGGCAAATAGGTGAGGGAAATATTCATCACGTGAGTGGTTTTCACATTGTAATCTCTGTACCAAACCAGCATCACCTGAGAACTTGCAACAAGGAAAAGTCTGCGGTCCACTCCACACGCACTTAATCAGAAACTAGACTGGAGCAGGAATTTGGGCTTCAGTATGCCCTCTGGGCTATTCTGATACACACCATAGCTCACCAGTGGCTCTTCAGCTGTGCAGCACATTACAAGCCCCGGGGAATGTTTAAACCTCCTGATGCCCAGATGTGCTCAGGGTCAGTGAATCTAGCCAGGAGAGACCTGGCCATTAATGAATGGTTCTCAGTCTTTCTCCCATCCTTGTAACCTCCCGGGGAGCCTGAAAAAGTACCTACAACTTGGAAAGCTCTCTGGTGGTTTGTATTGACAGCTGTGCTAAAAGCCACTCCTGTCACCATCCCTTCTAAGTTACCTTGAAAATGTAACACATCTAGATGCAGGGTAGATAATCTTGTTGCAGGTCACCAGGGTCTAACTCAGGTGTTTCCAGATTCTCAGCCTCCTATTCAAGGCATTGATAAAGGCCCATGCAGATGTACAAAGTAACAAGGAAACTGTATAAAGGCAAAGTAATAGTATAGACCAGAGAGCACTGTACTGCCAAGAGTTCTTCTGATTGAGACTTAAGGAAGGGACATATTTTGTGTTGTTCTCTATTTTGCTCAGTAGACATGGATTTTACTACCTCTTTCCTATTGACATGTTCCTTCCCACAATACATTGAATTTAATCATATGTATGCCAACGGTATCTAGGCGTGAGATAGTAAATAAAGGGGTCTCCTTAAATGTTTACTGAGGGGCCACTCAAAACTATTCTGGGTTGGATCAGGGCTCCTACCCTTGTATTTGGTCATAACCCAACTGGAAAAAGATTGAGTGGGGTTTGTCTAAATTCGATCATTGTCAAGGAGAGGAGGAACTTATTACATTGTTTGGAGTAAGGATATACGTTTAGCTTGGTAAAGGTAAGAGTCCCAGGTTGCTAAGTGCATCGTTTGAGAGGGGTGTGTGTGTGTGTGTACTGCATGCAGGTAAGGGTCCTGAGTTGCTAGGTGCATTAGTAGAAGAAAGTTGTGTGCATAATTCAAAGTAAGTGAAGTTTGCTGAACAGTTCCCTACGCTGACTCCCTCAAGTTGGGCCACTGTTCTATTAAATCCCTGAGATCAGTTAGGTGTCTAAGTGAGCTGCGTTCTGGTGAGGTTATCCTGGTGTCGCTCACTCAGGCAGACCCAGGCTGGGAAAGAGCCTGGGACACAATGAGCACTCAATAAAGAGTTGCACAGTCAATGAAAAAGCCAACATGAGTGCCCTGTTGGTGCTCAGGACGGCTCTATTGGAGTCTAGACACTGGCTAGTCTTGTTCTAGGAAGCCACTGATGACAATAGTGAGACTCTGGGTTATTAATGTTGAATCTTCAGCAGGAGGTTTTTGGCTGGTTGGTTTTTCCGAAGCAGAGTTTCTCAGTCTAGCCCTGGCTGTCCTGGAACGCTGTCTGTACACCAGACCTCTAACTCACAGAGATCTCCTCTGCCCCCCAAGTGTTGGGATTAAAGGTGTGTGCCACCACCACCACCTGGCTTCATGATGAGAGTGGAAGTGGACTCCTCAGTTAGGAGGGTCAGTGGAAATGTGTACTAGGCCTTTTCTGCATCTACAGGACTTCTGAAGGGCCGACTAACACTCTAACTAATGGCTGAAGTGAGAGCTGACCTTCTCTTTCTAAGCAAGCCAGTTTCTGTAAGATGATGTCATCAGCCTTTGACAAAACAGTGCAACAGAAAATGATCCAATATCACCTAAGAGAAAGGCTTACAGGGACACTTAAATAACCTGGTACTCACCGAGAAATAATAATAAAATAATTATTATTATTTTATAATTAATATATAATAATTTATTATTATTTTATTATTATTTAAGGTATGCAGGTGATAAAGCCAAAGGCTTCACGCATGCTACACAGGTATGATCACTGAGCATATGTCTAGCCCCTCACCAAACCCTCTGAAGCATCTTTTATTTCCTATCAGGATGTTGCATATCAGAATATCACAGTGTACTCATAGATAGATATAATTTCAGTGTCAATTTAAAGAGTAGTTTCAAAGGAAAAAGGATGTTCCAGGGTATCAAAAGAAGTGGATTGAGTATCTGGGCAGAATATATATATATTGGTTTTTCGAGTCAGGGTTTCTCTGTGTAGTCCTGGCTGTCCTAGAACTCACTCTGTAGACCAGGATGGCCTCGAACTCAGAAATCTGCCTACCTCTGCCTCCCAAGTGCTGGGATTACAGGCGTGCGCCACCACGCCCGGCTTATCTGGGTAGAATATTGATTTTAGCACCCAAGTCAGATCTGAGCGTGGTTCACGCTGGAAGCCCCACATCCTGGTAACCCCTAAGAGCCTGTTCCTCTTCTGTCTTCCTTTCTGGTAGAAACTGTTTCCCTAGGTGATGCAGGCGCCTGGATTTTATTCTTCTCATCAACATTTGCCCAGCCGCCACCTTTTCTTTTTTTTTCTTTTCTTCTTTCTTTTCTTTTCCCAGGGTTAACTTTTGTGTTTGGCTTTGTTCCCCCACCCCCACCCCCACAGGGTCTCACTATGTAGCTCTGGTTGTCCTGGACCCTATTATGTAGACCAGGCTGGCCTTGAACACACAGAGATCCACTGCAGGCATTCGCTCACTGCTCGCCGGACTGTTAAACACCACCTCTGCGGGCGTCTTTTCTATATTCTAGGCAGGGCCTTGCTGTGCTGCCCCTGGCTCATCTTTAATGCCTGAACCTCCAGCCTCAGCCTCCCTGTCCTATACCACCACTGCTGTCTGTTTTCCTTTTATTTTAAAGAGAAAACTGAAGTTCACAAAAAGTGAATTGTCTAGCCTAAGGTCAGACAGTCAGTGGCAAAAGTGAGCTTTGACCCATAGCTTTTATTATGCCAAACCCAAAAAGCTTTTGCACATCATTGTAATAGAGAAGTCGATAAGGAAGTGAGGGAGCGAGCCGGGCGTGGTGGCGCACGCCTGTAATCCCAGTTCCAGGACAGCCAGGACTACACAGAGAAACCCTGTCTTGAAAAAACAAAACAAAACAAAACAAAAAACAAAAAACAAAAAACAAAAAAAACAAAACAAAAAAAAAAAAAGGAAGTGAGGGAGCCCTGCCGTTATTAGTTGCAAGCATTAGAAGAAAGGAAAGAGAGAAGGGATTTTTAATGAGAGGAGATGAGGGAAATCTGATAGAGACAAAGTATTGTTTTTGAGTCTTTTAATCTACCCCTCTTCCACGTCTTTGGCCTCATCTGTATTAGAAGCTAAAGCTCATTATGATGGCCTTTAGAAGTCTCACCTAAGTATCTGTTTTGCGACAGGGGATCTAGATAACTGAGCTCTCAGTACTTACTGGATACCCACAACCACACAGGCATATTTGCCTGTTTCATAAGCCTCAGGGACGTTGCGGGCCGCGTCCCCAACCAACAGCTGGACCTTGGAACTCCGCCCCCTTAGTCCCTCCCTTGCCGCCTGGCCCCTCCCTCCTGCCTAAGGTGGCCCAACTCCCTGTAAGTCCCAGCACCGCCGGGGTGCGGGAGGAGGACGGCGGGCGGGCGGGAACGGGATCTGGCTGGCGGGTGACACCGAAGTTTGCTACCGCCGCGCTCTCACCCCGGCCGGCGTCCGTGCCATGCCGGAGCGCTGGGGGCGCGCTGCAGCATGAAGGGTGGCGAGCGGGCTTACACCCGAGGTCCCTCTTTGGGCTGGCTCTTTGCTAAGTGCTGCTGTTGCTTCCCTTGCAGAGGTGAGTGGCATTTTAACCAGGCTGGCGGGACTGAGAGGGAATGGGGTGAGGGCTCTGGAGAGGCTGGGTGCTGTGAACGGCCTTGGGCTCAGTTTCCCAGGCAGGAGATCGCACTCGCGCTGGACGATGCTGAGTTGCAGTTGGGAGACGCTAATTCCAGTTTGGGGACGCGGTTACTTCCCAGCGAGTTTGGACTCGGGGGATGTAGCGTAAGAAGAGGGACTTGGTGTAAGAAGCACAATTCCGTGCTCATTTACATATGGATTTCAGCTTGGAGATTAACTGGCTCCTGGCTAGAGGAATGTCTTTGACACTGTTTTTCCTAAGTAACAATTTTCTTATTGGGCTGGAGATCACTTTTCTCTGCTTGGGCATTCACAAACCAACATGGATTTACAGCTTTGGGCCAGACGTTGGTTCATTAATTAACCAAGAACTCTTTCGGGGACCTAATTAGGACTGTATTTAATTATTCTGCTAATTTTAATATCATTGAAGAGTCTGGCAGGAAGCAACCAGTCTCCCCAAAGCAGTTTGCTAAGCAGGGTGAGAAGGAGCGCAGAGGGAGGGGTTATGAGTTGAGAAGCGCTTGGGGGAGGGGATGGGGAGACAGAGACAGAGAGACAGAGGAAAAAAGAAAAAAGAAAAAGTGAGGCCCCTAAGCTGTTCTTGTCACTTTACCATTTCAGCTGGGAAGGCAGGAAAAAATGTTTATATGGTTAGAGACAAAAGACCATGCCCCCCCCCCAATTTGTTTTCACTTATTAGGCATCTGCCTCCAGCTCATGATCTCATGATCTCGGCAGCAGCCCATACCACCTCTACATGGAGGTACCCAGTGACCCATCCTCACAAGCTTGACCCAGCCCAAAACAGATGTGTGGCTACAGAGACTAATGAAATCCCAAGGACCTTCTTCCCAGTCATTAAGGCTCGTAATCCCAGCAACAGAATCTCTCCGTGACTTCATTAATTCAAGCAGCCTGAAACGGAGCTGTATCCTGCTCCAATCGCTGCTTTCATAGGGAGGAGGGTGGGTAGGAACAGTTCAGGGACTAGAAACCGTGGCTGGGAACTGAAGGGAGGGAGGGAGTGTTACCGAGGAGAGGAAGCCGGAAGCAGCCAGTGGGATCTGAGTGGATAGGTTTGCTCTCAAGACTCTGCTGCCTGCGTTAGGGTGAAGGGTTTCGAGGCAAGATTTCTTGGGAGTCCGTTTCCTGTCGAAGAGGAGTGTAGTGTGGGGGTGTGGGCGGCGGTTATGTCACTCGCAGCTGGCCTTCTTGGATCCACATGGGGCAGTACTGTTTTGTGAATCGCCCTGGCTCTCCATCGCCGAGTAGAGGAATGCTGGGACCTGCCGGCTTTGTGGCTAGGAGGGGGGCGTGGGAAAGGGGACGTTGCTGGAGTTAGCTGGCGCTGCAGTAGACCGCGGACTGAAGTTGGTGAGGCAGTGAAAGCAGCCAGCAAAGCTGCGCTCCTGCTTCAGGCTTCCGCTCCTTACTCTTAACTAGATTTCAGAGGTGTGAGGATGGAAACTGAGCTCTGACCTCAGCGATAGGGGCTGGCCAGAGTGAGATAGCATCTGAGGCGCATTGCACTGTCTCTGCACTCCCTCAGAAAAGAGCTGGGAATCTCCACTCAGCCCCAGGGCATCAATTCAGAGGCCCACAGAGAAGATAAGGTCCACACTGAAGCTGTCTGCCTCGCATTGCCTGGAGCCCAGAACTTTGTGGGACGATGCCCTGCTGCGGAGGGAAAGGACCCAGGGAGAGATTCTAGTGGAGGGTGTTCACCGGCTGGAATCACCCACCCGCCTACTCAGTGGAACCAGTTTCTCAGGTCTTACGGACATGCTACCATTGAAAGGCCGTTTCCCTGCTTCCCTTTTCAAATAAGACAACTCATCAATTGTGTCTCTTTCCCTGCTGCTGAGAGAATTTGCTCTCTGGCTGCCTGACTCTGAAACTCATGGGTCGGAGCCTATGGCTGTGGTTCCCTAGGTCAGTGGGCTTTGGTAAGCTGCTTACCAGTCAATCAGAATATGAGGGGCTCAAAACCAGAAGGAGCACAAGGTAAAAGAGATGGTGGAGTGGAAGGTCCTAGGTGTTTGCTTGAAGCTTAGGGGACCTCACTGAATTTCTCTGGGCAAACCTTTGTCATCTTAGTTGGTGTCACTAGAAAAAAAAAAGCTGGTATTCAGTAATTACCCTTACCCGTCTGTCTGTGGCCCATAAATTTCACGTTTGAGGGAAGAATGCACTCACTTAATTGGGCTTGTCCTTTGATGTGGAAAAGTGGGGTTTCCCCTTCTTTACTTGCTCATTTATATTTTGGTTCTGTTGAGTACAGGAATATTACAAAGATTTGAGTAAAGGTGAGCCCTCCTTCCTACCTTGACTTTCAGTGTTAAAGGAATATAATAAAAGGTCTACCCTTTTTCTTACAAGGGAATAGAGGTGAGGAAGAAAAATGAGACATTTGCATTTGAAACCCAAAACAAACAAACAAAAAAAGTGAAATAATGCCCTAAACAGAAAGAAAAGAAATACATACCAGACTTGTGTGTGTGTGTGTGTGTGTGTGTGTGTGTGTGTGAAGGGTCGTAAATCACCAGTGTCACAAGCCGTTTGGGGAAAAAAAAAAAAAAAAAAAAAAAAGACAAGACAAGAGCCGTGGGCCAGCAAGAGGGCTCAGTGGGTAAAGGTGCTTGCAGCCAAGTTGGCAACCTGAGTTTGATCCCTGGAACCTCCATGGTGGAAGGAGAGGATGAGTTGTCCTCTGACCTCCACATGCAAGCTGTGTTATACACTCACCCACCACTACGATACATATAAACATTTAACTGAAAAATATTGTTTAAACCTGGGCAGTGGTGGTTCATGGCTTTAATCCCAGTATTTGGAAGGCAGAGGCAGGCAAGATCTCTGAGTTGAAGGCCAGCCTGGTCTACAAAGTGAGTTCCAGGACAGCCAGGGCTATACAGAGAAACCTGTCTCAAACAAAACAAACAAACAAAATAAAAATTGTTCAAAGTCTTTTCCGAGTGATAGAAAGGATTTCTGTTTTTGTTTTTGTTTTTTGTTTTTTTGTTTTTTGGGGGGGTTGTTTTTTGTTTTTGGTTTTTTTGGTTTTTTGGGGGGGTTGTTTTTTTGTTTGTTTGTTTTTGTTTTTTTGGTTTTTTTCGAGACAGGGTTTCTCTGTGTGGTCCTGGCTGTCCTGGAACTCACTCTGTAGACCAGGCTGGCCTCGAACTCAGAAATCCGTCTGCCTCTTGCCTCCCAAGTGCTGGGATTACAGGCGTGCGCCACCACCGCCCGGCTTTTGATAGAAAGGATTTCTTTTTTTTTTTTTTTTTTTTTTTTTTTTTTTTTGGTTTTTCGAGACAGGGTTTCTCTGTGTAGTCCTGGCTGTCCTGGAACTCACTCGGTAGACCAGGCTGGCCTCGAACTCAGAAATCCACCTGCCTCTGCCTCCCAGGTGCTGGGATTAAAGGCGTGCGCCACCACGCCCGGCTGATAGAAAGGATTTCTAATCACCTGAAGACTATATGTCCCACAGAATTTAGTGACTTAGATCGTAGATCCCAGATCCTTCTAGGAGGGAGCCATTTTAGGACCCTCCATTTTCCAGTCAACTTGTGGCTTTGGCTCTGTGGACAAGTATCCCTTCTGGCAAGCCTTTTCTCACCACTATCCATCCTTCCTGTCAAATGTGCAGGGTCTTGTTTACATGTGTGTATTGCAGTATCTCCCGTCCTTGTATTTGAAACCTGATGCCGTCATCTCTTTCCAGTCCCACTGAGCATTGAAGAGGGAAGGGTAGTGGTGACTTAGTCTGGATGAATCCATTCATGAGGTGCTGGGTCACCCTTCCATGGTCCTTTCAGGACCATTCATGAGGTGCTGGGTCACCCTTCCATGGTCCTTTCACAACAGGGCACTTAGTTCTTGCTGGGCTCTGACATCCCAGGGTAGAGATCAGTTTCTGGAGAGTCATAAGGTACCCAAAGGCATCCTCACCTATAATTATCTTACCCTTTTCTATCTTCTCCCAGACTCCCTAACCGGGAACCTTATGACTCGATGCGATACAGCTCAGTTTATAAACCACGTCTTATGTGTGAAACCATGACACCCAGTTCCTTCACAAAGGTGTTGATAACCTGGAATAGTTACCTTAGGACACTTTAACCCACTACACAGAGGACAAAATCTTTGTAACACCGTGCATTATTTCTTTATCTTCTAGAAGTTACCTTAACCATCATCTTAGTTAGGGTCTCCATTGCTGGGAAGAGACACCATGACCACTGTAGCTCTTATAAAGCACAACACTTAATTGGAGCTTGGAGCTGGCTTACAGGTTCAGAGCTTTAGGCCATTATCGTCAAAACAGGACCATGGCAGCATCCTGGCAGATGAGAGTTCCACCTCTGGTTCCAAAGGCAATCAGGAGAAGACTATCTCCTACAGGCTAGGAGGAGGGTCTCCCTGGGCCAAGCATATTCAAACCACCACAACCATGAAAACTAAATTCACCATTTGACATTTATTTCTTCCCCAATATACTTCTTGGGTCACCTCAGCCCCATGAGCACACCTCAATCTGGGAAGAGATACCACATAACACTGTTCCCAACTCAAATCCTATGGTGGTCTTCTGGTATCTGACTTCCATAGCCCTCTCTTAACTAGGGTGTCTTCGTCAGGGTTTCTATTCCTGCACAAACATCATGACCAAGAAGCAAGTTGGGGAGGAAAGGGTTTATTGAGCTTACACTTCCACACAGCTGTTCATTACCAAAGGAAGTCAGGACTGGAACTCAAGCAGGTCAGGAAGCAGGAGCTGATGCAGAAGCCATGGAGGGATGTTACTTACTGGCTTGCTTCCCCTGGCTTGCTCAGCCTGCTCTCTTATAGAACCAAAGAATACCAGCCCAGAGATGGTACCACCCACAAGGGGCCCTCCCCGCTTGATCACTAATTGAGAAAAATGCCCCACAGCTGGTTCTCATGGAGGCACTTCCCCAATTGAAGCTCCTTTTCCTATGATAACTCCAGCCTGTGTCAAGTTGACACACAAAACTAGCCAGTACACTAGGGAGAAGTAATGGTATATCAACTATTCCCTTGATAACAGTCTTGGTTGCTAGGTCATAAATCCCACTTTGGAATAGAATTTTTTTGGGTTTTTTTTTGGGGGGGTTGTTTTGTTTTGTTTTGTTTTGTTTTGTTTTTCGAGACAGGGTTTCTCTGTGTAGTCCTGGCTGTCCTGGAAATCACTCTGTAG
Source organism: Apodemus agrarius (assembly GCA_964023405.1). Lineage (NCBI taxonomy): Eukaryota > Metazoa > Chordata > Mammalia > Rodentia > Muridae > Apodemus > Apodemus agrarius. The sequence continues at coordinate 66,363,199 of OZ030018.1, forward strand.
ACCAGGCTGGCCTCGAACTCAGAAATCCGCCTGCCTCTGCCTCCCAAGTGCTGGGATTACGGGCGTGCGTCACCACGCCCAGCTTGGAATAGAAAATTTAAAATGCAGTCCTTGTGTCTGTTAGTTAGTTAGTTAGTTAGTTAGTTAGTTAGTTAGTTAGCTTCAAGGTAATTTAAAGGGAACTTTAACATAAACTTCTCTTCTGCCTGGAGTCTTTGCCCTATCTCTTTTTTTGAATGATGACTTTTATCATCCCAACTGTATAGAAATATACACCATGCCACAGGGTCATGAAGGGCATACAGGGAGTAGATAGTAGATTCAGAATCCATCCCAACAACCTGCCTTGCACATGTGAACTTTTAACCAGTTTTTGAAAAATATAATGAGCCATTAACTCCAGTGTGTGATGTTCATATTGTTCTGGGTATGGGATCATCTACTGGAGCATGGTGTACTTACTAAGAGTCACACCCTTAGAGAAAACTGACTCTCCCTCCTACAGGACCCATCAGCCGCTGGCAGTTCCTTAGTTAGGGACAGGACTCCTGAGCCCCTTCCTGCTCAGTATGTCAGCTGGTTTGATATTGTGCAGGCAGCTACAGCTGTATGAGTCCCTGAGTGTGATGGTCTAGTCTCATCCAGTTTGCACCTGTCCTTCCCAGCCTCTGGCTCTTAGACTCTTTCTCCTGTAATGGTCTCTGAGCCTCGGGGAAGGCGTGTGATATAGATGTCCTAATTGTGGCTGAGCATCCTTAATCCCTTACTCTCTGCACTTTGACCTGTTTGAGTTCTTGCATTAAGTACCATTCGCTACACAAACTTTGTGGAGTTGTGGGTTTCTGATGTGCGAGAGCTACAGTAATCTCCAGGTAGAAAGATTCAGAAGGCTGTGTAATACCAAGTCCACTTGACAAAATAGTAGTAGTAGTTTCGCCCCTCGGGCCTATGAGATCCACAACCATGCGTTCTTAGTCAGATGTGCAGTATTTGACATGTGTGGAACAAACCTGAAATTCAAGCCGTTGGTTATCCTCTAACAGCAGGGCCCCCGCTACACCCAAGCATATCTTGCATCAGCAGTCATTATTTTAAGTCACAGAGTTCACAGCAGGGAAAGAGCGTTAATGATTTTTTTGCCCTCCCTCGGCCTGCATGGTACCTTTCAGTACTATGAAATCTAGCCAGCAGGGGAAAAGCTGCCTGGTTAGAACCGTCTTGATTTCTCCACTGTGTCCACACTATGTCCAATGTGTTTTCAATAATAGGGTCATTCTGGTTTGCCCTGTCTCTTAAAATCATTACTCCTCTTCAGTGGCTGTGGGCCTGTGTTCTCCTTCAGATAAAATTCCAGACATAGTCCAGCAAGTCCCAAGGAGAGGTAAGGAAGGGGCTGAAACCTGGCAGGAGGAGTGAGGGAGTGAGGAGTTGGGGGGCTTCTCAGACTGAAGTACCAAAGTGGAAGTTAGAACGAGAAGGAAGCCCGATTTGTCACACTCTTCTAAGGAGGAAAAGGACCAGCCCAGCCATTCATAGCAGAACTAGGATGCCCTCCCAGGAATCCTTCCTCCTCCCTCTCCAGGGAATGTAGCATCTCTTCACTGAGATGCCACTAAGACTGCACAGATCACTCCCCAGGGGAGGCTCGATGTTGACTGGGGAGTGATATGCTGTTCCTGGGGGTAATGGTGCCATCTGCCTGCCGCTAGAATTGGAGAGGCCTGGTTTGCTTTAAAGACACTTCTATCCAAAGATGCCCGTGTATGCCAGCGTGGCTCTTTATCATTCCTCGGAAACAATCATGTGACTTTGCTGTTGTTTGTTTTGACCCCTGGTCCAGTTTCATTAAAAGAAAACCCTCCTTTCTTGTCTAGTTATTTACTTAGAAAAGACTTACTATGTTGCCCAGATTGGCCTCAAATTCCTGGCCTCAGACCATCCTCCTGCCTCATCCTCCTGCCTTAGTCTTCCAAGTAGCCCTAACCACAGGCATGCGTTCTTAAATGCATGGTGGAAATGAACCCACAGCATGCATGTGTTCTTAAATGCATGGTGGAAATGAACCCACGGCATGCATCCCTCATTCCGTCTTTGACTGCACCTAGGTTTATGTAGCAATGCTTTAATTCACTTGACAAATGTTTATGCTCTGACTGCATGTTAGCCCTGCACTAGACAGTCGGGAGGAGATGGGACCATGGTGGTACTTGCTACCGTAGGCTGCTGCGAGGGTCAGTTAAGATGAGGTCTGTAAAGGCTCAGCATAGCACCAGGCACGGAACTCGCCCGTAAAATGCTGCAGTTAATGACCACCGTATGCTGGACATAGACTCCAGCCTCTGGGTCATAATGGTGTAAATCTGCATTTCTACCCCATTTAATGGTCCTGGCTCAGACCATCACCCCTGAGTTTAGTGTTGTGGAGTTGTCAAAGTAGAGAACAAAAATTTGTCTTCTTCTTTTTTTTAAATGTAAATCAGTTTAAAAACCTATGAATACCACTGGTGTCATAATCATTTTATTTCGTAAAGGAGTCAACCAAGGACCGAGAAACCTACATGACCCCACGTTGTCCTTCTTTTGTGTGGGAGCACGGGCGTTGTTTTGTCCTTGCTGGGGATGGAAGCCAGGCTCTCACGAACACTAGACAAGCACTCTGCCCAGCTGTGTCATTTTTGACGCTTAGATCCTGAGACCCCACATTCTCTAAAAAGAGAAGACCGTTTTTTCTCCTGCTTCTTGACCTCAGCTAGCAATCTAATAGGAATGTTTGTTCCCTCCCCACCTCCCATGATACAGCCTCGGTGTGTGCAGATACCACTTTGATGCTTCTCCAGACTGTTTCTGCCTAGATTGGAGGGGAAACACACACACACACACACACACACACACACACACACACACACACGCATACACACGCATACACACGCATACACACCTCACCCCAAAGTTCTTGGTGCTCAGCTGAAGTTTTAGACAAGGTTGCCTATATCCTTCATAGGTCAGGGACAAGGTACCTTGGCTCCCTGCCTGGGCTTCTTCAGTGACTAAAGGGACTCAACTTTCAACTTCTGGAGGCAGTGCCACTTTCTGTGTGGTACTTCCTGGAAGGAGGGGGGACCTGGTTACACCCTGAAGTGGCTGAGAGGCTGTCACCAGTGGCCTTGCCTGTAAAAGAGCAAAGCTTAAGCGTTTCACAGCTGGTTCTTCCACATTCTCCTGCCCCTCTGGTGACCACGGCTGGAGGGAAGGGAAGACCTTCTGTTGCTGGGTTAAGGCAGCGGCTACTTTTTTTTTTTTTTTTTTTTGGTTTTTTTTTTTTTTTTTTTTTTCGAGACAGGGTTTCTCTGTGTAGCTCTGGCTGTCCTGGAACTCACTTTGTAGACCAGGCTGGCCTCGAACTCAGAAATCCACCTGCCTCTGCCTCCCAAGTGCTGGGATTAAAGGCATGCGCCACCACGCCCGGCTGCGGCTACTTTGTATCTATTGCTCTAAGGTGTTAGCGTGTGTGTGTGCTCGCGCGCGCGCGCGCGCGTGCCTCTGTGTGTGTGTGTGTGTGTGTGTGTGTGTGTGTGTGTGTGTGTGTGTTTCCTCTCCCAGAGCAGGTCTCAGGACATTCCTAGCTTCTCCACTTCCAGCACTAGACTCTGCGTGGTGTTAGGAATAAAGGGGTGCTGTCTTCTCCATCCATACCGGAGTCAAGCTTCACTGTTAATGGTGCTAACAGTCCACGCTGGCCAGTTTGCACAGCCCTGTCTCACACTAGTGCTGTGAATCCTCTCTCCCGCTGGCAGAATGCCTGGGAAAAGTGACCTAGTGTGGTCAGTCAGGACAGCGGCAGACATGCCAGTCTCTGCCCCCAGACTCTAACGCCCGCCTTGTGATTTCACAAGCTCCCTGGTGGTGGCAGACCCTGGGCTGAGACATAAAGGCTTAGTACAGACATTTCCTGTTTCCTCCGGTTTCCTTTCTCTTTCTGGTTTGTCCCCTACCCCCAGCCCCCTCTCTGTGTCTGCCTCTGTCTGTCCCTCTGTCTGCTCCTCTCTCTCTCTCTCTCTCTCTCTCTCTCTCTCTCTCTCTCCCTCCCTCCCTCCCTCCCTCCTCCCTCCCTCCTCTTTTCATCCTCTATCTCCTCCCTCTCCCTCTCCCTTCCCCCAGCTCCTGAAAAAAAAAGCACTTTGTATGAGAAGGCCACCTCTCCCTTGTGAAATTCATGTTTTGGGAAGTCCAAGAGGCCTCCTTGGCATTCGCTATTGCTGGGCTGAGGACCGGGTGGGAGGGGGATGAGGGGTCAGGAGTGCTCTGTGCTCCAGGAGTGGCCTGAGCTTGTGGGGGCGAGAGTCCGGTAAGGTAAGGAAGGTAAGGGTATCCTCTTACTGTGCCGGTAAGGACTATGCTTCCTCTTCCTTACTGTGGTCCCAACAAAACCGACGTTAGACAAAGAAAAACTTGGCTGCAAATCAATTCACCTCTTTCTATGCAAATTAGCTCATAATTTACATAATGTTTTAGAACTTGCTTTTATTTCACCTTGTGAACATCTTCTAGGTGGACAGTAGGAATTTGTTGTTGTTGTTGTTGTTGTTGTTGTTGTTGTCCTGGAACTCACTCTGTAGACCAAGCTTGGAACTCATGAGATCTGCCTTCCTCTGTCTCCTGAGTACTGCCCACCATACCCAGCAGGATTTTTTTTCCAGTGATGCTGGCACCCAGAAACTTTTACATGCTGGGCTAGGGTACTATCTGTAATCTCTGTCCTCGGCCCTCTAGGATATTTGGGTGGCCAAGTATATAAACAGACTTGAGCTTGAAAACTGTTGGTGTGAGTTTTGTGTAGCCGGTAAAGCCTGTGGGAAGCTATGAGGGAGGGCTGTGGGTTAGGATGCAGATGTTTCTGAGATCACATGTGGACACACTAATGCTTGGATGCTTGGCCTGGAGTTTGTCTCCATTCCATACTGTCATTTTCTGCAGAGGTAGATTTTCCCTGTGTAGACCTATCCCCTCCGGAGATCTGTGAACTCCAGAGGCTGGAGCCGCAGAGCTGACCCTCCCTCCTCTCCTGTCATGTGATTCATCTCAAAAAGCAGATTCAAGAGTTTTGTGTTCCTGTTGCTCAAGACATTCCTTGAAATATAGGCCCTTAAATCCATGTAAATAAAAAGGAAGGGTCAATTTCTTGTTTCTGTCTAGAAAAAAGAATAGGTAAATGGAAAAAAATTAAATATATGCAAATTATAAAATTCGATCCCCTAAACATAACAACTTCTAGAGCAGTGGTTCTCAACCCTCCTGATGCTATCTATGACCCTTTAATACAGTTCCTCTTGTTGTGGTGACCTCCAGCCATAAAATTATTTTCACTACTACTTCATATCTGTAACTTTGCTACTAAGCAGTGTCTCAGTTCCTAAGGCCATTGGAAATATGTGTTTTCCAATGGTCATAACTGTAACCCACAGGTTGGGAACTCTGTGTGTGAGTGTGTGTGTGTGTGTGTGTGTGTGTGTGTGTGTCTGTACATTTACAAGGGCTACAAAATATTCTAGATTTCGAGATTTTGAGAACAGATTACTAACCATTGGTAGTTTGAGATTGGCTCGTAGTGGTTCCTCCCTAGAAGGAACCAGACACAACACAGTGCGGCTTCCTATTTCTTTTGAATACAGTTTAGTCTCAAACCTGGGACCAACAGCAAACTGAGGTGCCTGTTTAACATATCAAGGAGTCCTGGCCACCAGACTCTATTATCCCTCAATCTCTACCTCTTACAGGGTATGGCTGGCATATTTGCTCCCCCCCCCCCCCCCCGTTAACTCCCCAGCCCAGGGGCTGGACCGCCCTCCTCCCCATTCACTCTGGTCTCTCCTGGCTGTTTCTGCCTCTGGCTATTCTCTCTCTCTCTCTCTCTCTCTCTCTCTCTCTCTCTCTCTCTTTTTCCCCCGAGACAGGGTTCCTCTGTGTAGCCCTGGCTGTCCTGGAACTCACTTTGTAGACCAGACTGGCCTCGACCTCAGAAATCCACCTGCCTCTGCCTCCCGAATGCTGGGACTACTGGCGTCACCACGCCCGGCTTATGCTCTCTCTCTTATCTGAGTCTCCTCGGCCTCACCTAGGAACTGTCTTGTTCCGCCTTTCATTTCTCTTTTCCTTTCACCTGGTGCCAAACCCCTGGTCTGCTTTGCAATGGTAAATAGACACTTCTGTTGACCATTTGTCCCGGGTTTGAGACCTAACAATACCATTAGATGGCTTTTATTCATGCATCAATGTCAATTGTTCATATTTAATCAACTTCCTTCTTTGAAGTGATTCTCATGTTTGCTCTGAACAATATTATGAGACTTGCCAAACCTGCATTCTCGGGGCAGATTCCTCGAGAGGAGTTTCTTCACTTGGGAGAGATTTGAACTTGGAAGGAAGCTCTTTGCTCCCAGTAGCTTTCTCCCTTTGAGAGGAGCGGTGTGCTGGATTTTGTTTAGGGATTATGGCAAGCACTCTGGACCTTGGAATTTCATGGCTCCCAACTGTTTACCTCTGTTTACATTTTCTGAATTAACTTAATTCTTTTATATGAGAAAAATGCCCTGGCCCAGAATATAACAAACTAATACCTTTGATTCTTGAGCTATGTACTAATAATATACAGAGTCTATAAATAGAACAGTATTTTGTGGTTCCGTATTGCAAGGTAATAGACTGCCGTCGTGAGAGGCTGAGTCAAGAGCCGCAGTGAATGTGAATGCAGATTGACTATTTTCTCTGCGGCCTTGTACAGCTTATATAAATAATTTTTCTTGTTTGTTTGGTTTTTGTTTCCTGGAAAATAGAAATGACCATGGAATCTATTCATGGAGATTTTTGCAAAGAATAAATGGATTGACATATATAAACCACTCTGGCTGGTTCATTTTAAGTGCTAGGGAAGTGTTTGGCTGTTATGGAACACCCAGAAGTCCCGAGTGTCATGTTGAAATGATTTCCGCAGTTCCTTAATCATGTGGGAAGTTAAGGCATGTGCTTTCCATGTCACTCCAAAATCTTGGGACTCCCAGAATTCACCAGGTGTCAAAAACACAGTATCAAAGAAAAAAATTTAATTGAAAAAGAACATGGATTACTTCAGTTGTTTTAACTGGTTCCACATTAGAGTGCAGATGATATCCTGCAAGTGTTTGTTGTGTTGAGTAAGTTTGAGACTAGTGCTCATAGAAAATTCTCGATCACACTAGCTAGATTCATGCTCCCAGATATTTTACAGTCCAGCTTGGGAACTGATCCATAAGTGCGAAACAGTTACAGCACACAAACAAGAAAAGGAAGAATTAGTCACCAGGAACAAGAAGGCTGACATTCCCAGTTCCTATCTGATTGCTAATTAATGTAATTAAGCAGATGCTACCGGGGTCATCTGGGAGGCTTCCCAATGCGTGAAAGACAGGTAAGAGCTTTTAAAGGACTAGGGTTCCATGTGAGTAAAAGGGAAGAAACATTCAGAGGACCACAAAGAAAGCAGGGTAGAGCCGCCTTTAGAGTTGCACTGCCCAGTCTGTTCTCCACTGTGTGGTGTTCAGTGGGCTTGAAGCTAGTTCAAACTGAGATGGCCCTCTGCTGCACACACCAGCTTTCAAAGACACAGTATCAAAAAAAAATATTTTCATTAAAAAAGAATGTGGAGTACTTCAGTTGTTTTAATTCCATGTTGGAGTGGAGATGATATTTTGCAAGTACTTGTGCTGAGTACTACACACTGTACTTTCACCTCTTTCTATTTTTTGGTGGAACTTGGGGAGATGACATCGTGCTAACTATAGCAGCTGATTTGGCCTTGGAAGGGGAGGGTAGTGAAAGCAGACCGCACCTGCCTCTTTGTTTGGGAGAGAGAGTGGTTGATGGACTGGATCCTGCCAGCGGGAAGCACAGCTCTTTGGAAAGAAATCTAGGACAACTGGGACCCAGCAAATTGGAATTTCCTCCCGGATTCCTGAAATGATGTCTTGACCAAAAATCCTTTCCCATGGTAGCCACTTACATCTGGTGTTCACAGATGTGTACTGGGATTCTAGGGACCCTCTACCACTCAGGGGACCCAAGTCCATCTGGAAACCACAACTTGATAATCAACAACCAAGAGCCAAGAGCTAGGTCCAGCTGGTCTTATTCTATCAGAGTTCTGCCCGAGTATCCAAGCAAATCCAGAAGACTTTTGAAGACTTCCAAGGGGCTTCCTTTGACCCCTCCAGGCCAGATGGAAGGGAAGATCAGTTCTAATCTGAAGCCAGGTGTAGACACCTTGTGTGGTCCAGTCAAACTGAAGACTTTGAAGTCCACACAAAGCCTTGTAAGGCCTGGGCTCCCAGAGTGTGTCTGACTCCTTCTATCTGTTTATAATGTAGATGAAGCCATGGAATAGGGGTGTGTGTGTGTGTGTGTGTGTGTGTGTGTGTGTGTATCATGGAGATGGATTTTATTTGGGCAACTGGGGTCCTGTCTGAAAGAGTGACATAGATATCAAAAGTTCTGTTGCTGCTTTTCACTCTGCCCCTAACACACTGAACTCTGGGCCCTATTTAAGGAGGCTTTCCAAAAGGCCTTGCTAAGTCTTATGGAAAAACACAAAGAAAATACAAAGAGCATAGGACCAGATATGACTGTGTGGAGTTTGAGTTTTGGTACCTTGCTTGAAGCTGGTTTGTTTCAGAAGCTCAGATAGGCTGGCACTGAGTCACGCCACAGTCCTGGCACTGGGACCATCACCTGAACCCAGGAGGTCGAGGCCAGCCTGGGCACCACAGAGAGAGTCTCATCTTAGAAAAGAAGGGGACGAGGGGCTGGCTCACGTGGACATCTTTGCTCTGCAGACCCTGAGCGTCTGTGCTCTCCGGCCACAGAGGGCTAGAGTGGCAGCTTTTCTTCCTACTTCACGACCTCTGTCCCTACGGAACTGTCAACTGTGACCCGAGCCTCATCTTAGATAGCTTCCCACTGGGGTCTAAGTTAAAAACAGCAGACTTGCATTCACTGTCCCTCACGCTGGCTCCTCCCACTCATCCTGAGCACCCACCCACCCCACTCACCCAGCTGCAGGGGACGAGCTCCTGCCCTGAGGTCTCGCCATCCACAGTTCCTGCCTCTCCCAGGACCCACCACCTCTACCGGTCATGGCCCACATCTCAGGTGTGTAGATCTGATTGTGGGCCGTTGTTCTAAGTCAGTTCTGAGATCTTGCCCAGTTCCTAGTCCATCAAGGGCTTTAGAAGCCAGAGATAGGCCTATAGGCACGTCTTAGCACTGAAGTCCAAGAAGACTTGGGTTTGATGTCCAGCACCCACTTGGCAGCTCACAACTGTCTGTGACTCCAGTTCTAGGGTATCTGACGCCTTCTTTTGGCCTCCATGGACACTGCATGCATGCAGGACACAGACATGCATGCAGACTGAACACCCATAGACATAAATAGTAACAACAAAGGTTAAAAATGAAAAATAAAATAAAATAAAGGAGCCAGTGATAAGCATGCTTGTTCATTTGTGTTCTGCCAGGGACAGAAACCTCAGCAACCCTTGTCGGGTCTGTTTTAGCCTTTCTAATTTTTAATCTTCCAGTTCTCTGTGATTTGGTTTAGAAATTCTGTCCCTTCAGCCTGACAAATAGTGCTTCCATTTGAGAGCGTCGACAGCCAGCCCTACTATAGTGACTCCCTCTCTCCCCACATAGCTAGTGATCCAGCTCAGTCCCAGGGAGGTGGTCAGGTCTAAATTTAACTCTGACCCTTCTGCCAGCAAGGCAAGCCAGAGCTTTGAGAGCAAAACCAGAGCTGGACTGTTCCCAGGGTGTGTGTATGTGTGGGAGGGAGAAGGGGGGAAAGGATGAGCCTTTCCAAGAGACTAGGCAGCCCTGGGAGACGACAAGGAGGAGGTGGGGTGGGGGAGGGCCACAGGTATCACTGTTGGCCTTTATCCTAGCTTGTCTGAGTCCCTTAGAGAAAGTCCCTCACCTTCTCCGCCCTCCCAGATTCTTCCCATTGTAAAGTGTCTATGACATAACTTAGTGGACTTGTCATTGCCATGGCTACTTGCCAAACATTATGCCACAATTGTGTGTTCACCTTTGTCTCTTAGTCCAAAGACAATCAGTCCCAGGTTAACGAGATACAACCTACTCATTGTGCTATTGGATAGCTTGCAGGCTTGAGGCTTTATTCCGTTGGCATCTTCTTCTGTATCAGTGGGTACATATGGCAGAGACAGGGCGGGACCAGTGTCTGAAGTCCTGGATGTAGAATGGCTTTGCCAAGCCAGGCACTGAAAATGTGTAGCTGCAGAGCACTGAAGGCAACTTAGTCAGTAACTTTGCCTCCTTAGGACTTAGCCACGCCTCCCCTTCGTGAGTACTCTGTACCGTAGAACTCTCTGTGTAGTGCTTCTAGAGTGGAGTCAGGTTAGGATTTAAGTAGTATCATCCGTGTGTTTCTATCTGACCTCTGACAGATGCTTAGCAAGCAGTCCTAAGACAAGTTGAAGAAGCTGTGTTGAGTTCCTGTGTCTTTACAAAGTACCTTCGCTGGAAGTTAAGAGGCAAAAGAGAGCACAGAGCTTTTGTGGGGAAGTGCCTGGTTAGTATCACAAGCGGGCTTGACTGGCAAGGGGATGGAGGGCAGCCAGCTCTCTGGGGCTCCCCGTCTGTCCTCCTCCTCCTCCTCCTCCTCCTCCTCCTCCTCCTCCTCCCTCTCCTCCTCCTCCTCCCTCTCCTCCTCCTCCTCCTCCCTCTCCTCCTCCTCCCTCTCCTCCTCCTCCTCCTCCCTCTCCTCCTCCTCCCTCTCCTCTTCCTCCTCCCTCTCCTCCTCCTCCCTCTCCTCCTCCTCCCTCTCCTCCTCCTCCCTCTCCTCTTCCTCCTCCCTCTCCTCCTCCTCCTCCTCCTCCTCCTCCTCCTCCTCCTCCTCCTTCTTCTCTCTCTCTCTCTCTCTCTCTCTCTCTCTCTCTCTCTCTCTCTCATGAGAGAGATCTAATCATGAGCAATTCTTTTAGCTCAGGATCCAAGAGGATCAAGCTGAGTTTCTTCCTGGCGTCAGTGCTCCCTAAGTGTGCCAGCTCTGTCTGGTGACCTGACATGCATATGCCAGTTTCTTCCACGCTCTGCTTTAGAGAATATAGACAGTTGTGAGGATTCCGGTGAAAACATACAGTTCCTGGCTCCGGAGCACAGAGGATGCTCGGCAGACTCTAGCTCGAGGGCAGTAACGTTCTCCCCGGCACCAGGTGTTTTTCCGTCTACAAGGCCTTCATTCTAAACAAGCTCCTAAGTGGGACGGGCTGGATAAGTGAACATTGCTTTCAAGGAGACAGACATGGGACGCGGGCCTCTTGAACCAGCCTTTCGCCTAATCTTTAAGGGGTGTAGGAGCCTCTCCACTGGAAGCCCAAATTTGACATTTGACATCAGGATTCTGCCTGGATGGCTCCCCACCATGATCTTTAAGGACAGGATCTCTCCGTCTAACCCAGAGCTTGCTAATACTGTAGTCTCACTAGCTCGCTTGCTCTGAGGAGTCTGCGTCTGTCTTCTGGAATTATAGGCGGGCTGTGACCATGTGGCTTTTGTGTGCTCTGGAGATCCACATTCCAGTCCCCAGGCTTTCAGGGCAGACTGATTGACTGCTGAGCCATCTCCCAGCTCTGTGTTGGATTCTTTATGCAGATTTTTTTTTTTTTTTTGGACAAGCTAAGGAGCTTGTCTGTTCATTGTGTGCCATTACTCCACATTCGAGTTCAAAGCAGATCCTCTTAAGCATGTTCTTTTAATTACTATAGTTATCTGCTTGGCTCTGGTAAGTATCTGACCTGCCATCTACATCTGTTTAATTTCTGTTCTGTCATCACAACTAGATCGGCCAACTAGAGCTTATTATATTTAATAACCATATTTCTCACTCTACACACACACAAAACAAAGAAACTTGATTCTTTGTGTGAATGTACTATTGGTTAAGGTTTTTTTGTTGTTGTTGTTTTTGTTTTTTGTTTTTTTTGGACAAGGTTTTATTATGTAGCATTGGCTGGTCTGGAACTCTTTTCTGTAGACCAAGCCAGTCTCGAACTCAGAGATCCGCCTGTCTTTGTGGTGAGATTAAGTGCTGAGATTAAAGGCGTGCTCCACCATGCCTTTTGGAGTTCACTTACAACTTCATGTTTAGTGGGGAAGAAGAGTCCTGAATTTCTTGGGCCCATTTAAACTGTATCCAATTGTCCTCCTCCTTAAGTTAATCCTTCTTGTCCAGAGAGTGAATGTCTGTGTTGTTGCAGGACACACTCCTGGGGTAGAGACTGACCAGGCAGGGATTCATCTCTCAAAGCCAGGAAGTCTGGAGATCCAGGAAGTCAGACATGCTGCAGAGACAGTCAGCAGATGCCCTCCACAGTGAATGTCATGGGAAACAGGGGTAGTTTAAGAACCGCTGAAACACGTCCATCTTTCCTGCATGGTGCTCAAAGGACAGAAAGACAGGCTGTGTAGAGGGGGAGAACTCTGTTCACTGAGGTGTCATGACCAAGGGCCTGGGTCTTGGAGGGTCAGGGCTGGTGCTCTTTATCTAAGAACCCAAGAACATAGCACAAAGGGCACAGAGGCCTGGGTAAGGAAGGAGTTTCCCTAGCAAAGACAGACAGACAGACAGCAATGTATGGTGTGCACCGCACTGTCTGCTGCCCTCCAGCTCCATGGTTCAGCCTACTCATTTCTCAGATGAGAACACTGAGGCTCGCAGGCGTGAAACCATTCTTCCCAGGGCAGGTGGCTAACTGAGTTCAGTCCTGGCTTCTCTGAAGTCTCCTCTCTCTGGAATTACCCTGGTGCCCACCTCCGGGTGGCATTCCTTTGGTTTTTATTACCATAGTAGAATTGTATTAATACAGCTTCCTGTTGTCTACTTTTAGCCCTAGGATGGGGTAGCACTCTCAGAAGCAGCCTTTCTGTAGGGTGTTAGTTTTATTTGTATCTGTAAATGTGTGCCACCAAAGCTCTTAAAATAAGCATTGCCTGGTGTACAACACACACACACACACACACACACACACACACACACACATTTTCATACCCTAAATAGCACAGGCCTAGAATGTTTGTCTACTTTGCCAACATCTGACTGTGATTATCTTTAACCACAGCCACACTTGTTTATCTCTTAAAATAGTATTGCGTCTCTTGAGGAGGCAGCTCCAAGCTGTCACAGCCTTTCCAGAACCCTGCCTGATCTACCTGTCTTCTCCAGCAGTACTACAGCCAGGATCGGTTCTTACCTAGGAAAATGGCCCAGGGGCCAGACCCAACCTGTGTGTGTGTGTGTGTGTGTGTGTGTGTGTGTGTGTGTGTTTACAAGCTGGCAAAAGTCCTTTTTTTTAAAGCATGGGTTCTCTACCCCCACACCCCTCACCAGCATAGATATTGAAGATGTGTATGGCTGAGGATATAGGTCAGTAGTAAAGCAGTAATGTAGTGAATTTATTTAACTTGCACCGTGCCCTGAGCTCAATCCCCACTACAGCAAAACAAAACAAAACGGGCAAAATTTGTATTAGTCTTTTGAGTCCTTTAAGTTAAAATTGTCACATTTTTAAAATTTTTATTTATTTATATGTATGATGCATGTTCGTGTATGTGTATGTAATAAGGGCAAGGACACATGTACCGTGGCACACATTTCAAGGCAGGGGTAACCTCAGGTATCTGTCCTCGATCCCCGCCTTGTTTAAGACAGGGTCTTTGTGTCATTTGCCACTACACATACCAGGCTAGCTGCCCCTGAGCCTCGCCCTCACAGCAATTACACATGTTTGTCATTGTGTGTGGCTTTATAAGGGTCGTTGGGATTTGAACTCGGGTCCTCACGGTTGTGCAGACCACAGTCCCGTGCCGAGCTGACTCTTCAGCTCAGTTCACTACACTTTAGCTTGAGCTTAATAAAGATAAAAGAAAGGAAAGAGGGCATACCTGTACCCCAGCCAAGCCCAACAATGCAATATCAAAGAGAACAATAGTGTACTTGAACGGGTCTTTCTCTAAGCCTTTGGCAAGCAGTAGGGTAAAGGGGACAGGTGTGTGTGGTTCTGTCCTCCGTGCTCTCCATTCGGAGTCTGTATTGAGATCCCTTTTTTGAAATTGGGGTGGCAGACCGAAAGCCCCAGTTGAGAGCCCTAAATGAGTGGGAGCCAGGAAGGCAGGTGCGGATGCACACCTGAGATCGCTCTGAAGCCTTTCGGTGTGTCAGGCTGCATGGTGGCTGGGGCGCTCTAGAGCGGACTGTGGCCGTCGCTGGCCTCTGAACCCTGGAAGGAGCCTTTCCCGCTGCTGCTGTTGAACTATTTCTGTCCCCCGACCACAGACGCTCTTTCTGCATAACCTTGTGATAGAAGATTTCAAAGTTGAGGTGCCTAATGGTGGAAAATGGGTCTGGGAGATGAAGGTTTCAGATGAGCTCATGAAAGCCCTATAAATATTGTTTTATGATTCTTAAAACGAATTATTCCATTAAATAAAGAGGGGAAAGTTCTGTGCAATTTCCATTCTATTGGGCTTGAAAGTTTTCAGGCCTCTTCCGAATTCAAAGTTTCATCGAGGTATTTTTAAATTCATTTTCTGTGTAGAGATAATAGGTCCATTAGGATACTCTCATTCCTCTGTGCTCCTTGATCTGAATGGAGCCCCAAACCACGGGAGGCATAGACTCTGAAGCCCCCCAGACATGCCTTGAGTGTTGGCCCTGACATTTGCTGACCCCATGACCCGCCATAAGGAACTTAACCTCTTCATGTCAGCCTCAGTGCTAAAACAGGCAAACACTAGCACCTGTGTACACAGAGAATTGTTGGCGTAAAGCGAGCATGGCCCTGAGGTGCTCAGCACGTCTGTGTGTGGTATGTTCTCAGCCCAGGACGGCACAGGAGAGTTCATGGAGATGGCGGCAGTGGTTGCACAACATTATGAAGAGGTTTTAATGCCACCAAATTATGCATAGTTTTAAAGGGTGGTTTTTAAGATATGTATATCTTACTATGATTTAAAGTAGCAAAATAAAACCCCCTGGAATAAGTAGATATATGAACATTATGAAGAAGCAAGACCTTAAAAGGCAGTTTATTAAAGTATCTATTAACATAAAAATAAATAAGAAGGAATTCAGCCAGATAAACCCAGTGGATTTTAAGTATGTGGGGTCTTTCGTTTGCTTCTTTGCTCTCTCTCTCTCTCTCTCTCTCTCTCTCTCTCTCTCTCTCTCTCTGGGAGGTGGCACATCACAAGTGCAGCTCCTGCCTGTCCTGGTGCTGAACTAGCTGTGACCCGAGTCATTTGTGTGTCGTTTCCATGGCCGCTGTACTGGGGACATTGCAGGCAGCCCCTAGAGTCCCCGTTTTCTGAGATTTGGGGGTGCACATACATGCATACACACTGCCTTATTGAATGTTGGTAATTCTAGGTTATTTTAGATGGTGTGTATTTGTCAGAACTTATGTACTCAAGGAACTGGAAAACATTTTTTTAGATTTATTTTGTGTGTGTATATATCTGTATCCATGTGTGTGCATGTGTAGTTTGTCTATTTGTGTGAGTGTGTGCACACATGTTTAGGGGTGTCCAGAGAGACCAGACGGTGCAGAACTTGGATCTGAGGTCCCAGATCACTGGGAACTGCCTGATGTGAGTCCTGAGAGTTGAACTAACTCAGGTCTTGCTATAAAAGCAGCAAGTGCTCTTAACTGCCGAGCCATCTCTCTAGACTCCGCAGGCCTTTTAAATTTAATACGCTCCTGTTATTCACCCATGACAGAGTCTGTTACAACACTTGAGAGCAAAGAACTGGCCACAGCAGATGGAGCTGCCTCTAGTCCCACCCCTCCCTTTACACACAGGTGCATTCTCTTCAGCCTTCAATGCAGGTGCACATATGTGCACTCACACATACACAGGTGCACATACATGCATACACACATACACAGGTGCATTCTCACAATGATATTCTTGCTACCTTTTCCAGCTCTCCCAGGGCTTTACTAGAAAACCTACCTCTGGACACCCTCCTATTGTCTCCGGCCAACTCCTCCCAGTTATCCCTATCAGGAATGGCTTAGAAGTTAGACAGTGTGTTCATGAACTTGATCAGCATCTGTTATGGAACCTAAATGTAGTGAAACTTAAATTCACGTTTGTAGAAAATACACAGAGAAACAAATCACATTGGTTGGAGTTTGAGCACAAGGCATTCGATTACTGTACTGTTCTTGTTAGGGCATTCCTCAGTCCTTAAACTTTGGGCAGAAATTATTAGACTGGAATGTCTCTCACCTTTGATGGGAGTCCTCATTGGAGCACAAGAACCACCTGAAAGCCAGAACTCCAGGATCGCGTCGCCCACTGCCATGGCCGTGGTTTAGTCACTGAGATAGAATGCACAGAGGTGTGAGGCTAAGCTTCTTCCTTAGTCGTTCTGGGGGCTTGCCTCGTAAACATTACAAACACTTAGCCAACAAAAGATGAAGCTGAAAAATTCTTTGATGTTCCTACTGGAAACTATTTTTCCTAGCATTTCAAGCGAGGTAAATTATGTTTCCACACCACAGCATACATAAGAAATTCCAGATGAATTCCAGGCAAATGTGATAGACACTATATAAAGGAAGTTAAAACTAATAGCAGGCTAGGAAAAAGAAATGTTATGACCTATATAAGTAGATATGTCTAAAGTGCATAGAATTCTCATAAATCAGTAAGAAAATAAGCTAGCCATCTAAGACTAAGACTTTAAAAGAGAAATAAACCACTGGAGATATATCTCGCTGACAGAGGATTTACATGGGATGTGTGAAGACCTGGGTTCCACCTGCAACATTAAAGGGGACACTAAACTTTAAAAGATTTTATTAAAAAACTTTTTTGTTTGTTTGTTTGTTTGTTTGTTTTTGTTTTTGTTTTTTGTTTTTGTTTTTTTTTTGAGACAGGGTTTCCCTGTGTAGCCTTGGCTGTCCTGGAACTCACTCTGTAGACCAGACTGGCCTCGAACTCAGGAATCCGCCTGTCTCTGCCTCCCAAGTGCTGGGATTAAAGGCGTGCGCCACCACCGCCCAGCTAAAAAACTTTTTTAAATGATGCTTATGAGTGTTTTATCTGCATGTACATTGTGCAATGCCTGTGGAGGCCAGAAGAGGGCATCAGATCCCCTGGATCTAGAGGTAGAGATGGTTGTAAGCAGCCATGTGGGTACTGGGAATCAAGCTCTGGTCCTTTAAAAGAACAGCCAGTGCTCTTACCTTATCTCCAGCCCTGACAACAAAATTTTGAAAAGATAGTATAAATAGTAATCAGAAGAGGGCAAATAAAAACAAAGCTTGTTTTTCACCCTTATGCTGGCAGGAGTATGAATTGAAATCATTGCTCTGAAATGTTTTAGAGCAGAATATATAAAAGCTGAGTTAGTTCAAACATAGAGAACTGGATAACACAGAGACTGTGGGCTCACTTCCCAGAGCAGGTGCAGGGGGTGGGAGGGAGAGGGAGGGAGAGATGTTTCCTGGCCCATCAATCCCCTGACTTGGGCTGTAATCCTGAAGAAGCTCTCTTTGTCTGTGCTTAAGGGGCCAAAGAAGGTCACCTGGGTTTGTGCATTCAGTTATATATGCAACAGTGACTTGGTGAAAGTGAGTGGACCCCACGCTGTGTCCGCCTCCCTTCCAGCCTTCCAGGCAGCTCAGGTTCCAGCCGTGACCCCTGGGAGCTGAGTTTCTTGCTGTGAGCCTGCTGAGTTGCCAGGAAGGGTAGAGTCTGAAGTGGTTGCCCTCCTGGTCAATAATGGCACACAAAAGTCTGCCTATAACTCCATTCTGCTCTGTCTCTGAGGCTTAAGGTAATGGGGCTGTTAGAGATGACCTATAGTGGTTCTATTGGGTATATTAGTGACTTATGCTAACCTAAGACCATGCCACACTTGGCGAGAAGGCTCCTGTGGCAGGGCTGTTAGTCTTTCTATTAGAGTGTTGGGAGCCTGGGCCCTGGCTTCTGTGTGAAGCCAGAAAAGGTGTCCTGTCAATGCTTGGGCCACCCAGAGCCCGAGACTTAGCTATGAGGGTCCAGAGATGAAGAAGGTCATCTATATTTAGGTTTGAGATTTAGGTCACTGACTCCATAATTACATCGTTCTACACACACACTCACAGAGTACAGAATGGAGGTGAAATGAATGTTGTGAAGTGGTAAAGGTTGGGTTACAGAAGCTGAATCTTCTTTTTTTTTTTTCCTGTAATGACTATGTGTAACTTCTACAGTGCCCCCACCCCACCCTTTACATTCTCTTATTTCATTTAAGGAATTTTTATTTGTTGTGTTCATGAAATGTTTTCTAACCTGAAGTCAGAAATGTGTGGGAAACGTTAGGAGCCAGAAAAATGCCTTCCTGAGTTAATACGTTTGGCCACCCAGGGCCCGAGAGTCACACTCGTCACACCTAGGAGTCTATTTGTGTGTTTGCTGTAGCCAGGGTCGGTCAACTTCTGCATCTGTGACCAACTGGGACCAGGGGGTTCTGAAAGGAATAAGGAACAGCTAGCAGTGGGAAAGAGAGTTCCTCCTCCTGTACCTTCTGTCCTGAGGAGGAGAAGCAAGGGAAACCCGTCCAGGCAGGCATCAGAGAGCACTGCATGCTTGTGGTGTGGACAAAGCCAGCTGTCCTGTGGGCCCGAGGCCTGTGGGCATTTCTACATTGCAACACAGTAGCAATCAATATTGTTCCTGTTTACTGTTATACAACAGCCTTTCCCTGTTGCTTTAAATATAGTCATCTCACAGGCAGATAACAAGTCTCATTTTACAGCTGAGGGAAGCGGGGTTCATAAAGAGGAAGAGGAAAAGCCAGATCTCAAGTCACAGAACCATCTCATCTCCCAGCTGGCTTCAGGTTTCATCCGAGCACACCAGCAGGCCCAGAGCCTCACCTCCTGCTTCCTTTTTTGTTGTTGTTGTTTGTTTGTTTTATTTTTTGAGACAGGGTTTCTCTATGTAGCTCCGGCTGTCCTGGAACTCACTCTGTAGACCAGGCTGGCCTCGAACTCAGAAATCCACCTGCCCTGCCTCTGCAGGGATTATAGGCGTGCGCCACCACCGCCCGGCCCCTCCTGCTTCCTTTGACTTCGCTGAGTATTGAGACATATTACTGTGAGCTTGCTGTGACGTCGTCAGAGGGTTTCAGTGCACGTCAGGGAGGGTCTCTTCTGGGTGCTGGAAGCAGGACCGTGAGGCAGACGAAGCCACTGACCTCGAGCTTGCTCTCTGGGGAGGACATAAGGAAGGACAAGTAATCAATCAGTGGATTCATTGCGTGTCTGAATAGATATCGTATTAATGGAGAAATCTGAGGATCAGAAGTATCAGTGGATCGGGGATCGATACCAAAAAAATAAGTTTGCTCAAAGTTCCCAAGAGGACGTACTGATCATATGTGGCCCTGGGGGAAAGGCTGTACAGGTGGAGAAGGAAGGAGAACTGGAGTCTACTAGGGACAAGGCAGGAAAAGCAGGTTTCTAATTGACTAGTTTGAATCATTTCAGCGGGCACTAGAGCGTAAGAGGTGTCACTGTCTCTCCGGTGCCTGGCCCTGGGGTGACTCAGGGAGGTGGACGTAGTCTAGAGAAGTGAGGCTGATAAAGGAGTTCTGGATCTGGACCTGGACCTGGATAGGTGACTTTGCTGATAAGAGTCACTGACTGTCTTGAGGAATTAGCTAGCTCTGAGAACAGCCCTCTGCTGGATCAACAAGGCACTGGATCTCAAAGGGAAGAACAAATATTTGAGAAATAATGAGATACAGTTAATACAGCTGGCTAGACAGCGCCCGGTAGGGTGAATGACAGGGAACTGTGGCCTGGAGGGTGGAGTGGCCAAGGAGGTGTCCTAGGAAGAATGTGTTTTAGTAACTAGCCAAAGGAAGGCAGGCCGAGCTATGTGGGGCTGGAGACGGAGCTCTCTAAACCGGGATGAGCGAGACCAGAGGTAGAAGCAGATCTCACTGGTAACACCACCCGGTGCCACCAACCATGGCAGGAAGGAGACCAGGTGGCAGACACGCAGATAGCAGACACGTGAGCTGCCTAGGAGGGATGAGAAGGCCGTGTGTGTGTGTGTGTGTGTGTGTGTGTGTGTGTGTGTGTGTGAGTTCAATATGGACTGTTCTGTCCGATACCTGATCTGCATGTCTTGGTCCTTCTTTCTCATCCATCTTTAGTAAGACATGACTTCCCTAGACTACGTCCACCTCCCTGAGTCACCCCAGGGCCAGGAAGCAGAGAGACAGGGACGGCCTCTTACACTCTAGTGCCCGGTGAAATGATTCAAATTAGTCAATCCGAAACCTGCTTTTCCTGCCTTGCCCCTAATAGATTTAGCTCTCTGCTTCCTTCTCCGCCTGTACAACCTTTCTCCCACGGCCACATACGACCTGCTCCTCCTCTCGGGAACTGTGAGCAGTATCTTTTTTAGCCTTTGCCAGAAGAAAAGGTCATTCTTAGTGGAAAAATGATTCCAGTTCAAGAGAAATGTAATCAAGTACATAAGAATACAAGATTATCAATGAAAATTATTCATCTCTTATTGCCTATGCGATACTGACCCCTTTTAAGCCACAGGGTCGGCTTCTTGGTGCACTTACGATGACTTTCTAGCTCCCTGGTGTGGCTCACAAAGCTCTAGCTCCAGTCTCTGCCTCTCTGTCCGGCTTCCTTTCATGTCCCTTCACGAGTAACGGTGAGCCAGCTGCAAGGACTTCCTTCAAGGGACGTAAACTTCCCCCTTAGCAGGAAGCCTCACCCGTCTCTTCACTGTCTCTTGGTCAAATATCACTTCTCAAAGAGACCGTCCCCAGCTTCTCATTCAGAGGGAACCATCCGGGCCCTCTCCTACCCATTCACATCCCCTGGCTACTGTTCCAATACTGTGTATTGGAAGGTTGTCTAAGCCGCTCACTCGTTTACTATCTAACTCCATCCGGACCCCTGAATGGCACCGGGGATTTTGTCTACTGCACAACCAGAGTCCACATCAGGATAGCACACAGAAGTTAAATGAGCTGAGAGCAAAGCGACATTGTCACACATAAGGTGACGTATTACTAGAGCCAGCATCCCAGTGGACAGAGTCTAGGCGGTGTGGACCCTTAGCTTCTGGGAAATGTGTTCTCTTATGGGAGTGGTCTAGCTGTCTATGGCCTCTGCAGGGTCACAGGTAGGGCCATACTCCACCCAGGTCACTGCTGGACAGAATCAACAAAGCTGCACACTGTGGCCCAAGACCCTTGGTGTTTGATGATCTAGCTTAGGGATTTTTTTTGGGGGGGGGAATATGCGTGAATAAGAATGTCCTCCACCCTCTATTATATCTCTGCCCTCACTGCCCAGCTACCAGTTTCTCCTGCGTGCCTCTCCTATCGATCTGTAAAGATACCTGAGCTCTGACCTTTGCCCTAAGTAAATAAGTGCCTGAATTCTTTGCAGCCCATTGGGTACCTTGGATGTTTTTCCTGATTAGGGAATGCTCACAAATCTTGAGAACTGGCTCTTGGCTACAGAACAAGGTGTCACCTTGTCTCACCTGCCCCAAGGACAGTAGATGCCCGATAGGGCACTCTCTAGTCCTCAGTATAACTGGGGAGTGGCCCTCCCAGAGTCTGCCTGTGTCTTCCCAATCTCAGCTCGGCTTTCCTTGTGCCAAGGCTGACTATGCTAGGACAGTTAGGTAACAGTTCGTTGTGGTCTGCACTCAAGCTCGCTCGGAGCCTCTGAGGCCCTGGCCAGTCTGTCCTCTCGGGTGTCCTGGCCATTTCTCCTGCCTTTAACTTTTAAATTCACCCTGGGGGAATGGAAGTGAGCCGTGCTGCCTGCTGCTATCTTTGAACGTTCCTTCCATTGTTCAGCCTGTAGCTTTTTCAGTGAGTTTGTTCTGTCCCAGACTCAAAAGTAACGAGACTGCTTCTTATCATGAGAATCTCCCCACGTCTGTTAGTAACAGGAGTAGCTAACTGACCTAGCCAGAACTTCATGTTTCTCCACAAAAGTTCCAACATTGTTTTCTTTTCCTTCCTTCCTTCCTTCCTTCCTTCCTTCCTTCCTTCCTTCCTTCCTTCCTTCTTTCTTTCTTTCTTTCTTTCTTTCTTTTGAGACAGGGTTTATCTGTATAGCCCTGGCTGTCCTAGAACTCACTCTGTAGACCAGGCTGGCCTCAGACATAGAGAGATCTGCCTGCCTCTGCCTCCCAGCACTAGCACTGCAGGCGTGTGCCTCCAAAGCCCAGCCAACTCAATTCTCAATGACAGTCTGAAGATCTGCAGAAGAGGCTCGTGGTTTGATTGTCAACTTATAGGCTAGCTTTCAGAGACTTCCCCAGAGGCCAAAGTCTTGAGTATGAGTAGCATCTTAAAGCAAAAGTTGCAACATTTTTATGCACAAAAATATGGTTGTTGGGTTGGAAGGGAGAGCAACGGCAGGTATGAGCAACACACAAGCATGTGTGTGAAACTATCGTTATGTAAGCACGCTAAAAAGTATTAATTTTTAAAAATCTAGTCCTAGCTTTTAGTGTAATGACAGCTTACATTATATATTTCCACTCTTGTCTTCAGTGAAGGAATAAATTATTCTCCTATTTGTGACTAAGGAACTGCCTTATGAATGGAGTTGAGTATGTTACATAGTAATTTTGCTCAAACATTACCTATAGCTAATTTGTCATATAGATGCCCTAGGATAGGCAAGCCCGGCTTCAGGACTGGACCACTTAAGAACAGTGTCAGTGACAGAAAGCCCTTGAGCCAGAGGATCCAGGTTCACAGCTGTAGAAGAGTCAAATGTATACTGCGTGTCTCTGATGCAGTGTATGTATGAGGTTACCTCTACACAGTGTCCACCCTAAACTCAAGCCTGAGAGAGGGAGGTGTACAGTATCGTAGCTATTTTGTCCTCATGAAAGGTGTACAGATCAAACAGTTGGTGGCATCTGAACAGGGAGCATGCTAGGGTTCTGTTCACTGTGCTTTAACTGTGTAAGAAAACAGCTTCGCTTTCAGGAAAAAAAAACAGAGATATTTGGAAATAAAAGGAAATAAATCTGTGTAATTCACACTGAGGTCAAAAGGGGAGTTAGAAATAGGTATATAGATTCTTTGTGTTGGCCTTGCAACATTTCTCCAAGTCTGAAGTTCTGTCAAAGTAAGAGACTTTGAAGAACCACTATTAGTGGGATTACACTTGTGAATCCCGCATTGCTGGGCAGGCAGTGGACTTTTATAAACATGTGTATTTAACGTTGGCTCTCAGCTCCTAGGTGTGAGGAGGCAGGGACAGGCACAGAGGTACTTGTGTGAAAGGAGCCCTGTGCTGAGAAATGCAGGCAGAAGGAGCTTTTCTCCAAGGCCAGGGAGGGAGGAGCCCTAGAGGATGCCCACCTGCCAAAGTGTAAAAGATGCAGAGCCTCCTATTAGGTGAAGCCAGGAGGCTCTGAGGCTTTACATTTCCTTTCTCTGCTTGGACACATACACACTGCACACACACACACACACACACACACACACACACACACACACACCACTAGAAACAAGGCAGTTGTTAACCTTCAACAATTACATTCTCCTCTAAGTGGGCAGGGTCCTCTTTCTTGTCCCTCCATTTCCTAGGAGAATTTCCACTTTGGCATTTCAGTTAAGCAGCACTTAATGACAGTCTTAAGCTTTCCAGTCACCCTTCATAACTCCTCCCCCTGTCCCAGCAGAGAAGCCTTTGGAAGTTGAGCAGGGTTACTACAAAGGTTACATTATCACCTGAATCCAGGCCAGCTTCCCACTGGCTTCTGGGTAGGCTCTCCTGTGGTAGCATATCAGCTTAAAATAACTGGACTGTAACGTAGCTCCTACTTGGGCTTTCGCAACAGGTTTTGACTTTGACCAGCAACTCTGATATCAGGACACTATCCTCAGGAGTCTGGGTCACATCTGGATCCTAAACTTGAGTGGCATCATAGCCAAGATTCCATAGCAACCACACTGAGAAGCCACAGACATAGTAATCGTGATTTGCTAAAGACTTCATTCCCTCTGCAGCCAGCACTTAACACCGGGGTATTCAAGGTTCTGAGAAGTCCCACAGTAAAGAAGTGAGTGACTTAGGTTGTCTTTAAAAGGGCAATACCTTGGACATCTTAAGAAACACAGGAAACAGAAGTCTATGTTGATAGCTACAGTGCTAAGTCCCAGAGTCGGGGCCTCACTGACAATGACTTTTTCTTAAAGCTCTTTGGTCCTAAAAATACCCACACTCCAATGATTTATCTGCTTTTGCTATTCCCTATTCATTACTGGCCATGTAATGACTAAAGAATTTATGCCCGGGGTACAAAGATGGATAATACCTCTGTCCTGAAGGGCATTCCTCGGCAAGGTGAAATGTGTAAACTGGCATTTATCAGTGCCCAAGGAATGGCACAGACATGCTATCAGAGGAAAGGGGCAACAGCTGGGTTTAATTGTTTGAGAGTCCTGGATCAGCTTCAGAAGACGGCTAACGGGTAAGGTAAGCTAGGAGAAATATGACATAGTTGATACATCGGCCGGGGCGACTAGACCAGAGTAGAGGCTTCATGTGGAATGGTGATTTTCAAACTTGAGACACCGCAAATCCCATGGTAAGCCACCCCCATAGCTTCTGACCGACCAGCTCTGGAGCAGGACCTGAGACTGGTCATCTCTGCTCTGTCCCTAGGCGGTACGGACACAACTTGCCTAAAGACCATAGTTTGAGAATCTTGCTATTCCCACCCAGGGCACAGGCACTCAAGGGGCCGAAAGGCTGCCCGCTAGCCTGACCACGTGGGTCTCAGTGATCAGGTTTGGAGAGTGGCTGAACAAGGTGGTGTGGTTGCCATAGTAGCAGAGTTGCAATGGACGCAGAGAGGACAATCCAGATGGAGTTGACCCAAGTGGACTGAATGATCTGAAGGAAGGCCGTGACAGAGAGAGTGGAAGGAAGATTGCTAGTGCAAAAATCCTTGTGGAGAGTCCATGGCTGGAGAAGAGTGAGCTAGCCTTGACAAGCCGTGGAATGCAGTCACGTGTAGCCTGGGGTGTAAGTGTTAAACCTGACTGTGCACACCAGCCATAAAGAAGAAGGGATGGCGTTGCCATGAGAGTCATGGGACAAGCAATGCTTTGGAGAGCTTGTTGAGCTGATTCCCTGGTTTGCGTGGAGGCTTTGGATGCTTCCTGGGCCCAGGAGCAACCCTGTTTTACCAGGGAGATAAGCTCACCTGCCAGGTGTGCAGCTCGAAAAGGCAGTACACAGAGAGAGGAGCTCTGGCACGGCTGCTACCCTGTGTCATAATGGGGTGACCCTCCTTATGCTCTCTAGAGGTGAGTACAGGTTTTAGGCCATCTTATCTCCTGTTTATCTACTAATTCTGATTGTCCTATCAATAACCTGCAATTACAAACCATTGTTTTGTTTTAAAATATTTTTTGTATATTTTTAAGATATAGGACATGATTTATGGGACACGCAAATTGTTACTGTGTGAATGGTTACTGTGGTGAGGCAGAGTAACATAACCACCACCACAGAGTTACCCCTTCTTCTATGGCAAGGACAGCCCCACTGCAGCTGCAGTTGTACTAATGCTGATCCGCATGCAGTCCATTAGGCCCCCAGACTTGTCCTACTGCGTCTCTGTCAGTTCATATCCCCTGATCTACATCTCCCTCCTTACCCCAGTCTCACTCCCCAAACCAGGCAGCCCCTGTTTATTCTCTTTCTCTAATATATTTGACGCCCCCCCACACATATATCTTTTTAAAGATTTGACATTTAAGTATTATCATATAATCATTTTCTGTATCTGGCTTGTTTCATCCTAATCTAATGTCCTTCTCGCTCATCCATGTTGTGACAAATAGGGGAAATCTCCTTTTTAAAGTTTGAATAATGGGGGCTGGAGATATGGCTCAGTGGTTAGCACTGACTGCTCTTCCAGAGGTCCTGAGTTCAATTCCCAGCAACCACGTGGTGGCTCACCTGTAATGGGATCTGATGCTCTCTTCTGGTGTGTCTGAAGACAGCAACAGTGTATTCACATGAATAAAAAAAATAAACATTAGAAGAGGAGAAGGAGGAAGAGGAGGAGGAGTTGTTACAAGGGTGGAGGCAGTCATAAGCTGGTGTTAGGACTCTGCCTAAAGACTGAATAATGTTATATAAATATATACATGATGTATGTGTGCTTTATACATTTGTCAGAAAACACTTAAATTTCCTTATCTTGATTACTATGAACAGTATTACCAGGAACTCTGGATATAGATACCTTTATAAGGTTGTGATCTCATTCTCTTTGATATTAACCCCATTAGGAGAGATCATTGGGTCCTAGGTGACTGCCCCACAACTGTTTGCTGGGCTGCGTTATATTTTTTTTTAGTTTGTTGTTGTTGTGTTTTGTTCAGTTTTTTAAAAGATCGTCTTTCTGTTTATCCCAGGCCAGCCTGGACTTGATAATCCTACCGCAGCCTCCCGAGAGCTGGGATTATAGGTGCAGCGTTGACACCTCCAGCCCTGTTTCCTAAGATTGTCTTCTGTGTCTTCCACCCATCTTTCTTGTCAAGGACGTCCATAGCACTCATTCTAGAGAATGCCAGACAGTATCACGCAGAGCTGCGGTTCTCAACCTTCCTGCCGCTGAGACACTTTAATACAGTTCCGCATGCTGTGGTAGCCCCAACCATACAATTGTTTCGTTGCTACTTCATAACTGCAATTTTTCTACTGTTATGAATCATAATATAAATGCCTGATATACACATGTGACCCAAAAGGAGTTGTCATCCAGAGGTTGAGAACCACTGACATAGTGAAACTACTTTTCAACAAGAAAAGCTCTGACGGGAAGTGGTGGCACACGCCTTTAATCCCAGCACTCGGGAGGCAGAGGCAGGTGGATTTCTAAGTTAGAAGACAGCCAGGGCTACACAGAGAAACCCTGACTTGGGGAAAGAAAAGAAAAGCAAAGCTGTGTATTTTTGCTTTACGCTAATGCATCCTTTCTTAGGTTAGAATGGTGAGGCTGTACCGGGCTCATTTTTTGGCTCCCTTGAGCAGTTGGTAACCCTTTGAGGCAGTCCGCAGAGTGTGTGTTCCCTCTCCAGAGTGTGTGGCCAGATCCAGGAGAACAAGATAGGCTCAGAGGCTGAAGTGATGTCTAGACTTGTTAGTTACCTTTGGGGAGCAGCAGAACTGTTTTTACCTGACAAGGTGAGCCAAGCTTCTAAATCCCACACTGGTCAGTCAAGAGGGTGTTGCAGGCCTCAGTTTACAAAGGCAACTACATGATTTTGCAATGAAAAGGTATTAATACAGCAAGATGAATATGTCATGGAGCCTAAAATTTTGGGACATACTTATCTGGAGAAGGATGGGATTCAGTACCCTTTGCAGACTTTCCTCTCTCCATTTCCAACTCAGAAACGATACAAGGAACTGAGGTCAAGAAGACCCTGGAGACAAGCGATTAGGAACTTTATCTTCTGTTTCTGGTGGTACCTTGGAAGGAGCCAAAGCACGGGATAAAGGTTGAGGTGGTGGGCAGACCCGGCAGCAGCGGAGGGGGATCGGGACGGAATTAGGGCTGAATTCAGGAGCCTCGAGCCAGGGGTGCGGACTCTTCCTTTCTGTGAAGACTGTTGGCAAAGATTGTCCTATGAAGAGCTGACATTGCCAAGGGCCGGGAGGATAAGGATTCCTGCCCTGGGAGCACCACTGCACGTGCATCAGTTCTGTGGCTGGGACCTGCATGCTACAGGCCAGAGCATCAGCAAAGGATGCGGCAAGGGAAGGGGTCACTGCATGGAAGTGCACTAAGACCGCGCCCAGGACCAAAGGTTCAAGGTTCAGGGGGGGGGGGGCGCTAGGAATTCGTACTTCAAGGAGAAAAATCAGGCACCAGAGTTAAGTGTAGAGAAATTCAAATATACAACATTTATAAAGATATCCAGTCTCTGTAAAGAGGGATAGGCTGGTCGAGGAATCACTGGAGAAGAAGGGCTTTTATGTTTGTTTGCTTCCTTGCTTGGGTTTTTTTTGTTTGTTTGTTTGGGATTTTTTGTCTTTGTTTTTGTTTTGAGATGGTTTCTCTGTGTAGCCCTGCCTGTCCTGGAACCCACTCTGTAGACCAGGCTGGCCTCAAATTCAGAGATCCACCTGCCTCTGCTTCCTGAGTGCTGGGATTAAAGGTGTGCACCATCACCACCCAGCGAGAAGAGAGTCTTGAAGCTAGCACAAGAACTTTGGTGCAGTCAGCAAGAGCAGGGTCTAGCACTGTGTGTTTGAGACTTGAGAATGACCACGAAGGGAGAGAAAGGCTATCCTGTGCCACACTGAGCGTGCCAAGTTCAGGCTAAAATGCAGCGGGGGTCACTGCAATGGCAGCCAGAGCCCGTCGCTACGGGGCCAGGGTTTCCCTCTCCCTCCCTCGGCTTCGCTTCCCACTGCTGGCTGTAAAAGCTTCTTCCCTCATTCTCCAGCACTGAGCAGCCTAGGCACCAAGACACCAACCAGATGGTTTGCTGGGAAGCCAGCCACACCCGACACCAGACATGGTGGTACACAGCCTCAGGACCTCACTGAATATGCAATTAGCATTCCCCCTAAAAGACCTGGCAGGCTCGTTATCCTAGACACCTGGGATATAGTCATACTGTGCCGCACATGCTTATAAACATACGTATGTATTTATCATCCAGAGAATTCTTATTATTCTGTCCACCATACAGCCTTCTCCAGATGTACATTCCAGTATGAAAAATACTAAAGAAAGGAAAAAGTAAGTTCCTTCTAGAACAACAGAGAAAGCAGGAATATCTGTGTACAAAGTTTTCACAGCCAAATGTGTTGACATACTGGGCCTTACAACTCAGGGCGTAGAAAGCAATAGGCCAGATTTACAACTGTTTCTCTATTACTGGAGCCAAATTTAGGCAAAAGCATAGGAGGTTAAAGGACCTTTCTGTGAGCGTGTCACAATGTTGGGAATCTTTGGGGCTTTTTTCTATTTTAGTGATTGGAGTCAAATGTTTCCCATACATGATTAGGATAAATACCAGAGAAATGCTTACAGACCTAAAGACTATTTAAACCAGTAGTTCTCAACGTTCCTAACACTGTGACCCTTTAATACAGTTCCTCATGTTGTGGTGACCCCAACCATAAAATTATTCTTGTTGCTACTTCATAATTGTAATTTTGCTACTGTAATGGGTCACAATGTAAATCTCTGTGTTTTTGTTATGGTGTTAGGCGATCCTGTGAAAGGTCATTCAACCCCCACAGGAGTGATGACCCACAGGTTGAGAACCTCTGATCTAGATCAGCTACATAAAGATTAATAGCAAGCAGCTAGCCATGTGGTGGTGCACACCTTTAACTCCAAGCACTTGTGAGGCCAAGGCAGGTGGGTCTCCATAAGTCTGAAGCCAGCTTATTCTACATGGTGAATTCCAGGCCAGCCAAAACTCCACACTGAGACCCTAACTACAAAACAACTAGCTCTTGTGTGTTTTAACAGTGACCTGATACTTTATATGGAAACATGTTAGTGTGATAGAATACAATTGCTGTACTGTGGAAGAACCAATTGAGAATGAGTTTTTCATCTTGACAGGCACGGCACACGGCAACACAGAAAAATCCTTTGGGAATCACTTTACATATACAGACTCTGATACATATTTGACATTATTCTGTCTCTCAGTATATAACTCCTAAAGTAACTGGAATCTTCGGGGCAGCCAACAGCACTCACTTCTGAGCATTCACCCAGGCTGCATAGTGACTAAAACATCTGGAGTGACAGAGCCCCGCCCCAGGGGGACAGTGACAACACGGGCAGGTTACTCTAACTGACCAACCCTCTGAGACCCTGACTTCAGGTTGTTCTCCTGTCTTCTGAGACCATCAGAAGCTCCTGTTTGGAGGGAGACAGAGGAGGTGCTTGTCATCACTAGGGAATGACCCATGACCATGGCTTCCATGGGCGGAGCCACGGAGAATTTACAAATCCCAAAATGATACCTATATTATGATTACGTACAATACAGGTAGGACCATATTTGCATGTAAAGTAAATGGCGTGGATGTGAACGGGCATACCAACCTCAGAACTGCCTTTTACTATAGGATGGGAGGAAGGTGTGAGATTATAAAAATAAGTAGCCACCTTCAGCTATATCTGAAACCTTTCACTTTTAAAAAACAGATGAAGAAAATATGACAAAATGTGTACATTTTGATAAGTAAATAGCTCTCATTTTTTTTCCTGTATTTTTCTTTATTTAAAAATATTTTTCGGGGGTGGTAGTGGTGGTGGCACATGCCTTTAATCCCAGCACTTGGAAGGCAGAGGCAGGTGAGATCCACCTGTGAGTTTAAGGCCAGCCTGGTCTGTACAGTGAATCCTAGGACAGCCAGGGCTACACAGAGAGACCTTGTCTTGGAAAATACAAAGATACAAAACAATTTCATAGTAAAAAATTGCCTCAGGAAATTCACTGTTATTTTTAATCTTGTAAACGAGTTGTAGATATGGGGGTCTCATCTACTGACAATGTCCACAGCTCCCACACAGTCAGAACCAGTGCTCAGGGCAGTTCCTAAAGAGCATGTGTTGATCCGACAGCCTGAGTGGTCAAGGGGATGCCAGGTCTGGTTCTAGTTTTGTTACTAGTTTGTGACTGTGGCTCTGTTGCTTGACCCGCACAATCATTGGGTAAATTTGAAGATGGTTTTCAACATGGAAATTTTATCATGTATACAAAGTATGGGTAAGTTTATATTTACATGTTGAATAGACTAGCAACTAGTAGTCCCTTATACCATAATCACAGAGGCTCAGGAATCCACGGGCTGAACATATAAGGAGAAATAAGGCTAAAGGTGTGTGCTGCACACCTGCATTTGGGTTTTGATTCTGCCACTGACTACGGGCGTTGGTTCACTGAAACCCTCTCATTTTTCTATATCCTAACATGGGAACTGTAATTCGTGTAATCTACCTCAACTATGACTGGGTGAGAGACAGGGTTATTGCTGTAGTTGGTGTGAGTCAGCCACAGTACTGTCCTATTACTGGGAACACATTTCACTAATGTAGCCGTTCTATAGAGATGGTGCAGGCGTAATAACCCGAGAGGCAGCTAACTAGGCACTTGTTTCTTGTCCAAGTCCTTCCACATTCTTTTACAACCAGGCATTTTAAGTGACTTAGGCCAGGCAGGTGGTGTATGCCTTTAGTGCCAGGGACCAGGAAGCAGAGGTTGGTGGATATCTATGAACTTGAGGCCAGCCTGGTCTACAGAACAAGTTCTGAGCCAGTCAAGGCTACATGATAAGACCCAGTGTCCCCAACCCCATCTCTTTCCCCGCAAAAAGTGATTTGAAAATGGCCGTCTTATGATATGACACCAGCTAGATGATGAATCACATATTGCTTCTGACTTGGATTTCCACTGCTTAGACCACTGTTCAATGACTCCAGTTGTTTGCCTAAAACACACTTGAAACAACATTGAGAGTATTCTGGGGATTTCGTTTTCTACTCTTGTGTTTTTGCCGTCACTTTATACAGAAAGCATGAGAAGCAGGTATCAGTAGCAGGTGGGGAAGAGGAACGGCCTTTCCTGCCGTGCATCTGGGAATGTGGGAGCCAGGCCACGGAGTGCCCTGGAACACCAACTGCTCTGCTTGGAAACTGAGGCACAGTGGGTGCAGTTGAGACTGTTGCCTCGCTGACACAGCATATGCTATAGATCTAGGTTTCGAAAACTTGGAGTCCGTTGCATCCCTGGTGCCTAATGAATGAGGAGAGCCTGCTCCTTATCTGCAGGGAGGCCCTGTTTCTATCAGCGCTACTGCAGATGCTTATCGCCCATACCAAACACTTGAGAAATAATGTCAACACAGCAGACCACAGCCAGAGAGGAATTTTCTGAGATAAGATTACACCTCTGTCCTTAAAGAGATGCCAGCGACTCCCCAGATGTTCCCTGAGCAGAGCAGCCCTCCCCGTAGGCTCCCCCTTCATACCAGGGAGCTCTGTGTTTGTGCTTCTAAACACAGACACTCTGCTGTTGTTTTCCAAAGTATGCACAAGGCCCTAACAGCCCCTGAGAAGGGCCCCCAGCAGGGCCAAGGCCCAGCGAGCCCCTGCCTGGAGCTAAGGGATATCCTGGAGACAGTGCTGTCTCGTCAAATACATCTGTTCTCTTCGTTTCAGGATTTTCTTTGTTGCTCTGAGGGTTTCCAAGGTTAGGTGAGATCTCTTGTCTAAGTCTAGGGCAGGAATCACACAGGAAAATGTGATTCAGTGTCCAAGTAGGTATGAAAAGCCACTAGAACACCGTTTAGGGACCCAGCCACTTCCCTGGTTTAAACACCAGTTTGCAAACTGGGGCTGAGGTGGAGATCAGCTATTCCAGGACCATGGTAGCTAAGAGCATGCATGACGCCCTCACCTTTAATTTGTCTTCCAAACACCAACAGCATCATATTCTCTAGCCTGGATACAACCCTAATAGGACTATCTGGATCTGAAATTCCAGTCCCTTCTTCTCAAGCTAGTTGTATAAAGATGCCAGATGAATTTGAAAAGCAAAACAAACAAAAAACAAAACAAGCAAACAAACAAACCTATCCTTTTTCTGTCAGTCATTTCCTACCAGAATCTCAAAGTTCACAGTCCAGTCTATTAGCTAATATCTCCCCAAATGCTCCCTTCCACCTGGTTCCTACCCCACTGATCTTACTCCCTGGGAAGGACCTACTTTGAACTGGATAACTTACCTTCCATTCCCCTGACTCTGCGTTTGGTCTACCCTTTGGGAGGTGCCCTTCCCCAAAACATTTCTTCCCTTAAACTTCTCCAGTCCAGTCTCTCCTACACAGTTATGACCCTCCTTTGAACTCCACTCACTTATCAGGAGAGTTGGTCCATACCAGCCAGCGGGTGATTAATCACACACGGCTTTGTGGGAAAATCTTTATCTCCAGTGCTCTGTCTTGCTGTTCTGTTCTCTTCTCTCCCTCCCGACTTCTCTCTGCTGTTGTGCAGTGGATGTGTATGTAGCTAGACAAGAGGTCAGTAAGAATGGAGCCTGGATCTTATGCTTTTAGCACTTGCTCTCCACTACGCTCTCCGTGACATCGTTTCTGGTTAGTGAGTCTTGCTTGGCACTTGCCTTGGGTGCCAATATGCTGGTGTTGCTGTGCGACTTCTAAAAGTCTGGGGACCCTGGTTTTCTCAGCATGAGCGGAACCAAAAGCGCCACGGCTGAGCAGTTGGAGCTGGGACCACACTGCTGCGGACTTTAACTCTTGCCTTTGGACTAGTCAGGTGTTCTAGGGGCCAGCCTCTGTACATGTAGTGCTGCTCCCCTCGAAGATTAGCAGGTATTCAGATGTCAGGAGCGGGAGGAGTTCAGTAGGGATTGTCTCCCACACTTGCCCTGTGTTGTGATCTCCCTGTCACAGTGTGGCTTCCTTGGGCTTGCTTTGCCTGTAATCAGCGGGAACTGAAGTTCTGGGCATGGACAGGTGAGAAGGGCCAGGAGCATGGCTTACTGCTCTGGTCTGGCTGAACAGCCGGCCGATCGCACCCCGCCCCTAGGAGCTGTGTGTCCTTGGGCAAACTGATTGCTGTGTCTAAATGGGCAGTTTCCTCTTCTGTAAAATGAAGATAATAAGAGACCACCCTTCCACCTGGTGAGCCCGGTTGTGTTGTCAGAGAATGAGATGAGATGGCCCATGTAAAATGCTTAGGCTACTGTGAGCTCATTAAAGCACTGAGATGGCATAGCCACTTACAGACAATGTGCTGATTTCTCCCACTTGAAAGAACAATGCAAACTCTCTTGATCTCCAATCACCGTCCCTTTAAAACAAAACAGAAGTCCTCTGCGCACTGTGTCCCTTCCTCTCTCCGTCCTGCAGAATGAGCACGCCCCCCTCCATCACACCACAGCTGCTTTCTTGCAAAGTCACCGGTGACGTCTGTGTAACTAAGTTTAAGGTTTCTTTGGTCAGTCCTCTTGACCTATGAAGGAGCTTCTGACACCGCTGACATCTCCTTCCCCCGTCAGCCTCCTGGCCAGCTCCTGCTCTCCTCTCCCCCTGCCTCTCTGACATGTTCTTCGCTTTCTCATCCTCCTGCCTCTTGCTGAGTCTCCAGACTTCTCCGTCCCGCACATCCCTGCCCCTTGGTGTTTTCATCCACAGCTCCCAGCACCATTTCTTCACTGTAACCCTCCGTCACCGCCAGCCCGCCAGCACTTTCTTCCCCGGGCTGCAGGTTCGAAGCCCAGCAGCTCCTCAGCCTGTCTGCTCGTGTCTGTCTAAGAGCATCTCAAGGATGCCTACAACGGGCGCCCTTCCCACACTCTGCCTGCCTCGGACACTCTATCCTTTGTCCTACGGTCAAAACACATCCAGAGTCGGATCCCTTCTGACGGCCACCAGCGTCCCTCAGCTGAAAGGAATACGGTGGCCTCCTAGGCAGTCTGTTTCCACTGTCCTCAATTACAAGTAAGAAGGGCTTTTTAGTATGTATGATAGATGGTATCCAGCTTCTGGGAATGTTCCCTGTAGGTAAGAACAAAGGTATCAGATTATCTGCTACCCAGTCCGGGTAGTCCAGTCCCTTTTGCTTTCATCAACCCCCACTCTGTTCCCCTTGCTCACTGCACTGAGGCAACCTAGCACACCCCACATTTTATCTTGGAACATCTGTACTTGTTCATCTTCTGCTAGCCTGAATTGGCCTTTGTCAAATGGCTGCATGGCTTGTCTGCGTCATGATGTTTTGCCTCAGCTACTGTTAATTTGCACCCTCTGTCCCCCACTGCACTTCCCATCATCCCCATCACCATTACCATCATC
This sequence comes from Apodemus agrarius, assembly GCA_964023405.1. NCBI lineage: Eukaryota > Metazoa > Chordata > Mammalia > Rodentia > Muridae > Apodemus > Apodemus agrarius. The sequence continues at coordinate 66,398,187 of OZ030018.1, forward strand.
ATCATCATCATTACCATCACCATCACCACCATCATCACCGTTACCATCATCATCATCATTACCATCACCATCATCACCATCACCATCACCACCATCATCACCGTTACCATCATCATCATCATCATTACCATCACCACCATCACCATCATCATTACCATCACCATCACCACCATCATCACCGTTACCATCATCATCATCATCATTAGTTTTTTTCAAGACAGGGTTTCTCTCTATAGCCCTGGCTATGCTGAAACTTGCTCCATAGACCAGGCTGGCCTCCAATTTTCAGAGATCCACCTGCCTCTGCCTCCTGAGTGCTGGGATTAAAGGCATGCGCCACCACAGCCCAGCCCAACCTTATTTTTTATGATAGCTCTTTTCGTTATCTATTATACTTTACCTATTTCGTTGTTATGGTCTGTTATATTTTCCCTCAGAATATAACCTCCATGGAAACAGGAGCCTTTGTCTCCTGTGAGTTTCTGTTTCTATAAAACCTGGAATGGCCTCTCCGAGGTGAACATTTGGATCAGTGTCAGCTGTTACTGCTGTCTCTTGCCTGGGTCTGCAGCAGGCCTTTTGCTTTCCGATAAAGCTCCCTGAGGGTGAAGCTGTGCTACTCAGCCGTTCAAAAGCCTGCGTCAACAGGTTCTGACGTGATGTTTCTGTCTGTCCTTCCTCCCCAGATTCATACTCTCATTCCTCCAATGAGAATGGGGGCAAATCGGAGTCCGTGGCCAACCTGCAGTCGCAGCCCTCCCTGAACTCCATCCACAGTTCTCCTGGTCCCAAGCGCTCCACCAACACCCTCAAAAAGTGGCTGACCAGCCCTGTGCGCCGCCTCAACAGCGGAAAAGCAGACGGAAACATCAAAAAGCAAAAGAAAGTTCGGGATGGGCGGAAGAGCTTTGACCTGGGATCGCCCAAGCCTGGCGATGAGACGACCCCTCAGGGAGACAGCGCTGACGAGGTGCTTACCAGGGCCCTGCTCTCTTCTGCCGCAAGAGACCTCCGACCAGCTTCCCTCCCAGTCATGTAATAAGCAGGTCTCCCATCTCTAGTACCGTGTCACCTTGGACTTCCCGATCTTGAGTCTTGACTACTTTGATTTGTGCCCATTCACAGACTGATATGCACTATGACCATCAAGTAGACAAGAGCAAAGATTTGCCAGATTCAGAGATAGGAATCTCTGGCCAGTCGATCCCCTGCCTCTACTGAGGATGACATCAAAACTGGCCAGTCCCAGAGCAAGCGTGCAAGGCCGGAGACTGTGTCACTCTGAAAACCAGAGGCTGAACTGCAGCCAAGCGTTCTGAGCAGTGTCACCTGTAAGGCGTCTCTGAGTGTCAGGCAGTGGTAGTGGCCTCCTTTAGTCCGGCACTCGGGAGGCAGAGGTAGCCGATCTCTGAATTTGAGGCCAGCTTGTGCTGCATACTGAGTTCTAGACAGGCTGGGCCCGCACACTGGGACCTTATCTCAAACAAATAAATAAATAAAGGAGTTGCAGAGGGGAGCTGTGAAGAATATGTGAAGGCCACACTGGACAAGACTTTGGCTCACTGAGGAACTTTAGAGGCAGCTGGTGACGTTGCAGTGAGACCTCTGACCTCATGTCAGTCACAGAACACTGGGCTCTTGTAGAGCTGAGATTCTATAATAAAAACATAGGGGGTGCGTTTCGGCTTGCCGAATGAAATGCCCGTTCTATCTGCAGAACTCGGCAACTCCAGTCACTGGTGAAGCGAGGAAAGTCTTTCTGATGCAGAGACAGACTCTGTCCTGTAATTTCTCAATTACATTTCTCAAGTTAGACTGTCATTTCTCAGGTTAGAAATGGCATCAAACCCTGGTGAGATTTGGATGGTAGTTTACAGCCCTTCAGGAAAACTTGAAGTTAGGCGTGGTGTGGTGACATACGCTTTCCTGTAATTCCAGCACCCAAGAAGCAGAAATAGGAATCATGAATTCAAGGCCAGCCTGGACCCTGGGGGGAGGGGGAGGAAGGAGTGTAGGGGGAAGGGTTGGAAAGGGAGGGGAAATTTAGTTTTTTTTAAAAAAACTTCCAACCTTCCCCCTTCCTGAGTATTTCTCCTTAAGAATTTTATTTTTAATGTCAAGTCCTGACTTATTGGCATCTTTTATTGGTGTCGCAGTACCTAATGGTGTGCTTTTGTTCTAGAAGAGCAAGAAGGGTTGGGGTGAGGACGAGCCAGATGAAGAGTCACACACGCCCCTCCCTCCGCCCATGAAGATCTTTGACAACGACCCCACCCAGGATGAGATGGTAGGAGCTCTGCTGAGATTTCTCTTCCTATGTGAGGCGGGAGTCAGCGCTGCCCTCCCCTCGGTGCTTTCCCTTCATGAGCCCTCGGTGACACGGGTGTCGGTGAGCAGGTGTCCTCTCCCACGATCATGGAGGCTTGGCCTTGTTCTGGGCAGTGTAGGGACATGCAAAGGCCAGTTAAAGTAGGAATCCGCCTGGGAGCGCATAAAGGTCCCATGGTCCTGTGTATGTAGGCAGCAGTCCTGAAAGGCATCTGTGAGGCCACGGGTGGCAATCGTTGCGTAATGCCTGATGCACAGCCTGTGTTTTAGTCGTCTTCTGCATTCGGCTCTAAAAGTCTAAGCACAGTCACTTTCCCTCGAGCCAGTGCGGTTAAAACTCTACCGTCTCAGCATGTGGGGTAGAGATGCTCATGGCGGAAGGGTTGTCGTCCATCATGGAAAAGCAAGGCATGTCAAATTGCCACCGCCTTTTTGTTTTGTGAAATGTTCTGCTCACTGGATGGAAAGGTCCACGTCCCCTCGGCCACTGGTGCCCCAGTTGTCAGCTACGTGCTCCCGAGTGGTGGCCTGGCTCAGGCTGCTTTCTTTCTAGTGATACAAGCTCTCACTATGCAACCTTGCCCAGCCAACAACTCATTAGATAGACTCAGATGACCCCAGTGTTGCAGAGATCCACTTGCCTCTGCCTCTCTAACGCTGGCGTTAAAGGCATGTGCCACCGTGCCCAGCTGGAGCTGTCGTGGTGGTGTGTCTCCTCTCTTCCCTCACAGTCATGCCTGGGCTCTTTGAGTTTTTCTTGCCTTCTTATATAGTGGCTTGGCTCTGGTCACTGAATTGGAAGTTGCAACTTTCGGTTGTCTTCCAGTGTCGTTTTGTGGTGGTGCTGGCTCGCCTGGTTGTCTCTGGCCCTCACTATGCTCTTCCCGGTGCCCTGGACTAGAGAAACCTCCTTGGAGTTAGCAGGCCAAGCATGTGCAGGCATCAGGCTCCGTGGGCTCTGCTGAGGGATGTTCCGGCATCTCTGATTTTAATTCTGTCTGCTTTGTATTTGGTTGCTAACCCATAGTAAATATCCAAGGTCTTCCTCTGTGTAGGCTAGAGGAAGAGCCAGGGATTAAGATGCGGCTGCCTCCCACGGTGCTCGCTCTAAGACGCATAGTTGTGTGTCCCTGTCCACAGAGATGTTGGGACCCTCATTTCTAGGCCAAGTTGACTCTGGACCATTGAGAAAGAAAAAAGAAGTATGACATTGTATCCAAAGGGGTGCCCTTCGCCTTCATGAGATCGAGCCTTCTGACCTTGCCACCCACCCCTGCAAAATGTCCTGTGAACAGTGTGTGTGTGTGTGTGTGTGTGTGTGTGTGTGTGTGAGACGGGGGTGGGGTGGGGTGGGGGCTTGGGGGTGGTGGTGGTGATGGTAGAGTTCCCAGGTTCTCCATTGTCTCCATAAAATAGGCCATGAACCCTCTCCTCGTCCCCTCACACAGTTTGTTGGGGGTGAATGGACGTTAGGCTGTTCCTGTTCCTGGATAATTTTTAACTGAGAATACAGACTTAGCCTAGGCATCTATGTGATCCTTTTCTTTGTTATACCTAGTCCATGCAATAATCCCATTTTAGACATATTAACTCTCCCCATGCTGCCTTGTTTGATTTCTTTCCTTCTTTTTTTTTTTTTTTTTTTTTGTGTGTGTGTGTGTGTGTGTGTGGTTTTTTTCGAGACAGGGTTTCTCTGTGTAGCCCTGGCTGGACTCACTTTGTAGACCAGGCTGGCCTCGAACTCAGAAATCTGCCTGTCTCTGCCTCCCAAGTACTGGGATTAAAGGCATGCGCCACCACTGCCCGGCACCTTGTTTGATTTCTGTCCACTTGGTTTTTGTTGAAATATTTGGAATTGGAATAAGCCCTACCTAGCACTCCTAGCAAGTAGAGTTAAATTTATTGAAACAATTTTGATTTGAGGAGACATAGCCTCCGTAGCCTTGGCTGGCCTGGAGCTCATGTCATAGGCCAAGCTGGCCCTGAACTTGCTGCAATCCTTTTGCTTCTCCCTATGGAATGAAATTCCAGCTGTGTCCCAGCAGCCCTGAAGGAACTTTAACTGAAAGTTCAATCTTTTAAAGTTCCACATGCCGTGCTCCCCACGTGCTCCCCATGTGCTCCCTGTGCCGTGTGTTCATTGCTCACGTGTGTGGATGTTCCCCACTTCCACCGTATGTGGCGATCAACGCTTTCTCCATTCCTGCTTTCAGAATCTCAGTAGTGTTACCTGTCCAACCTTCATTTCAGTGACGGGAGGATATTTTACTGGCCCGTAGGCTCATAATTGTCATGAGTGGACCTTTGTGGGACAGCCTTAGGTGTTTCCGGTCTTTGTACCTCTGAGTAATACCCCTGACGATTACTGTGTAGATCCAGCTCCTGTTCTTCCGACATCTGACTCTCGAATGAGTTACCAGAACTAAGATTACCCAATCAGAGATGGTGACTAGATTTTTCAAAGCAAGACATTTTTTTCTACATTCTCCCCAAAGAGGAAAGACAGTATTGTTTTCTCCTTCCTAATTGCATTTATTTGATTTCCCCCAATTTTTTTGTTTTGTTTTGTTTTTCGAGACAGGGTTTCTCTGTATAGCCCTGGCTGTCCTGGAACTCACTCTGTAGACCAGGCTGGCCTCGAACTCAGAAATCAGCCTGCCTCTGCCTCCCAAGTGCTGGGATTACAGGTGTGTGCCGCCACCTGGCCGATCTCCCCCAATCTTAAAAGCAAAGACTAAAAGTTCTTTTTGTAACTCTTCCCTAACCTAAAGGGAGAAACTGAAGCTGGCCACGCCCAGGACATTGCTCTCTTTTTTGCTTGCTCTTTACTATGCTTATAAGTAATTCTCCTCATGTCTCACTGCTGTCTGCTCTGTGCCCTCTCCCCTCTCCCCTCTCCCCTCTCCCCTCTCCCCTCTCCCCGATACACTGGACTAGAAACGCACACATGAATACAGAGCTAGCCATCTCTCCCCCAGCTTTCCCTCAGGAGGATGGAAAAATGGAAAAGCAAGCAGACTAATAACCAAAGGCTCCTTCAGTGTGGGGGAGAAGTTCCCCCACTATGCAAACAGCTACTACACAAAGCCTTGCCACCACTCCAGGGGAAGGACACAGAGAGACCCAGAGTGGAGTCTCACTTTGCTGTGAGCAGGGTCTCTGGGAGTCCCAGCATGTGACACACAACTCTTTGGGGAGCCTTACAGTGCCAGGGGGTGCATATGTGTAGTGGGAGGTGGGAATGAGAAGGAAAGGGTGGGGGGAGAAGATATGGGGAGAGGTGTCAGGCTCACTTGACACACAGTGCCGACCCAGGGCTAAGCAGGACTTTATCTCCTTTACCCACATGTGAGCCTGGACTTGCTCATATCTTCCAGACCGTGGAATAGCAGCGGGCTACCACAAAAGGCCGGAGTCCTGATCTCCCTCAGAGCAGCTGCTCCCCCTGCTCCACTATCAGTAGGCATAGCCCTTGCCTGCGGGTTTCCTGGGGCATCCAGTGACCCCTCCCGTCAGCCTCTGAGGAAAGCCAGGCCCATCTGTACTTCGTCACTGAGCAGGCCCCCTCCCGGGGATACACAGGCCTACCTCTACCCCAGGAAGCACCCCATCTCCCTCTGTGGTCTCTGTCCTCCGCACCTCAGCTGTGCTTTCCTGACTGAGCTTTGGAGTGTGTGGTTCTTCCTCTCTGCGTTCCTCACTCTGGCTAACCTGCTCTTCCTTTGCTGTCCGTGTCTTGCAGTCCTCTTTGCTAGCAGCCCGGCAGGCTCCCACTGACGTGCCGACTGCTGCAGACCTTGTCAGTGCAATAGAAAAGTTGGTCAAAAGTAAGCTGGTAAGTGGGCATGCTGGAGGCAGCTCCGTGTTACCTCTCACCTCGTTAGGACATCCCAGGGCCTCACATCGGGCCTCGAATCAGTCTCCTGCATCCTAATTCCACGTATTCCAATTGCAAATAATGGTGTTTTCTAAAATAAATAAACTGCCCCAGGGGCCTCTTCCAGCTTTGTGTGGAAATTGGCGTAGGGAATCAGCAGAGACTTTAGTGTTGAGGTGGACAGAAGGTGAAAAGTTTCCAAAGCAAATATACTCAGTCACACTGGCCAACTGGTCCCTAGACACGTGGCACTCAGCTGCTGATGGTGTGTTTCAGGCTAGCCCTGAAGCCAGTGTCCTGTGCTGCAGAGACAGGGTGCGGTCTGGGCGTTTTAAAGAACCGGGACACTTTATTTAGAGACTCCCTAGTTTACCAATTAGACAACTGATCACAGAGGAATAGAAACATGTAAATAACCATGCCAGGAAAAACGTGCTGAATGTGTCCCTGTCACTGGGGGAGCTGGTCTAGCCTGTGGCGATCTTATGGGCCAATCATAATACCACAAGGCAGGGCAGTTAGCCTGAGCTGGATCAGGATTTCAAGGGTGTGCTAACGCTCCTCCCCAGACAGCTTTCCTGTATGCAGCCGTCTCTCTGCCCTCATCTTTATATGCAATAAGCACTTTATAAGCAATAAGACAGCACTTGGAAGCGTGGCCCTGTCTTCCTCCATCGTCCATGCCCCCCTTTTGACTCTTCTGTCCCTTGACTGAGTCGTTGTTCTTCCAAAACTAACCCCCCTCCACTTGGCCCAGGGATTGGAGGACCGTGGGCATCCTCTCTCAGGCAAGAGACCTGATGCTTGTGAGTCCAGCGCCAATGGCGGCCGTAGATGGTCGTGGTGAGAAGGCAGGCTCTGGGAGGCTGTCGCGTCCATTCTAGCCACACACACCCTCACCCCCACCCCCGTGGGCTTTGTTGTTTGTTGTTTTGTTTTGCTTTTTATTTCCAGTCACTGCATTGATTTTACAGTGTCACAGGTTTGTCTTTTTCTTTCAAGCTTTTGCTATCACCCCATTTCTCTGGAATTTTTTGCTTATCTAACATACCGTAGGCCTTCTAACAACACACCATAGGCCTTCTAACAACACACCATAGGCCTTCTCTAACACACCGTAGGCCTCCAGGGTCCCCCTCAGTCTCATCTCTCACAAAGGCTTCCCTCGACAGTCCTGGCCACATTTCTTCTCAAACCCCACGGCGGTCCCCAAAGCTCGGTGCTGTCAGAGACGGCTCTCTTGTTGATGTTTAAATGGCTGGATGTCGCCACTTCTCTCCCTGTTCACTAGTTATTTCAGGCAGTATGATTGTTTTCTTCTATTAATATATAGTAGTCTTTTACCCTTAATAAGTTCTTCATGAACACTTGTTTCCAAAGATCCATATCTGCTTCTATTCGGGGTGACCTTTACCCTGACTCTTTCCATTGATAACCTTTGATCTGTTGGCCCCTGGTTGATGCGCTCATTGGATCTAGTGTGAGAAACCTGAGTGAAACTCCTGGGATGCCCCACAGAGGCAGATGTCCCAGAGAAAAGGAAGCATGGGTTGAGGTTACTGTTCACCAGGCCTGATCACACACTCTCAATCAATAGCTGCGGAATAGATGCCCTTTCTGTGGTGCACTTACCATAAAAAAAAGCATTAACTTTTCCCACCAATAATTAGCTTCTCAAAGATAGATCTACATGGAACTACAATCTAGGGATATCTTTGGCATAATGTAAGAAGCCAAACACGTATTAAGAAAAGAGTGAGGGAGCGGTGGTTTGGTTTCTTAGAATTTTCCCACCAAAATTTGATTCTTTTTCTTTTCTCTTTCTCTCTCTCCCATCCCACCGTGGTGTGGCCACGGAGCGCCAGCAAATGAAGGAGATTTCAACCGTGTCTGAAAACACTAAGTTGCTTTTTGACCTCCAAGATGTATACCTCTTCATTCACCACTAGCTTTTGGCTTCAAAGAAAAGAGGCGCAGAGCTCTTTAGGAAGTTCTGGGTTCGTTTGGTGGAACACGGCCACAGAGAGGTGTCCGAAGTGGCCAGGGTTGTCACAGAGTGACCCAACTAAAGTTCAGGGTTTATGTTGACATCACAGACCTGTCCAAAGTTCAGCGTTGCAGACCGAGAGCAGTGGTACCACTGAGCTCCAAGCTCCCAACCACGCCTTTCTGAGCTATGTGTGAGTAATCTGTTCATTCTGAGCACAGCCATCCAGCATGTTCTTGAAGGAACTGAAAGGCCCCAAAGGAAGTAGGCAATACCATGTGGTCCATGTTGTTTGAATGAAAGTTGAAGAAACCGATATTAAGCCTGGGGAGAAACACATGAGGAGGCCTGTCTGCCAGTGCCTGGAGTGCTGTCGTGGAAATGAAGGGTGGCTCTAATGCTTGGTCCAGAGGTCGGAACCAGGAACTGAAGGGCTTGTTACCTTAGTGTGGTATGAAGATGAACTAACAGAGCCCTTTCCATTTTAAGGGGTTTCTGATAGGCCAGGATTTCAGTCTGGAGTCTGTCTGTTCTTTGAACAATTGTTCGAGTAATAGCATCAAATTCTGCATTTAGAATTCATTTGGCTCCCCCGTTCTACCTGGGGGCTGTGAGACCCCTATATTCTAGGTCTTAGGGATGTCCCAGTGCAGTCCCTTGGTTATGGTGGCAGCATGGTGCCACCTCTGCTGCCCAGAAACTGCTACTGGGGATTGAAAGCAGGATTCTAAGGCTTGCCTCCCGTGCTGTTAAACCCCGGAGAGCCTCCACTCCCCTGGGTACGGTGGGCCCTTCGGAGCTCTTCCTGGATTACTTGTCTGTAGCCTGCCCACACCTCCCCAGCAGAGCTAGCCCACTTTTCCTGGGTTCTGTCTTAAACTCTGAGCCAGAAACAAGCACTTTTTTCTGTTTGTTCAGTGTGAGTCTTGATAGGACTTTTCATTCTTCAGCAGCTGTGGTTTTGTCATAGGTAGCAAGTGTGTGTGGAACTGGAAGGCAGAGGTCCTGGGGGCTCCTACTGATAAAAGCCCTAGAGAAGTGTCTCTGTCTACTCTGGACAGTGACTTAGTCTGTTTGACCCTTCCTGATAATGATGATGAATCTGTTGACCTGAATCTAATCTCAAAAGAGTAAAGATGATTGCCTAGATACACTGATGAACAGAGTCCTACAAATGTTAGTTCTTAGGGGAATCGAGAAACCACGTTGTCTCCAGCTTCCATGACCTGTGTGGGCATGTGGGAACTTAGTATCCGTCATCCAGTAGACTGGTGATAGGTGAATGTTTTAGGAAAATAGTTGAATAGATGATGCCATTTGGTTTTACCTTCAGATCTAAAGAGCCATAACTTCCTAGCCAGGGGACAATCTAATATGTCTATTTACTGTGGCCTGGAGTCCCCAGGGTTCTGCCACCCGCCTGGCAGACAGGACTGAACCTCCAAGAAGAAAGCCCCATCTCGGCGCTTGTCGTAGGTGGTACACTGGAGCAGTTCACTGGACTCTAATGGCCCAGGGGATACTTCCTGGCAGTCTCCCACCGCCGGGGCTGGCAGCAGCAGCTCTTGTTCAGTCTCCATGGTGGCCTGAGAAATGTACAAGCTGGCTTCAGCAAGCCTTCTACCCTCTGGCTTTCCTACTCTGAGAACACTCTCCTCCCCAGGGCAGCCTTGTGTATGGCTCAGGCTAGCATGTATTTCTGTTGGTGCTATGCTATCCTGTTATATCAGTTAACCTGGTCAGTCAGTAGCCCTGTTGGGTTAGCAGGAAATAAGGCAATATCCATCACATCCATTCTGGAGCGCACAATTTCTAGAACTGGGCCATCTGGTCATTCTGGTAAGGGCTCCTGAGGGTCAGAATAGGGGAGGTTAGAATCCAACAAAAATTTTAAAACCTGGAGTTACCAACCTGCAATATTATTTGCTTAGAAATCCCACACCTGTTTTTTTTTTTCACCGTGCAGGTGTCCTACAGGGACAGGATTTCACTGGGGTCAGCCCAGTGAGAAGAGCTTAGCTCTAAAGATTTTTTTTCAGGAGGATTTTATAGAAAATTTTAAAAGTACATTAGTGTCAATGTGAGCTTTCCAATGTATACACCTACACACACAAACACACACATACACACGCACACACAGAGTCAACTGTTCACTCTATGAGACATAGAGCTGTTATTTCACATGGTTACTTCCTGTGTGACAAGAACACCTGAATCTATCCATTTGTGAAGGCCCCTGATGCACCGCCATATTAAGCGCAGCCTGCAGGTGTGGGTTGGGCCTGGAACATTCATGCCACACATCTGGGCCCAGCACTGCTGAGTTCTGTTGTCTCCCCACCCCCACCTTCCTTCCCATCCCGACCCTCCCACACTGGCAGCCTTGGCTTCACTTTCAAACTCCATGCAAACTTGAGTCTTGAAAAAGATTTCCTTTACAGAAGACATAATGGGATATTTTCCTCTGTGTCTGGCTTATTTCATTTGGCATCAGGTTGTCCAAGTTTATCCAAAATGTGGCAAAATGTTTCTTCATGCCTGACTGAAAAAGTGTACGTGTAGGCACGTGTGAAAAAATCATGTATCAGCGAAGCTGTCGCTGTCGCTGTCATCTTGGCTGTTGTAAATAGTGTTCCTGTGAGCTCAGTTACAGACATCTTCACCTTGTTCCTCACCCATCTCCTTTTTTATTTTAGGCTTACCTGGGGTTTCTCTACATAGCCCTGGCTGTCCTGGAACTCACTCTGGAGACCAGGCCAGTTTTGAACTCATGGAGATCGGCCTGCCTCTGCCTCCCTAGTGCTGGGATTAAAGGCTTGAGTCACCACGCCCAGCTGGAGTGCTGTGCCTTGTGATACTTCTGTATTCTGTTTCCTTAGGCACGGCCACACTGTTTTCCCAGGCGACTGCAACCCAGTCTTCACTCCCACTAACAGCATGAGGAAGTTTCTTCTCTCTGCTCTCACCAACCAGTACTTTCTTTCTTTCCCCACCTCTGCTTCTTTCTTTTCTCCCCACTTCTTCTTGCTCAGCATATGATAGCTATGCTAAGGGCGTGATGACATTCTTATCATAGGAGCAGCCAAGAGGGGACTGGTTGGTGTGGTGAGTGGTGCTAGGCCAGCCACTTCTCTGCTATCTCATTGGATGAGCCTTGAGGCCTGTCCTGCTCCTACCTCTGAGATCCACCATGGAGCCTTCCGTATACAGTCCACAGCCGAAGATCATGCTCAGAAGCCCTTCCTGCCTGCACTGCTGCAGTCCATCCTTCTCTGGATTTAGTCTGGCATCTCTCTGTGTCATTGCCAAAGGGATGCCGTCCCTCTTAAAAGCAGCAATAAAAGCACTAGATGACCATTCAGGAGAGACTGGGGAAAAGACAGTGGTCCAGACAGAGACCATTACCATCTGATACCCTTGGGTTAGGGCTTCCTGTGTTTTCTCTCAGACCCTTTGGCAAATACTATAATCAATCTTGGTATTTAGATTTTAAATCCTGTTCTCTTTTGCTGTCCAGTCAGAGATGTGGCATTAAAAGCTCTGGAATGTTGAGAGTGATCTTTGTTTGTTTGTTTGTTTGTTTGGAGACAGGGTTTCTCTGTATAGCCCTGGCTGTGATGGAACTCACTCTGTAGACCAGGCTGGCCTCGAACTCAGAAATCCACCTGCCTCTGCCTCCCAAGTGCTGGGATTAAAGGCCTGTACCACCACCGCCCAGCTTTTTTGTTTTTTTAAGATGTATTTATTTATTATATGTAAATACACTGTAGCTGTCTTCAGACACACCAGAAGAGGGCATCGGATCCCAGTACAGATGGTTGTGAGCCACCATGTGGTTGCTGGGAATTGAACTCAGGACCTCTACAAGAGGAGTCAGTGCTCTTAACAGCTGAGCCATCTCTCCAGCCCGAAAGTGATCTTTCTAAAAGTTAAATCCAGTCTTATTGTCCTGCTTAATGCCATGGACAAGGGTCTTTTGGATCTCCTCTATACATCTTCAGGTTCCAACCTTGTTGTTCGTGTCCTCTTTCTGTGGTACCCACCCACCCCTGCTCACTAGCACCTACCCCTGCTCACTCGCATCCACCCCTGCTCACTAGCACACACACACATGTGTGCACACACATGCATACACCACTCATTAGCACTGTCTTCTGCCAGTCCAGGTCCTCACATATCCAACTGTACCTGCAGCAGGTTGTTAGCTCTCCTCACGTGCTTTCATTCCATGACCTACTCACAGGGCAGTTCCTGCCAGGAATGAGTGTTCTTCAGTTTCTATATCCAATGAACTCTTTCTCTCTGTTTTATTTTTTTTCTTTTTGTTCTAACATGTTAGACCAGCCATACCTTCATGTCACTGGGTTCCTTTTCTGTAGATTCACCCAACCTCAGATCAGAGCTCTTTGGGCAGGAATTACATCTGCACTGAACATGTATTGGCTTTTTTTCTTCCTCGTTCCCTAGGCAAGACAGTGTACCAATGACTATATAACATTTACCTTATATTATGTACTATCAATAATGCAGAAATTAGCTAACTAAACAGAAGGGTGAACATAGTTGTGGAAACACTAAGCATTTTAAAGCGACCTGAGCACCCTGGATTTAGGGATCCCAGGGAGTCTTGAACCAGCCCCCAGGACACCAAGGGGTAATTTGGCTCAGCTCTGCCTTTCCTGTGGAGTCTTTCTTGTCTATCTCCCTCCCACTTCGGAGCTGCCTGCCTGTATAATGTCCTATGTGGTCCATCTCTCAGAACTCCGAGTGTGGGTTAGACTATGGAGGTCTCCAGCATCTCCAAGCATTCAGCATATCATGTAGTAGATGCTTAGTTTTTATATATATAAATAAGTATATATATATACACATATATATATATGGCATTAATTGCAATGAGATGTAATGAATAGTATGCAGGGAGAATGAGGGAGTGCTTATAGGAAAGACATTTTATGGGCATGACTAGGAAATATGTCCATTTTGCCGGGACAGTGGCCTTCCTCCACAGTAAGCTGTCCATTTGAATCCTCTTTGCATTTCTGCAAGGAAATGGACTAGTTATAGGGACTTGTATTGCTCCTTCCTTGTTCAGTTTCCTTGTCATCTGCTGCATGGTGTGACCCTGAACCACAGGTGGGACAGATGTCTTTACTGTGAACAAACGGGCAACCACTGTCTCTTTTCCCCAGAGATAACAATGATGACAGGTTGTGCTTGTTACCCTAGGTTAGATCCCTGTATCCTACCCTGGCAGCAGAGACCTCGGGGATCACCCTGAAATTACCATAAGCAAGAGAGCCGGCTCTGTCATTCCAGGCAGGCTGCCCACCATAAGAGCTCAGCGGCCCCTCTGTTTCTTTGTCACTATGCCACACTCTGAAGCTATCCCAGAGTCCTCTCCAAGACATAACTCTGACTCTTTGATCATACAGTCAAGAGAGAAATGCAGATTCTCCTGTGTGACACACTGGACTCCTCAGAGGTCCTTTACCCTGTAGACACATTGGCCCTCGCCAAGCTGGTTGTGCCATGCACCCTGGAGGCAGTGGGTAGGCCTGCTCCCTGGCCTGGCATTCACCTTCCCACCAGCCTGCAGGCCACAGGATAACAGCCACAACAGGACAGGGAGGAAGATGGGAAGCCAAAGGTTCTAATCATATCCCTCACCGCGGGTCCATCTGTACTGGAGCCTGTCTCTGGTGATGGCACCAAGGGACATGCACTGGAAAGCTGCCTGTCCACTGACTTGTCCAGCCTCAGCACCAGACATCCTAATTTCCTTAATAACAGGTTACAGATCCTGTATCTATAAATGTAGCTAAACCTTCCTCGACCTTTCTTTATTTTTAGCCTATACTGCTGCTCTGGATATAACAGTTTCCATGGTTGATTACTTGTTCTGTAAACACCTTTACGTCAAGTGGAAAGCAGTTGTCTCTCTCAAGCTGGAAGATAATGTCTGTGCTTTTAATTCTAGTGTTGGCAACAGATCTGTGTTTGACCCTTGGCACAGTTGCCCAATTTAGGGAGTAGGGAAGAAGGCTGATGTCACTGTTCAACAATAAGGTCTTAATAGTCTCCATCTTTTCTCCTATTTGCTTTCATTTGTTTTCCTGGAATGTTCTTTCCTGCCTCTGTTTGGCTTCTGTTGAAACATAGCAGCTAAGAGAATCAGTGATAGATGTTCTCAAGCTCAGACTGTTGAAGACCCAGACACAGCCTTTTGCTCTACCACCTCGTTAATCTGCACTATTTGATCGTGGTGTCTTGTGTCTTAGAACTGGTGTTTTCAAAGACTGCTAAACAAAGCCTTTCCTTCTAGAGACTACAGAGGCTGCCATGGTCAGGCACCTTGGGTAGTTGGCATTTGTCTTTTCATGCTTGTGTTACGGATGCCCGCCTTGACCCTGATCTCTAAGATTACTGTTTGCCTCATTGCTTCCACTGATCCTCGGGCATACAGCCCCACTCTCAGGCTCAGGGAACACCACAGATGAGGGGGTTAGAAAGAATGCAAGGGCTGGAAGATGGGATACAATGTTGCAGAACATCGTGTCTACTGCCTTCCATTGCCTCATGGCTCTCGCACCCATGTACTCAAAGCAGCTACGGTTATCTGACAAGACCTGTATAAGATTAGACCCAGCAACATTTCATCAGGAACTGGGGAAGGGCTCAGGAACCTCCTTTCCTGACAACCAGTCACTAACGTGGGGGAGATGCCACTTTCTTCAGTGCTGTAACCACTGATAAGTTGGTCACACACACCTCAAGTAAGTAACCTCCCACCCATGCTCAGGAAGCAGCCTTATTTATTTGTTTCTTTATTTATTTATTTATTTGTCACACAAAGAGATGAAAGTAGGTGGCACCTTGTTAGGAAAGAAGAGTTTCAAGTGGAAAAGGGCCAAGACAGGGTAGTAAGAGAAAAAAACAAAACAAAACAAAAACAAAACTAAAGTTCATTGCGTATATGTATGAGACTGCCAAAAAATTAAAATTAAAAACTCTTCAAAGACCTATATGGTATCCTAAATATATATTAAGCAAATCAGCTTAGTACATTAAAAGGTTAGTTTGGCCCCAAAGATTATGTTACTCTACCAGTTACAACTTGAATATGTTACTGTTACCAGTGCCTGGGGACAGAGAGACAACAGCCACTGGAGAACACTCTTAACTTTCCCTGGGTTTTGTACAAGTATCATCTCTTTTCCTTTAGAAATTTACTAAAAGGGAGGATCTGATCTGAAAATCCAGGGACACATGGGACATGTCTCCTAAAAGAGTACCCTGTGTTCATCAGATCTGGGATTAGACCTCAGCTTCCTTTTCTTGGCTGCTTCTAGATCACTGGATTAATCCACTTACCTTTTTTTTCCCCTCAAACAAATAAGCACCTTATGTAGCACCTTAATCAACAGGAATGAGGATTAATAAAAGAAAGCCCTTGGTAAATAACATTAACAAAGATGTTTTTAGAAAAGACTATCTGTTGGCTGTTTTTCTACTACATCTCTTGTCTTCTTCCAAAGTATTGCAGTTAACCTAACAAAATATGGTTTCAACCACCTACCTCTGTCACTTTTCTTAGCTTACCAATTTGCATAAAGTAGTCCTATGACCAGTTTTCCTTCCCACTGCCTTATTTGGTATAGAATCGCAGTGCTTGGCTTTCCTGCTGGAGCCCTCACCCAGAGATAAATCGCCGTGACAATTTCATTATGTCTGAGCAGTTGATGGCACATGGACGCCTAGTGTGCTCTGATCACACGGGTTCCTGGTGTGCCCTGATTGCGGGTGGCAGCTCCCTGCTGCAAGGAGGTGGAAGTCTCTGGGCTCCTAATGCCTCAGTGTAGTTCAGAGAGCACAGCCTTGGATGCTGGCTTTCATATTGCCTGTGGCTAGACGGAGGAGACACAGGGCTTGTAAACAACTTTCCAGGGCTCACTCTGAGGCTGTTTATCCTTCTCTTTTTTAGACTCTGGAAGGAGGCTCTTACCGGGGGAGCTTGAAGGACCCTACAGGCTGCCTGAATGAGGGCATGACCCCTCCCACACCTCCTAGAAACCTGGAAGAAGAACAGAAAGCCAAGGCTCTGAGAGGCAGGATGTAAGTGGCCCACGACCTTCTCCTGGTGCATGTGTGTGCTAGGCAGGAAATTAGACAGTCCTGCGCTGTCTCTCTACTCTTATCCTTTCTAAATGAAGACGGCCCAGGTCTATACACAACAACCCCGAACATTGATAGGCCACTTTGGTGCTGCTTTAAGGACGCTTGGGTTGGGGAAATAGTCTGTGAGATTGCTGTTATTGAGAAAGTGTGGCTATAACCAAGATCTAATACAGCTGTAAAACATGCTTTAAAAACATGAAAATAATGGAATTCAGAGAACAGGAGGATGGCTTCCGTGCTTCTGCAGCGACAGAGAGTCCCTGACTGGCAGAGGTCTAGTGGAGGTGTCTGAGGACATGCTCCTCAGATGCAGGCCAGAGAAGCACAGGAGAGGCTCTGCTGCCAGGCAAGGCCCATCCTGCTCCTTCTCCCAGGTCTTTCATTTCCCATCTATTTGTAGGTTTCATTGTGCAAGAGCCTCGTCTCACTGTGAATGACTAGTGGTAAGATCCCATCCACATCTCGCAAAAGCCCACGTGCTGTGTAAGGTTTGAGTTCTCTGCCTTGATGCAAAGTCGGTCTCCTGGTGTTTGAGATAGTAAAGACTATATCAGACATCAGCAGAGCAGAACCTTAACTCCCCTAGAACCTGAGTTTTCTCCTTTGTTATCGACTCCTCTGGGAGCAAACTGCCTGTCACTCAGTATGTGAGGTTGTGAGTAGCCAGCACGCTGGGCTAAGCAGGCACTAAGGGTCCCATCTCAGTCTCTTGTCGTCCTTCCTCCTTTCCAGCCATGGCTCCTTTGTCCAGGCCACAAACATAAAAATGAGCAGAAATAAGTGAATCAAATAAGCCAAGTCCTTTTGCTGCTGGCAAATATACAAAGCAAACATTTAGAGCTTTGTCTCCTTGGAAGCAAAATGGTAACATCGTAGCAAGAGCCTGGTATCAAAGCAGGGCTGTCACCTTATGGTGGAAAGGAGTGTGACATTGCAAACGAATACCTGTGTTTAGCCCCCAGCACTTTTTGATGGTCAGAAGGATCCCTGAGAATTATGTGAGTGAGCTGTCATCATCTAAGAGAAGTTTCCACAGCCTCGCAGAACACATGCCCTGTCCTAGTTTCTCCCGGGGTTGTTACAGTAGTGGGGGTGGGGGTGGTGGGAACTTGTTCCTATTCCTTAGTCAAGATGAAACACGGCTTATGTCAGGGAAGCAACCTTTGAGGTGACATGTGGCCCTTGGAAAAGCCAGGCTCTCCAATTGTCACTCTGACTGAATGGGCCTTAAGAGAATTCATCAGTATCCAAATGAGATATTGTTTGACTTTGTGATAACAAGCCAGAAATGGTGGTTGCTCTTTTAGCCCACTGCACCATTCCCTCTTTTAGCACACCCTCCATTTTCCATATCCGGAATGATTGAAAACTGACCTGTTGAGTGTCTCTGACTGTCGATGCCCTCGCTCTAACCTGCTGGACCTCATGGTCCTCATCTGCATGAAAGAGCAGATACATGGTGTTCAAGTATAAATACCGTGAGAGGCTAGAGCAGAGTGTGGGCATTGGAGGTGCCATCGGGGGCCAGGAGGAGTTCATCAAGGAGTCAAATGAGAGCCACATGGAGAGAGGATGGAAACAAGTGTCGTTTGCATAGAAGGAGGAAGATGCTGAGAGGGGACTTGCCACCGCCAGTGGGACAGACCATTGAGTAAGACACACAATAGCAACAACAGAAAGCCTTCACTTGGGGCAGGTTTGCATTCTAATGGGAGAAAGACAAAGAAAATAAGTAGTTAAGTAGTAGGTTCCAGAGAAGAGAGAAAATGGAGCAGAATGAAGAAGATTAAGCAAGGTTGAGGCCGGAGTGGGGCTGCAGTTTGAACTGGTTCTGGCCTTGCATAAAGAGCAGGAAGAGATAAAAATCCGCACAGTACCTAGGCTCCCAAAGGCCACCCATCGCCTACCAGCGTGAAGGAGGGAAGGTATGAGATAACTTGTCTTCACTGGTAGCTTGACGGATGAACATCTCCTGGGAAACACAACTCTGGGCGTGTCTGTGAAGACATTTCTCGAGACCGACCCTGAGCTTGCATGGCACCATCCCAGGGGATGAGGATCTGCACTAAATAAACAAGAACAAAGGGGAATCTGAGCTGAGCACTAGTGTTCTTCTGTATGGATACAATGTGACCGGCTCCACCGGACTCTGTATCCTCCCCAAAGAAATCCTTCCTTACTTTGTCAGTTTCTTTCCTCAAGTATTTTAGTATAACAACAACAACAACAACAATAACAACAACAAAAAGTAACTAAATAAAGTCTGTTTGTAGCCAGAAGAATTTCAGGTAGACCAAAGAGTAGCATTCATTTGTGAGTAACTTTTAATGTTGGGACTGACCTTGAAAAAGCATTGCATTATTTTTAATTTGTTTGACTGTTGATCATGCAGTGCCTTGAAATGCAAGTATATCGATCTAGCGTTTTGTTTCGTTTCGTTTCCTTTCTGAAGGAGTCTTGTTAAGTAACCCACGCTGGCCCCAAACTCTAGATTCTCTTGCCTCTCAAGTGCTGGGATGATGGTTATAGGCCTTACCACACCCGCAGGCTCTTTGATCATGTCTCATCTTCCTGGGCACTTTATTGGCCCTTCATAGGAATCCAGTGCAACTTCTAGAGACTCGAAAACCAAGGCAACCTCCATTGGTCAGCAAACAACTGAAGATGAAAATCTCTCTACCTGGCAGCAGAGCACAGGCTATCCTCTCCAGAGGGCTAGCCCAACCCTGAATTCTCACTTTCCTCTCGGTTTTCACTAGCCACTCTCTTTCAGGAAGTAACTTGGGCCTTTCTAAAGATATATCTAAAGGCTCCTATTTGTCTTTGCCAGTTCCTTCCTGTGGCCTGAAACACATGATGGTGTGTTGGGGGAAGAGAGCCAGCTGGAAGGCTGAGCGCATTGATAAAGCACGTGTTCTCTGCTCCCTCCATATGCTCTGAGGTCCAGACACCGCCCAACCCCCCTACCCCTCCCAGCCCTACTCAGTGGCTTCTCTGTACCGTGGAGGACAGGCATTTCAGATGAATTGCTTCCTGCGTTTAGAACAGTTGCTGGGTTGTAACAGTTACAACTCTTCTTTGACATTTCAGAATGCCATCCCTTCTGTCACTCAGGCCAAAACTATGTGCTGCTGTGCCTCCAGGCAAAACTCTTTCCGTCTCCGGTAAACACAGGACCTCTGTGCCACGTGGATAACCGTGGTGTCTTCTGTACAGTGTCTGACTCTCAGAACTGAAGAAAGGAGTGGGGTGGAGACTTGGGGCACGCCAGAGGCCTGGCCAGCCTGTTGTTCCCTAGGCAGTAGGCTACTGTGAAAGAATAATCTTTGGACCCTTAACACTTAGGTTCAGATCCCACCTCTGCTCTTCACTTTGTAGCCTTGGGTGAATCACCTAACTTTTCCATCTATCTTAGTATTTAAAGAAGAGGATTTTATAATTTGTGCCTTGTTATAAGTGCAAGAGAACCCAGATGGGGTAACAGGTATATCATCAATGCTCTGAGATAGAAATCTAAGAGATGGAAATAATTCACAATGAACCCAAGAAAGCAAATGCTCTTGTTACTAGTTCCATATCCCAGGGTAGGAAATGCTACATTCAGAGGTGTGAACATGGAATATCTGTGGCTAACCTAGGTTCTTTAGCCTCGACTGAGGATTTTCTAGGCCAGTTACCATGGATACATTCCTGACTAACTTAAGATTATGTATTATAGAAGCTTTACTCCATATCTGTATCTCTGCAGCCTTTCAGGGCTAGTTATCACACAAATGTCTTTCCTCTTTTGCTAAGGATGGAACCAAAATAAAGAAATAAAATCTCATGTTAATCCATTGATCTCAAAGCTTTCATAACTCAGTTTTGCAATACCCTGTATTTCTGCAACAGGAGATGGGGGTGTAACTTAGTTCATCAAGTGCTTGCTTTGAATATACAAAGTCCCAGGTTCAGTCCCCAGCACTGCATAACACTGGCTACGGTAGCATGCATCTCTAATCCTGGCACTCAGGAGGTAAAGGCAGGATGAGCAGAGCTTCAGGACCATCCTGGGCTATGAAGGGAATTTGAGGCCAGCCTAAGAAATAGGAGACCTTGTCTTGCAGAGGAGGGATGAGATCTCTTGTTTACTAATGAGTGGGAGCCTCACTGTCCTTATCTCTTGCTCAGGTTTGTCCTGAATGAGCTGGTACAGACAGAGAAGGACTACGTCAAGGACCTGGGGATTGTGGTGGAGGTGAGCAGAAGGCAGGGCGGGAGCATCTGTGCCTCCTTGATCAGGAGCAAACTGAACCCCACCTGGGCCCAAGTACTTTAACCTGGTGGCTATGCATTTTCGACTCTCTGGTGATTTGCAGAAATGAAACCAATAGAAAATGGTACAATTCAGGCAGAATGTGGAGACAGATTTTATTTTTCTTCTTGAATCATTTTACTACGTTTAGAGGGAGGTGGGGCCTGGTTGAGTGGGAGAAGCTACCACAGTGCTGTCTGCAGATCTGCACAGAGTGTGGGCTGACATAGGTGCTCAAGGATGGGACTTGGCCCAGAACACTGTGAAGTCTACCGATAATGTCACCTCTGTCGTGCAGGGCTTCATGAAGCGAATAGAGGAGAAGGGGGTCCCTGAGGACATGCGAGGGAAGGAGAAGATCGTGTTTGGAAACATCCACCAGATTTACGACTGGCATAAAGAGTGAGTTCGGAGCTTCCCCGAGCATCTGCCCCTTGCCTCTGATCTAAGCGGAGCATTTGAGGGGAGGCCCCTGCCATTTATCTCATCACCGAGAAGGCTGTCTCTCCAAGTAATGTGGCTTCCCTCTCCTCTCTCCTCTTAGTTTTTTCCTGGCTGAACTGGAAAAATGTATCCAAGAGCAAGACAGATTGGCCCAGCTCTTCATTAAACATGTGAGTGTCACCCTGGCTGTCCCCATCTCCCCGGGTGCCAACACAATCATTTCTAAAGTCCTCCTGCCTTCGGCTCTTCTTGAGTTTCTTCTCTCTCAACGCTCTTGTTTTGTTTTGTTTTGTTTTGTTTTGTTTTGTTTTGTTTTGTTTTGTTTTTAAACACACTTGGCCATTTGTCCACCCTGTTCTTTCCTTAATACCGCCCATTCCTTGTCTCTAACTGCCCTTGACTCTGTGGGGGTGGGGGTAGGGGAGGCGAGCCGGAAGCCCAGGTGCACGGTTGTCACATTTTCTTCTGCACCAGGAGCGGAAGCTGCACATCTACGTGTGGTACTGCCAGAACAAGCCACGCTCCGAGTACATCGTGGCTGAGTACGATGCCTACTTCGAGGTGAGCTGCTCCCCGCGGACTCCCTATGCTCCCAGGCCAAGGTGGTTGCAACGGGACATACCCGGGTCCTCCACCCACAGGCGCCCCTGCCGTTGGACTCCAAGGCAGGAAACCAGCCTCCGCAGAGCTGGTAGCTTCTTACCTCTGCCCCCATATGTACCTTTGCTTGAGGAGGCGCTGAAGTGGCTCTTGTCTACCCATTGTTGAGAGGCCTCCATTTATGGGAAGACTCAGTCACAGGCTGTGGAAGCTCTTGTACTCATGTGACCACTGAGCACCGAATGTCTACACTCCTCCCCACCTCCCCCCAGGGGTGTTGCTGAGTGCTTGCCCCTGGTTAAAGGGCTTACAGTCACTTCACTGTCACCATGCTCTCAGCCTCTAGCTCTCACGCCTGTGAACTGATCCATCCATAGCACCCCAAGCCTTGAGATCCTTTCTTTCTAATATCATTCCCATGACTAGCACCTCCAAGTGTGTGGATGTCCCCCAGCCTGGCAGGAGCATTTCTGCGGGCGAAGAGGCAACACTACCCCTCCCCCACCCCCTTAGAAAGAACCCTGTGTGCTTAGAGAACAGAGTTCAGGATCCAGCCTTGTAGGCCTGTTGTGTCTGAAGGGAGGCCTCTCCTGATTCTTTCCTGGAGTGGTAGAGAGAGCATAATGCCCATTTCAGCTTTCCTCCCAGCACTAAGGTGGAGGACAGTGGTTTGCCAGTGCCCACTGTGACTACTCAGGAGCCAAGCTAGACCTTCGAAGCTGTGTTACACATTGCTCAGACATGAGCAGTGGGGTTGGCGGTTGTAGTGTGACGATCCTGAAGTTTTTATGGCAGCCTTGACGACTAGCCGCTCACCCTTTTCCCCTTGTGTTTCAGGAGGTTAAACAAGAGATCAATCAAAGGCTGACCCTTAGCGACTTCCTCATCAAGCCCATTCAGAGAATAACCAAGTACCAGCTGCTACTCAAGGTGAGAAGCTGGGAGCCGGGGTCCAGGCTGGAGAAGGGTCCCCTCGGGCTGGAGCCACAGCTGGATCGTCTGCGTTACACTGCCCTTCAGGGCTGGAAAGCCGCTAGCCCTCGGTTTGGGCCCGGATAGCTTGCATGGCCCTTGTTTCTCGTTTTCATTTTCATTTTTGCTTTGTTTTGTTTTGTTTTCCTTTGCCTTATCACCCGCCCACACCCGTCTCACTCTCTCTTTCATCCTTCATTTGGGGAACTGAGCCAAGGGCCCTACCTCTATACCAGGGCTTCTCAACCTTCCCAATGCCGCAGCTCTTAGTACACCCCAACCCGGAACAGTGTCATTGATACTTCATGGCTGTAATTTTGCTACTGCTATGAATCATAATATAAATATCTGATATGCAGGACGTCTGATATGCGACCCCCAGGCTGAGAACCGGGGGTCCGTACTGTACCTCCACCCTGAGCTTCTCCTCTCATTTTGTTAGAGCCACTGATTCAATGCCTTTGAAAAGCATCAGGCAGGCATGGTGACACTCATCAAGAAAGTCATGAGTAGGGGCTGGAGAGACAGCTCGGCGGTTAAGGGCACTGACTGCTCTTCCGAAGGTCCTGAGTTCAAATCCCAGTGGCTCACAACTATCTGTAATGAGATTAGATGTCCTCTTCTGGGGTGTCTGAAGACAGCTACCGTATACTCACATATAATAAATAAATAAATAAATAAATAAATAAATAAGGTCATGGGTATATAGCCAGCCTTGGCTATGAAGTGAGACCCTATGTCAAACAAACAACAAAGCCCTAGAAAATAGCCTTAGAATATAAGACCTTAAATATAAGCCTTAGAATATAAGACCTGAATGGCCTATAAGGGAGTGGGTGGAGCCTAGAGACCTTACATAGTCCCTAAGGTCCAATCATGTTCTAAACAACTTAACTTGATTTTCTTCCCCCTTTTCTGGAAACAAGAGGTCAAGTGGAAGAGAAAGACTTGCCTTTCCCGTCTCCTGTTCTTTCCCGTCTCCTGTCCGTCTTGTGGTCCCACTGTCCTTCCCTCCCCTCCCTTTCCCGCGGTACATTTGTTATATTCCATCTTCATGTCTAACATGACTCTTTAGCCACCTCTCAGCCGCTGGGAAGGGAAGTCTTTGGGGTGTTGTTGGGTTTTTATGATAAGGTTTTTTTTTTATGGCTCTTTGGCTATTTTACTATCTGATTCACCCCTCCCACGCCCTTCCTCGATAGGACTTCCTGCGAAACAGCGAGAAGGCTGGTTTGGAGTGTTCTGATATCGAGGTAGGTTTCTGCTTGTAATGCTTGCTCTTCTTAGGGACCATATCAAGTGGCTTGTCCCCAAAGGAGGTCCAGGGTCCAAGGCACGCCCCTCTTAGTCAGCAACACGAGGCATGGCAAGAATTCCCATCCGTCCTGGGCCAGCCCAGAGCCTAGTCCACTGGTGTTCGGGGCTCTTACTGGGTAAGAGTGATATTTGACACTTGGTTAAGTTGCTGAGATCCAATATGCAGCTTTGTCCCTGGCTCCAGGTGCCATTTGACCCTAACATAAATAATTCCATTTCCATTCCCCCACACCCCCTGAGGATTACCCCCTAAGTGAGTCCTTTGTGCCACCATAGGGATTATTTTAAGCCAAAGAGGGTTGCAGCCATTTCTGGCAGGTTATTTTAGGTCAAACCCTCCCGTGTTTCAACAACCAGGCTAAGCTGTTGCTTGGGTGATCGGAAAGCAACACAGAAGAGAAAGAAAATAGAAGGCAGGCGAGGGGAAGATAAAAGCAGGAGGTAGAGAAAGGTTGGGCTGGGTAGCATTTCCCCGTGTGTGTCGCAGTTGACATGGAGCCCCTGTGCTAGTGCCAGCCTCCCTTATCTAAAAGCCCCACACAGGCCTCAGAGTGGGCCGCGGGGACCGCACCCTGCCGGAGAACAAAGAGACTAGGGCAGATAAGTCCCTCTTTCCAGCCCTGAGTTTTGTGAGCTTCCTACTGAACGTTGGTTCCTGTATCCTGAGTAACGTGTTCTTTCCCACAGAAAGCAGTGGAGTTAATGTGCCTTGTCCCCAAGCGCTGTAATGACATGATGAATCTGGGACGCCTGCAGGGCTTTGAGGTGAGCCCTTGGGGGTGCCCCTTCAGTTCACAGATCTAGAAGATGGAGCGATTGCAGAAGATCAGTGATAATGAAGAAATAAAGGTTTGGGCCAAACTGGGATCAGAAACCCAAGGGGATTGGAAAGAGGAGAAGTTCCTTATGATGGAGCCAGTGGTCTCTTCCCTTCCTCCTGATTGAGGAGGCGCTGCAGGGTGTGTGGCGAGCCAGGAACCCAAGAGGAAGAACTGTTCTCAGGGGGCGGGTCTTTTATAAGGGTCTGTGTAGTGACTGGGTCTCAGGTCAGGGAAAGTGTAATGTTCTAAAACATCACACATTTCTGTCCTGGGACAAGGGAAGCAAGTCTTCAGGGAAACAGCTAGATGTCCAGACAAAAACTCCCGCTCACAGTCCGAAGCCCAAGCAGCAGAGAGGAAGGGTCTGCTCCTTGGTTGTTGGTGGCATCTTCATGCCCCGTGGCATTTCTGGATCATATCACCTTCCCTCTCCATGTGAGATTTGTCTATGTCCATATCTCCCCTTTCATAACCCTCCCTCCCAGTAGTCCTGAAGTCTAAGGTCTCCTTATTCTTTCTTTGGAGAAAAGAGGTTCCTGGAAGTTGCAGTAGTCAAGGAAGCAGTGATAGATAGCCTAGCCCAGCTCTGTCCAGTTAAAGTGCAGAAGGAAGGCCGCTGCCGTATCACGGAGGCTGGGAGACGCTACAGCCCAGTTTGGCTTGTCCTCCTCTCCCCTCTAGTCCGTGCTGCCCGCCCCTGCCTGGGTCCCATGTGTTTACGTGATAGGAACCAGGTAGCGGCTTTCATGGGTTCCTGGCTCTCTAGGTAGACCTGTCAGATTTTAGCAAAAGTTGAGTATTCATGGGTAGTTTTTTGTTAGTCTTCCTGGAGAGATTGTATGCTTTTCTCTCCTGGCTTTATACCAAGCCTAAGGCTGTTATAAGCAAGTCAAGTACCCTGCTGGCTCTTGCTCTCCAATCTTGACCTCCTGGTGTTTTCTGAATAGGAGTCTGGCTAGCTTTCTCGGACTGCTGAAAGGAGGCAGGGCACCCATTTATGTTGTCTGACCCACCTGAGACTCTGTGTGTGTGTGTGTGTGTGTGTGTGTGTGGGGGGGGTGTGTGTGTGTGTGTGTGTGTGTGTGTGTGTGTGTGTGAAGTTTTCTCTTGCAAATTACACCATCATCTGTATTTTCATCATTCAGCCACAGAGAATCTGTTCTCCATTCCCTCAGCTGATTGGGAAGGATAGTGAGCCTCTGCCTCCTCCCTCTCTGGCCCCTCATTTCTGTCATCGCCCTCTCAGACCGGGTAGTTTTTTTCCTTTAGTCCTGACTGCCCGCACCCCTGAGTTCTTGTGTAATGTTAGTAGAGCATGTGGAGCTTTCCTGGCTAGCTGGTCACTGGCTTAATATTAACTTTGGACCAGGGTAGAGATAAGCCTGTTCTCCTGCTGACCTTGGCAGTCAGGGTCCAAGCAGAGGGCGAGTGTTTCTCAGTAGCATGAAGGAAAAATGACCCCCGTGCCAGGGAATGCTTGGCGTACAGGGTCACGTGCAGGGCCTGACTGACATCTGCACTGAAGGGCACAAGTTGCCCTATGAAAGAGTGTATCCCATAGACCCTCTGACCTCTCTCCCAGATATCAGTCTTCATATTGCAAAGCAATTAAATAGGTAAATTAATGATAAATAGGAGTGTTCCTGATAGGTCGTGAGAAGATCTGCTGGATGGGCACATTCCCTTTTAAAGTCTCTCTGGGAAGCTGATTAGAAGCCGGCAAACCAGATGTGCTTTCCTGTGCCAGCTGGGTCACATGCAGCGTGATAGCTGGTATCACTTTAAGAAGGATCACAGGACCCAGAGAAGTATCTCCGACCTTATAGAATAAGGGTAATGACATCTATACTCCAAGAAACTAAAACTTCCGAGTATCCCTGTCTTAAATATTAGAAGGAGGTGAGAGGGGCCCCACTTCATCAGGTTATTTGAGATGGTGTCTGTATCACTCTCCGTGTCCACGATGAGAGTGCCCCAGGCAGACCACAAAGAAGCCAAGCAGACAAGATTCTCAAAACTGCAAGGGAAGATAGGTTACCTCCTGAGCATCACGAGGCTTCTTTAATTAAAAACAAAACAAAACAAAACAAAACAAAGTAACAACAACAACAAAACCATACAGGAGAGAGCACACAGCAAAGTAGCACACACACTTTAATCCCATCATTCAGGAGACAGGCAGATGAATCTCTGAGAGTTCAAAGCCAGCCTAATCTACCTAGCAAGTTTCTGGCCAGCCAGAGCTATATGTGAAAGTGTCTATGTGTTCTGTCATTCTGTTTTAGCTGATTTCTTCTGGCATTTTCTGACATTGTTTCTTGTTGATTTCGTGACGTAAGCCCTTTCCTTCTAACAACCCTCTATGAATAGGGAAATGTCCGTAGTCTATCCCTAGATGAGTAATTGGGTCTTAATTCAGTGTCCTGCTGGAGTCCGAAGGCTTTGAACATCAGGTGTATTGTCTACATCCCCCGCAGGTGGGAAGCATGTAGCCCGAGAGCTGAATCTGTCTTTTCATGACCCTCCCTTGACCCTTGTCTCCATCAGGGCACCCTGACCGCCCAGGGCAAGCTTCTGCAGCAGGACACGTTCTATGTGATTGAGCTGGATGCTGGATTGCAGTCCCGGACCAAGGAGAGGCGTGTGTTTCTCTTTGAGCAGATTGTCATCTTCAGTGAACTGCTCCGAAAGGGGTCCCTCACCCCAGGCTACATGTTCAAAAGAAGCATCAAGGTGCCAAGGGGCAGTGGGGGTGCCAAGGGACAAGCGGGGATGGTGGGGAGGGGGGGTGAAGCTAATTGACCATCACAGTAAGAAGCAGTGACAGGCCCAGGGCCAGTCTCCAGCATGACTGCCCATCTGTGTTGTTCACCCAGAAACAGAACTTGAGACTTTACTCTTAAATCCAGAGTAAGTTTGCAAACCTCTCCGGAGATTAGAAATTTTGAAAGAGAAGCTGGAGAAATTTCTTAGCACTTAAGAGCACGGGCTGCTCTTCCAGAGGGTCCTAGCACCCACATGGTGTCTCACAACCACCTATAACTCCAGATCCAGGGGATCTGATGCCCTCTGCTGACCTCTATGGACACCAAGCATGAATGTGGTGTACAGGTAAAACACTTATACATAAAATACAAGTGAAAAAAACATAGCCTGGCGGTGGTGGCGCACGCCTGTAATCCCAGCACTTGGGAGGCAGAGGCAGGAGGATTTCTGAGTTCGAGGCCAGCCTGGTCTACAGAGTGAGTTCCAGGACAGCCAGGACTACACAGAGAAACCCTGTCTCGAAAAACCAAAACAAAAAAACAAAAACAAACAAACAAAAAAAACCATGAAGTTTAATAAAAAAAAATTAAAAAATAAACCTTTGAAGGACGGTAGTTATTTTAACTCTGTAAATATGAAAAGGATAAACGTGTTTTCTTTCAGATGAATTACTTGGTCCTGGAAGACAATGTGGATGACGACCCCTGCAAATTTGCACTCATGAACAGGGAGACTTCAGAAAGGGTCATTCTGCAGGCTGCCAACTCAGACATCCAGCAGGCCTGGGTGCAGGACATCAGCCAAGTCCTAGAAACACAGAGGGACTTCTTAAATGGTACGTGATAGGCCTGCTTCCGGCGAGGCCAGCTCAGGGGACCCGGGCCCCGAGCATCCTTGGGTCTAAGTTCATGGAGACTCACAATGCCAGATCACATCCCGTCTGGTCTCTGACCTCATACGGTCTGTAGGCTATTTTGTGTATGCGTGTCTTTGTAATCCCATGGCCAGCTTGTAATAATTTGGGGAAAAGTATAAAGACAGGCACACCTTGAATTACAGGGACCGGAGTTCCATGATTCTTGTTTTCTCAGCTCGTAGCTGTTGACTGGTACGCTCTAGGATTATCTAGAAATAAACAGGGGGTTGCTAAAGCAACTCTTTCCCTCGGGTGAGAGCCTGCCTAAGCTTCCCATCTAGCCGACCTCGCCCCCCCCCCTCAGAGGAGAAACATTTGCTAAGCCCAACTCAGTAGTATCCAAACTTTCCACAGCAAACTGGTGGTCACTCAGACAGAGCAGACCCCACAGGCATCCTCCGTGAGAGGAGACGTGGGATTGCTATCTTGTTCAGGTTCCACTTTTGTCCCTGTTGGGGACCCTGTTGACCTTCAGCTGAGCGCGTGAGTGGAGGTGGACAGCTGGAAGGTGGGACTGCTCTACTGAGCTGGAGCCTGAAGCTGAAGGTTAAAATGGAGGCAGTAATGCAGTGCGTGAGCAGCCTCGCAAGCACACACAGACGCACAGGACATCATTTCAGGCATCACCTCTTCTTCTCTGTGAGATCTGTACTGTACACCCGACCGCTTGTCCCTTACATACATGCCTGTGCGTGCCTCCCAACCCCAGGTGCCCCATCTCTTCTTACCAGTGTAGTAGCAAGGATTGTGGCCTATGCCTTTCTTGGTTTCCACATACACTCAAGCATGTGCGTCCACATAATACCCGACTACCTTGGTGTATACTTCTTGCTGTTGAGATTGTTACCACATGGGCAGGTGTGCTTGCCTACCCTTGTAAGGTCTCCTTCCTCTTCTTGCCAGTGCAGTCTCTAGACTCTTTCAGATGGTGTGAACACACCATGCACCAACCAGGTGTCTATTGTGGAACTGAATGCTCTGGGGGGAAGGTCAGAGGTGTCATCCTAGCTGAGGACCTTGGGTGGGATGTACCTCCCTCAGGAAGGAAACTGGGGCTTGACCTTTCCGCCCATGCTGGAATACATGGGTGGGCACACAGTGTTCCCATAGGACAACTCGGCCTG
The DNA here is from genome assembly GCA_964023405.1 of Apodemus agrarius. Classification (NCBI taxonomy): domain Eukaryota; kingdom Metazoa; phylum Chordata; class Mammalia; order Rodentia; family Muridae; genus Apodemus; species Apodemus agrarius. The sequence continues at coordinate 66,427,811 of OZ030018.1, forward strand.
CCTGCCTGCCCTGTCATTTTCTCCAAGGTAAGGAATGGAACACGGTGTTGTCATCCTAAAACAAAAGGTTAGGACTAGGGGCATGGCTTAGCGCTTGACCCCTTGCTTAGCCTGTGCTCGTGGGGTCTTGAGTTCAAGCCCTATACCATTAAAAAAAAAGTTTTCTGGGTACTAAATGAGAAGGCTACTGTAAACCAAATCCCATGGCTTTTTTGTTGTTATTTTATTTGGATGAGGGGTGTTTTGTTTTTCAAGGCAGGGTTTCTCTGTGTAGACCTGGCTGTCACCATGGCCTGGCTCAAGATTCCATGAGTTTTAAAGACAGAACATGGAAGTTCAATGCCCTTTCAAACTTGCAGGGAGTATTTAGGGGTCATGTTCCCAACTGGAAACGGTTGCCAGGAGACACCAAAAGCTCCCAAGGCTCCCTTTTATTTTAAAACACTGGCAATTAAACAATCCAGGTTAGAACTGAAAGCTATATAGCTTACCGTTTCTCAAAATGCATCTTTGAATAAACACAGCTTGAGGCTGGTGTGATGCAAAAGTATGTGTGTGGGTAAGATAGATTCATTTAAGTTACTTCTAGGAAGGATTTCTGGTGGACTAAGGCGAGAATGAGGGTTTTTTAAAAGTTCATCACTTCAGAAGTAAAATAAAATAAAAAGTAGTAAGTTGAAACCAGAAATAAACAAATTAACAATAGTGACTCTCCTGTAGTCACCCCTCCTCTCGTCAGGAGTTAAACGAAGCATTTCATCTGTTTCTTCACTTAATCCCCGTATAATATGACACGACTGCATCCTGCTTTTTATTTTCATGTGAGGAAAAAACAGACTTGAAGGCATTAAGAAACTCGTCTAGTGCCGGGCGTGGTGGCACACGCCTTTAATCCCAGCACTTGGGAGGCAGAGACAGACGGATTTCTGAGTTCGAGGCCAGCCTGGTCTACCGAGTGAGTTCCAGGACAGCCGGAGCTACACAGAGAAACCCTGTCTCGAAAAACCAAAAAAAAAAAAAAAAAAAAAAAGAAAGAAAGAAAGAAAGAAAAAGAAACTCATCTAAAGCAAAAGCAGTAGACATTAGAAAAGGGTCTGAGATGGGAGGCACTTGGGCGGCAGAGGCAGGCAGATCTCCAGGTTCTAGGCCAACCTGGTCTACAGAGTGAGTTCCAAGACAGTCAGGGTTACACAGAGGGGCAGGGGAGGTTCTGAACCCAAAGCCGTGACTTGAGAGCTGGCTTGCTGGTTCTTCCATCCAGTCGCCAACATCAGAGCAGACATGTGTCCTGTGCTCCCAAACAAACAAAGCAAAGAGAAAAGGAAAGAAGGGGGGCTGGAGAGATGGCTCAGCGGTTAAGAGCACTGACTGCTCTTCTGAAGGTCCTGAGTTCAAAGCCCAGCAACCACATGATGGCTTACAACCATCTATAAGGAAATCTGATGCCCTCTTCTGGTGTGTCTGAAGACAGCTACAGTGTACTTACATATAATAAATAAATAAACTTTAAAAAAAAAAAAAAGAAAAGAAAAGGAAAGAAGGAAGGAAGGAAGGAAGGAAGGAGGCGTGGGAGTGGGGCATCCAGGCAGGTGATCAGGAAATGAACCCAAAAGGCAAAACCTCACTGTTAGAAATGCCCGAGTTTTAAGCCTGGCGTGGTGGTATGTGTCTGTGATTACAGCAGCCAGGAGTCAGGACTGAGCAAGAGAAACAGAGGCTTCCTGATCCCAAGACGGAGGTATTCCCATTAAGGCTAGTGAGAAAATACAGGCCTAGCCTTCTTCATGGCTTACTGGAGAAAACAGTATTTTCCAGCGCTTTAGGGTAGTCGGTGCGTATAACCATGCAGCACCCCAGTTCCATGCCATGGGTAGAGTTCGCAGCTCAGTTTGTAGGGCTTACTGAGAGGGGAAGTACTACAGTATCCTATGATGTGCTTAAACTTGCAGCCACGCTGCTTCCAGCACACTCAGTGGATCAGCTTTTACGTGGTCCCGAAAGACCTTCCTCCTATTTACAGTGAAGGATGGAGCTATCACTGAACTGGATGATCATTACCTAAATATTTAATGTCCGCAGAATTCTCCCCAGGAGCCTCAGGGGCTGCGTTCAGGCAGGCCTGCTATACATTTTGACACACTCGGGAGAAGACGCGGCGGTGATAGAACAGGCCCAGGCTTCTTACAGACACGTGTGCAGGCACCTCCACCAATCTTCCCTCTTGAGACCTGTTAAAAAGTAGTGTGTGACCCCCGTGAGCCTGCTGAAAGGCATGCTGTACCCGTCACCGAGTGCTGGGCTGCAGCAGCTCGTAATCTACTTACATGACTGTTGCGGCAAACACCGGTAAAAACAGCCTAATTGTGCTTGCCATGAAAGTCCTTTATACGGCAGTCTACCGAGGTGGCTTTTCCTGGCCGTACCCCTTTAGTGCTCAAACCTTTGAATCTCAAACTCAGGAAAGCAGAGCAGAGCTCGAGTCTCCTTCCAAGCCAGCCCTCTTCATCCTCTGGGCTGCCCATCCCGCCATTTGCCTCGACTTCCCCTGCTTTGTCCATACTCACAGGGCTTTTCCCGCTGGCCTCTTCCCTGCCCCCACACCCCCTGAGCTCCTGTTTTATATTGGCCTCAAGGTGGCTCTTGAGTTAGACGGGAAGGCTTCTGCCGGCTCCTTCCAGGTCTGCTGGCTAACTGCTACAAGGTTTGTGTTCCTCAAATGTGCCCCAGAGGCAGCATCTGAGTCTGAAACTTTAAGGTTATTTAATATAACCGCTTCTCGTCCTCTGACTCATGTCCAGCTGCCCTGAGCCCCGTAGGTGCCATGTACCCTGCCTCCCTTACCTGTGTCGTCCCCTCCCCTTCCATGGAGACCTGTGACTCTACACACAGGTGTTCTGAGTGCTAACTATTCCCAGGGCTTCACACATATTTCCTTTTAAATGTCAGAGTGGCAGCCAGTCCCTCTGGAGCTCTTTAAACACATACATGCACGTGTGCGCGCGCGCGCGCGCGCGTGTGCACACACACACACACACACACACACACACACACACCTAGCATAAACACTGGTACCTAGCAGGCCTCTGCGTCCTCGTGGGATCCCTAGAGGTAGAGTAACTCGCTCTTCTCACCCACAGCCCTCCAGTCGCCCATTGAGTACCAGCGGAAGGAGAGGAACACAGCCATGATCCGTTCCCAGCCCCCTAGGGTCCCACAAGCCAGCCCCAGGCCCTATTCTTCTGGCCCGGTGGGCTCAGAGAAGCCCCCCAAGGGCTCCAGCTACAACCCACCTCTGCCACCCCTGAAGATATCTACCTCCAATGGCAGTCCAGGGTTCGACTACCACCAGCCTGGGGACAAGTTTGACGCTAGCAAGGTAAGTGACAGCTTGCTCACACTCTCATCACCTTAGAGACCTGAAGTCACCCTTAGAGACAGCCTCGCCTCCTGCCGATTATCTTAGCAGGGATATCCATTAAACATAATCAAGTTTTACTTATTTTTCATTCTTCTCTTATCATTAACTGAAACCAGTTTCCTCTGGCTGGGGCACTGTGTGTCCAAGGGCTGTTAGCATATAATGTGAGGGAATTCCCAACGCAACAGGGAAAATGGGTGCTCTGAACCTCTGCTCCTGTTTGCCATATTAGAGAGCCAACTCCATCTAACAATGGCGTGCACCAGGACCTATGGAAGGAAGCTCACCCTCCATGGGCTGACGTGGCAAGAGGAACCTGATCATTGAGCATGTGTGGAAGCTAAATTCCATAGTCTACATTTCTTTCTTTTTTTTTTTTTTTTTACAATTTTTTTTAAATTTTCTATATTCTTTGTTTACATTCCAAAGGCTTTCCCCTTTCCCTGTTCCCCCCTCACCATATGTCCCATATGTCCTCTTCCACCCTACCCCATCCCCCGGCTATTCCCCAATCACCACCCCACCATTTCTCTGCTCTATTCTGGTACTCTCCTACAAAACTGGATCCAGTCCTTTCAGAACCAGGGTCCTCTCCTTCCTTCTTCTTGGGAATCTTTTGACTTGCTAATTGTGCCTTGAATATTCAGAGCTTCTGAGCTCATTAATATCCACTTATCAGTGATTGCATTTCATGTGTATTATTTTGTGATTGGGTTAACTCACTTAGGATGATATTTTCCAGATCCAACCATTTGCCTACAAATTGCATGAATTCATTATTTTTAATTGCTGAGTAGTATTCATAGTCTACATTTCAAACGTGACGCGGATACAGTGTACCACAGATCTAGTCGGTACTGGCTTCATCCTGAACCACAGTGGGTACAGGAAAAAAACGGGAAAGTGCTAGCTAGGTTAGGAGCCAGGCAATTTCCTCTCCACTCCAAACTGTGAGCCTTGCTTCTAAAACCTAGCGGATTTGCCCAGCAGACCTAAGTAGTCTCCAGAACTCCTTAGGTCTGGGAATTGGGACGCCTGCATTTCTTACACACGTGGTCCAGTGTTATAGATGTGATTCTTTTCCCGAATCGTTAGCTGATGCTGATTTTGTTCAAATGAATGGTTAACGTGTAAGTTCAGTCCTGTACTACAGCAGTCGTCCCGCCCACCGTACCACCTGAAATAACTTTCTACCCTAGAAAACCCTGCCCATGTGAATCAGTTGAAGTCACTTTGGCATTTTGTCAGCCCTATGGAAGATTTTCTGGCTCTCACCATGCCTCAGGAGGCAGCCTGGCCTCCCGAGGAGTTACAGGTCTGTGTAGGCGCAGCTGCCCTGATATGACTCGCATGAAGAGGTCACATGGGCAGTACCTCCTGTATTAAGTACAGTGGTGGGGAGACCTCAGGTTGTCCATTTCACAGGGTAGTCCAGGGCCTTCCCTGTGCATCAGACACAGTAGCATGCTTGCTCAGAGAGGGTCAGGATGAGGAGGAGCACAGGCGAGTGATGCCTCTTGAAAGGATAAAGAAATGAGCTGGGCATGGTGGTGCATGCCTGTGAATCCTAGCACTTGGGGAGGCTAAGGTTCAAGGATCATGAGTTCAAGGTCCTGGCTTACATGTCAAATGAGGTCTAAAAGGGGTGTGTGTGCTAGCATTAAAGGGTCTATGTTCTTCCCATAGAGGAGGATTGTGACCCCTGACCTGACATACCCCCTGACCTCACTCTGCCCAAGTGCTCACATGCCCCTGGGCTGATAACAGGTTCTTCCTGCCATCAGCAAGAGGATGTCATCAGGAAGGCTGCATGCTAGAAAGGAGCTTCCGGTTGAAGGTGTGTCCGTAGCTTTCTCCGGGCACCATCTGAAACCGTTATAATAAATACTTTGGTTATGGCTTTGGTAACAGCACTGCACTGTTGTAAAATGTGCTTGCAGAGCATGTTTACGAAAATGTCCTCATTCGGGAGTGCTCTGCTTCTCTGCTAGCCCTTCACCCTGCCAGAGAGCCGCCTGGCCTTTGGCCCTGCAATAGGATGCGGAGCAAGCCTGTGCGAGCCACCCCCCTTGAGTTTGTGTGCCTTCCGCCCCTGCCTCCTAGCAGAACGACCTGGGAGGCTGCAACGGGACCTCATCCATGGCTGTAATCAAAGATTACTATGCACTGAAGGAGAATGAAATCTGCGTGAGCCAAGGGGAGGTGGTCCAGGTCCTCGCCGTCAACCAGCAGAACATGTGTCTGGTGTACCAGCCCGCCAGCGACCATTCCCCGGCAGCAGAGGGCTGGGTCCCGGGCAGCATCCTGGCACCCCTCACCAAAGCCACAGCTGCGGCCGAGAGTAGTGACGGGAGCATCAAGTAAGTGCTCATGGCTTCCAGGAGAGGAGGATGCGGGCACGAGAAAAAAAAGTCAAAACCAAAACCACAAAATGCCAACCCCGTAGGGAATGGCTGCTGCTTGACCGGGGGTGCGGGGGTGGGTGGTGGGTGAGGAGCCGCCCGCCTGCAGCTGGAGGGGAAGGGGAGGTCCGGGCTAGATCGCTCTGGGGTCGAGGTGGTTGGTCATGGTGGTGATGGTGGTGATGGTGGTGATGGTGGATTTTATTTCCCTTTCGTTTATAATTTTCTGTTCATCTTTCCCCTTCTTTTTCCCCTCCCACTCGTTAAGAAAAGAACCCTACTGAAACCCTAGGGGACAAAAGGCATGCCTTCCGTTGCTACATTTGGCCCACCACGGGACTCACTGGACTGGACTTCTATTTATATTGTATGAAGTTACTGATATATATATATTTTTTGATTGGCACCTAGAAATGACCTTAGCACAAATGCCAGGCCTGGACAGGTCAGAGCCTGCTGCTTCTCCCAAAAGAAAGGGGATTTGTTTTCCTTTTTTTTTTTTCTTCTTTTTCTTTTTTGTTGTCCATGGCAATTCCTCTGTACAGATTGTGACTTTTTATTTTTATTTCTCTCTTCCCCTGTCACTTTAATATATGTTCATGGTAATTTGTAAGATATTCCTCTTATTTTGATTGCAAAAATCCTTCTGAACACATTCCTGTATAAAGCATTTTGCACTATTTAAAGAAACCCTTATGGATGGAGTCAGGTTGTGCAGTATAAGGAGCTGCAATGTTCATCATTGTACCTGTAATGTAACTAATAATTCTAAATGTACTATTTTAAATATGTAAAATAAATTTTCACCATGAGCATGTTTTAATGAGGTCAAAGGTTAGTCGACCCTTTTCCCCCATCTCATTATTCTCAGACTTTGAGTGTGAAAATGATTTTTTTTTCCTTTTCTAAAGTTTATGGGTTGATTGACTGCATTGGCAGGGTGGGTCTTTTTTGGTTTTTGTTTTGTTTCCCTGTATCTAAAGTGCCTTTGTTGCTAAATCATGGACCCTGCCCTTTCTTCTAAACATCCCTTCTGGGTTTTCTCTGACTTTAGCAAGTGGGAATGACAGAGTCAGTGCTCTCCAGAGAGTTCCCAGAACCCACGTGTCCCTCCAGCGCTGACGTCCATGGGTGACCAGCATAGGCCAGTGTCAGCCTGCTTATCTCACAGCTTCACGGCTCCCATGCGCCATGGTCACCCGTGAGAGGGTCCCAGGTACTACCATGAGGTGACAGAGCAGCGACATCAGCAGAAATGGCCTTCTTTGGCCCTTTTCTGTCAGGAACTAGAAGGTACTGATGTTACCTGGCCTCTCCAGGTAACCACAGAAATCAGAAGTGGCCCCACAGTGAAATAGGCCCTACCTGTCCTAGTCTAGAGATGTTTATTTCAGAAACCTTGAATAGAAAGGCCACAGAGCCCCCATGTAACCCAGCCTCACAGAGGTAGCTCTTAATGGGCAGTGCCCTCGTCACCCAGACACTGAGCCCACCTTCCCCGCCTTCACCTTTGGTGTCGTGGTCTCAGCGGAGAGGGGCAGATAGATGCACCTCTAGCTCCTTGGGCTCCTTGCCAGCCACAGCTTCACAAGGGTTGGTGGCACTGGAGGTGAGCCACTGACTAGACGCAGTACTAGTGTCAATCAGAAAGGCTGCTCACTCTCCCTTTCCTGGGCCTGCTGTGACCACAGGGATGCCTACAGGATAAATGTCACTGAAACCGTGTCCACATCAGTCACCGGGCTTGTGGCCAAGAGATGGAAGCTCCCCAAACCATGGTGACGTGTTCTTCTGGGAAGACGAGTTTGAAACCGAACCTCTCCTGCTTCTGTGCCCCTCCGACCTTCCGCCAGCGCTATTTTTAACAGTTCTCACCAAGCACACTGGGGAGCCAGTGTGTAAACGGGCGTACACACCACACATGCCCAGATAGCCACACTATACCGGCTGCCTTGGGATTCTTTTCAGCAGGGACGTCCCTCCCTGACTCAGGATATTCCCGGGGGGAAGCCAGGGACATGGATTTGGGAATAAAAGACAAGAGATAAAAAAGACGGCAGTGTTATATGATCTAGGGGTGTCTTCCATGTCTGATTCTCCCGGGGGTAGAGAAGGTGGAGCCAGGTGCTCGGGGGAGGTCCTGAGGAGCTTCTGGTCAGGGGCTCTGAGACAAGCGCTGGTCTTTAGAAGGACCCACTCCCAGGGCGTGCCAGACACAGTCGTGGTTGGCGTTTCCTCTTCAGGTTAATTGAGGCTGTATGCTAGGTAAGGAATGTTTCTAGAACATCTACCCTGGGTCCCAGCTCCTGGTGGCTCTGGAGTGCTGTGGAAGAGAGGCATTTGAAGTATTCTCCTCCTAAATCTCACCTGCCTCTCCCTTCATAAGGTTCCCTTCATGAGCGCCATGTGCAGAGCCTCATACCTAACGAGGAGACGCAGAAGGAAGTACAGGCCTCACTCTAGACAAGAACTAACTCGTGCAAATCCTACGGCCATGAAACTCCGCTGCTGCTCAGGTCCCTGATGCTGCTTAGGTCGTGGCCTGTGCGGTCCTTAACTCTGGCAGCTGTGGAACTCAAGGGCTGAGCCTGTTTTCTGTAGCTGTGAACCCAGCCCCCAAGTGGGATAGACTGTGTCAAAGAACACTAACTGTCACTTCCCTGGGGGCACACACTGGGCCTTTTTCCAACGGGGAAGTTGGAACCCTTTAGTGACTGGGCCCTATAGTCACAAACACACACATGGAGGACACACACGGAAACCTTGTCTTGAAGTATCCAGATATGTGTGGGGTCTATGCCTCCACTTACCAAGGCAACTTCCTTAGAAGCCCCTTGAATTCCCCCAGTGCTTGAGAGTGCCTTACCCCAGGTAATCTATGAGGTATTATAGAAGGCGCCAGTGGCTCGTTTGCACAGAATAAAATGTATTTCCTTTATCTCTCCTAGTCTAAATTCATCCCACTCTCCATGCCCCTGTCAGAGCGCTACCTCAGTCCCAGGAGGCTTCATCAGATGCTCAAAGAAAACCTCCCTGGGTCAGGTGACCTGGCACCCATTTCTTCCAGATGTTGTACTTTACTTAGTATACTTTCAGGAAGGGTCAAAGTTCATCCTCACTCCCAATGAGAAGTGAGGTCAGGCCCAACCACCTCAGGAGCTGGTGCGCAGGTCAGGGACTCTGAGGCCGCCAGGGGCTTCACCGGAGCGTCTCCTCTGAGTCCGCCCACCACCTCGCTCTGCTCCATCCTGCCATTTTGATTGGTGCATTTTTTGGTATAACAGGAAGTCATGCTCTTGGCATACTCTACGCATGAGAAAGCGAGCAGACGTGGAGAGCACGGGTAAAAATGAAGCCACAGGGCCTCGTAAACCCAAGGATATTCTGGGCAACAAAGTCTCTGTTAAAGTGAGTAAGGTGTTCGCAACTGGGTCCCTGTCATCTGTTCTCTCCCTGAAGCATTCTTACAGGCAGCTTGGGTGGGTGGGGATTAACTATTTATTCACTGCCCAGTGTGGGGACCAAAGGGGGAGTAGTTTAGCAGGATTCTGCATGCAAGATCAATCTGTTTTTTTATTTTTATTTCTCCTGGCACCTTCAATTCAAGTAAGTACCTCTCTCTTCCTTTTCTTTTTATGATAAAGCAGATATTTTGCAGCAAAATTATCTGCAGCATCTTAGAAATGCAAGATGCTTGGCTCATATTAAACTTCTCAAAGATACCTCTCAGTAGCCTAGGTTCGGGAGCACATTCAGGCTAAAGGGGTACACTCCAAACCCCTGATCTCATGAAGACGGAGGTTTGGCATTTAAAGTCCATCGTGTCCTTAGTAAAATTTCATTTCTTTTCCCCAGACATCACCTATAAGCAATTTCCTTACGTTCCCACTGCACATGGGAAAAATAGGGAGACACACTGGCGAAGCCCTGATTGGCTTTTAAATTATGTTACTTTGAACTATCAACCATGAGCTTGGCAGATCCCCCATTGTTCCCATCTAGAAGCAATGTGATCGTGATTCCCCCTTGTTAGGTGACCCTTCTGAAATGCTTTGCCTTAGGACAATGAAAATCACGCATTGGGGCTGGAGAGATGGCTCAGAGGTTTAAGAGCACTGGCTGCTCTTCCAGAGGTCCTGAGTTCAATTCCCAGCAACCACATGATGGGTCACAACCATCTGTAATGAGATCTAGTGCCCTCTTTGGCCTGCAGGATACATGCAGGCAGAACACTGTATACATAATAAATAAATAAATCTAAAGAAAGAAAGAAAGAAAATCACGCATTGATTATCTCATGGGCACTTTACCTTCCCAAGCAAAGAGCAACCAAAACCTATTCAAGATCCTTTTGGGGAAAAGAAATTGGGAAGCCCAGCCTCGCCGGAGTGGACACTAGCTCCGGCACTCATGCTTCATCCGGTCACCTCCATTGCTCTTCCTGGTGTGATGGCAGGTGTCCACAGTCCCTCCGAGAGAGCATGCTGCCGCCATGATGCCCCACGCCCCACCTAAGACGCCCCTGGTTGTTTCTCTGCCTGGTTTCCCATGCCCATGCTTCCCTGACATGCCCCGCTAGCCAGACTTCTGTGTTCTAACTGTGTTCTCTTTCTCCCCCCTTCTTCATGCTGCCAACCCAGGAGACCAACAGTTCCGAGGAGTCAGAGTGTGATGATCTTGACCCTAATACTAGTATGGAGGTAGAAGCAGCTATGTTGTCCTATTTCCTATACTGACTGCCTTTTCCCGGTGTGTTCTCTAACGGGGACCTCGCTAGAATCCAGTGGCCATCTCAGGGTGTCCCATCCAGACTAAGGCAAAACAAAACAAAACGAAACCTAAATTCACTTCTATTTGGCTAGGAAACTCTACTTTGGAATCGTTTTAAAAGCAAAACCTTATTCTTTTCTCTTGAATGCTTTCTTAATGTTTTCTTCCTTGGAAGGTTTGGCTTTATGTAGAAAATACCCAACTTAATTATTAGAAACATAGGATACTTTTTTTTTTTCATAGAAAACAGCTGTAATTGGTAGCTGGCTCACCGAAGAAGGATAAGAGCCACCCAGTGGTTGGGTTTTGTTTTGTTTTGTCTTGTTTTTTCTCCTTATAGTGTTCTCTCCTTAGAGTTTCCTCTTCCCCTCTGCCCCTTTCTCTTCGTCTCGATCTTCTGGGCTCTAGTCCTTCGATGCTCTGTGGTTTTTCTGGATGACCTGGCTCCTAGTTACTGTGTTAACTGTAGCTGGTTAAGAACAAAGCAAGAAAGGATTAACTCGGGCATTCTTTTGCCCACTTCCAGGGCCCAAGCAGGGCCAGTGGCTGTGGCTATAATAGGAAAAGGCCCACCTAACTGCCTCTCTCCTGGAACCTTTGTCTAGGTACAGTGAGGCAGGAAAATGTGGTAGACCTTTCCCACACCCCAGGTTTGCGTGCATATGGGAGTTGGAATAGTATCTCCCACCTTGAATATCCATTGCCAAGTCTATTACCACACAAACCCACAGACCCTGGAGAATCAGAGCAAGCATATCCTAGCTTGCCTTGCTATTTAGACTTTTGAGATAGACTGAAATGTCTTTCTCCAAATCTGTGTCCCATCCCTACCAGCATAGTAAAAATTATATATTTCCTCTAATGCAGAATAACCTCTTTAGTTTCCAAATGTATTCTTGACTAGTTAGTTCATACGTGTGTAGAATATACTTTTATCACATCTACACCCCCTATTGCTCTTACCTCCCCTGCTCCCGCCAAATCCCATTCTTCCCAACAAGTCACAGTGTTTGTCTTATTCTTAAATACCTGCTGATTGGGGTTCCTCACTCGAGCACAGGCAACGTATCAGTGACTATGCCACTGAAGAAATGAAGGCAACTCCCACCCCTACCCCAGCATGACAATAGTACCACAGCTAGGGATGGGGCCTTATGTGTCCCTCCCCTCTTCCTGTTATAGTCTTGTCAGGCCTGATCTTGTGTGGATAGCCATCGCTGTGAGTTCAGGGAGCAGCGACCTTATTGAATCCTCTGCATCTTCAGATCTTGCGTCCTCACTGTCCCCTCTTCTACGGTGTTCCCAGCGTCTTGGGGGATGGGGCGGGGCAGTATGTGTATGGTGCATGTCTCACATACGGCTGAGCACTCAGAAGTCTCTCATCCTCGGCACGTTGATCATTTCTGGATCTACATGCTAACACCCACTGTCCTATGCAGAAAGGAAGCGTCTCTAGCAGGCACTGTCAATGCACACTTTAATCTCAACACCCGGGAGGCACAGGCAGGTAGATCCCTGAGTTCAAGGCTGGCCTGGTCCATAGAACTAGTTCCAGGACATCCAGGGCTACACACACACACACATACACACACACACACACACACACACACACACACACACACACACAGAGAGAGAGAGAGAGAGAGAGAGAGAGAGAGAGAGAGAGATTGTCTCAAAGAAAGAAAGGAGAAAAGAAAGAAAGGAGGAAAGACCTCCGAGAGTAGCACTAATCTATGGCTACAAAGATATAAATATTTAGAAGACAGTTTGATACCATGTCCATTTAATATAACAGTAGTAAGTTTTCTTGTATGTAGCCCTAGCTAGGTATTATTATTATTATTATTATTATTATTATTATTATTAATTATTTGGCATAATCTAAGAAATCCTCCACTATATTATGAAAAGAACTAAAAACCCCATGAGAGACCATGTGGCCTAAGAAGAGGAAGCCGTCTGCGGAAGAAGCCACCTGACTTGAGCTGAGCCAAGCTGAGCTGAAAACGGGAGCTCTGTCCAAGTAAAGCAGTCCCCTGTGGGTGTGGGTTCGGCCACAGAGCCAGGTCTGGCAGGTGTGGGTCAGTAGAGCACTCTGCTGTGGACGGAAGCGGTGGGGGCGTTCCCAGCTTGAATGCATGTTAGGGATGGAGAAGGCGGGGCGATTCCTGACGCTGCTTTCCTTGCAGTTCATAGGACAGGCACCGGCAGGCATGGGTCCCACACCGGCCAACATCTGTCTGACATCTGTTGTTGTGACACCCATAGTGCCTTATCACCTAACATGTCTAGATGTCACTGGCACATACTGGAGGAGTCAGCTGCGAGCAGAGGAAAACCAGACAGGGGTGGGGGTGGGGGGTGGGGGGGGAGTGTATTAAGAGCCATGTATCTGTGTCCCAAGGCACCTTGGCACTTTGTCTAGCTCTGACCAGGTAGAGAGAGGAGTGTGATTCCCACACTGGAATCTTCTCCCTACCCTGTTAGAGAAGAGTCAATACACAGGGGGTTCCAGTTGTCATCCACTGAGAAATTTAATTGATCTAGTCAGATTTTTCGTTCTCTACTTAGATAAGAAGACACACACACACACACACACACACACACACACACACACACACGCATACACACACACACACACACACACACATCTTAGCCCTGCTTTGAAGTAAACCCATTTTGATTTGTTTTTTGGGTTTGTTGTTGTTGTTGTTGAGACAGGGTTTCTCTGTGTAGTCCTGGCTGTCCTGGAACTCACTCTGTAGACCAGGCTGGCCTCGAACTCAGAAATCCGCCTGCCTCCGCCTCCCAAGTGCTGGGATTAAAGGCGTGTGCCACCACCGCCCGGCGTAAACCCATTTTTAAGGTTCTTACTATTCAAAGCTGGGTAGCCTCTTTGTGAACTGAGTGAGAGGAGTCCCTGAGAGATGCTATGACTGCCCAAGCAAAGACATCTGGGTGTTCTTGATGGCAGGAGAAAGCCCTCATGTGTGTCACTACATGAGCAGAAAGTTTTTGCATATGGTAACTGGAGGCAGAACGTTCAGTTAACCTAAAGGAGGCAGGGAAGATGCGAATCTGCCCATCGCTCCGGGGTGTCCGGCGCAGTTGCCCCCACAGGCACTGGCATTCCTCCCATGCCGGCCCTCCCAAGGGTGGTTCATGAGCTCCTCTGAACCTGTCTCCATCCTGATGGTAGCCGTCATGTCCGATGTTGGCTCAGAGACTTCAGAGACAAAAAGCGTGTGGGATCTTGAACACTGAGTTGTTAAACATGAGCGACATGAAAACGCAACTTTATTGCAGCAGAAGTGGCAGGAAAAAAAATGGCTGCCAGTACAAGCTGGAGACCAGTTGAAACCCAGGTGGCTGTGCTTCCTCCGACAGGCCTCTTGCCGCTAAGGTGGTATTTGGAACCTATTCCCAGAGTTCCCCAACTTCACCCTCGTCTTCCGGACCCATATTCTGTGTTCTCGCTGAGCCGAGCAGGAGCCCCCTCTAGTCCTATATATACTCAGCCTCTCTTCCTGGGATAGCAAAACCTGGCACTGTGGACCCATGCTCCATGCCTGGACCCCAAATGTGAAAGTCCTGCCCTGCCGACCAACCACCCTTGACCTGATAAAGCGTGTCCATCCTGCAGTACACTGTAAGCGGACTCATTTGCCGCCAGGAGAAAGAAGTCACCAAGACGCCCTCTACCTTCTCTCCATTGGGGATTGTATTCCTTCAAGGGGCAGTTGGCTGGGTCTTTACGGCAGGTGTATCCTATCCCGGCATATATTTGAGTCTCCACAGTACTCTAAGAAGACATAGGCTCTCCTTGAAGGCTGTTTCAAGATCCTCAGATTTAACCAGCCACTTACAGTAAAGGAGGCTGTTGGCACAGCCCTGCCAGCCAATGCCTGTGGATGCTCTCAGACACCATGCATTCCCAGCACCGCAGGCCGTACCACCGGCCACAGCACCACAGGCACAAGGTCCCTGCATCCCCTGGCCATCTCTCCATCTGTCACCACACCACATGAAGAACTGTTTTAGAAACGGATGCCTGTAGTCCAGCTTTTCCTTGCACCCTTGTGGGGGAGGGAGCGAATGGGGACATGATGTGTGAACGAAATTTACATGCAAAAAAAAAAATTCCAAATGAGGATAAAAATGAAACACTGGGGTCTCTTGAGAACAGCTCTTCTGGGCTTAGAGCCACATGGCTGTGTGCCAGTCTCTTCAGTCCCATGACCACCCCCATGTCTACAAGTGACACTCCGGGCTAGAGCTGGGGCCTGAGTACCCAGGCCCAGCATCTGCCTCTAGCCAGGGCCTGTCTCTAAGAAACTGACATCTTCTCTGGCCTGGGCTAGACTTCCCTTCGGATTCATAGCTGCTGCCCAGAGGTTCCCGCATCCATACCGCCTCTGAGAGGCTGGGGAGGTCATTCCTGGGTTTTCACAGCTCCTCAGCCCTACATTTCCACCTGCCCGAGTCACTCAGTGAGGTTGAAAACTGAGCCGGTTGCCAGACTCGGGTCTTTATCTCTGAGGATCAGAATTCTCCTAGCTCTTACATCAAACCTAATTAACCACATGCATTTTAACGTCTTCAGTAAAGCTCTGGAGCCCTCTTGGCAGCGGTCAATCCATCGGGGTGAGAAAGACTCCCCAAGCCCTGCAGGCTCTGCCCTCTTTCAGCCGCCAGCTACGCCAGCTATATGACTTCGGGAGCTAATGAGGAGGGCATGGTGGAGACGGGCTCTGGAGGGTGGCAAGGCTAAACCCTCACAAAAAAAAAGGCTAATTGGGGAGGATGTTTCTAATCAGGGTAGAAGTAGCGTTTTCAACAGCACCTTGGGAGCCTGTGCTTTTGTGGATTCCTCTTGCCCCTTACAGTGAACATAACCTAAAGAAGCATCCTTTCTGTTGGAAGAGCAGAGTTCAGCGACAGGGAAGACCTTCCCTGAGTTATGCGGTCATCACCGCCTTTGTTTCTGTGTGCTCCCCTCTCCTCCTGTCTCCCTGGCTCTTTTACCCTTTCATACAGGGAGCTGAAGTACAAAAAAAAAAAAAAAAAAAAAAAAAAAAAAAAATGTAACTCAGGGCTAGAGAGACGGATCAGTGGTGAAGAACACTCGTTGCTCATCTCAAAGACCTGGGTTAGGTTCCCAACGCCTACACAGTGGCTCACAACTATTCATAACCCCAGTTCCAGGGGATCAGATGCCCTCATCTGGCCTCTGTGGGCACCAGGCATGCATGTGGCACACACACACACACACACACACACACACACACCAATTTTTAAAGCTATAACGTTGTTTAATCGGTAAACTGATTGACATGCAAGCAGGAGGGTCTGAGTTTTGATCGCCAGCATCCATGTAAAAACATGGACACGGTAGCATCCATAGCAACAGTAATCCCAGAGCTGAGGTGACAGACAAGATCCCTGTGCTGGCCAGCACAGCTGAATCAGTGCGCTCACAATTCAGTGAGAGACCCTGTGTCAGAAATGAGTCAGAGAATAGTCAAGGAAGACTCTCAGAGCTGGCCTCTGGCCTCCGCACACAGGGGCACACAAGCGCATGCTCATGACCACGTATGCACATATACACTCATTTAAAGAAGAGAAGAAAAGGAAACGAGACGTTCCCTTGAGTCAGTTGCTCGGTTTCCCCGGCCATTATTCCCCCTTCTCACACCATCCTGTGGTGACTTAGAACACAGCCTTTCCAGGTTGGTTTTAATCTAAAACAGTTTCTGGGACCTGAGAAGGCCGCCTTGTTCTGCCAGTTGCCCTGTATGGATGCCTGCTCTCTCCAGCTCAGCCCATAGGGCTCTCCTTTGCACCAGTCCCGGCTTCTCAAGGCTGAAATAGATGCAAATTGAGGCCGCACAAAGCCAGTGGGACTGACCCAGGTTAGCCTGGACCCTGGATCCTAGCAGCTGTGTGACCTGGGGCCAGTTAGCTTTCCTGAGCTCTGGGTTTCTCTGCAGGCGGCCTACACAGACCCTGGTGTGCAGGCCTTTAGACACTGGCATGTAGTCCTTTGAACACCATGTAGATCTAAGGGGTAATGTATGTCAGGGGACTTGGCTCTGAGCCATGTCAGCCTCCCGAAGCATTCAGACCATGACAGAAGAAACTGGAAGGGGTGCAGTCCGCTCACTCCCGAGCGGGGGTAAGAATGGCGACTGAAGTGACCACTCTCAGGTCTAGGAACGGTGAGTGTTCTGAGCTGGCACGTATTTCCTTCCCAGCTCACAGTTTCAGGCCCCAGATGTCCCATCCTCGAAAAGGCAGCCTGTCGCGCCAGCCTCGGACGCTCTGGTATCCCCGTCCCAGATTCAGGGCTTCAAAATAACCTGGCCACACAGATGAAACTTCGACACCCCAGCCAGGCAGCTGGCCTCCTGCCTTTGCCAGTATGTTTCCACTGAAGCCCGTGTTTGTATTTTAATAACAGAATTCATGAAAAGGACTCTTTAAAGGAAAAGAAAGTGAAGCGTCACATTCCTGTCATTTTGACAAAACATTTGCTTTGTAACGGATCTGATGCATTTGGCAACCAGACACTCCCTCCCTGCCCAGATTTGTTCTGATTCCCTATAAGGGCGGATGGATGTCCCACTACCCAAGGGACCTTAGCTGAAACAAGATAGCCAGCCGTCCATCCTGTGCTCTGGCCATCAGGGAGGACACCGTTGCTCACCTCTGCTAGTCTTGTCGCTGACCAAGTCCCCAAGAAAAACTACTGTAAAGGGAGGAATTGCTTTGCCTCTCGGCTTCTGGGCTGCTGTCACCGTTCCTTCAGCTCCGATGCTCTGGGACAGAGATGAGGCTGAAGCTCATGGTGGCCGGAGTGTGTGGGAGAGGAGGCTGGTCCCTCATGATGGCAGGGAAACAGAGAAATGGAGTGTCCACACTAGAGGGCTGTTGCCTTCACTCGGGCTATGGGATGGTGCCAGCCACATTCAGAACCGGCCTTCCCCCATCCTAATTGATCATCTCCAGAAAGGCCCTCATAGACACGGCTAGAGCTGCACCTTACAGCTCTCCTAGGCACGTCTCAATCCAAGCTGGCCATAAGCGCTAACACCTCTCAGCCGGGCGGTGGTGGCACACGCCCTTAGTCCCAGCACTTGGGAGGCAGAGGCAGGTGGATCTCTGCGAGTCAGGCTGGCTTGGTCTAAATGGAGTTTCAGGACAGTCAGGGGCTGTTTCACAGACAAAGCCCCCTCAGCCTACCTGTGTCCTCAGCTCGACCTGTGTCCTGAAGAGACTCAGGCCCTTCCTTGTTGCACAGCTACTGTAGGAGGAGAATTTCTTCTTCAACAGCTTTTCTAATCCCCTGACTGCTGGGGTAATTGCAGGTCTTTGGGCACACCCTTTCCCAGTGACTCAGGCGCCCAGCCATTGCAGCCATGAGTGTCGGTCTATTTGACACTACTTGGAGATGTCTGAATTGGTTTCCTGGGCTGGCATCCACGTTGAGCTCTTAGTCATGTGTGTCCTGAGGTGCCCCCCCACCCAGTCGGAAGGTCTGGCCCATTTCCTTATGTTGTACACTTACGAGCGTGCAAGTGCCAACTGACCTAGGAGTTTCCCTAAGAGGGCAGCACTAGAAGACAGACATCCATGTACGGGCAAAGGTCGCCTGCCAGGCTCAGCATACACTCCTCAGCGACTCACAGAGCAAACGCCAGGGAAATCAAGGAATCAATAACACACAGACAGACCCGGTTCTCCAACCGCAAAGATAATTTAAATAAAGAAAAAAAAACGGTTTGGGGGGAGCTGGAGAGTTGGGGACTGAAGTTTGGGGCCATGTAAGGCAGCTCACAGCTTCCTGTAACTCCAGCTCCAGGGGATCGAATGCCCTTGGCCTTCTTGGGCACCTGCATTCACAGGCATATCACACACACACACACACACACACACACACACACACACACACACTTTAAATTAAAAAAAAATTTTTTTTAATTATTTGAAGCTGGGTCAAGGTGAACGCCTTTAATCCCAGGAGCAGGAGACAGAAGCAAGTGGATCTCTGGGTTTGAGGACCGTCTGGTCTACAAGAGTGAGTTCTGGGACCCCCAGGGCTACACAGAGAAACCCTATCTCTAAATAAACAAATGTGAATGATTAAATAATTGGGAAACTGTCTGATCTAGTCAGATTGAAATAATGAGTAGCTAAATTTTCAAATCAGAAGTCATACCCAACCCCAGAAACACATGCAGAAGAAAAGTTTTAGGAAGTTTTGTGTTGTGCTGGGGATAGAACCCAGGGCCTCACATATGCTAGGCAAGTGCCCTACCACTGTGCTATCCTCAACCTGGAACACATCCTTTTACTATCTGTTAGTTTTCTAACTAAATGTTGTCTAGCATCCCTTTCCTTCCCCGCACCCAGATGTGAGGCTCTGAGATAGTTAGGGGCGTTCGGTTTGAGCTTGTACCCGCCATCTTTATCCCATTAGCTTCCTTTGTGTGCAGTGTGGAACTGTGTTTTGTGATTGGGTGATGAGAGACTCAGAAAAAAACAAAGTCAGGTCATCTTCAGGTGACAACTGGTTTCCAGACGGAATTGTACCTTCTTTCTCTGAGTCAGACTCTTAGGCGTTAACTGGGGGCAGGGGGATCATCAAGCTCTCTTCAAACTCAGTTTGTTCTTCAACACTGGTTGGTTTTACCTGTAATTTTCCCCCTGAATTCGCTGTTGTCCCACTTTGAAGAAAAATCCAGAAGGAAGGAGGAAAGTTGCCTCTGTAATTCTTTCTTATGAATTCAGGAAACCCTGCTACCTGCTGCCCTCTGCTGTTCAAGTAAGACCAGGCTCCCCAGCAGTCCACCCCTGCCTCTCCCCTACTCCCCCACCCCAACAGACTTTACCCAGCATATTCTCTCCCTCCCCCTTCCCCTCCCCTCCCCCCTCTCTCCCCCTCCCTCCTTTTCCCTTCTCTTTTCCCTCCCTCCCTCCTCCCTCCATCTCTCAGAGTCAGACTACATGCATTTTGTGTGAATAACACCATGTTTCCTCCACAACCACGTCTATCTGACATTCTAGTTCTCCGTGGCTTCCCAGCCATCACCATGCTCACTGCCCACCTGTTTGGGGGACATTCAATTTCAAGAAATATCTGAGACTCGAGATTAGTACCTCCAGTCCCTGCACGTACCCACAATGGTCACCAGACCAGACAGCCGGGAGACCCAAATTCTAGTCCAGCCATAGAGGGACCTGAGCTAATCTGGTTCAACAATGTTTGACCTGTTCTACAGCAGATACTTGCTGCGGGTGCACAAGACCGGTGAGCAAATGCAATGCAGATAAGATTTTATGCACAGCAGCTCATGACCAGGGCCCCTGAGGTGCCAGCCTCTGAGTGAACACAGAGGAAGATCACCATCGGCTGAGTGGCAGACTTGCACTGACCAATGGGATTCCCGAGGAAGTCACATGTCCAATTTATAGAAAGTGAAAAGCGCTCCAGTTTCTTGGGAGGATGCATTATCTTTACCTCTTCTGAATTAGAACCCCACCACTAAAAGCTGCCAGTGATTGACAGATACAGAACACCACATGCCAAATTTTGTGCTAGGTTTGGCAATAAGAAGACAACTCGGCCCTTGCCCTCGTGGGCCTGGGACCCAAACAGGTCCATAGACACAAACATTCCTGAGTGGACCACAGTGGGAGAGCAGCGTCACGGCCCTCTCCCGCCCATGCTTGGATTTGCTTCAAACAGAAAGAGGAAACGCGTCTTCTGTAGATCCACAGGCACAGCTGGCAAAAGCATCGGGGTGGAACTTCACGCGGGGTCTAAGTTCCTGCTGGAAAGTTTATGGACGACTGGAAGAAGATCGGGCAGAGGCCGCCCAGCAGAGCGGGTGGGCCTTTGGATCAATGACCCTGTCACTGTGGGATCTTACACGTCACTTCCTGGTCTCATTCAGGAGATGGGGATTGGCAACCCTGCCTCTGTGTTTCTCCGGGGCTTCAGGGGGTCTAAGGAAGGTGTTTGTAGATAGTGTATACCAACCAGATAATGCTGCCCAGATCCGTTGCTGGCATTACCATGGTCAGCAACACCTGCTCTCCCTGGGTCAACCAAAAGGCAAAAAAACGAAGATGGCTGGCTTTCCCAGGTCTTTCCAAGTGACTCGGCATCCCCACTAAATCTACGCCCTCAGTAGAATGGTCATTCCTTTTTTTTTTTCTTAAAGATTTACTTATTTTTATTTATATGAGTACACTGTAGCTGTCTTCAGACGCACACCAGAAGAGGGCATCAGATCCCATTACAGATGGTTGTGAGCCACCATGTGGCTGCTGGCATTTGAACTCAGGACCTCTGGAAGAGCAGCCAGTGCTCTTAACCGCTGAGCCGTCTCCCCAGCCTGGAATGTTCATTTCTTAAGCAGCGCACCTTTTCAATAGCACACACCATTCAGCCAGGCTCCAGGATGCGGAAGGAAGAGGAGAAAGACAAGTTCTCCCTGCGGCCATCTGGGGTGTGTGCTCCCGGGCTTTTGAAGCCTCCCTTCAGTTCTTCCTACTAAGGCCCGAGAATGTCGCTCAGCGCTGAGGTGCTCGCCTAGCACGCACACGTCCTGGGTTCGGTGCCTGGCTCCTCAAGTGTGTGTGAAATGTGTTAGCTTGCCACTTGCTCCGTTGTCTTCCCTGCGAGACCCCTGGCAGGGCTGCACGTCCTTCTCTCTGGGGAATCTCCAGCATGGGGGGAAGTACGGGCCACCGAACAGAGCCTTTTAGCATCCGCAGGTTCTTTCTCCATGGAGTAGGGGGATGGGATGTTGTAGAGTCTAAAGCTCCGTTATCTGTTGAGGAATGGTCCACACCACGGCAAATGTCACCGAATCCCATCTTCCCACTGCGCTGAAACCTGTGGATGGCAGTGTGCCCGCCTACCATCTTCCCTCCTGGCACAGCCACCTAACCGGGGTCTGCTCAATAAATCTTTATCAGCATTAAACAACCCTTCCATGTTGGCGTTACAATCCCCAGATGACAGAGGTCTGTGTCCACAAAACCACGTTGGTGTTACAGTCCTCAGATGAAGCTGACTGCGTCCGTGTTGTTTAAGAATTGTAGCCAAGTGCAGAGGGGCTGGGGCCTCCTCAGGCCCACCGTCTCCCGGCATCTACATGCTTTCCCATTAGCTGCTAAGGGCCATCGCTCTCCGAGACTGCGCAGTGTTGTTTTAGAATCATTTTTCCAGCCGGGCGGTGGTGGCGCGCGCCTTTAATCCCAGCACTTGGGAGTTCGAGGCCAGCCTGGTCTACAGAGTGAGTTCCAGGACAGGCAGGACTACCCTGTCTCGAAAAAACCAAAAAAAAAAAAAGTAGAATCATTTTTCCAAAGCTCGTGTTCCATCTGTTTGCAAACAGGCACTAGTCAGATATTAGACATTTACCCGGGACTAATTATTTTACATATCTTTTGATCCTGTTTTGAGATCCTGTCACATTCCTGGGAGACATGAATGAGGTGAAAGATTAAGCACCCACTCACCAGCGTGCATCAAAGGCCCGCGGTGTGGCGATCCTGGGCACAGGGGACATAACAGCAGCTCCCACCCTGGAGAGCTCGGGCCCTATTGGTCCGACTGCCCCTTTCTTTACCAAATACTTTGACAGGAAAGTGGATTGACTGCAGAAAATTTGGAAAATCCGTGTAAGAAGGATGAGGAGATCTGGATCGTGGCGCATGTCTTTAATCCCAGCCCTCTGGAGACAGAGGACAGGCAGATCTCTGTAAGTTAGAGGCCACCATGATCTATGGAGCAAGTTCCTGGACAGCCAGGGCTATGCAAGGAAACCCTGCCTCGGGGAAAACAAAACAAAACAAAGCCAAAACAACAACAACAACAAAAATAAGGAAGAGGGAGGAGGAAGAAGAAGGGGGAGAGGAGGAGGAAGAAGAGGAGAAGGAAAAGTCCCCTAAATATCATATACTATTTTATAAATAGGAAAGTAGAGCCCTTGTGTTTGTATTTCTGTGTCCACAAAACTATGCACACATTAGCCAGTGCTTCTTGAGTGGGAAGGAAAGCCTCCTATAAGCCCAGCACTGAGTAATCACCCTCAGTATCTGGAAATATCCTTAGCCTCTTTTCTGTGCTAAATAACTGACTTAGACCAGGTTGCCCACCTTACCTAAAAACCAGATGGATGAGTGCACGACCTCTTTCGCATGCCCCCTGCTGGTCATGTGGTGCTACTGCATTAGCTAATTGGTCCCAACACCCTGAAGAAAGTTTTATATCCTTCCCTCTAACATGGGCCAGAATATTTTCATACAGAGATGTCTCTTTGTGTGTGTGTGTGTGTGTGTGTGTGTGTGTGTGTGTGTGTGTGTGTGTGTCACAATAGCGTTTATTTACCTTGTCCTTTCATGTTTCACACATCCACAAAAGCCTCACAGGCACGAAGCTAGCAGGTTAGTCAGTTGCCTTGCACAGACCCAATCGCTACCAGAGATCCTCCAACCAGGCTGCCTGGGAATTCTTCTGAGTGGGACTTTTTAAAACAAAACAATAGCGTTTATTTACCTTGTCCTTTCATGTTTCACACATCCACAAAAGCCTCACAGGCACGAAGCTAGCAGGTTAGTCAGTTGCCTTGCACAGACCCAATCGCTACCAGAGATCCTCCAACCAGGCTGCCTGGGAATTCTTCTGAGTGGGACTTTTTAAAACAAAACAAACTGCCTGGCCTAACTGCCCGGACCAGCAGAATAATGTAGCTTCTTGCACCATGAACAGTTAAAACACAGACCCACAGCTGGTGAGAGTCCTGAGCACGAATGAATTCAACTGTGGATCGTTCAATCCTAAATGAGGAGTCTATGTCACAGCCTCTCCCCAGAGGGAACACTGCAGAAGAGGAGCAGCAAGGCTGTAAGAGCCACAGGTTGAGGAGGATGACCATGAAAAAGTGTCTTCTGTGTGTACAGAGCCATCGCTTGGACGACTTCTCAGAAGCAGTGGTTCCCTGCACAGGACCAAGCCAGTGAAGAAGCCCGCACGGCTGGGGGGGGGGGGCTCAGACGCCCGCCCTCCCCGGGGGCTGCCGATGGAAGGCTCCTGGTCAGTGTCCTCAGGAAAGAGGCCCCTGGCGGCTGCCTGCGCTCCAGCAGATAGGCCTGTACAGCACCCTGCACATGCACAGTAATGACTGGACTCCCTGGGCTATCAGAGGAGAGGATGTGAAGCTGGGACAGAACGTGGCAGGGAGTTCTGGAAGGAGCTGGAGAGGGAGTGGGGTGGTATGATCAAAATGCATTGTATATACGTATGCAATTCTCAAAGAATGAATACAGAGTGTGTGTGTGTGTGTGTGTGTGTGTGTGTGTGTGTGAGAAATGCCAGCCAGACGTAATGACACATGCCTGGAACCCCAACTATTCAGAAGGCTGAGGCAGGAGAAGCACTAGTTCAAAGCCTGCTCTAGCAATTTGGTAAGGCCTTATATCAAAATTTTAAATGAGCAAATTTACGAAGGGTTGTAAAGTCCAGCGCAGCGCACTAGCCTAGCATGCAAGGCCGTGGGCCCCTCCCTAGTACACTCCCCCTACTCCTGCACACTGCTTCATGCCCACCAGACAGGAGCTTTTGTCATGAGGCCCAGGCATTGGCTACACATTCTGGTTTTGAGCTGCCTCCAACATGGAGCAGGAACCATTGGTTTGAAGGAGGTTGGGGGTGGCGTTTTCAGACTAATACTGCATCAGCCGGAGCCCCCACACTGTTCCAGAATTAGCACGTCAAGGGTGCCTACGACCCATTTTGGTAAAAACCTAAGTGTAAAAGGTTAGTTTGTGTGCAAAGGGGAACCCCGAGGAGGAAAGAGCATCTTCCAGAGGGTCCTACACACCCTCCTCTCTATATGGGAACACACAGAAACAGTGTTCGCCGAAGGCAGGGGCAGACCATGTAAACAGCTCTACCTGAGCTTCTCTTTGTGTAAGGCGAGTTTTCCACCCTAGTCGGAAGGCACGAACCTTGCATGATGAAGTAGGTGAGGCCCCTCAGCAGACAGCTTAGCAGGAGGAAAGCCATTAGAACCTCACAGTTTTATCTGAATAGGAATTAAGTACTTGTCATTCAACAAGCACCATGGTGAGCCCTTGGCATATATAACTGTACTTATTATGTCTGTGAGAGCCAGCCTCACTAGATCTTCATTTTCCCCATTTCATAGTGGAGGAAAATTAATACCAATCAATGCCAAGTATCGAGCATGCGACCACATCGAACAGAAGGTGACGCCTGGCTCTCAGGTCACTCAAGCCTGAGCTTTCTCACAAGCCAGACTTGTGGGAACTGGGCTCCTCTTAGCCTGGGGAGAGGTAATACAAAAGGTCGGGGACAGAGCAAAGGGAAAAGCCGCTTGAGAAAGGACGACTTTCCAGGCTGGCTGGAGTGGCCAGGTGTTCTGGGGCGGGGCACATTCAGGTGCACTGCTCTTTTCTCCTCAGACCAGCCATGGAATTCAAGAATCATGTGGTGGGCTTGAGTCTTCCTTTGCTCTCTTAGCACAAAGAGTGGGTGTTTATCCATCCCTGTGGAGTTGGGGCCACAGAGTTGGGACTGGGATCAGATCGGCAGCTGGGCTCTACTGCTCTTTTTCCTCAGCCAGGAGAGCTCTACTTAGGGCCAAATACGGTGTGGGGGGGGGAACCTTTGAAATGGAACCACTCGGTAGATTCATTGCAGTGACCCAGTTTGATCGCTCTCATGGGTTTTGTTCCTGCCCATAATTTGTGGGGAAACTGTTGCTACGGTATGGGTAGAGGACATGGTGAATAGGAAGGGCATGGGATATGCAGAGAAAAAGAGCAACAGAGAGGAAGGGAGAGGGGCAGCCACGACCACGAGCAAGCAGTAAGCCTACGACGTGGCCGTCTCAGACAGGAAGTAATTCTATGCCCTTCGGTGTGGAAGAGGGTGTCTATGCTGTGGTCGTCCATAACAGCACAGGGAAAGAAAAGGTGGGCTCCTGAAGTCATCACCCCAGACGGTCCTTGCTTTTGACTCAGTAAAGTCTATCGTTTTCTCTGAGTTGTAAAGGTAATGTCTATCATTTTCTCCAAGTTATAAAGGTTCAAGCAATTTTCTGTTCTTTTGTGTGTGTTTTTTTTTTCAGATCTTGAATCCAAACTTCATTCAAGAAGGTGAGTTTTTAAGGGAATAGAATTGAGACTGTGGGGACTGGCTAATAGACTACCTTATATCTAGCCTTAAGGTGGGGCCTTTAAGCAGTGGTGATACGCTTCTGTATTTATGGATAAGGAGAGATCATTAAGGTGCACACCTTTAATCCCAGCACTGAGAGGCAGGCAGATCTTTGTGGGTTTGAGGCCAGCCTTATCTACATAGTGAGTTTCTCGCTGATCAAACAGTGCACACTGATTGAACAATGTTAGGTGGAGGGTCATTTGAAACCCGACGCTCCATCTCTGAGGATGAGAACACCACAGTGTCTAAAATGGCGGTTGTGAGTGTGTATCCATTCCACTGCAGTGGCTCCGGAATTCCTTGTGCCCTTGGTCGATGTGACCTGCTTGCTCGGAGACACGTTGCTGCTACAGTGCAAAGCCTGTGGGCGGCCAAAGCCCAGCATCACCTGGAAGGGTCCGGATCAGAACATCCTAGACACTGACAACACGTCAGCCACATACACCATCTCCTCCTGGTAAGTGGGTCACCCGGAGGCTGGACTGGGGTGAAATTCTCTCTGGATTACTAGGCACCCCAAAAGATCAGTCCTGGTGTTTATTCCAGATCAGACACTTGGCCTTGAGTAGGAGAATTAGCCCCACACACCAGAGCACTCTGTATTCAGGTCTCAAGCACTGCCTCAACTGCCCACCCTGCAGCTGGCCCTCCAGCCTGGCTCTGGACTGTGCCAGCATCCAGTGAGTGTGCTGCCCAGCACCAGACAGACAGACAGACATGAGGCTTGCAGGAACCATCTAGAAACATTCTGTGCAGGGCCTACAGAAAACAAATAAAGCATTATCTTTTAAATAACAGGCCAAGCCTGAACTATAAATATAAACTGTGTCTGTGGTCCTGCCTTATAGGCACACTGATATAGGCACATCTGTCCAAGGATCCCCAGAGATCTGTCAGAAGGACTGAATGCTCGCTGAGCACCCTGGGATGCTTGGTGTCCATCAGGATGCTTTGAGATAAAGATGGTGATGTGATTCATTCCTCACCTAAGAGCTCTTTTCCGGGGGTGGGTGGGGGTGGGTAGGGACTGTATATTCCAGACTGTGCAGTGGGATATCAAGCTACAAGGTGCATCCTGGCTGCTTGGCTGACTGCTTCCCAACCACTCTGCTAACTTGTCCCCCGACGAGTTCTTAGCGTCACTGCGCACGGCTGCTTCCAGCAGACCAGGCACCAAGCTCTAATGGCTCACCAGCCACTTAGAGAAATGCCTGGAGTAGAGCGCATTTCCATTGGCTTAAGTTGTGTCTGTGAGTGTGTGTGTCTGTGAGTGTGTGTGTGTGTGTGTGTGTGTGTGTGTGCGCGCGCGCGCGCGCGCGCGTGTGTGTGTGTGTGTGTGTGTGTGTGTGTGTGTGTCTGTGTGTGGGTGTGAGTGTTGGTGAGTCTGTGCTTATGTGTGTGGTGTGTCTGTGAGTGTGTGTCTGTGTGGGTGTGTCTGTGTGAGTGTTGGTGAGTCTGTGCTTATGTGTGTGGTGTGTCTGTGAGTGTGTGTCTGTGTGGGTGTGTCTGTGTGTGTTTGTGAGGATCTGTGAGTCTGAAGGAGATCCATTTAATGTCCTAGTGATTCTGGGGAAAGCACGCTCAAAATCTGCAACCTGATGCCCCAGGACAGTGGGATTTATACCTGCATAGCAACAAATGACCACGGAACTGCATCCACGTCCGCTACAGTTAAGGTGCAAGGTATGCTGTGATTCTCTGTCTCTCTGTCTCTCTCTCTGACTCTCTCTCTCTCTCTCTCTCAGAGCATTTCTTAACTGTAACAAAACACAACAATAAAACTTAGCATCTTAACCACTTTTAAGTGTAGAGTGTAATGGCATTGGTTTGTGGTCACCACCGTCCTTCCACATAACTTTCATTATCTGTTCCTATTGAACAATAACTCCAAATTCCTCCCTCCACCCTGCCCTGGCTGCCCCTATTCTGCCTTTCTTATTCCGGCCTCAAAGACTTTACATTGGTCATTTTAAGTGAATGTGACCAGGACACCCCGAGACTCAGGGAAGAAAGGACCTAAAGCAGAACCCAGACCAATGGGAAGACACCCAACCCTGCTCATTATGGGCCAGATTTAAGACGTGGTTGGTATGCTTCCCCTGGATCGTGCTACTAGGGCATGCAACTCCCAGCTCTGAGAAGCCGCCCCGCCCTGCTGTCTGTCTCCACAGGTGTTCCCGCGGCCCCCAACCGCCCAATCGCACAGGAGAGGAGCTGCACCTCCGTCATCCTCCGCTGGCTGCCCCCAGCCAGCACCGGGAACTGCACTATTTCGGGGTACACCGTGGAGTACCGCGAGGAAGGTGTGTTGCTCTGCTCTCCTGTATCTGCTTCCTCTCGGGAGGTCTTCAGAGTCTCGAACCTTAGACTTAAAATAGCCTCCCATTCACAGGAATCAGCCTGGCTAGGGCACCCTTGGAGTTTAACCCAGAAGCCTGGGGCCAGACTGTATCTGGCCGCGGGGTTCCCAAATGGAAACCTCTCTGGTGCCGTCCTGGCCCAGCCACTAGGTGGCAGTGTGTCTTCGTTGCTTTGTCCTACTTACCTAGCTCGATCACACAGAAAGGGGCCATTGAGCCCATGTTACAGATGGGGAAGCTAAAGCCTAAAGAATAAAGAAACACGAAGCCATTAATAAAGGGCAAGCTCCCACTAGACCCATCTGTGTAGTTGGATAATCTGGTTTTTCTCCCAGACCAGAAACCATGGTAGGATAATCGGAGCTCCACCCCTCCCCCTCCAGATATACTCTAAAACATGTGTACACACATATACCTTTCATTGTGGGGCAAGAAAGAAAGTTCAAGCCAGGTGTGGTGGTGCACACTTCTAATCCCAGCACTCGGGAGGCATTGGCAGGAGGATCTCCTTGAGTTCAAAGCCAGCCTGGTCTACATAGGTCAGTTAGAGCTAGCTATATAGTGAAACTCAGTAGTAGTAGTAGTAGTAGTGTAGTAGTAATAGTAGTAGTGGTGGTAGTAGTAGTAGTAGTAGCAGTAAAATGTTTTTAGCCGGGCGTGGTGGCGCACGCCTGTAATCCCAGCATTGGGAGGCAGAGGCAGGCAGACTTCTGAGTTCGAGGCCAGCCTGGTCTACAGAGTGAGTTCCAGGACAGCCAGGGCTACACAGAGAAACCCTGTCTCGAAAAAAAAAATGTTTTTAAGTGTACCCAGATAGTTGTCATGACACAGCTATGAACCATATCCTGAATGACCCAACTGAACCGAAAGCACCTGCTTGCCCCCGCAACAAGACCGTTTGTTCTACTTTTCTTTCTATTACTGTCGTCACTTTGAGTCTTTTTTCTTGAGCAGGAAGTGTGAAGTTATAAAACTGTTTCTTTCGGCCTTTTCCTAAAGCTGTCTGCAACAGGGTATGCAGGGCCAGCCCCGGTGTGACTGCTGGGCCAGGAAACCTGTTTCACCATTTCTGTGTTAAGCTCATAGCTCCTCTCAGAAACTAAGTTCTCGTAGGCACACGGCTTCGTGTTTCTGAGGTGCCTGCTTCTTCATCTGGCAAGTAAGATTAGCGCTCCCGTCATTGCTGGGTTTCTGTGAACTTTAGCTGGAGTTCAAGGGGAGAATTATACCATGCTCTGGAGTGTTTCCACATGTATAATTTTTATTTCAATTTCCAAAGGTATGTTTCCTTGCATTTTGTTTCTGACTTGTATTTTCTTCCCGCCTAATCACACTGCCGCGGATCCCCACGTACAGTCGGTGCTAACTCCTCACCTTGCATGTTTGAGAAGGACTAGAACCCACAGGTCACCTTCTTGCACCAGCTGTCCTTTAACCTGTTACTTAGGAAAACTGAGCTGAGATCCCCTACAGTTGGCCTGCAGACTCTCAGAGCCTGACAGTGACCTCGCTGTCCATTTCCTATCTTTGTTTGCTGAAGGCCTCTGAAACAATGTTTCTCTCCATCTCTCTAGGTTCCCAGGTCTGGCAGCAGTCTGTAGCTTCGACCTTGGACACTTACCTGGTCATCGAAGACCTTAGTCCTGGGTGTCCTTATCAGTTCAGGGTCAGTGCCAGCAACCCCTGGGGAATCAGCCTTCCCAGTGAGCCCTCCGAGTTCGTGCGCCTTCCCGAGTACGGTGAGTCCCAGCGGACAGAGGACAACTAGCCAACGGGAGCAGGGCAGCGAGCCACTGTAGCAAAAGCACTTCCGGTGTCACTGACCCCATGGGGAGGGATCTTGGGGCCACGTGGTAGCTTCCATCAGACCCCCTTTAAGAGACCAGAGGGACTGTCTCAGGAGGTATCTCAGAGCCAACATTAGATCTACCACCCAGGCCGACCATGTGCCTTTTGGGGTTCCTCAGAGGAACCTCAAAGGACAAGCAAGAGACCTTTGCCACAGTGTGCTTTCGGCTCTGGCCCTTCTCTGAGACCTCTTGTAGAGTCCAAAGCCTCTTTTCCCCCCAGGGTTCCTCCAGGAGACATGTGTTTCCCACTTTGTCAGGGAATGCTGGGCTCGACAACTTAAACCACAGAGAGAAAAGGAGGTCACTACCGGAAGAAGCCTTGATATTTGCCCCACCCTTCCAGAATTTGCTTTTCAACATGGATCTACATAAAATAGAAATTGGCTGCCGGGCGGTGGTGGCGCACACCTGTAATCCCAGCACTTGGGAGGCAGAGGCAGGCGGATTTCTGAGTTCGAGGCCAGCCTGGTCTACAGAGTGAATTCCAGGACAGCCGGAGCTACACAGAGAAACCCTGTCTCGAAAAACCAAAAAAAAAAAAAAAAGAAAGAAATTGGCTAAGACACATGTGTAACTAACTAGATGTGACTATTTTACCAGTGCAGCTCTCACTTTCCCCACCATGCTCGCTGACCTACCTTGTCTGCCCATTTTGGTCCTGGACACATTTTAAAAGAGAAAACTTGCTGGTCTGAAGAAAGATTCCATTGGTGACACTTTGGGCGGCACACAGAAGTGGCATGTGTATGCTGAGGACAGGTCAGGAAAGGGTGGGAGATTCACCCTACTTAAAAGCAGCAGACTTCATGTCTCTGTGGATTAATTCCTTTAAGACTTGAGTTCCCAGAGTGCCTTGGGCTGCACACTGCCCTCGGCCCCACCCCCACCCCCACCCCCCACCCCCCACCCCCGAGTCAGGAAACACCCTGCAGTCCCAGGTCAGAATCAGCCTAGCCTGCTTGTGACCTTGACTTGTTCTCACAGTCTTGTGACTGGAAAATCATGACCCTGGGTCTGTGCTTGTCCTCGGAATTCACTGTGGGCATGTCACCAGAAAGCTTAGGTGACTGACCAGGGTGGAATCAGGAGAACTGAGTTGCTTTGTGTGGTTCTTTTCTTTCCAACCACTAACTCAGTGTGGCTAGGGATGGCCACCATTTTCATTTTGTTACTTGTGAGACATGATCCCCAGTAGATACCACAAATACAATGGGTGTATATGCTTGTGTGTGTGACGAGAATTAATACAACATACAAGGTCAAACCGAATCACCGAATCACCCAGGAGAACCAGTGGTGAGTGCAGTTCCATCAGTTCATATAGAGCAGTCTCGACCCCAGTATCAGAAATCCTTCATATCAGATATTTACATTATAATTGATAACAGTAGCAACATGACAGTTATGAAGTAGCTATGAGACAATGGTATGGTTGGGGGTCACCGCAGCATGAGGAAGGCTGAGGACCCCTGACGTACAGGAAAAGCTTGCAAAAGGACAAGGACGGTGACGTCTGAGAAGTCTCCAGAGCGCTCTGCTCACACTGCTTCCCTTTTTCAGCTCGCTCACCCTCTTGCAGCCCATACCCCTCATTTTCACTGACTTTTCTAGTCCTTCCAGAGGTCCTCTTTCTGCCCTCCTATGTTTTTGCTGACTTTCTGTGAAGCTACATTTTTTATTCTGTGTGAGGAGATGACAGATGGCCTCCCTCTGTTTGAGGAGATGACAGACTGACTCTGCCATATCCATTCCTCTAACACATCCTAAAAATAACAGTCAAAAGTCACAGCCTTTCTCCTCTGGGTGCTCTCCGTATTTAGTCGTAAGAATTTCTCTGGATTGTTATGCTGGAGTATCTTCATAATGTAGTAATGTCACACGTGGATTCTCCCTCTCCCAAAGATGCAGCCGCCGACAGTGCCACCATTTCTTGGAAGGAAAATTTTGATTCTGCTTACACCGAACTGAATGAGATTGGCAGGTAAGGATAGCAGCCATCTTACAACAGGAGGATGACTGGCTTTCTATCTTGCCTCTTTTTGTTGGCAAACAGCTAGTGCATTTCTGGGGATTTTCTTCCATTCTTTTTCTTTACTGAAGTTGGAAGCTTGCCTTGTCAACACTTAGCTTTTTGCTTTGTTTTGTTTTTGAGACAGGGGCACTAAGCTGTCCTGGAACTCACTTTGTAGGCCAGGCTGGCTTTGAACTCAGACATCTGCCTGCCTCTGCCTCCCTAGTGCTGGGATGAAAGGCATGCGCCACCAGGCCTGGTTTAATATAAGATTTTTTTTAAAGATTTATTTATTATTATATACTGTAGCTGTCTTCAGACACACCAGAAGAGGGCGTCAGATCTCATTACGGATGGTTGTGAGCCACCATGTGGTTGCTGGGATTTGAACTCAGGACCTTCGGAAGAGCAGTCAGTGCTCTTAACCTCTGAGCCATCTCACCAGCCCTAATATAAGATTTTTAAGCCTCAAATTTTTCCTAAAAGTATAATTTTAGTTACATGTCTCAAATTTTGATATATTTTCATTATCATTGTTTCTGTATATTTTTCAACTATAGCTTATTTCTTGAATCAATTATAATGAGTTATAAGTAATATAAAATGCTTTAATATATATGAGATTTAAGTTCTATTTTGTTATTCACTTCTAATTCCATTGCACTGCAATCAAAGAAGTTGATCAAATTTGCTCAGTGGGTAAAGCATGGCAAGATTTTGTAAAAATGTTTTTGTATTCAGGATCAGTAGGCAAGAGCACTGACTGCTCTTCTACAGGACCTGGATTCACTCCTAGCCCCAGCATGGTGGCTCACAACCATCTGTAACTCTAGTTTCAAGGGTTCTAGCACTCCCTTCTAGCCTCTGGGAGCATTGTACACACATTGTGCAGAGACATGCATGTAGACAAAATAGCCAAATAGATAAAATAAAAAACCTGGGAATTTTTAAAAGTCCCGTGTATTAATTTTACACTCTTTTTTAAAAATTAATTTCTTTTATGTGTATGACTTTTGCTTGTGTATGTCTGTGCACCACATGCATGCCTGGTCCCAGCAGAGGCCAGAAGAAGCTGTTGGATCCCCTGCAATTTTGTAGGCATGGATGGTTGTGAGCCACCATGCAGGTGCTAGGAACTGAACCCCAGTCTTCTTCAGGAGCAAGGCCTCTTAACCACTAAGCCATCTTTCCAGTCCATCGTTGTGTGTAGAGGTATATTCTGCTTAAAAAGGAAAACAAACTCACACTTGATGCTCCAAATGGCACAGAAGTATCTTGGCTAAAATATTATATTAGTTTACCTTTGGGGTCTGAAAGAACCGAGGATGCTGAGAAAGTAGAGATGGCTTTATAAATAATGATAATATCATAATTAAAAGTGCAGAAGGAAAGGTTTCTTTTCCTTTTGTTGTGTATTCATTTGTGTGTGTTATGTGGGGGGTATGTACACATGCCACAGCCCATGTGTGGACAGCACATGTGCTGAGGTCAGAGGATAAATTTGTGGAGTCAATACTCTTGTACTTTTATATGAGTTTCATGTATCAGGCTTGGGCAGTCAGGTCTAGATCTTCAGATAGCAGGTGCCTTTATGCCCTGAGCCAAATTACCAGTCCCAGGAGGAAATATTTCACTTTTTTTTCAAAGTTATTTGTTTTTATTTTATGAGCATGGTTAAGTGTCTGCATGTATGTATATGTACCACATATGTGTCTGGCAAAGAAGAGGGCATCAGATACCTTGGAACTGGAGGTATAGAAGGTTGTGAGCAGCCTTGTGGGTGCTAAGAATGTAACCTCTGACCTCTGGAAGAGCAGGCAGAACCATTAGCCTCTGCGCCATCACTCCAACCCTGGGAAGATTTCTAAGACTGCTTGATCTCTCTTCTTCAAAATGCTTGGGACCAGAAGTCCACTAAGGATTTTAGGAACTATGTACCTGTATACAAAGAGATGTCTTGAGTCGGGACCCAAGTCTAAAAAAAAGTCACCTATATTTCATGCACTCATTTGCCTGAAGGTGACTTCGTGTGGCTAGTGTACCTGTATTTTGTCACTCGCCATGTGAAGTCAGCTGTTGAATTTTCCCCAGTAATTTTATGTCTGCACACAAAGGGTGTCAGATGTTAGAGCATGTTGGATTTGGGATGTTTAGATTAGGGACACTCCACCTGTAAGACGTTACCACCTCAGCGTTGCACTGGGCATGTGTGCGTGCTCACGCGCCCTAACATAGTCTGACAAATGATGCCCTGCTGAGTGATGAACCTTGGAAACCCTTTCCCCTTTTGTCTCGCAGGGGCCGTTTCTCTATTGTAAAGAAATGCATTCACAAAGCTACCCGCAAAGATGTTGCTGTGAAATTTGTAAGCAAAAAAATGAAGAAGAAGGAGCAGGCTGCGCACGAGGCCGCCCTGCTCCAGCACCTGCAGCACCCTCAGTATGTCACTCTCCATGACACCTACGAGTCCCCCACATCCTACATCCTGATTTTGGAACTGTGAGTACAGAGGTCGTATCTCCAGTGTGATCCTTATCTGCTTGGGTTCTCCGTTGCCCACAATTAGCGGACAAGAGTCACATTTTGTGTTCTGTGCTTTATGGTTTATAAAGTGTGCTGTGGACCATGTTTTCTTCCACCTTCAGCTTTATATTAATGTAGTTCTCATTGTGCAGACTAGTGAAATCAAGAATGGAGAAGGTCTTTAAAGCGAGCTTGATGAATGTATGGGTGAAGAATCCATCCTTTTATTAAGTCCATACGATGGATCTTGAAACCATCTCTTCTCTCCACTTTTCCTAGTTTTTCTAAGCCTCATTTCATGTTTTATATTTGTGGCTATAGCGTTTCATCGCATGTATACATTGTGTAATCATCGGACCTAGATATTAGCATGGGTTGTTTCTTTGTAACCAAAACATTTTGGGAAAAAAAAATCCTCTTCTCAAGCTGTTTGAAATATATTAACAGTTCATATTGTTAACTCTGGTCACCATACTATAAACTAGATCACCAGAACTTATTTTTCTTCCTTAGCTGTAATCTGTATTCCTTACCCTTATTTTAATTTTTTTCCTATTATGTACTCTCAGGCTTGGCTCCTTTAAGAAGACTTTCCTGGTGGTTGACTGATTGACAGGAGTGGAGTTGGAATGAGAGAAGTTTATCTATCAATCTATAGCCATAGCACCCCTAATCTACTACCTAGAATTTCCCATCCAAGACATTTCTGGAATGGCAGATTATCTAGATATCAAATGTAGAAAGATACAGCTTTTTTTCATTAATTAATTTGTTTATTTACTTTACACCCCAATCAAAACTTCTCCTGCTCTCCTCCCAGTCCTTCCCTCTCACCTCCCCTTTACACACACACACACACACACACACACACACACACACACCCCGGCCAAGGACCAGTCTCAGCTTGGGAGAGGAGTTCTGAGAGAAGGGATGTCTTGGAGCTGTGAAAACAGCAAACAACTTGATGTCTGTTGTGTGTACCTTTTTGCTACCCTGCCTAAGCTCTGGGAATGGGCTGTGCGGCCAGCCCCCGCCCAGTTTCCCTTGAATCCAAGACTAAAAGATCCACACAGGTATTCATTTTCAGCTTGCCTTCTTGGCCCAGTTGCCGGATGCTACCTATCTCTTACCTGGAAAGCAGCATTCCCTCATCAATACTCAGTTCCAAACCTCCCACTGACCTATCTTTACTTGGCCAGTTGAATCTATTCCCTGCTAAACATCTCTGACCACCCACCTATAGGAGCAGCACAGCCCACCGCTCCTCCTGAGACCTCACATGGTTGCTTGGTTCTCCTCTTTCCAAAGCATGACGAACTCCCTCTCTCCTTCTTTGCATCTCCCTACTTGCCTCCAAGGACCTAGAAGTCCCACCTGTATCCTCTGACCAGCAATTGACTCATGGCTTTCTGTATTAACAGATCAAGAACCAATTGGTGAACAGGACTTTAGTATCAGACCCTCCCCTACAGAAGTCAAATTGTGGCTGGTGGCCTAGGTTCTGTTGAAATGGCTTTCCAGATTGCTGTGTGTATGTGTGTGTGTGTGTGTGTGTGTGTATTTTCTGTTCTCTAGACGGCATTTTCTTCCTTTCTAAAAAACTTTCTGGTTGAGACAGTTCTCCAGCTCTCTCTCTGCTAGTAGAAATTCTACAAGCTGTCTGGTTTTCTTTTCTTTTCTTTTCTTTTCTTTTCTTTTCTTTTCTTTTCTTTTCTTTTCTTTTCTTTTCTTCTCTCTCTCTCTCTCTCTCTCTCTCTCTCTCTCTCTCTCTTTTGGTTTTTCGAGACAGGGTTTCTCTATGTAGCTCTGGCTGTCCTGGAACTCACTCTGACTCACTCTGTAGACCAGGCTGGCCTCAAACTCAGAAATCCGCCTGCCTCTGCCTCCCAAGTGCTGGGATTAAAGGCGTGCGCCACCACCACCCGGCTGTGGGTTTTCTAACCAAAGTCAGAAAAGCTGCTATAAAAAAATTATTGGATCATCCAAACAAGTTAAAAATCCTGTTAGAAAAAAATCTTGAAAAGCTGACTTTTGCTCTCCAGAGATTTCAGACAGCTCAGCTCTCAAAAGAGAAAATTCTAAAGAACTGCTATCACATTCTGCTTAGCTCATCTTGTGCAGACCAAAAGCTCATTTTTTTTTATATCAATTCAGTCATTTTCTTTGGGTTACCTTTTGACTACCCTATGAGTCAGCATCCCTGTGATCCCAGACCTTAGATTATTAGGAGACAACAACATACATTTTTCTTAACTTTGCAAAAGAATTCAGAGATCTGACTGCCTTTGTTAAGCACAGACGATAAGCTATTTGGGTGGGGCCCTGCCCTAAAGTTACAAACTCTACCACACTAGGGCCTGGACTCCCTGTGTCCCAGGCTGACTTAGGACTCAGGAATCTGCCTGCCTTTGCCTCTTTCTGAGAAGCTGGTCTCATTGATGCAGTTGCCTGTGTTCCTTTAGATTGTAAAGCCCCTTATAATTCATATTGCTTCCTCATATATTTTTAAATAGTTGAGAAATATTTTCAAACTCATATATTTAGAGCTCTTTCCCATAGCCTTAAGGGCTGTCCTGAAGGTCCCAGTGTTTACCATTTTGCTGAGACATAGCCACACCCTCAACTCCTGGACTCATGCTGTTTCTAATTACCATGAAGTCATTAATGTTAACGGGAGGACATTCCTGGGAAGGAAGGAATCCTCCACTGCTAGTACATTATTACACAAACAAGCCTTACACCCACAGCAGCCACTGACTCTTGTGGAGGCTCACGCCAGGGCCCTGTCCCAGGGGCAGGAACCATGTCACTCTGTCCCCACCAAGGCCACACTGGGGTTGGCACCCCCTCCCTTTCTCTTCAGAGTAGAGGATGCATCCCACGGATATAACAATCTGTCTTGGCCTATCAATTTGCAGTAGGACTAGGCACAGGAAGATACAGCTCTTATCCTTAGGGGCCTTAAGTCCAGTAGTTAAAGAGATAGTTAAAGACTGGGAGATGAATAATGCTTTAAATATGACATAGGAAATACACGAGACCATACATTAGACAGGGTTGTGAGAACATAGAACTGTGCTTTGTTGTGATCTTCAGGGAAGATGTGTGGAAGCAAGGCCTGAGTACAACCACGTGCTCAGTCTTGCTCTGCCTGTAGTGGTTCAT
Source organism: Apodemus agrarius (assembly GCA_964023405.1). Classification (NCBI taxonomy): domain Eukaryota; kingdom Metazoa; phylum Chordata; class Mammalia; order Rodentia; family Muridae; genus Apodemus; species Apodemus agrarius. Next base: position 66,465,569 of record OZ030018.1, read on the forward strand.
GGGGATAACTGATGGAACCCTCTTCTACTAGGCATTTGAGATCCCATTCCCTAGTCTCGGATGGATGCAGGCTAGAGAATAGCTCTCAGGAGGACAGGGTGGCTGATCCTTTCTGGGCTTGGAGCAGTGTGGCTGTAACTGTCCACTATTTGTTCCAAGTATCTCTGAGAGCTCCATGTGATGAGCACGGTACCACTCCTCTCTGCTCTTGCCCCTCTTGCCTCATTCCTAGGTCAGAGGGAGGTAGGAGCCTTCCAGGGGCTCCACCCTTTTCACCTATCAATAAAATAGAAGGGTCTCATAGCAAGGAACAAACTAGAGGAGAAAAGGAAGACAGCCAATCAGGTTTCAGCTATGGCTGAAAGTTATTCCTAAACTGGATCACGTTCCTCGACATTGGCATTTCCTGGGATGTATCTCAAATGACCCACTTCATATTAAAGGTCTGATCCCTTCTTGTTACAAAAGGGCACAGGGAGCCTAGAAATAGCTACTGTTTATTCAGCACCGTGGGTTACTTCTTTCTTTCTGTGATGAGACACCATGGCCCAGGCCACATATAGAAGAGTTTATTAGGGGAGTCCATGACGGTCATGGTGGGGAGCATGGCAGCAGGTGGGTGTGCTTGGTTCTAGAGCTGTAGAGATGAGAGCTTACATCTTGACCCACAAGCACAAGTCAGGAAACTAACTGGGAATGGTATGGGCTTTTGAAACCTTCAAAGCCTGCTTCAGTGCTGCACCTTCTCCTACAAGGCCAAACTTCCTATTTCTTCCCAAACAGTTCCAGCATCTGGGGACCAAGTATTCAAACATAGGCGCCTAAGGGGGCCGTTCTCATCTAAACCACCACAACCACCTTCGTACTGTGCAGACCATGCCTCGAATCCTCATTGCTATCACAAGCCTGACAAAGAAGAAGGTCTTATTTGTCATTGATGTTGCTGTTGGTGGCCAGTTGCTATCCCCACCTTAAAAGATGGTGCCTCTCAGGAAAGCCAAAACACAGAGAGTTTAAGTGATTACCTACAGCCACCAGCTAGCAGAAGGCAGCCAAATCTGCATATGGCTGGCTCCACTTATCCCATTTTCAATCAGTCTTTAAAAGCTGGCAAGCTTTCAGAAAGGTAAAGGAGTTGAGAAGAGACCAGATATGTTGAGGACAAACCTTTCCTCCTTCAAAATGCTCCCATCTAAAAATGTTAAAAAGCGAAAACACTTTTAACATATATGAGGCTCACTATAGGCGCCAGGCTTTTCTTTTTCTTCAACCTCACCTCTTAAAGCCAGGTTAGACATTACAGGCAATGTTCTGTAAGCGAGGCTATAAGGATTTCTCATGGGGCATAACATATTTATAACTTGATTCATTCTAGTTCTGAATGTGGCACTTACTTTGGGCTCTAAAATATGTGTGTGCTGCAATACTAAACTTTATTAATAAGAGATCTCTTAGGAGCTTTTTAAGGCATTTACGTGGGTCATTTCTCTACTTCTCCCACCCCACCCCCCATCTTTGCTTTCAGGATGGATGACGGCCGACTCTTGGACTACCTTATGAATCATGATGAGCTGATGGAAGAAAAGGTAGCTTTCTACATTCGAGACATCATGGAAGCCCTGCAGTACCTTCACAACTGCAGGGTCGCACATTTGGACATAAAGGTAAGAAAAAAATCAGTGCCTGTTACAGTGAAATAGACGGGTTCAGCTTACCAGCCATTCCCTTGAGGAATACAAATTCGAATTTCTTTTTATTGTTACTTTTCTTGTTTTGTTTTGTTTTTTTAAAGACAGAGTTTCTCTGTGTAGCCCTGGCTGTCCTGGAACTCACTCTGTAGACCAGACAGGCCTCAAACTTAGAGATATGCCTGCCTCTGCCTCCCAAGTGCTAGGATTAAAGGCGTGTGTGCCACCACTGCTAGGGGCAACTTTTGAATGTCTTTGGTCCACTTACTGTGACACCATGTGACTATTAACCTAGAACTAGACTTTCACCCTGCCTAAGTGCATTGCTCAGGAATGAAGGAGAACACACCAGAGAGATGGGGCACATGGGGTAAGAGAAGATACAAAAGCTTCAACCAAGCAGCCTAACTTTATAGATGTCCCTTAATGTCCTATTCTCCTTCGTTCTGTAAGGAAAGGGAGCTTCTGAGGGCTGGAGAGATGATTCAGTGCTTAGGACCCAAGTTCTTTTCCCAGAGCTCACATTGCTTGCCTCAAAACCACCTGCAACTCCATCTGTAGTGGATCCAGTGTTTTCTTATGGCCTCCAGCACACCCGTACCCACATGGAATACACCTGTATAGATACATACACATAAAGAAAAATACAATTTTTTTTCAAGATAGGGTTTCTCTGTGGTTATGCTGGAACTCACTGTAGACCAGGCTAACCTCAAACTCAGAGATCCACCTGCTTCTACCTCCCATGGGCTGAGATTAAAGGCTTGTATTACCACCACCCAGCAATATACATACACACACATATACACGTCTACACACACACACACACACACACACACACAGAAAGAGAGAGAGAGGCATGCACACACAGTTACTGAGAAGCCTTTTTCTTTTCTTTTCTTTTGTTTGTTTTGGTTTTGTTTTTTTGGTTTTTTTTGTTTTGTTTTGTTTTGTTTTGTTTTTTGTTTTTCTGAGACAGGGTTTCTCTGTGTAGCCCTGGCTGTCCTGGAACTTACTCTGTAGACCAGGCTGGCCTTGAACTCAGAAATCCGCCTGCCTCTGTCTCCCAAGTGCCTTTTTATTTTCTTTAAAAAAACTATTTCTTTTCTTGATTCACTGCAAAAGCAGAGGGTAGGTAAGAAGGCATGCCCTTCTGGACTAGGTATATGACTTAGTAGCAGAACACCTGCTTAGCATGCATAAAGCCTTTGGCTAGATCTCTAACTCTAGAGTGGGGAAGTACAGCCTGGGTGCCGCAGCCCTTACCTTTAAGCCCAACAGTCAGTAGACAAAGACAGGAAATCTGATCTCTGTAAGTTCCAGGCCAGCCTGGTATACATAGTAAGTCCCGGGCCAGCCAGGAGTACGAGGTTAGCCCTGTACCCCTCCCCCAAGGCCAACCAACTTACCTGAAGTGCTCAGATAGCTTTAGTGAGTTTGAAACCTCCTTTGCCTTTGCATAGGGAGTGTTCCACATGCACAAACTGAATCAAAGAAGGATAGACCTGTGTTCACTAACAGACTCCAGCTGGGGGTCAGCAAAGACCTGATCTTGCCTCTCTTGTCCCTGCCTTCCTGGGTCCCCGCAGCCTGAAAACCTGCTCATTGACCTCCGGATCCCAGTGCCTCGAGTGAAGCTCATAGACTTGGAAGACGCGGTCCAGATCTCAGGCCACTTCCACATCCACCATCTGCTGGGGAACCCCGAGTTTGCTGCCCCGGAAGTGATCCAAGGCATCCCCGTGTCCCTGGGCACAGACATCTGGAGCATCGGGGTTCTGACATATGTCATGCTTAGCGGGGTCTCCCCCTTCTTAGATGAGAGCAAAGAGGAGACCTGTATCAACGTGTGCCGAGTGGACTTCAGCTTCCCCCATGAATACTTCTGCGGCGTGAGCAACGCTGCCAGGGATTTCATCAACGTCATCTTACAGGAGGACTTCCGGAGGCGGCCCACCGCGGCCACGTGCCTGCAGCACCCCTGGCTCCAGCCCCACAACGGCAGCTACTCCAAGATCCCCTTGGACACCTCCCGCCTGGCCTGCTTCATAGAACGCCGCAAGCACCAGAATGACGTGCGGCCCATTCCCAACGTCAAGAGCTACATCGTCAACAGGGTGAACCAAGGGTCCCAGCTAGCCCACAACCCCTGAGGAGGTTTCACATAGAAGTGCGGTGTGAACCAAAGCAAGACTGAGTGTGTCTGTAAATAACTCTGTTCATCATTTCACTCCGTGTGGTTCTCTGGACTGAGAGGTGGTCCTCTTAATCCTTGTCTGTGGTGACGTGGGGTGGGGTCTGAGCGTCATGAAAGTCACCTTAATCCCAGGAGCATTCCAGAAGGTCATGCTGAAGAAGTAAAGATACAGAGTCATGGAAAGTATTAAAAGAAAGGGCAAGGCTAATGATATAGCGCTTGGTATAAAAATGTTAATTGTACATTCCAAAATGAGCAGTTAAGTGGGAAAACTATACCCACTGTGAGCAGTATAGTAGGTTCCTGACTCCATTGGAAAATTTAAGCAAAACAAAAAAGTTCTATTTAACAGAGATGTCAACTATTCTGGTTTAGATGGCTTAGATATAGTTTCTTAACTGGATACATATACACATACAATATAATAGATCCCATTCAGGTTTCAGAGTTTTATAATATAGAGTTCTATATGAAATCAATCATAAGTAACTTTGAGTGCTCCCGTTAAGGCAGTAATTTATTTACCGAAGCATTGCATTATTTTGACTAAGCACAATTAGATGACGAGTTTTTTAGAGCATTTTATAAATCTTGTATAGAAATCTTTTATCAGAACCTGTGTATTAAGAGAAAGCAATGTGACCCTTTTGCGATCTGTGAACGGGATATTTTTTCCTCCGTCATGGGTTGTTTGAATAAGATAGGTTCTGTATATCAAAGCTTCCCCCACCAGTGAACTCATTGGCAGCTCAGAGTTCCTCCTGTGGGAAAGACTGCCAGGAAATAAACCCAAATCTAGTAAGAGTTGGGGGGCTTTGTTTTTATGTCCACCCTGGGCCTGCCATGGGTAAATGAATATCACAAGTTCGTGCAGAAGGGCACACGGAAACTTTTCCTACAGTTTCTGTGAACAGCGCGGCGGCTCTTTCTGATTTCATAGCTGTAGAATGCAGTCTTCAGAAAGTTAGCTTGCTTTATTCCAAACCCCTCACGAAGTTTCGGGGTGCTTACCAAAAGGAGGCAGCCATAAAAGCCTTTTAAAGGCCAGTCCTAAGCCCTTCCTGAAGCCATGGGGCAAAGTCTGACCCACCACTCTAATACAGCTCGGGGTTTTAACTGTGATAACAATACCTATTACCACACAGCCACCAACGTCCCTGGACTAAAAGGACCAATTGTATTCTGAGGCCAGTGCTGCTTTCTCTGTACAAGATTATGCCCGGTGCCCTCTGGAGGAAAAACAAATTAACCAGGGCACGTCATGGTTTTTTGTTTTGTTGGGTTTTTGTTTTTTTCCTTCTTCTGTTAGAAGGGGGATGGGGGGAGGGTGATTGTTTGTTTGTTTTTAATTATTTTCTGTTTGTACATGAGCCACCCTTTGTTTCCTAGAGTGTGTTTTAAAAATTGCTTTGATGCAAATAATATTCTAAAAAAAAAAAATAAGTGAAATGTTTGTGTAAATCGGGTTTGGGTTTTGTGTCATCATGCTGCTCCTGCTACTGGGAACTGAGAAAATGGAAATTATGTAGCACAAAGTGCAATCAGAGAATCTGGGAAGGGAAAAACGGAACTGCAAAACCACTTAAACTATTTAAGGGAGACATGGTGGGAACGGTCTAATTTTAATGTATAAAAACACTTATTCCTGTGGTGGAGATATAGAATTAAAATACTCATCACACACACCCCCCCATCATTTGCAAAGTCAGATTATCCATCCTCCATCTCAGCTCATCCGAGATTATAGGGAAACAAATTAGTAGAAAGTAAAAGCAATAAGACTAGACCGCACCTAGCATTTTGGGGATTAACCAAATATGTGGAAACCGACTCTGACTGTAGTCTCCTTGTCTCCGGGTGGCCCTGGGTCAGCAGGCCCCACTCCCTCGAGTTTGCTTACCTCCACGGTCTTCACTTAAACCACGATGCATACACAAAACATGCTTACTAACACTTTTTTAAAAAAACATGTCTTTATTAAGAAATGTAGCATTAAGGAGGAAGGCCTTAGGCCAGAGAGCTTATTGTGGGATAAAATACAGGCTCAGAGGACTCCAAAGATCCAGAAAGTGACACAGCCAGGTCTGTTCTGTCCATTTGTCCACTCCCGCTGTCTTGAAAGAAGGGCTTCCTGCTGAGTCACTTAGAATTGTTCTGATCAGTCAAGTTTCTTCTAGGGAGGGACAGAGCCTAGGACAGTGGTGTTCAGACGTTCCAGGAGGACCATATTGAAAGCATGTTGTACGTGGCAGAACTCTATGGAGAGCCAAGTTTCCCCAGCCATGTTTGTGTCAGAGTTGGGATAGTCTAGACATGGGGCTATATGGAATTGCCCAGGTACACAGGGAAGCCAGGAAAGGAAAGTGATGTTACTGTTAATGGTAGCTCAACTCCAGCTATTAGAGTAGTGTAAGCTTCAGGGACGTACGAAGGGAAGGGGGGAATACTTTGTGTAGTTTGATGACTGAAGTGAACAGGGAGGCCCCTGTCTACAAAGCACCTGATCCCTCCAATGGGAGGCAAGGTAGTCTTGGCTGCAGAATTGTCCCTAGAAAGGTGGGAATTAGGAGAAACCCCATTGACAGGGCTAAGAAATATAGTTTGGCATACAATTATGCTCAACAGTGACTGGAGAAGAACCCTGGACCACTCTCCTGCACCTGTTTTGGCAGGGAGACTTAGTACTAGGAGAGAAGAAGTGGGAGAGGAAATCTCCCACTCCCACTCGCATACCAATTGTTCTTTCTGAGCTGATCCCAGGAGAGCAGCCATGCTGGTAAGAGTGGAAGACTTCTTGTTTGTTTCTGTTCATCATCCTGAGCTCATTTGTTTTGTGTTAAAAGGGTGGGGGGTAAGAAAGATGGAAAAGATCAGGGCCAACCCAGGATCCCTGATGAGAACTCGAATGATTTTTGCACCATTATATTTGTTTTGAATTACACAGATTTCTACCCACTTATAACAGAATATGGTTAGAAGCTGTTAATAAGAAAAAAAATCATCACAATGTTGGATGAGTCCTTGGGGGTCCCTCCCATCCACCAGCAATCTAAGTGGGCAGAGGAGGCAGAGGGAAAGCTGGCTTCAGCCCTGTGCTTTGCAGAGCCTTTATAAGTAGTAGTGCCTTTCGGAGGGGAGGTGGAGAGTGAAGTCCCATTGCATTTAGATTTGCTGATACTGCAGTCTTTTTTCCCCTTCGGTTTAAAATATGTTTTAAATGAGAATATCTGAATGTAGGATGGGAACAGGAATTTTTGAGTCTCCATCTCAGCTATTCCAAACTCATTCTTTCTTCCAGAAAGTCTTTTGTTGTTTTCTGGCCCAAATGTCCTCATTGATAAAATGGAATTTGGGGAGAAGAAGAGAGAAGATTAATCTCTCAAGAATGTTGAGGAAAATATCCTTGTTGACACATCTATAAGATATTTTGCTTTTCTTCAAGTGCTACACACTGCCAGTGCTTAGAATTTTATTGACAGGAACTTTGAACATTCCAGTTTCCCACAGTCTTATTTTTGGGTACCGTTTACAAACTCCCGAGGTTAACCTCTGTCAATTGCTTCTCATTGGAAGGTCTGGGTCCTTCTTGTCTACATGTTATTTGTTCTTACCTTATAATTTCTAACCTCTAAGAGCTTGCCTACAGAGAAGGGTTTGAGAGCGCTGAGGAGGCCTTAAGTGCCCATAAGCTGTTTTCTACAGTATTTCTTATGGTGGACACGAGAGTCTGACACCTTCCAAGAGAGCCAGCCATTCCTTTCTCTTACCAAGTTTTATGCTGGGGGATGGGGAGCAGTGGATAAAGCAGAATCCAAATAGCGACTTTCCTCCCTGGAAGGGCAGATGTGAGAATCAAATACACTTCCTACACTCCCTTGTCATAATTCATGTCTTTAGAGTCTCACAGGGATCTTCTAGAAAAGGCAAGCGGTACACCCACATCGGGAAAGAGAATTGGATTTTGGAGAAAGAGAGCTTTGCCTCTGCTCCTTAAGAGTCCTCTTCTGTTGTCTCCAGACCTCCGTGCCTGTGGCCCACTCGTCCTTCCTTGTTTCTTGCTTATCTTGATAAACATGGCGAGTTAGATTTTTGAGACTATGATGGAGAAAACGCAATCTAAAGTACACGGTGGTTATATTTCTGTGTTAATAGAAACTCTCTCCTCTATACCTGAGAGAGGGAGATAAATTGAACACAAAGGGTCTCTGTAGTAGACAAAAGTACACAATCGCCACATCCTAGGATAGCCCTGAATTGCACTGGGTGAGTTTTGAGGGACGGAGACCATAGTCTTTTCTTGCCTGGGTAACATTCCAATGGAGTCTGGGTTAGGCAAACATATATAAGCTTTCAACAGATTTATCCATTTAAAAAAAAAAAACAAACCCTTGATTTTTCTTTGCTATTTGAAATCTAAAGACCTTTAGGGAAGGAATTATTAGACCCAGAGTAGGCTTAAGGAAGCATTCACATAGATTCCACCAACAGAAAAGAAGATACTATAGTTGTAATGATTTTCTGGAAACACTAAGGCTCTCACTGTCTCACTCATTTTAAAGAGCTCAAAGGGGCTGAAATTTATCCATAGACAGATTTTTTTAAAAATAGGAAATGTTTTTCATGAAAAATCATATGGAAATTGAGTACAGAAATATCATATGGCCATACTTGTTATGAAAGACACTTTTCTCTTATTTTGTTAAATATAAGTTGATGTTATAGGAGAAGAAAATGGTCATTCCACTACGATGCTTTAATCTTAAATGACATTAATTAAAAGCCTAAAATTAACATTCCCAGGCTTTTGTCAAGAACGTCCAAACTGTGTTCAGATTTCATTTTTATCTGAATGACCAACCCAACGGTTCAGCCAGATAAGCTACTTCAGAAGGGGGAGGAGCCAGAACAAGCGCAGATAGCAAGCCTTGGGATTCCTGAGTGTCAATTCAACCAAGTAAATCTGCCAGTGCAGGGGTAGGAGCTGCATTAATCCCCCATTTCCATCATGAGTCCGAATGCCGGAGTCCATGGAGACCGTTACTGTGACCTCAAAGATTGTGGCTACGAATCTCAAGTCTTCTCTTACTAACTTAAGCCATATCCCTCACCTCTGTGTTTGAATTTTTTTTAAAAAAAAAGTAAGAAAAAAAAACCCTGGTGCTTTCACTTCTGTTTCTGCTGAACTTCAGACTACTCTGTGGGAAAGTAAATAAAACTAAAAGAGGGATAAATAGAAAGACTGTGAAAAACTAAACATACCCTTGAGAAAATGCTATTTATGCTGTAATGGAGGGCAAACTGTTGGAAAATATGGATATATGTACATCTGTACATGTATATAGTGTATAATATGTATGTATATGTTATTGCTCATATGAAGAAATCTATCCATTTTTCAGGCAGCCCAGGTGGGTTAGTTTTTCTACTGGGAAACCATTTAGGACCAATCAAAACTACTAGAGAGAATAAGTCACATGGGAATTAATTTGCTGACTTCCAAAGTCCACATGGCCAAATGAACAAAGTATGAAATGCGTTGAGACTATAATTTATGTGATCCTGTTTACTCAGAAGTCTATATTGGAATTTTTTTGTTTGTGTGTGTTTGGACTTTTTGTTTGTTTGTTGAGACAGGGTCCCTCTATGTAGTCCTGTATGTCCTGGGACTCACTCTGTAGACCAGGCTGGCCTTGAACTCACAGAGGTCCACCTGCCTCTGCCTCCTAAGTGCTGGGATTAAAGGCGTATGCCATCATGCCCAGCCAATATTTGAATTTTAATATCTGATTTTCAAACTGTGCCAACACTTCTTAGTTTTGAGTGATCCCTTCCCCCAAAGCCTTTTGAGAATTTGTGGTGGGCTTCTCTGGCCATTCAGATAAAAGGCCTTATTCATAAGTGGACAGGTTTCCCCATAGGGACCATTACACATATACATATAAGTACATACTTCCATCAGGCTTGTGACAGTTGATTTAAAATCACTCCACAGTATTGGTAAATAGCTCTATATTTTCAAGGTGCAGAAGAATTCCACAGCCTTAATTATTTCAGTGTCTTGCTGGTCTGCCTTAAGTGTATCTTCTGGGGTTTTGGGTTGGTTGTCTTATTATTTTAACTTTTCCTGCAGTTGTTCATTTTGTATGCACATGATGTTGTTTTGTAAAGGTAGGTTGTAAATATTTTATTTGTAAGTCTGACTCACTCATGTGTAATGTTGTAAAGTGCTGACCTGCTGTCTTGTTATTATTACTGCAGTAAACGTTATAAGTTGTGGATGAAACTTCAAAATGTACATTTCACATGTTATGCATTCCTATAAATATAATATACTGGAGATACTATTTTTAGTCCCGTCCCCCCTTTAAAATGTTATAACATTGTGTGTGTGTGTGTGTGTGTGTGTGTGTGTGTAGGTCTGAGGACAACCTGCAGGAGCTGGTTCTCTCCTTCCACCATGTAGGTCCAGTAGACTGAATGCAGGTCACCAGGCTTGGTGGCAAGTCTCTTCACCCACTGAGCCACCTCTTACTGGCATTTGTCATTTTTTTTTTTAAAAGCTAAAATGTCTGCTCTTTTTCCCTCACTCCTGGGGGTAATTGTTGTCCTCTCCCCCAAATATTTGAAAGCCTGGCAAGCTTTCAAAAAAAAAAAAAATCACATCAGTGGACCAGCAAGATGGCTCATCGGATAACAGGGCTTGTTACCAAGCCTGAGGATTTGAGTGTGACCCACAGGCCTGCATAGTGAACGGAGACCGTCAGCTCCAGCTGGATCTCACGGGTTCGTGCATACAGGTTGGTAGGTGGCTTGATCAGGCTTTCAGTGTCTGCAGGCGATGCACAGGTGGGAACGCGGCTCTATAGCATCCTGTCAATTAACAGCACACAGAGATGAAAGTCGTTTTGATCTGGTAATAAGAACAGAAGTGTTTTAACATTTGAGTTCTACATAATCAAGGCTTTTCTGAAGTTACTGGTAATGAGAAACAACTGTCAAGACAATGAGTTTTTCTGGACTTGGTGGTGAATACTTTTAAATTCAAGCACTCAGGAGGCAGAGGCAGATGGGTCTCTGTGATTTTGTGGGCAATCTGAGCCTCCACTACATGTGAAGTCTGGGTCAGGCAGAGCTACATAGGGAAGCCCTGTTTCAAACACAAAACAAACACTGGAATATATGGGGTTTTACACAATGGGAGTTCAACACAATCTCTTTAGAGAAAAACAAAGAGTACAAAATTAAATCTCACAGTCTATTTGATAAGTAGCATTTCTTTAAAATTGGAAAATACAGTCTTAGGGGATTATTATTATTATTGACACAGGTTCACTAGATACCTAGTTCAGCCTTAAACTTGGAATCCTCCTGCTTCAGGTTCCTAAGTAGCTAGGAGTTCACATAACCAGCTAAGGGATTTGTAAACCAAATATGCTTGGCTTTTCAAACTGCCCAACATTATCCTTCCAGATACCCGATCCTGTAAGTCCATCCTTCTTAACTGGTCCCACCCATCTCCCTGTACACTTCAGGTGGTCTAAAGTAAGCACATGTTTCTTTGCCAGCCCCTGAGTGCACAATGACCTGCTTTATATTTCTATGTGCAAATTACTGTGAAGCTCTCCCCACGGCAACTGCCGTGAAGTGAATACAAGAAGGTCGCCAAAGGCTCTGTCTTAGAGGATTTCTATTTTATGGAAAGAAACCCTGAGAGAGTAGGGAAGTGACTGGAGCAGAGAAAGAAGCGCTAAGCTATAAACAAAACAAAACAAAACAAAATAAGAAAACAAAACGAACGGAGCCTACTGACTCCTTCAGGCTTCTATCTAGCTTGCAGGTTTTTAAAACCCAGCTCTCCAACCAGGAAGCACCCAGCACTCGCAAAGAGCCCGGCGGCCCAGGCCGGAAAGGGTGGCGGAAGAGGCGGGGCTCGAGGGTGACGTCACGGCCGCCGAGCTCCTCGGCTTCCAGAGCGAACTGAGCGCGCGAGAATGGAGGTCGCCCGCCAAGCCCTGGGCCCCTTGGTCACCGAGCTGTACGACGTGCAGGCTTTCAAGTTCGGGAGCTTCGTACTGAAGAGCGGGCTCTCCTCCCCAGTCTACATCGACCTGCGGGGCATCGTGTCACGCCCGCGTCTTCTCAGTCAGGTACCAGCCCAGAGGGACGGGATGGCTCCGGGTGGCGGGAAAGGAGAGCAGGAGCTGGCCGGGGTGGCCGGAATTGGGGGCGAGGGAGAGAGCCACAGACCAGGCAGGCAAGCCCACCTTGCTGCTGGTCTGGAGAGTGTGGGGGAGCTTGGAGACCGTGAGCCTTCGGGTACTTTCGGACCTTGTTTCTTGACCGATCGGTGTAGACACGTGCTTTGCGAGAGTCAGGATACCTTGTTGGGCTCTGACCAGCAGCGAAGTCCTTGAGTGAGTGAGTTCATTAGGGAGGAAAAGGCGGGAGGGTGGAGAAATTAGTAGCTAATCAAAGGACTCAATTTAATAGAACATGCCAGGAGCAAGAAATTAAAGCCATGGGGTGGACACCTGAAAGGCAGATTTTTTTTTTTTGATTGGTAAAGATAAAGTGTACACTTAGAGGCTTCTAGAAACCTGACGCTCCTCAATCCTCGTGTCGGTTGTATATGAATCATCGCCAAGTCGGCGGTGAAGTAATGCTTTCTAGCATAACAAGCTGCCAGCCAAGCTGCCTGCAGACGGCATTTAGAATAAAAGGTTAGAAATGGCTGCAAGGGTTGCTAGCAACTCCGTGTGAATATTGAGCATTGTAAAGTTTTTATTACGTTTATCTTGGGGTGTGTGTGTACACTTTGGAAGGTGAGAAACAACTTGTGGGAGTGCATTCTCTCCCTCCTTCTTGAGGGCGGAAGGGATTGATGAGGCTATCAGGCTCGGCAGAAGAAAACACCCTTCCCAGATGTGCCTGCCAGAATTGTTAATCGAGCACTGGGGCTGGAGGCAGGAGTTAAAGGTCATCACAGCTCCGCCTCAGCATAGTTGGCTTAAGGCCAGCCTGGGCTACACAGAATTTGTTCAAGAGCAAACAAACTAATGGAATAGTTAAAGGTTACTAGTGGCTACTTTGTTGGCTAGTATAACTGTAGAATATTTCCATTATTTGCAGAGGTCTATCAAGACATATATATGTAGCCAAGTATCGTGGTGCACACCTATAACTCCTGCATTCAGGAAACTGAAGCAGGAGAATTGTTGAGTTTGAGGTCAGCCTGGGTTACACAGGGAGACCCTATTTCCAAAATCCAACCCCTCTGCCCCCTGTGTACTGTTCTTGTCACATACAAGGTTTGTTTCTTGGGTACCCATTTTGCCTAATTGTTGTAAGTAGGTTAAAACCCCGATTGAACTGTTAGCTTTTCACCATCTGGAATCTTACTATGATTATTAGGAACTCTATTACCAAGAACTGTCTAAAAATTTGAAGAGGTTTATATAAATAGGTGCTCTCAATATATACCCCCAACCAGAAAAGCAATAGATTATATGCTTCTAACTTCCTAGGAAAAAGTGATAATTGACTGGTCATGTATACACATAAACAATTGGAGGGAAACATAGTATTTATCTCACTAAAAAAATTCCCCAAATCGCCTCTTGTATGATTTGTGGGTTTATGTTTTAGGTAAATTTCAATTACTATACATCTTGGTTTAGGTGCGTGCAAAGTATGACAGATCAGTAAAAGCCTGCAGGAAGAAATATGTATTGTAGTATAGTACTGTGGACATGGTGGAGTGATAATATTAATCTGAGAAAACAAGTGTTCCAGTTTTCATAGTCTTATGTAGCATTGTGTGTGTGTGTCTGTCTGTGTGTGTGTGTGTGTGTGTGTGTGTGTGTGTGTTACACTGGGAATTGGGTCCGGGGCTGTAAATATACCAGGCAAAGCACTCTATCACTGAACTGCCCTTAGCCCTAGCATCTGCCTTCTCTCCACATTCATTACAGATAATGATATAACAGTTCTGGGTATGTTCATGACTTTAGTATTAGAAATTACACACTTTGTAACTTAAAATAGTCACAAGCTTTTCAAAATACAGAAGAAGGAGCAAGGCATGAGTAGAATGTGCCTAGCATCTGGGAGGCTAACGAGGCATCAACATGAGTTCGAGGCCAGCTTTGACGCTTCAGAACATTATTCAAAAATAGATGGCTGGAGAGATGTCTCTGGTTAAGAGCCCTGACTGCTTTTCCAGAGATCCTGAGTTCAATTCCCAGCAACCACATGGAGGCTCACAACCATCTGTAATGGGATCCGAGGCCCTCTTCTGGTGTGTTGGAAGACAGCTACAGTCTGAAGATGAGCTACAATGTACTCATATACATAAAATAAATCTTTTTTAAAAAGCTCTCATTTGCACCCACCCCAAGAGTAAGTGATAGATGTACAAAAAAATAAAGTATTTTAAAGAGTTAACCTGGTTTACAAAGCAACTGTGAGCCTTTAAAATTTTATTTTAAGGTAAGGTAGTGTTGGATGGGAATATACATTCTAATATTAAAATATGATTGATTTAAGCCAGGCAGTGGTGGTGCACGCCTTTAATCCCAGCACTTGGGAGGCAGAGGCAGGTGGATTTCTGAGTTCGAGGCCAGCCTGGTCTTCAGAGTGAGTTCCAGGACAGCCAGGGCTACGTAGAGAAACCCTGTCTTGGAAAAAAACAACCAAACAAACAAACAAAAATTATGATTGATTTGGCCTGGTGTCTGTTGCACATGCCTTTAGTCGCAGTGCTTAGGAGCCAGGGGCAGGTGGAACTCTGAGTTTGATTGAGGCCAGCCTGGTCTACAGAGCGAGTTCTAGGACAGCCAAGGCTACATACACAGAGAAACCCTATCTTGGACACCCTTCTCCACCCTTCAAAAAATGATTCTGTGGAAAAGGTAAATGTATTTCACACAATAGGCTCGATACTTAGGAGAGTCTTGGTTGAGCCAGGTGTGGTCATGGATTTAGGCCGATGGGATTCTGGAAGGCATCTTTGCTCTTCAGTGTGGAGCATCTCCCTAACGCCTTTCCTGTTGCCCTCGGTGTAGGTCCTGAATCTGTCAGAGCAGGTTTGTGGTGTTTATGCTTGTATACCAGCTTTTAAGATTGTTGTGATGGGTCTAAATCAGTTGCTTGATATTTTCTCTCCCAAGTTTAGATACTCAAATGGTAAATTGTTATGAATAATCCATT
Organism: Apodemus agrarius; assembly: GCA_964023405.1. NCBI lineage: Eukaryota > Metazoa > Chordata > Mammalia > Rodentia > Muridae > Apodemus > Apodemus agrarius. The sequence continues at coordinate 66,480,662 of OZ030018.1, forward strand.
TATATCTTACAAACTCTCCTGGGGGCTTGTCTTTCCATTTCTGTTGTGCTGTTGCATGACTCGTGTGTCATTTGAAGCAGTAAAGAAAGTATATGTGTTCCTTCTCTTACAGGTCGCAGACATTTTATTCCAAACTGCCAAAGGTGCCGGGATCAGTTTTGACAGTGTGTGTGGAGTTCCGTATACAGCGTTACCACTGGCCACGGTTATCTGCTCAGCCAATCATATTCCCATGCTCATTAGGAGGAAGGAAACAAAGGATTATGGTAAAATAACAATAGCATGAGCCTCAAGTTACTATGTAACCTGTTAGGATTTTGTTCTCCTTCCTGTCTGGTGTTTACTAGAGCTTTTGAGTGCTCTTCAGAGGCCTGGTCAGCTGTTGTGCTGACTCTTGCTACGGAAGACCCACACAGTCTGGGTCTGAAATGCTTTCTGTTGACTGAGCAATAGAAACAAAGTGCTTGCTGAACCCCAACCTTTGTATCGGCCAGTCCTTCATCAGCAAGTGTTCTAGGGGCATATACTTGTAGGTATATTTACATTCAAATGCATGCAGTCATGAAGAATAAGACCCCTCTTAGGAAACTACATAGACACCCTGGGAACACACTTTTTGTTGGGGTTTGTGTCAGGTGTGTTTGCTTTAAAACCTGAAAATCAATCTAAAAATATGAGGACTGAGTTGTTACTTAATGATATTAGAGAATTAATAAGATTTTTGTTTATTTGACATGGTGGTGCTTTGTTAGTTTTTTTTTAAAAGAGGACTTTTAAGATAAACTATGTAATGTCTTGGGTTTGCTTCTGAGACTCGTGAGAGGATAGTGAGGTAGTTAGGTGGGTAGAGGAGCCTGCAGCTAACTCTGACCTGAGTTTGGGCGCTGGGTCCCACATGGTGGAAGGAGAGAACTTATGCTGCAGGTCGCCCTTTGACCTCCACACATGTACCCACACGGCCATAGCATTGTGGGGGAGGAGTAAGGATATGGCACTGGCCATGTGTCACTGAGTGGTGAGTTTATTATAATAGTTTGAAGCTAAAAATAAATTATCTGCCCATAGGAACATAGTTCTGTTTCCTTATGTGTTCGCAAATGTTCATGAAACTTATTATCAGCGTGCCTGCAAGTACTCTGTCTTATTTCAGGCTAAGCAAACTTAGTTAAGCTATGGGAAAGGTGATTCCTCCAGTAAGCCCCCCCCCAAACCTAAAATGTCTACTAAAATAATTCTCACTATCAAAAAATACATAGTAGAAAATGTAAAATTAGTCTAAAAAAATGAATATGAAATCTAGAGCCTGAGTTACTTATATTTTGTAGATTATAGTGGGGCTTAAGGGCGGAGAAGTCACATTGGATAATTCATTGTGCGAGAAGTTGTGAAATGTTTCCCATCTGAATTTATGAGTATGAGTGTTTTACCTGTACTGTGTATGTATGTGTGCCACATGCATGCAGTGCCAGCAGAGGCTGTTGGGGCAGTAGAGTCCCTGGAACTGTAGTTACAGGTGTGAGCTGCCCTGTGGGTGCTGGGGAGAGCCTGGTTCTCTGCAAGAGCAGCAGTGTTCTTATCCACTGAGCCTTCTCCCTAACCCTTACTTTGTTTGAGGCAGGGTCTTGCTGTAGACCCCTGGCTTGCCTGCATGGCCTAGGTTGATTGTAAGGCCTCCTATTTCAGCCTCCTAAGTACCAAGATGACAGGTGTGTGTCATGCGCTTTAAATTGCTTTTTAAAAAAGCAAATTGTTGCCAGGCGGTGGTGGCACACGCCTTTAATCCCAGCACTTGGGAGGCGGCAGAGGCAGGCGGATTTCTGAGTTCGAGGCCAGCCTGGTCTACAGAGTGAGTTCCAGGACAGCCAGGGCTATACAGAGAAACCCTGTCTCGAAAAAAAAAAACAAAAAAAAAAAAAAAAAAAAGCAAATTGTTCAATTGGTCATGATTATAAGTTGGTAAACTTATAATCAATATAGGTGGGAAAGGAATGATTTTATTGATGATACTGGCTTATTCTGTCTTTCATTACTGTATAAGTGATCTCTTTTGGTTTTTCGAGACAGGGTTTCTCTGTGTAGCCCTGGCTGTCCTGGAACTCACTCTGTGGACCAGGCTGACCTCCAACTCAGAAATCCACCTGCCTCTGCCTCCCAAGTGTTGGGATTAAAGGCATGTGCCACCACCACTCGGCTAAGTGATCATATTTTTAAAAACACATTGCTCAGGAAAAAAAATGAGTTGTTACACAGTGAAATAATTTGTTTTACTAATAACTATTTTGTATATACAATTTGGAAATACAGAGGATAGTGAACAAAACAGTTGTGGCACATTGATTAACAGAAAGTAGCTTCAAAGTAAATGATCACAAATAAGATTTAAATAGTCTTTAACTCTTTATAGGTTCATAGCAAACGTAGACTTGGGATACATCTTGTGCTAGCTGAAATAGCTTACATATTGTTTTTCTTTTCTAGGTACCAAGCGCCTTGTAGAAGGAGAGATTAATCCGGGCCAGACCTGTCTGGTCATTGAGGATGTCGTCACCAGCGGGGCCAGTGTTTTGGAGACTGTTGAAGTTCTTCAGAAGGAGGGTCTAAAGGTGACTGACGCCATCGTGCTGCTGGACCGGGAGCAGGGAGGCAGGGACAAGCTGCAGGCTCAGGGGATCCGGCTCCACGCAGTGTGCACCTTGTCCCAAATGCTGGACATTCTCCAGCAGCAGGAAAAGATCGACGCTGAGATGGTCGGGAGAGTGAAGAGGTTCATTCAGGAGAATGTTTTCTCAGCAGCAAATCATAATGGTCTTCCCCCTCCTGAGAAGAAAGCATGCAAAGAACTCAGCTTTGGTGCTCGAGCAGAGCTGCCCGGAATCCACCCACTTGCTTCAAAGCTCCTCAGGCTAATGCAGAAGAAGGAGAGCAATCTGTGCCTGTCTGCTGATGTGTCAGAGGCCAGGGAGCTGCTGCAGCTGGCAGATGCCTTGGGACCCAGCATCTGCATGCTCAAAACTCATGTCGATATTCTGAACGATTTTACTCTGGATGTGATGGAGGAGTTGACGGCTCTGGCGAAACGCCACGAGTTCTTAATATTTGAAGACAGGAAATTTGCTGATATAGGAAACACAGTTAAAAAGCAGTATGAAAGTAAGTGCGTTCAGAAACGACTGGCTGAAGGGAAGGTGTGTTGGCTCGTGAGTCAGCAGTAGAAAGAGCTGTCAGGCACTGAGCTGGCCTTGCTTCTCTCCAGTCTCAGCCGCGTGCTCCATTCTGCTCTTTGTTGACTTGTTTCCCAGGTAGGGAATTCCACGCCTCTCTCCTACCTCTGTGTTGACTCCCTTCATTAGCTGGCCTGGGGAATACACCTGCTCCTGCCACTACACGGTCGACCTCTGTTTAACCATTGTGGACTGAGAATCCTGTCAATTCCCATAAAGAAAATGGGTGAGCTGTAATCAGAAGGTGCCTGAGTTCTGGGCAGGCAGAACAAGATGTATCGGTGCTGACTGAAAATTGCCAATATAGCAAAGGCAGAAAAGAAGTATAAAGTACTACTTAGCAGAATGTGTTGATTCGCTTTTTCCCTTTTTAAGTTTTTAATATCAGACAGGCTGAAGATCCTGTAGGTGGCCTGGGAAAGACTTAATCTTATACCTGCTTTCTCATGCAGTTTTCTGCTCTTTAGAAACAAGCAGCCATGGCCTATACTGTGTTGGTCTGATGCTTTTCACTACTCTGGTTACATGATTTCTTTCTTAGTGCATGCCTCCATCTAATTTTTTTCTTTCAAGTAGAATTATCTGCTACTTCATGTACTAATGATGTCCTACCAGGACTACATTGCTTAGCTTACTGGCTGAAGTATAACCTTTCTTTATGATTTATCAGTTTTCAAAAATCTGCATTTTTACTGTCTGTTAAAAATGTATAGAGTAAGCCAGGTGGTGGTGGCACATGCCTTTAATCCCAGCACTTGGGAGGCAGAGGCAGGTGGATTTCAGAGTTCAAGGCCAGCCTGGTCTACAGAGTGAGTTCCAGGACAGCCAGGGCTACACAGAGAAACCCTGTCTTGAAAAAAAAACAAAAAACAAAAAACAAAAAAAAAAGTATAGAGTTGCCTGTAGGATTGGGACAGCCAAGAAAACCTGTAGAGGGTAAAATTGCAATCTCTATAGGATGGGAAATCTTGTCTTCAGGAGAATTTCAGGATGTCACGCTGCTTGAGCTCTGTCCCTCTGTAATGGCTTAGGCTCGATAGGTGGTCTAAATCTGCAAAACAAAGGAACAGCCCATCAATGTCCCTGTAAACCAAGTACAGCACTTTTTGCAAGAATTTTTCCTCACTATGACCTCTCACCTAGCCACCAGATGGAACCATGGGTCTACTGATAAAGTGCTCAACTCTAACTTGTTAGTAGACGATCATTTCATACCGTAGTTGGTTGGGCAAAAGGTTATAGTTTTAGCTTTGAAAATTAGCAACCATCTTTTTTATTTCTCCTCAGGTGGCGTCTTTAAAATAGCTTCCTGGGCAGATGTGGTCAACGCCCACGTGGTGCCAGGCTCGGGAGTGGTGAAGGGCTTACAGGAAGTGGGTCTGCCTTTGCATCGAGCATGCCTGCTCATTGCAGAAATGAGCTCTGCTGGCTCCTTGGCCACTGGAAGCTACACCAAGGCAGCAGTAAGTGCCGGGGTACTGGGGTGAGAGGGACTAGGTCTGTCTGTGCCCTATGTTCTAGGGCAAGAAAATACCTTCATCTGAGGCCTGAGGGAGGCAGCTGTGGCCTCACCCCAGAGCCCTCCTCAGTGCAGCTGTGCTGACAGTTTATTAGCACCAGTTGGACATTTTGATCTTGCAGAAGGGTTTGAGTTGTACTCCAGCCCATTTGGACATATTCCTGTTTGTTTTTTCATCTTGAGGCAAAACTGAAGATAAAGGTTGAATTTTAAGTTGTTCTTAATGTTTTTCTGTGGTAAATTTTCTAGTCGGATAGACATCTAGAAAGTGAATAAATGATATTTATAGATACTTTAAGTACCACAATAATGTTTTTTTGTAGAAGAGCAAGCAGTATCTTAACTGCTGAGCCATCTATCTGTATCTAGCCTGTTGTGGTGAATTTAAACCCTGAATGGACCAAAAGTGCCGGCTTCCTAAGTCAAAGGTCTGGGGGTGAGGTCTGGCTCGAGGTTAGGCTGTCCCTTGTGGTGGTGGTAGCTGGGAGAGTTGCTCAAGTCTTGAAGGTGTGGCTGTTTTGTCTATGACGGCACATACTTCAGATCCTTCTTCCAAGTAGGTGAGCCATCGGGCATTGCCACAAGGAAGAACTCTGCAGCATCTTGTCTGATGCTTGCTCTGTCGGATCTTTTCAAGCGTGGCTCCTTGGGCAAAGGGGGTCATCTCCAGACCTTAATTGTGTTACTGTGTTCTTGTAATACTGCCTGTTATGTCCCATTTAGGTTGGGATGGCCGAGGAGCACTGTGATTTTGTCATTGGCTTTATCTCTGGCTCCCGAGTAAGCATGAAACCAGAGTTTCTCCACTTGACCCCAGGAGTCCAGTTAGAAACAGGAGGTAAGTATACGCACTAGCTACCTTCTCTTCTAAACTCACTTTCCTATTCCCATCAGGCAGAATATCATGTTGTAAACTGTGGTGGTGTTGTCTTAGTCTAGAACAGCAGTTCTCAACCTGTGGGTACAACCCCTGGGGTGGGGTCACATATCAGTTATGTATAGCAATGAAATAATGTTATGGTTGGGGGTGAGTCAGCATTTTTAGCATTAGGACGGTTGAGAACCACTGATCTAGAGCTATGAGTGAGCCTTTAGACCTGGTAATAGTGTGTACCTATGTAACAGTTTAATCTTAGGATAGAAGGCTACTTTTGAGATGGAACGTGGAGAGATCTGCTTAATTTAACTCTGCCTCCCAAATGTTGGGGCTAAAGGCATGTGCCATCATGCTGGCTAGAAACCTGATATTTTGGGTTAGCATTTCCTATTTAGTGCTCTGAGTATACCACCCAAAGGAAGCATTCTGTGTTCCAGCAGGTCTGGAAAAGCCTTAGCTAAACAGTTAGATGACTGTCAGCAACTTTGATGTGCCAGAGCCTGATTTTTTTTTCCTGGCTGTGGCTCTTAAACTTGCAACGATCTCAAATGCAGCTGGAAAGGAGCAAGCCAGGATGTAAAACTCACAGATAAAGGCTGGATGGAGTCCTGAATAGTGCATGTGTGCTTAGCTGACACAAGCTTTAGTTTCCAGCACCTCCCCTCTGCCGGCTAATAAAAGTGTGCCTGTTCTGTAGGAGGCGGGTTACCTGGAGTGTAGGTAGCTCAGCTAGTAGTGTTTGTCTGTTCTAGGATCTGTTCTAGATCAGAAGGTCTTTCAAGATGAGTACTCCTAAAGAACTCTGATCCTCAGCTCTACCCAGATGATAGACCCGAAGGAGTGGGTAATGGGCCAGATGTGTCGAGTGTAAAAGAACTGATTTTTTTTCCCAAGCACTGTTATTAGGATTATTTTATATAGTATTTGCCATGGTGGGGGCGGGGGGCACTGCCTTTTGGTTGGAGTTACTTTGAATAGTCTCAAATTTTGCACATTTTAGAGTAGATAGACCTCCACAGACTAAGTAGCCTTGGAAGTCACAACTCAAGCAGGGCGTGGTGGCACACGCCTGTAAGCCCCAGCACTTGGGAGGCAGAGGCAGGTGGATTTCTGAGTTCAAGGCCAGCCTGGTCTACAGAGTGAGTTCCAGGACAGCCAGGACCACACAGAGAAACCCTGTCTCGAAAAACCAAAAAAAAAAAAAAAAAAAAAAGGAAGTCACAACTCTCAGTAACTTCTTAAACTGCAGTTGAAAAGATTTGAGTTTTTGCCCTTCCACTCTGTGCATCCTGGTTTTGTTTTAAACAGGATCTCTCTTTTGTCCTGGATCTCTCTATGGAGATCAGACTGCCTTGAACTCTAGAGATCCTCCTGCCTCCCTGTTGCTGGGATTAAAGGTGTGCACAACCACACCTGGCTTGGTCTTGTGCAGTATAGGCTGGCCTTGAACACCTGAGCGCATGTGCCCCCATTCCCAGCTGACTAAAGTGAGGCCTTGCATATAGTCGGCAAGTTCTCTGAGCACTGAGCTCCAGCCCCAACACTAAACGACTTCTTTTTGAGATAGGATTTCTCTATTTTAGCTCTGGCTGTCCTGGAACTTACTATGTAGACGAGGCTGGCCTCAAACTCAAAGCTCTGCCTGCTTTTGTGTCCCACGTGCTGCAATTAAAGGAATGCACTACCATAACCAGCCTCAGAAAACTACTTTTAACCTCGACTTTACTGTAAAATGCAAGTATTGATAGTGACCTTAAAATAGTGGGGAGGCATGGAGATGATATGACTATTATCTGTTTAGCACTGTGCCTCAGCACAGAGCAAGCTGCCTTTGACTTATAGAAGGCCCTGCAGTTCTTTCATTGGATAGCACATTAGGACCTTGACTTTTAAAAATTGAAAGCATCAGGGCTAGAGAGATGGCTCAGTGGGTAAGAGCACTAACTGCTCTTCCAAAGGTCCTGAGTTCAAATCCCAGCAACCACGTGGTGGCTCACAACCATCCGTAATGAGATCTGATGCCCTCTTCTGGGGTGTCTGAAGACAACTACAGTGTACTTACAAAAATCTTTTAAGGAAAAAAATTGAAAGCATCAAAATCTATTTAACATAATGTTTCTAGAACAACAGATAATTTTAATAAAATGTCATTTTCCAGGTATGGTGCCATGTGCCTTTAACACTGGAACTGGCGAGCAGGCAGATTCCTGAGTTCAAGGCCAGCTTGGTTTATATTGTTTCCAAAAACAAGGGGCCAGGACTGAGAACTTGGTGGAATTGTAGTAGAAATGGTTATGCGTAATATGGTGTATTATATCGTAAATGCTCTCTGGGCACTTCCTGTGTTGCTTCCTGAGTTTGCATCATGTTAAATAGCTTTTGTTTCTCTGCAGGGGATCACCTTGGCCAGCAGTACAATAGTCCCCAAGAAGTGATTGGCAGACGAGGTTCTGATGTCATCATTGTAGGCCGGGGAATACTTGGAGCCGCTAACCGCCTGGAAGCCGCTGAGATGTACCGAAAGGCTGCCTGGGAAGCTTATCTGAGTAGGCTTGCTGTTCAGTGAGAAGACGCCGAGAATGGGTGCTATCCCAAAAGTCGCTGGCTTCAAAGAACAGTGCACAGGGTCCTGCATAGGGTCAGTGAGGTCAGACCCTGGAGCGTCGTGTCATGTCTTTAACTTGTAATCACTGCATTGGTACTGAAATGAGCTCTTTTTAAAGCTTTCATTGAGACTGGTATTTGTTTGGCAGCTGCCACCTTTCAGATTCCTTGGGCTAGACCGCTTAATTCTTTTAATTGCAGTGAGACTCAGTCACATACATCTAATGTTAGCTGCTTGCCTTTCAGCGCCCTGAAGCGGGATCCTTGCGTGCAGCAGGAGTTCTAGTTCATTCTACTCAGCAGTCGGTGTAGAAAGTCAGTCCCAGCTTCCTCCTGCTGCATCTGGATGGTGGGCCTCTGCATCTAAGAAGTCAGTGCAGCCCCCAGGCTACACATCTGTAAGATTAGCAACCGCACACACTCAGCAAGTACCCATGCATTCTCTAGTAAAGTGGAATCAGCGTAGCTACAGCAAGTGCTTGAAGGAGTCTCACTGCATTGTGATCCTATCAAGTTAAAGCAGAAGGCATGAGTCTCAGAGTGGGTTTGAACTAGTGTCTGAGCAAAGCTGTCAGGATCTAAGGAAACTTCCCTTCTAGGCTTTAGCTTAGACTTAGTCTTAATCTCCAGCAGCTATGCGGTTCCAGGAGTCCAAAGGGACCTTTCAGTTGTAAGATGCAGACCTAATGAGGCCCTGAAGTTAACTTCACGCACACCTGCTTTAGAGCAGTCAAAAGGAAAAATACAGTAGCACAATGCATTAGGCCCTGTTAATTCAGATCAGCATTTGGAGAAACAGGAAACAAAATCCTCTTGAGGACAGACTTACTGTATCTATTCCACCCATTAAAACTAACTACAGTACCTCTGGCCAGTCAGCTCACCTTAAGATAATGTTAAATGCTGTCTGCTTTTTCAGATGGCTGGGCATGGTAGTTTCATCATTAACAGCTATATAATTTATCCAAGAAAATGGCTTTGTCACTGCAGATGTCTTCAGTGTCCCCAGTGGACTTAACTACTCCTGTCACAGTGGCCTTCCTGCTTGTCTGTAAACAGAAACCAGACTTATCACAAGAACATGTTTATGTCCCACTGAAGGTGGCAGTGCGATGAGTTCCTCTTATAAGTTCCTCTTCGAGTTCCTCTTCGGCAGTCCATCAGCGTGCCAGATGTTATATGTCAGTGTGACACAGTTGTATCTGGGAAGAGAGAATCTTACGAGAGGAAATGTCTATAAGATTGTGCTACAGACACTCCCGTGAGGGCATTTTCTTGTTTAGTAATTGATGTGAGATGGAAGAGCCCAGTCCACAGTGGGCAGTGCCACCCCTATTCGGGTAGTCTCGAGTATATAAAGAAGGCTAAGCAAGCCAGTAAGAACATCCTCCATGGTCTCCTGCCTCTGTTTCAGCTCTCACCTTTAGGTTCCTTGCCCCGACTTCCCTCTGATAGAGTGTGACCTGAGGATTGCAAGCTAAAATGAACCCCTTCACAAGATGCTTTGGGTCACAATAGAAACCTAAGAATTAGTGTAACAATAGACCACTGTAAGTTTTGGTAGTAGTCTCAGGATTGGGGACTTGATATGATACACATGGGCAGTAACTCATTTTGGTAAGTTTACTCTTTTTCTTTTCATTTTTCATTATTTATTTATTTATTTATTATTATTATTGGATATATTCTATATTTACAATTCATTTCCCTTTTTCTGGTTCCCCACCCCCAGTTTATTCTTTTGAGAAATGGTCTTGTCATGTTAGCCCAGCCTCCCTTTGGATTCACAAGGTGAGGATTACAGGTGTGTATAGCAGATAGCCTCATCTCAGCAAGTTCAGAGTGGTTGCCATACTGGGCACTTGGAAGAATTCATTTCACTGCTCCAGTGAAAGATTGTGTGGTGCTGAACTCCTAATGATGGAAACATTACACAAAGAAGGGACAAGTAGCTATTCAGGCCCTTCATTGGTGATAAATACTTCACACTGGGTTATCTGTTGCCAGCTGGCCCTGACTAGAACTAGCTGGCTTAGAACTCTTAGCCAACTGCCTGCATTAGCCACTTTAGTCCTGGGATTACAGGCCTATGCTACCACACCAGGCCTTCTTCTCAAACACTGCTTTTGTCTCCCTAATTCAGGCATGCATGCCTACATACATACATACATACATACATACATATGCATTAAAAGGGCTACTATATGGACTGGAGAAATGGCTCAGTGGTTAAGAGCACTTGCTGTTCAAGGACCTAGGTTCAATTCCTAGCACCTTTGGCAACTCAGCCTGTTTAGCTACAGCCCCAGGAGGATTTGAGGCCCTAGACATACATAGAGCAAAACATCCATAACATAAAAAATGTTAACACGAAAGAAAAGGTTTGAAAGGCTGCTGTTGTCAACTAGATTTGGACCAGCCTTGAAGAATTTGTTTAAGACATCTCATAAAGCCAGCAACCAAAGCCAGACAGCTTGAGGGGGAAAAAAAAATCTCAGAATTCCAGCTGGCAAGTGCTTGCCTACATGTAAGCTGGAACGCCTAAGTTCAGATCCCTGGCATCCGTGGGAAAGCCATCAGCCACTGCACATCAGTGGACTCCGACAGATCCCTGGAGCGCAGTAGCCAGTTAGTGTAGCCAAATTGGTGAGTTCCAGGTTCTGTGAGAGACCCTGCCTCCAAAATAATAAGGAGGAGAGCACTCAGGAGACAGAAGCAGTGGAGCTCTGTAAGTTCAAGGACAGCCTGGTCTCAAAAGCACTAAAGTGAATGGACAAGCAGGTAATGCCATCCTCTCGAACCTGACAACCACAGTTAATCCCTGGAACCAACACCTGTGGATGCTCTGACTTTCGTGTGCACCTGTGGCACCCCACTCCATACACACAAACACAAGATGGAGGACGATTAAGATGCCTGGTACCAACCTCTGGCCTGTACACACAGGCAAATACAGAGTTGGTTTTTCCTATGTCAAGAAAAAAGAAAAACCTTGGGTCTTCACTAGCCTTATTGGACCAGACCAGGTGGGGAGTGGAGTCTCCAATAGCCAGGTTCTGACTTTGCAAGGTTGACTACAGCTTTACTGTCTAAAAGAACACTTGGTTTTTCTCAGGTTTCAGTATTTATTCAAATTGTTTAAAGCCAGTAAAATCTAGGCAGTAAGTGGTTTGGGTTTGCATTTCTGTATATACAAAATACCCCTGGCTTCCTTGTGCCACATAAAACCAGTGTGCTCGTTCCTTAGTTTCTGTGTAGCCCTGCCTGGCCTGGAACTCCTAGGCTGGCCTTGAACCAGAGATTTACCTGCCTCTGCCTCCTGGATGCCAGGTCTAAAGGAGTGTGCCCCACTGCCTGTCTCCATTAGTAGACTTGCCAAATGTGAAACTTAGAAAGCAAATGGTAACCACCACATTTGCAAATAATGCACGGGGAGGAGAGCCTTCATGTCCTTGGTAGACCTTAGCCAGGTGCTAATTCTTTGCATTTGATGCTGTGCTGTGACAAGCAGACTGGTCAAAAGTAGGCTGAGTGAGTGCATTCCATCAGACCGTTCTGATTAGTCAGGGCATTTCAGACATTCTCAGCGAGGCTGGGAGCAGCTGTTTCTTTTTTTCATAATAATTTTACAGTCTTCTCCAATCATCAAAAGTTGGGAATTGACCATAGTCAAAATTGCACCGTTAACTCTACCACAGTAAAATTAGGATTAAGGAGCACGTTTCCATATTTTTACCTCAAAATGGTCCATACTTTATCAAAAGTATCTACCCACTACTCAGGAGGGGATTCCCCAAACCATGACAAAATCCTTCACAGATTCCTATGCTTTTAGGCTCTATTATCAATAATTTATGCTTGTTATTTAAGCATAGTCATTTAGTTATTGGTGTTTCAGGAAATCCACTCCAAAAATCAACTATTCCATAATGAGCTGAAAACACCTGCACAGCAGCAAAGTGCAAGCCTGAGTTCCCTTCACTCCCTGAGCTTTGGAGGGACTTAGCTTTTCCCACAGTCAGATCTCCCCTGGAGAGCTATGTGACAGCCACGGTCTATCCCTCCAAGGGCTGTTCATTAAGAACCACCCATTCAGGCCGGGCGGCGGTGGTGGCGCACACCTGTAATCCCAGCACTTGGGAGGCAGAGGCAGGTGGATTTCTGAGTTCGAGGCCAGCCTGGTCTACCAAGTGAGTTCCAGGACAGCCAGGACTACACAGAGAAACCCTGTCTCGAAAAACCAAAAAAAAAAAAAAAAAAAAAAAAAAAAGAACCACCCATTCCAAGGGTAATTTCTCCTCAACCATTTGGTTCATTTCAGCCATCTAGCAGAGTCCAGGGCCCCTGGCCCTTTTGAATCTATTAGTTGAATCAGATTTCAGGCAGATTAAGACAGTGTTGTAAGACTGTCTTACATGCATGGCCAGGATGAGGGCAAAGCTGATACCAATGGCTGTCTCTTCACTGTTTAAGTGCCCAAGGGATCAGCTCCCTCTCCAGGTGCAAGTAAGAGCTTTCCTCCAGAAAAGGAAGGAACCAAGTCATGTCTCCAGAACTGAGAAGACAGCTCAGAAGCTCCTTAGGACTTTCAGGCTCCTAACTACAAGACAGAGATTCACTAATACCAGTAGAGCAGAAAGCCTCGTCCATGCTAGAGGAAGATATTCTCCATGATGCTAAGATTTTAACCAAGATAAGGGCCTGAGTACTCAATTTTTAAAAACAATTCTTTTAGCACCTTGTGTACTAACTAAAAGATGCATCGCACTTTCTGCAAAATCTTTGATGCTGGGGCTGGTTAGATGGCTCAAAGTATAAGAGCACTGACTTCTTCCAGAGTTCCTGAGTTCAAATCCCAGCAACCACATGGTGGCTCACAACCATCTGTAATGGGATCTGATGCCCTCTTCTGGGGTGTTGCTCTTGGATGACAGGACTGACCGTTTATGACAAAGGACCAAAACTAAATATGTGCAGCGAGCCTAATAGGCTATATCACCCCACAGTGAGATCCATCAACATGAAAGGGCAATTATCTGTGAATGAACCCCAGGAACGATCATCTTGTGGAAACCAGATTGCTCCCCTCAGGTGATGAACATGATAAAAACTTCTAAGATCCAGAATTGACATAATGACTGATCGCACCCCTGGCCTGACCAAGACCACCTGCTCTCCTTGCTATGCATACCCCAACCATCCCTAGGCCTCCCCTCATAGAAAACAAAAGTGCCTGTCAGCTTTTGGAGGATAGGTTGGGGGGGGTCACAACCCCTCTAAATAAAGCTCTTCCCTCTGACAAGGAATAGTGTCTCATACCTATAATTCTACTATTCATGAGTCGAAGAGGAAGATCATGAATTCAAGCAACTCATGATCCAAGGGCTACATAGTGCAACCCTGTCCAAAAACAACAACAACAACAAAAAAAAAAAAGAAAAAAAAAAAGTGCATCGGCTCACACCAGCATTGCAGCACTGAGAGGCTTAGTTAGCAAATTGGAGGCCAGCCAGGGCTACATAGCAAGACTGAAGGATTTTAAGTTAACTGGATCACTTAAAGTCAGTCGGAAGACCTACCTTAAATCTAGATCATTTGAGGTCAGAAGACCCACTTTGAACCTAGCAGTCTATGAAAGGACAGAAATGTGCTTGCTCTTTGCCTGCTTCCTCTTGTCCTCAATGGCAAGTTCATTTCCTCACTGGTATTAGAGCTTACTTCTTTGGGATTTCAGCATAGACTGAGGACCAGCAGAGACATCCAGCCTTGTGGACTAAGCAAGCAATTCCTAGATTCTTGGACTTTCTGTTGAGAGACAGCTTTGGTTGGACTAGCTGGACCACAGTCCATGTAAATACCAATAAATCTTTCTTTATATATAAAGTCTATCAGTCCTGTTCCTCTAGACCCAGAGAATCCCAACACATTACCTGATTATAAAGTCCTTGGAGCCTCCTCAAGGATACAACCAGGGTTCCTTTCCTGTCTGCACTTGCAGAGAACTACACAGAACATGTGTCTCCAAAGGTGAAGAACTTGCAGAGAACTACACAGAACATGTGTCTCCAAAGGTGAAGAACTTGCAGAGAACTACACAGGACATGTGTCTCCAAAGGTGAAGGCTACACATGCTGAGGCCAAGCAGGTAAACCCGAGAGAGCTGGAATCTCTCACAGCCATCCAAGTGACGGCTCTACCCAGACTCCCAGGAAAATGAAATCAGAAGAGCCTTCAAGATCAGCCCAGCCAACCCCTTCCCATCTCACAGATGAGAAAAGTGAGGCCCATTGATTAGCACAAGCTACAGAAGAGCTAAACCACTCACTCTGCTGCTGGGAATAGAACAGAGAGTCTAAGAGGCTAGGGCTCTGCCATCCCCTTCCAGGGCATGCCCCCAATGACTAGAAGGCCTCCAACAGCCTCGTATCAATGCCCCTTGTCTAATAGTTCCAAGGAACCAAACCTTCCATATTCATGCCTCAGGGAGACAGTAAGATGCAAGGCATAGCAAAGGCCAAGAGTGTATCTCAGAGTGGTGTGATTCTAAATGCTTCCTACCTAATGATTCGATTTCCTGTTTTGTTCTGTAAGAACTTGTTAGTTAGGAAAAAATATTCAAGACAATCAATAAAAGCCAGGTGGATGGACCAGTCAATAAGGTGATTGCTTTATAATTTTTAAATTATTAGATCTGATCCTGGTATAGTAAAGCACACCTGAAATCCCAGCACTCGAGGTGGGGAAGAGGACTTCGGTGAGTTCAAGACCAGCCTGGGCTACATAGTTCTAAGGAAGTCTGAGCTACAGACTGAGGTCCTACTTCAACAAACCAAACCAATAGAGCCACCAAGAGTACAGTGCTTGAAGCCACTTGTCTCATAAGCCTGTGGACTGCAAGAGTTCAATACTGGAACCTACAAAAAGATAGAAGAGCCGCCTCCACAAAGTTACCCCTCGATCTCCATATGTATGTTGTGGCAAACCTATCCCTGCCCCCAAATTACTTACATATGTATATGAAACTGGGTTGTGTAAAATGAGGCATTTGGAATAGAGGGCCTTGTTACCACTTTTGGCTCATTATGTAACCTTAGGTATGAGGAAATCCCTCTTGGCCTTGGAATCTTGGGCCACAGTATCCCAGCTTATGTCAAGGACTTCCAGCAGGGGGCAGCAGGACACCATTAGGCATGTCTTCCTCTTGGTGTCACTGGGAAGGCACCCCTAATAACCTAGGCACTGGGTGGAAACAAGGAACAGTGACCCTGAGTGTTAGTCTCAGGGCTTAAGAGTGTTACATGCTCACAGTACTGCCTGCAGAAAACAGCATTTGAACAGGTTAGTGCATGCCTTCCAGGACACCCATAATAAGTAGAAAAGAACCTAGGTTTTTCCATGATCATCATTCTTCTCCTTCTTCAGTTTAGAAAGTCTCAAAGCCATCATTTTCTTGTCTTATATATTTGTAAAGGGACTCATGGCCACTTCTCCAAGTTCCATAAGAGGAAGGACGCTCAGAATCAGTTCTCTTCGTCCCACAGTCAGCATCCACCCTAAAGCAGGCCAGCCACAAGAGAGAAGTGTGGTCCAATGCCTAGCAAAACCTTGAGCGAGGGGCTGAGATGCTCCACAGTTAAGTTACTGACTCCCCTTGCACAGGATCCAGGTTCAGTTTCCACAACACACATGATGGCTCACAACAGATTGTGACTCTAGTTCCCAGGGACCAAATTTAACACCCTCTTCTGGCCGGGCGGCGGTGGTGGCACACACCTTTAATCCCAGCACTTGGGAGGCAGAGGCAGGTGAATTTCTGAGTTCGAGGCCAGCCTGGTCTACGGAGTGAGTTCCAGGACAGCCAGGGCTATTTAGAGAAACCCTGTCTCGGAAAACAAAAAAACAAACAACAACAAAAACCACCCTCTTCTGGCCACTGTGGATACCAGATACACAGGTTGTATACAGACATGTACACACTCATAATTTTTTTTTTGAAAAAAAAATCAAATTTTAAAAAACAAAACATCAATGAACGATTTGTCAAGGAAGTGAGACATTGTGAGGCCAGGGCTTAGCAGCACAAGGTCCTTGACTAGCTTGACCCTCAGCAAGCTACAGCCTCAGAGCTGGCTTACTCTTCTACAATCAAAGCAATGGCTCAGGAGACTACTGGGAGCTACTCATCTTCGAAGGGAATCTAAAGAGAGTAATGGCTCTGCAGGAAACAGCAGCTGAGATGAACTCAGTTTCTGGACCAGGGTGGGCCCTAAGGGCTTGATGAAGGTACTAGTCAAGTCTATTACTTCCATGGTGTCTTAGGGTTTCTATTGCTGCACAAACATGACCAAGAAGCAAGTTGGGGGAGGAAAGGGTTATTCAGCTTACACTTTCATTTAACTATTCATCACCAAAGGAAGTCAGGATAGGAACTCACACAGGGCAGGAACTTGGAGGCAGGAGCTGATGCAGAGGCCATGGAGGGATGTTACTTACTGGATTACTTCTGGCTTGTTCCGCCTGCTCTCCTATAGAACCCAAGACCACCAGGCCAGGACTGGCACCACCCACCATGGGCTGGGCCCTCCCCCCTTGATCACTAATTGAGAAAATGCGTTACAGCTGGATCTCATGGAGGCATTTCCTCAAGGGAGGCTCCTTTCTCTGTGATAACTCCAGCTTGTGTCAAGTTGACACTCAAAACCAGCCAGTACACATAGCATAAGAAACATTTTGTGTGGAAGCCACACATAGCTCCCCCCACTAGTATCTGCACCATCTATTTCTAGCTTTACTCATGCAGACCATAGGTGGGAAACACGTGTCGTTTGAAGTTTCGATCTAGAACTCTAAGCAAAACCAGGGAGGCCCAATGGGACCTGCTCAGCACTCTGGAAGCACCGGAATTACCCAAGCACAGCAGGGATCCCGGCTCGGGAGTATTGGTCTGGTTCAAGTCCGGACCCTGATAAAGTGTGGACACGCCAGTCTCTACCAGGGCTACTCAAGACGGAAAGGGAGGCACATGCTAGAAGGTACAAAGCCAACACAAAATTGCTTGGTTTCCATCTTTACTTCCAATCCCAGTCTTTCCTTTTCATTACAAAAGCACTAAACAAACATGAACCGGAAGGAAAAACCTAACATTGGCAAGGCTTGTACTCTCAATAGGCAACTCCCCAATTCCACCACCAACACCCACAGATGCCAGACAGACAGCCCTCAGGGAACCAGTAATCAGATCTACACCATAAATGCGTGACCTTTTTATTTCATAGAAAAAAAAAACAAAACAAAACAAAACCGATCAACCCGGAAAAAGCCAGGCTGCGCCCTTTGTACACGCAGACGCTTCCAGATACCTTCTTGTCTGGCCCAGCAGGGAAGGGAGGGGCAGCCCAGCCTTCAGCAGTTCATGGAGACAGCAAGCTGGAGGGAAGTGAGAACGCCAGAGTCTCCTTGCTCTCCCTGGCTTGGAGGGAAGTGGCCCCACGTGCCGGTGGCCCACTGTGTGGGTAGCAGGCCCCTTACTGCTCACTGGAGGGCATCTCACTAGGTGCGTGCCTAGCTAGCGTGAGCAAGTGGCCCAAGTAGTCCACGGCACGCCAGTCATTGTCCTTAGTCCCCCTCCAGCCATCCAGGAGCCTCAGTCCACTGAGCCATTGTAGGACTTGTTGAACTTGTTGAAGGCGAAATCTACAGTGTGTGTGGAGATGGGCTTTCTGTACAGGGGGTTTGAGGCCTGCGAACACAAGAGAGGAAAGCACGCGTGTTAGTTCAGCCTCGGGTCCGACCAGCACCTGCAGGGATGCCTGCTTCTGATTCGCTGTGTGTGCTGGGGCATCCCCCCCCCCTTTTCTCTGAGCTTTTACTCATCATCTCTGAAACACAGGGCTTAGGTAGAAAGCCCCAGAAGTCCCTTGGAACCTGAACAGACGGACTCTAACTCTGGGGAGTCGGGGTACTTCCCCTGAGCCTGCCATGTGCCTGGGGCAGAACTTGCTCCCGTGACCATCCAACCAGGCCTGAGAGCTTGAGCTTTTCTCTCAGGTTCTGTCTCTGTGTCTGTCCAACTCCACACTGAGCTGGCCCAGCCCCTGGCATTTCATCCTCAGCAGTCCCAACATGCCCCGGGGTCTGCATGCCCCTTGTGTTTTCCAGGTGTGTCATTTTCCTATCCAGCACTGAAGATGTTGATTCTTCATTGTTGATGTTTGTTTGCTTGCTCTGTGATACTCAGGATTGAGCCCAGAGCCCTGCACATGCTAGGCAAGCATGCTACCACTGAACTACGCTCAAAATTTGGTTATTTTTATTTTGCAACAATGGCTCAGCAAGTAACCCAGGCTAGCTTTGAACGTCAAACTCCTCCTGTGTCAGGCCCCCAGAGCAGCCGGGATTATAAGTGCAGACCAGCATATGACTAGCTCGTGTTTTGTTAGTTTGACTGTTTTTAGCCTTTGGCCCTGGCTCTAGGCGGACAACTTTTTTTTTTTTAACCATCCCCCTCTTACCATTTCATAACGGGCCCTGGAGCGCTCGCTTTGGAACTTGGCAAACTCTCGGCGGTCATGGATGGTGACGAGCAGCTTCCAGATGGCCAGGAGTGCCAACCCAATCAGGAGGATGCTGCCAACCACAGCCAGCAGGATGGTCATGGCATTGGGGGCACTTCCACACTCTGGAAGGGGCCAGGAGACAGGTGCATCCCAGTTACGTCCGAGGTGAAAGGCTGCACCCTCCCTTCTGCCCACCCCCCTTCATGTTGCCTCTGTGACACTGAGTGCAGGGGATCTCACCCAAGGAACAGACAGTGAAAGAGTCAGAGAATTCAGTAACTGTTTCAAGGCCACGCAGCCAAGCGGTGACAGGAATGAGGCCCCTGGTGAATGTCTATACCTCTACTGGGCTGTGCCCCAGACGCTCAGACCTGGCCCAGCTCCAGAACGGGAGGCTGGGCCACAGCCCAGCTTTCATATCAGTGGCTTCAGGGACAAACCAGGCTGGCAGGAGGTGGCATGCACCACTTCCGAAAGGGCTGGTCTGGGGCCAGGCATTTCTGAGCCCTTAGTGAATGTGCCCATTTCCAAGCAAAGACAGGTCTCGAAAGCAAGGCCTCTCTGCCACAGGCAAGCGCCCTGGGTTGGTGCTACACTTCCTGTCTCTGGCTTAGGAAGACAATACTGTGTTTGGGGGGGTTGGGCTCAACCAGCATATTGGGCTCCGTGCCCTGGAATCTGCAACCCTTTTTCTACTCCCTCCCCAACCCCAAAACTGAAATGGCCGGAGTCCCAGTTGCTCTGAGGCACAGGCGTTAGTCCCAGTGCCCAGAACCCACACAAGATAGAACTGTTGGTACTGAGCAGGCAGCAGGTAGGAATGCTGGGCCCAGAGCTCGGTCTGCCCTGGGAATCTCCACTGGGAAACAGCAGCGGCCAGATGGACTGCCGTGACCTGGATAATCCTCAACATGAGGTGTGTGCACCTTCCCTGCAAAACCCTTCAACCCAGCACGCTAAGGTTTCCCTCACAGTAAGGCTCCACAGCAGCACCCCCAAAACCCCACTGCCCCAGCCTCAGTCCTCTGCTTCAGCAGTGAGGCTGGCTAGTGTGCTCCATGCACGGACTTTGAGGAGGAGTCTCAAGTTGCCCAGGCTGGCCTTTAAATGCCCTGAATTTCTCATCTCCCCATCTTTACTTTCTAGAGTGCTGGCTTCACAGGCTTGCACCCCCCACAAAGGGACTGGCATGAGAAAGCGGGATGAGGATGGCCTCTCGGGGCTCTCACCTACCTGGTTCCCTGAGGACCGTCAAGTTGGACCTCCCGTTGGGCAGTTCTGTGTAGCTGAACATCATAACGCAGTCCTTAGCAGTTTTGTAGAAGCAAAGCACAGCCTCCTGGTCATCTTTGACTGAGAGAGAAGCAAGCAGAGACATCCTGAGCGTCTCTTTGGGTAGCACTAGAACCACTCATGGACGGGGATGGAAGCCAAGCCCCGCAGGAAAAGATGGGAGATTCCATGGGGCCGCGGGGCTTTAAAACGAGCTCAGATTTCTCTCATCAAGATCATAGGCCCAAGGACTGAGCTTATTGATTTGGGGACATGTGGATCCCATCAGGATTGTCAACCCTCTGAAGTGTTGGCTAGTAGTGACATGAAAGAAAAGGTCTTCAGTGGCTGGGAATGGACACGGTGAACGGACTGGCTGCAGCAGGCCTGAGGGAATGAATGTCTGTAGGGCTGAGTGGACTAAGGAGGACCAGAGGTCGCTCCTCCTTGAGAGCTGGAACCCAGGGTGCTGAGGCTCTGAGGATGACAGGCTGCTGCGTGGTGGCATTCCACACTGATCTGTGAGGCCCTGTCAGAGATCAGGCCATTAAAGGGCCAGCTCTTGTGTATAAGAGGTCTAACCCCTGGCAAACCCCTTCCTTGGCTAGCACAGTCCTCCTCTCTCCCCACACTGCCACTGACCCTGTCCTGTCCAGGTACGGGTCCCCAGAAAAGGGTTATAGGTCTGATCTTTAGGAGGTAAAGAGGTTGGAGAAAAAGAAGTCAGGCCGCGGGGGTACATGCACCCTAAACCACAACCCCAGGTCAATGCTGTGACACTAAGTGTGTCTCCCTTTCCTGTCTTTTCAACCTGGTTGAACAGGCTCTTCAGCTAGGTAGCAGACGAACACCTGGTGTGGTTCCCAAACGTGACGGCCCAACTTTTCTCTCAGCCACCTCAGACTTGGTGTGAGTTTGTTTTTAAAAACACAAGGAAGAACTGGATGCCACGGCACACAGTTATAATCCCAATACTTGGGAGTCTAAGACAGGAGGATGGAAAGTTTGAAGTGGGATATATAGTGAGAACGATATAAAAATAGGAACAAAATAATAAGGCTGGGCATGGTGGTACACACCTTCAATCCCAGCATCCATGAGGCAGAGAGAGGTAGGTCTCTGATTTGGAGAAGCCACCCTGCCTACATAGTGACTTCCAGGCCAGTCAAGACTCCCATAGTGAGACCTTGCCTCGAAAATAAATAAATAAGCAAGCAAGCAAAAAAGTAAATAAACAAGGAAAGAAAGAAAGCCTGTCTGGGGTGACTCAGACATATACTTCTCTGCAGATTCCCCTTGGTGGGTCGGGCTAGGAAGAAGCTGTCCCACAAAGGACAGATTGTTCGAGGGAGGTGGGAAGGGAACTCTTTTCCTTTCCTAACTACATGTGCTTCATGAAAAAAAGAGCTCGGTCAGGCCCTGGATAGCAAGCCAGACCCTGGATAGCAAGCCAGGGAAAGAGGGAAAGGTGGGGATGTGAGGGGCTGCAAAGAATTCAACTCCCCAGAGTCTGGCGCGACGAGGCTGGCCACATGGTAAATAGCTCACTGAATGTTCTCGAGATAAATAGACTCAGCATCCTCCAATGCTATGTGAGCAGGCCACGCAGTTCATCAAAACCAGGGAAGAGGAAGTGAGAGTCTACAAAGAGAGAATCCAGGACCAAGGCAGACAAAGCCAGGGCTGGGAGTTTACAGCGCTGGGGGTCAAGACAGACAGCAGGCCTGGTAGTACTGGCCAGCCTTGGCTGAAATTTCTCTCTTCAGATACACAGTCCCTTAGGAACTGCTTAATTGTTTCAAAATGTAGCCAATTTAGGAAACTCACAATGTTGTACCACCACCCAGAAATGTCTACATGTGTTGTTAACATTCAATCTCTCGCCCCCTCTTTCTATTCTTTCTCAGCTTGCACTGTCTACTGTGGACATTGTTTAATATTTCTCCCTAGCTTCTTTTCTTAGCCCAATATTTTGGAGGCTCATGTACTTTATGATGTTAGTGCTCTGCCTCTCTTTTCCTGTGGTAAGATAAGATCCCATTATAGATGCACAATGTGCATTTGCTTTACCATTCATCAGTTAATGAACAACTGACCATTACAATCAACTCCACAACCACTTATGTAAAAATCACCCACAAATCTTTAGGTCATGACGGTGTGCTGATTCTGTGAGCAGTTTTTTGGGCAGCTGCCAAACTGATTTCTGCCAAACTGATTTCTGTATGAGAGTCCTGCCAATAACATGCAAGGTCCCCACCCCAGGGTCCCCTTGGGGAGCTAGTAATCACGTCAAGGAAGCTACGCTGGGCTTAACTCAAGGCTGACACCATTCGATCCCCAGAGAAGAAAAAAAAAAACAAAAAACAAAACCCATATGCCTGCCAAGGTCCAAAGAGACAGCTGTCCACAGTTGTGCGGGCACTCACTCACCGATGGTGTCTACCCACGTGATCACCTCATCTTTGCACTGGTGTTGGCAGGTCTGGTTATCAGGTTTCCCCCGGTGAAGCAGCGAGCATTCTACACAGTCTCTGAGAAAATCAAGGTGGTCGTTAGCCGCCGCCCATTGTCCCGAAGGTTCGGCTGCACCCTGGAAGTCTGGCCCCGGGGACATGATGTTCTGACATCTTGCTGGTGTTAAAAGGAACAGGGTCTCAGGGAGGGATGTGCGAGTTTAGAGTGTGTCTGGTACACTGGCCAATTTGCCACCTGCAGACATTCCCAATGCTGACGGCAGGAACCAAGCCAAATCCATCTGTTCCCCACTACAGGGAATGGGCTGAGGAGTGAGCTCCACGGGAAGAGGTTTCCAGAGCATAAAGTTACTCCTGGCCCACAGAGGAGCCTCTGCAATCCTGGGTCCAGTGTTTGGAGCCCTTGTGTCACCCCAACTTCAGTATTCCCACCTGTCCCTCTCTGGACAAGGCTCAGGAAGTCTCAATGCCTGGGCTCAATGGCAACCCTCAGAGCTGACCTTCAGGGTGCAGCTTCCTGGCAATTCTGGTGCCAGGAAGAACCTGATGCCAGTATCTGGGTACCCTGGGCTCCAACCCCATCCCCATCCCCACACAGTATCCACCTGTCAGCATCCTTCAGGGCACGCAGGCCACTTACGTGGTAACGTTCTACACTAAAGCTGGTACATTTTATAACAGAGATCTTCTTGAACACATGAAGAGCCAAAAAGAAACCGCCTAGGTTTCCCGCCACCCACCTTGTGAGGATGCTTTATTGTACAAATGCTCTGTGCAGCAGTTATCATTACATTCTGAATCAGCAAAGCTGGGTCCGGACAATCTCTCTCCCAAGCTTGCAACAGCTCGGAACACAGCTGGGAGGCCAGGCCTCAGCCAAAGCCGCTGCTCAAATTTGTAAGAGCGAAAGGTCCCTGCCTCCTTGGGAAGACCAGAGTCTTGCCATGGGGAATGCAAACTCCAGGGCAGAATAAGTACCGAGGACTCTGGAAGTAGCACTCAGAGGTCTAAAGACATGAGAGGGGAGTGTGCAGGGGAGGTACCCCTACACTAAAGTGATGGGTGTCCCCCACAAAACCCCAGCCACAAGGGGGCGGGTCACCCTGCTCATCCCACATGCTGATGGGGCTCAAAACAGCTGGGTGTCTAGAAAGTTCCCTGGCTGCAGGAAGAAGCCACATACAACCATCTGACTGAAGTTGTATTTTCAGCACAGGAGTGGGGGACCTTGCAGGGCTGGAGAGAGCGCCAGCACAGGAGAGCTACTTTACGGAGGAAAGACCCCGGAGAAGCAGGTCAGGACCCCTCCTGGAGTTCTGCCTCCCAGACACACTCCAAACCGGCTTCTGGACATCAACAAGGACTGGACAGTGGGTAGATCATGAAGAAAGACTTTCATAAGAGGGCGCTGATATGCTTAGGAATCTAACTATTCCAGAGTTGGTGGCAAACCCTCCTCTCCTGGGCTGATCTCACACGGACACTCTATGAAGTTGCAGCTGGGCGGTACAGCTCACAGCTGTCTCCTGTATGGTTCCTTCTCCCCCCATGTCTCCTCAGGGTAGGCAGCCTCTGCCAAGGGCCAGGAGGGGGTGGTTCCATCTCTGGTCGTTCACGCTTGCTGGACCGTCCGCCAGCCTCCTGGACGAACACATGGCAAACAGGATGCCTGCTTCCGGCTGGCAGGAACCCACAGCTTCCCTCAGGTACCCTGCTGTGTCACCACGGCGCCAGGTCACTCCTCGGACACCCGCGGACAACCAGTGTGGATACAGCAGCCTAGAACTGAGCCCGCTGTGCTGGGGGAAACTCAGAATGCACTGTAGTTCTGTATTAAAGCATGTCTGCCTCTTTACAAAAAAACAAACCGCTCACAGAGGTTTTTGTTCGAGGCACGTTAATTAAAATCAGCTGGAGCGGAGTGTGACCTCACCGACTCGAAGGGTGTGTTTGGTTGGTTCTGGAACACGAGGGATGAAGGGCCAATGTGTGCAAAGCCTCTCAGAAAACAGCGAGGAGGAAAGTGGCCTAAAATTCCATGCTCAAAAGAACTTTGGAAAAAGGGAAAGAAGAGAGGGAAGGAAGAAAGAAAGAAGGAAGGGAGGGAGGGAGGGAGGAAGGAAGGCAGGCAAAGAAAAAGAGAAGGAAAAGGAACAAGAAACAAGTTTGCATCAGACCAAGAAAGAGACAGATCAGTATGGTCCAGGGATAGATGAGAAGAGCCAGTCCCTATCTCTGGGCCTTCCTAGCACTTGTCTGTCCTGAGGTATTTAACTGCCCAAAACAACCCCACATGGCCTGCCGCTCCGTGTGCTGCCCTAGCTCCGCCCTCCCCCTACCCCCCCCCATACCCGTGAGCCTCATGTGCCCTGAGTGGGGAGTGGGGGTGGGGGTAGGGGTGGGGGTGGGGGAGTCTGAGTCCCTTGGGCACAACCTGCTGACGAGGGCTGTGAGTCCAGTCACACAGGCAAGGCGCCTGGCCACTCCCTGCCTATCTTGTCTCTCGATCTGGAGGCAGATTCGGCCGCTCGGGGCCCAGGGTTGTCTGTGGCACATGGCCAGGGAGGGTCAAGCCATTCAGAATGCTTGTGGGCACAGCTGACCAGCCGCAACGGCAGGATCTGCGAGCACTGGCTCGCTTCACTATCAGCCTGGCCAGCCGTTTGCGGGGAAATCTGCCAAAAGAAAGTCACACACTTGTGCTCCTCCGCCAAAGAGTGGCACTGCCTGTATCGCCACTTGTTTCTGCTGGGTGCCCGGCTTCCCCCGCTGCCTGCCTGGCTTCTCAGCCCCAATGATGACGCAGCTGTTATCCAGCAAGTTCTGACAGCCAACGGCATGCCTGTGCTCCAGGAAGCACTGCGGCTTGACTCTTGCAAACTGACCTTTGTTGTGTGAAGAGCAGAGCGGGGGATGGTCATCAGGCTGTGGCACCGGACCCAGCGCGGAGCCAGTGTCCGTAGCCTGGACAACCTCTACATTCTGTCCCGCTCTATCATCAGCATAAATAGAGCAGAAAAATCCAGAGCCCCTGCTTCGGGGCATCTCTATCTAGGTCGGCTCCCTTCCATCCTATTTGCCTTCTGATTACAGTCTGTTTAATGCAGCAGTTCCCACAGGCCTGGTGTGTGAAGCATTGTTCGGGAGAGGCCCTGTGGAGGACCGTAGTCACGTGGAGAAGGACACACACCACAATCCCTTTTGAGCAAAGTATCCCATGCTCAAGGCTCGGAAGGTGCTGGTGCGTCTGGACCCAGCACCAGATCTGTCTCATTCACCCCTGTCACTCTGCAGTCTAAACCTGCTCAGACGGGATCGGTGATGTCGCTTTTTTGCGGACTCTTTTAACTTTTCCTCCACCGATCCTCTCTTCCTCCCCCACAACCACCAATAACAGCATTTTATAGCTAGTGTTTTGGCGACTGTTAGTACAAGTTTTGCTTGGCAGCCGGGCTGTATGGATGGGAGAGGCTGGACCGCAGGCACAAGAGGTTAGCTAAGGAGGGCCGCCCGATGAAAGACAGACTGGGGTTGAGGGCGGAGGAGCAGGCCCTTACCTCTTAGAGCTGCAGGCGTCTGGGCAGGTTGGGCACTTCTCACACGTCTCTCCAAAGGCTCCAGGCTCCGTGCACTGGCACTGCCCGCAGACACAACGGCCTCGGTCGCTGCAGATCTGCCCATCCTTGGCCCTGCACGTGTTGATGTCTGTTGAGCAGTTACAATTGTCCCCAATGTAACCTGCGTGGCACTTGCATTCTCCGCAGTGACACTCGCCGTGGCCTAAAAGGAACACACATGCTTCAGTCAGGACCTGCTGGTCTTCATATATGATGAACACATCCCCACAGTGCCTGCCGTGTGCCAGGGAGAGACTGAGGCACTGATTTTCCCTCAGAACCAGCAAGGGCCTGATGATGCCACAGAGTAATACATGTGACCTGGCAGGGCAGACTGGTGATTTTAAATGGTCCAGTCCCTGGCCAAGCCATGACACAAAACCAGAAAAGCTTCCTGATTCAGTTGATGCTTGAAAATAGTCTCCTAATATGTCCACACCAGAAACTGAATATTGGGAGGTAAAACTACCGATGAGATTAGATGAGATAAAGCAGAACAGCGTCTTTCAGACGGTCTGGTTGGGCCCTAAAGCTACCAACACGAGCAGGGACCTGGGGGGTGACTACAGAAGGTGGCTGGGGGACAACAGAAGCAAGATGCACTCTGCAGCTGGCTTGGACGATAACCAAGAGATGTAAGGAACCACACTGCTCTAGAAGCTGGGGAGACCGAGCGCCTCCAGGGGCGTGAGCGAGCACAACCACGCAGGCCCCTTGACTACAGCCAGAGGAAACAAACGTGGACTTTCTGACCTCCCGACAGCTTGAATGCATAAAACATATGGCGATTCGTTACAGGCCCAAGCAAAACCAAGCCCGGCCACACTTCCTGAGTCCTAGTGAGATGCTGACTTCCAGCGCTGACCCTGAGGCCCTGACGTTAGGGGTGGGGGGAGGGGTGGGGTGCAGGGTGGGTGAGGAGGGTGAGGAAGGGTGAGGGAGGACTGTGGAGCCTCAGCCTTACTGGGCTCAAGTACTCTTACTCATGAGCATGTTTGGCACTGACTGTGGTGCCGTCAGCTCCCTCGGCAGATTACTCATTGTTTGATTGTTTTGTTTTGTTTTTTAAGATTTATTTATTTTATATATGTGAGTACACTGTCGCTATCTTCAGACACTCCAGTAGAGGGCATCAGAACCCATTATAGATGGCTGTGAGCCACCACGTGGTTGCTGGGAATTGAACTCAGGACCTCTGGATGAGCAGTCAGTGCTCTTTTTTTTTGTTTTGTTTTTTGTTTTTTCAAGACAGGTTTTCTTTGTGTAGCCCTGGCTTTCCTGGAACTCACTCTGGAGACCAGGCTGGCCTCAAACTCAGAAATCTGCCTGCCTCTGCCTCCCAAGTGCTGGGATTACAGGTGTGCGCCACCACCGCCCAGCAGGCACACCCTTTTAATCCCTGCACTTAGGTGGCAGAGACAGGTGGATCTCTGAGTCTGAGACCAGCTTGGTTTATAAAATGAGTTCCAGGACAGCCAGAGCTACACAGAGAAACCCTGTCTTAATGACCCCCTCCCGGAAAGGCAGAATCTTGAATGAAGCTGCCGCACATAAGAGATGGCTCACAGAAAGTCACCCCGCTAGCTGCAGTGGAGCCCAGAGAGTCAGCTCGGTGTATCTGTTCTACATTCCTGCTCTACTGTCTCCTACAGCAGGCCTGGCCATCATGACAACCTATTGGGGACAACCTTGTCCTTCTTGCTGGATGGGTCCTGTCCCCAGCCTGTCAGGGAGGAGGTGTAATAGAAATTAAATTGTACTGCAAACTGTCACATGCTTGTCAAAAGCAGACTCTGAGGACAGGAGCATGTCTATTTCAAATGTCCTTTGAAACCGTCCTGAGCAGGCTAGGCCCCTGGCCCTGTGATGGCACTCAGCTAAGGTATTACAAACATTGTACCCTTAGGAACGGAACGGTCAGCCATCTCTAACAGAGGTGTACTGTTTGCCCCAAGGTATAAAAACGTCCGCGGTGGGAAGGAGCTGTGGCACATCCACAAAAAGCACTCTCCTCGGCCTGGAACTCTCGTTTGGGAGCCCCAGCGATCTGTCTCAGCAGGGCTTCCCCGGTTTGTTTCAGGAGGATATTGTAAGCAACAGATTTGATGCTGTTTGCTTGTTTTCTCTATTGGGTCCCCCTAGTCACCTCTGTAGGATGGCCAGAGTGCCCAATTTGATGATGGTTTTGCTGTCTGCCTGTGACTTGTTGATTGTTCTTTTGCTTGCTAGATCCCTAGCAAAGGAAGTCTATCGAAACAAGAAGTATGGCCATTGGTTATCATTGTGGGGAACAGGGAGGCACTGCCTCAAGGTTCTGCGGGCATCGAGGGCAGTGTCCTCAGCACTGCCTGGAACTGGGTGTGACTACCTGCCCGGCATAACGTGAGTGTCCTGAAAAGCACGGGCACTGGGTCTACTGGGGATCTCAATTTTCCAGTGCTATAAACGGTTCGCTCTTCCTAAGGTTCATTTTCATTTGTGTCTCGCTCTGGGTAGTTACATGCACACGTGGTGGATGGGAGTCCACTGGTCCAGAAGAGGGTGTAGCAGACCTCAGAGATGGACTTGACAGGCTGTAGTAAGCCTCCTGACATGCATACTGTGAATTGGAGTCTGTTCTTCTGCAAGAACAGCAAATGTTCTTTGCCACTGAGTTCTCTCTCTCTCTCTCTCTCTCTCTCTCTCTCTCTCTCTCTCTCATCTTAAAGGCTGACTGTTTTAGCAGCATATCTTCCTCCTTGGTGCCTGTTGCTATGGCTGACGTCATCAAGATAACCAGGAGATTAGATGTACTGAGTGTCCACCCATAAGTGAGTTTGAGACTGGAGAGCAGAGCTTTGGATATCATCACAGTGAGGCTCAGCAGTGAATTCACCTCCATTCTGGTGGCGGCTATTCTGACACTGGATCCCAGCATGCTCCTGATCACTCATGAATCTGCTCCACAATGTAGGTTAGGACCTAACTTTAGAGAGGCTATAGCCACTCAACTTCCTGGCCCTCTTCTTCTGGATTATCTGCTCTGCAGTGCCCACAACCTATAAGAAACAGGAGGGGTGACCATCTGGAGTGTCCCCGTGTCCCAACCCTCCTTCATACAATAGTGTCTCCACTCACTCTGGGGCTCCAAGCCACAGAGCATTTCAGTCTGTGCTGAGGCGTACGGCCTGGCCTCTGGAAAGGGAAGAATGCCAGGCAGGCCGAGAGGAGGCGGAGGAATGCGTCCCACACCACACAGTAACTGGCATGTGATGTGGCTGCCACAGGAACATACCCGTACAAGGTCACAGTCACACAGGATTCAGAATGACAACTGTCTCTCCACCAGCATGTGACCAGCACTACTTTGGGACAATGGCAATCTCCCAAAGGAGTCTTCAAAGATGAAATGGATCTAACATACACAAACCCCTCACTTTTGTCCCAGGGACTGTGTCAGTCGCGAACATATCTTAAAATTGAAGTAGTTCACAGCTAGAGGCAACCTTCACCCAACATTTCTTCATGGGAAATCTGCAGAAAAGGTAAAGACTGTGCTGTGAGTATCTAGACACTTGCCCAGACTCCGCCGGTTGGCACCACTCGGGACTTTATACAAGATGGCTCTGACCCCCTTATGCATCACAACCCCCCAGAAAGCAAGGGCCTAAGAACCACAGGAGGCATGGTTGGTATTTCCCATCATGAGGGACTGTAAGCTGAGCTCTACCTTCCTTTCTGCCTCTGGTTTTGGCAGCACTGTAAAGCGATCCACATATAATTTCAAGCAGTATCCCAAAGCATCGACATTTTGGAGATGCGTATTACTCCAGGGGTGGGTTTGGGATACCGTGTGTTTGCTCAAAGGAAGGAGGCCTTGATTTTCTAGTGACCAAACATCTACATGCAAAGGTCTTCTTGCTGTAGAAGGGGCATGCTCAGCAGCAGTGCCTGGAGCTCTGAGCAGCAAGGAAGCCCCACTTGCTTGTGGGCACATCTGATACCTTGCAGGCCCCAGAGCGTCAAACACCCAGCCCAAGGCCACCACCATAGCTGAGTGGGCTCCAGATCCAGAGAGCAAGAGAGCCTGGGGCAAGAGTCAGTTGAAGATGGCACACGAGAGGCCATCACAGGCCCTCGGAGGGGACGAGACCCACCAGAGTCACAGTGTGTCCAGAAAGCATCCCCACCCCCAATGCAGCGCAGACATGACAGGCAAATAAAGCAGCTGTGGAGGAGGGTGCGAAGAGCCCAGTCTACCCGAGAAAGAGCTGGGGACAGGTGAGGGGCTGTGGGACACCGCAAACCTCTACCTGTGGCTTTTTGGCTTCCGTATTTGAGTATTCCAAAGGGAAGGCAAAGAAAACCAAATGGGGAAGAAGAGCTGCCAAGGCCTGTACTTGATGACATTGTGGAGGCCACCAATGCTCATGTCCTTAAGGGATCCTTGTCCCCAGTGGAGAGAATCTAGTAGTTACAGTTTGGTGGCCATCTGGCTGCTCGCTGCCTTAAAGACAGCACAAGAGGGAGGGAGGAGGTTTAGTGGTACAGCCTCTGCCTAGCATAAACAGGGCCATCCCCAGCACCGCACATCCCACACAAAGCTAAATGTAATTAGGTGAAGGTGTGGCATCCACCATTGTGTCCTTCACACTGGATGCTGTTCCTAACTAATAAGAGGGACCTTCCCCAGACAGGTGGGCTAAGCCCCAGCATCTGCAACACAGTACCACGAAGTAGGTTACCAGGTGACTGGTAGCGGCAGGCACATGAGACTACTGCCTGTCATCTTCACTCAAAGTCTCCCATTAGAAAGTGTGACCCGCACAGCATCAGAACCTTACAGGTCTGATACATTGTATCCATATTGGAGTGTCTGCTCTTAGACATCTTAGTATCTGTGCAGCCGTGCCCTCCATTAGCCGTAGGAACACATATTACAATGACAAGGGACTGCTCCCAGGATCAATAACCATCAATTGCCAGTGTTACAGGGCCCAGAGGACTTACAGTGAAGCCTCTTCATCAGAACGTCAAGCCAACGGGCTGGAGAGACAGCTCAGCGGTTAAGAGCACTGACTGCTCTTCCAGAGTGTCTGAAGACAGCTGTAGTGTATTCATATAAATAAAATAAATGAATCATTTGAAAAGTCAAGCCGAATGACAATGCCATCAAGACAGAGGGCATTGACTTCAGTGGTGCCTGTTTAATATCACACAGACATAAATATGTTTTCCTCACCCGGACAGGGGGCATGAAGGACAATGGTGCGCTGCCAGGAATGGCTACACATGTAACTCACGATCCGCACCGCCTTTGTCACAATGACTGGCAGCTAAATGAACAGGAAGTTGTAAATGTGCTTGTTTAGACAGAATCTCAGCTCTACAGAATTCACAACACCGCGCTTATGTGGGCTGGCAGCCAAGTCTCCCCGCCTCCTTCTACCAAGCAGAACACTGGCTATTCAGAGGCCTGGGGGAGAGTTGGGGAGGCACTGATGCTTCACGAAGGTGAAGAAGATGGAGGAGGAGGGTGCTAATGGGGGCCCAGGATGAAGGGGAGCAGACAGGCAAGCCACAGACAGCTCCCACAGGCAAGCTGGACAGGACAGGAAGCACGTGGATCACAGAGCTTTCTTCTGAAAGAAGAAGATTCAGGAAGCCGTTCTGGGGAGAAAGAGAGGCGTGGAATTCTGAAGGACTCCCAGGCAGACTGGCAGGAGGGAAGATGGCTGGGGCCAAGGCTGTGCCTTTGGGAGGGCGGGGCTGAAGATGCTGAGTGGAGCATGGGCTTGACCAAGTTCGAATCCTCCCCGTGGACTGTGAGCTCGAAACTCCCAGAACACGTTTCCTTTCCTGTCAGTAAGAAGAACACTTTGTGGCAATGCCCTAAAAAAATACTTGCCCTTCTGCAAGGAAAGCCTCCGGCATGGTCCCTGGCCCCTGGCATGCCCTGGAGAACTGCCTGCCCCAAACCGTGGGGCGTGGCTAGAAGGGAGAGCTATGAGGCAGACACTGAGGACTTCGGGAAACAGGGTGACTGTATGAGTGACAAGGACAGCAGAGGGTCTGGCAGCCGGGAAGCATCACCTTGAAGGAGGGAAGGACTAAAGAGTGCAGAGCTGTGGACTGCAGGCCGTCCCTAGCAGGGAGGAGGCGCTGCCCAGCCTCCCTAGCCCCACTGCACACTCACAGAGACATCACTCTCAGGACAGGCAAGGGTGGAGTTGGCCACGAAGAGAAGTGGGACCCGGGCCTGAGGCACGGAAACATCTAGATCTTGAGGCAGCAGTCAGCAGGGTTCTGGGATCAGATTCTAGCCTGCACCCTGGTCCCTTAGCACTGAAGCCTTACGCCTTGGCTCTTTATTTCTAAGGGAGGCTAGTAGAAACAGGTCCTTACTAGGCGGTCCTGTGAGGTAAGCCTACCTGTAGGCTTCAACATACTTGGCATTCAGTAAGCACGGCCTTCCTCGCCCCTGCTGTTGCGGTCACGCTGGAGGGAGGCTTCGTGGCAACTTGATCGAAGGCCTCCAAAGCTCTAAGTTCCCACGGATTACCTGATCCACGCCCAAGCTGGGGTACAAAGCACCCACACTGCCTTCGAGCACCAGGGCCGGGTGGAGCTACTGAGCCACGGCCAGGAGTCTAGGGGAGTGGCTCACAACACCAAGGGCCACTGAGCCCTGCCTGAGGAGTTCCCCGGTGTCTTCAACATGGGCGTATCCAAACTTGAATATACACATACATTTTCAATCAGCAAAGGGAGGTAAGCCTGGCTGCCAGCCTTGGGCCTCAGTTCCAGGCCCAGAAAGGCGGCTCCCACGGTTTCACCACAGGCTGGGCTTTCCGAGGCTGGAGCCTGGACAGGGGGCTTGGGGGAAGAAAGGACCAGCTCGATGGAGAAAGCTGAGAGTGGTTCTCACCCTCCGAGGCTCAACTGCGAGGAGTCTCAAGCAGGCAGAAGTCACCACCTTGGGGACTCCAGAAACTAGTTCCTCTTTAGATCTAGAAGCCACTGACTCCCTCCCCCGGGGAGGCCATTGAGGCCTTGGGAAGTCTGAAGGGAAGATGGCCTTCAGCCTGGGAGGGTGCTCGCTTCCTTTCTCGTCAACGTCTGTCTTCCTTCCCTCCCTCCCTCCCTCCCTCCCTCCCTCCCCCCAAACATCTCAGGTGTACAAGCATTCACTACCTCCTCTGCCCATGGCCGTGCCTCCTCCCTCCCCACAGCCGAGGTTGAGGTCACCTTCATTCAGATACCCCCTCTGCCACAGCTGTACCTCAGCATTCAACACCCCTCAGTCCCTCTTAGCCTCAGAACAGGCCACATAAACAGGAAGTAATTAAAGAAACGTAGGCGTCTGTGAGCTGCAGGACCTGGCCCATCCTGAGTTAACTTCCCTGGTACCTCAAGTCCACCCTCACTTCTGTGCCAGACATCTGAGTGAAACTTTGGGCTGAGGTGGCACTCTCCAGCAACGGTCATGAGAACAGGGTACCAAAATGGCAGCTTTGTGTGGTGTAGAGTGTCTGTCTGTGTCCTGCAATGCCCTGAGCCAGGGCCCACAGTCTCTCCCCCTGTGCCCTGTGCCCCCCTTCCCTGTGGGAAGGGAGACTTGGGAGGCCTCTGTACTCTGACGTCCTGGACACTCTGATGCCAGGCTATGCAGTCTTCTCAGGTGAACTGACTCTGTGCCCAGACACATACCCAGGACTCTATTTGGGATTTTGAACAGGAAGGGGAAATCTCTCCGGAGACATACTATTCCTCCTGGTTCTCTGTTGACAAACAGGCTAGAGTTATATAATTGACCCTCGCTGTCCTCGTGAGCCCCTGGCTGGCCAGGGTGTCTCCTCCTACTCTGACCTACTCCACTGCTCGACACTTCCCCTCTGCGCACAGACCTTAGTTACAGAAAGAGCCAAGACACAGGACTTCTGAGACACTCGGGATATTCCTAGCTCCCTCACAGGGCTCTCCACCGCAACTAGATAAACTGCTGGCAACATTGTTTCGTTACCAGGAACTCCTGAGCTCAGGGCAGCCTCCCCACACAAGGAAGCACCGCACAGCTCGCAGATTTAAGCCAGCCCCACTGAGAGCCGTGCTGAGTACCATCCTCTCCAATCCCCCCTCTGAAGCCCCGAGGCTGGACTGGAGTGCTCCGCCCACCCATCCTTAGCAATCTTTACCTACTTCCTGGATCCGACCAGAACAGTGCCTTCCTCAGGAAGAGAGACAGAACCTTGCGTGGTGAGGGGAAGGCTTTGTGAACAGGCAACAGGATAGACCGTTTGGTCTGACATTCAATCCCACTTAGATTAGGCCATGGGAATCTCCTCAGAACGGCTGACAGGATACTGGCAATCCGCCAGAGCCACACCTGGACTGCCTCCCAAAGGTGCTTGTGTTTAAGGCTCGTTCTCCAGGTTGGCACAGCAGAGTGGGATCTAGGCAGTTAGGTCACCAGGGGTGTGCCCTTAAAGGGAATGCTAGGCTTTTGGCCCCCAGCCCTGATGAGGTAAGCGGCCCCTCATGCTGCCTCAACACAGGAGAGAAGGAACGAACCTAGGAATTTGGGAATGAAATTCCCCAAACCATGGCCAAAACCCACTTTTCTCCTCTTACATTGATTTTCTCAGGCATTTTGTCACAGCAATGGAAAACTAACACAACTAGATACTACTCAACACAATGTACACACATTACCTTACTCTACCCAAGAACGCTATGTAGTGAGTACAGTTATGACCCTGATTTCAACAGGTGTGGGAAATGAAAAACAGAGGGGCCAAATAAGGTCACCATTGCTACACAGTAGGCAAGGGCAGGGGTAGGGACCATATTTGCTTGACTCCCGAGTCTATAGTCTGGCTCTGGGACATAGTTCAGTGGTAGAACACTTGGCTACAGGTATCTATACTTTTTCTTTGTTTAAGATGGTGTCTCGTTGTGTGTTCCTGGCTGGCCTAGAACTTACAGACATCCACCTGTCTCTGCCTCTCAAGCACTAGGAATAAGAACGGGTACCACCACACCCGGCACAGGGGTCTGTACCTCCTCGATGGAGAGGGCAATCGCGACTGATAATTAGCCTAAGGGAATTCAAGGTATGGTATCGTGAAGATGGTGTAGACCCATGCTTAAGCCTGGCTCATTCCACCAGAGGCACTAAGCCAGTCTTGGCCTGCCTTATCTTCTCTGTGGAACAGGGCGGGCTGGCCGAACTGTTATCTCCTCTGCCACCACAGCTAAAGCTGATGTGTGACTCAGGCCCTGGGCCAGGAGGCTGGGACAGGCCTCAGGTTAATTAAGCTTCTGATCTAGAGAGAGTGAAGGAGAGAGAGCATCCGACCCAGCAGACAGCCTGGAGGGAAGGGTGGGCATGTAAATGAGAGACAGAGAACTGATAAGCTGGGGCTCCTGGGGGCTGAGGGGGTGAGGGTGGAGTGGGTGGTGCTTAGGACCGGGCAGGAGCTTGGCATGACCCTTCAGGACCAAGGTACCTGAGGATGAGCTCCTATTACCGACACACCCAAGCTTCCCAGAGTACCGTGCTCTCTCTCAGGCAGGTGCATCCTGTGTCTGCTCCAGCTTCCAAGGCACTGTCTCTGTGATTCCTCCACTGTAATGAGCCAGGCAGTGCTACACACACTTCTGCTATAGAGCTCTCCGTGGCCCCTCCTCCTCCTCTTCAGAATATAACATTTGTATTTCAACCTCCTGCACAACCTGCAAGGAAGTCTATAACAGGACTCCGTCTGTTCCTCCTGGAGTCCCTTCACCTGCTCCTGTTTCTCTTTCTTTTTCTAATGATTATTTTAATTTTTTTGTATTTTTTTTTTTTTTTTTTTTTTTTTTAGTTTTTCGAGACAGGGTTTCTCTGTGCAGTCCTGGCTGTCCTGGAACTCACTCTGTAGACCAGGCTGGCCTCGAACTCAGAAATCCACCTGCCTCTGCCTCTGCCTCCCAAGAGCTGGGATTAAAGGCGTGCACCACCACGCCCGGCGATTATTTTAATTTTATATACATTTGTGTTCTGTCCGTGTGTGTGTGTGTGTGTGTGTGTGCACAAGCATGCACGCACACATGTACACCAGGGTATAAGATTCCTCTGGAACTAAATTTACACAGTTGTGAACTGTCATGTGGGTGCTGAGAATTGAACCTGGGTCCTTTCCAAGAGCAGCCAGTGCTCTTAACCACTGAGCCAGCTCTCCAGCCCTGATCCATTTCTTTAGGCATCTCAGGGTTGAGCAGAGTTTCGTTTTGGATCCATCACTCTGACTGCAGTATGGCCAACACACAGACTGGGACAGTAGAAGCAGGGATGGAGAAATGTTAAGATTTCAATGGGGTAGACAAGGCCAACGGCAGATGGATGGAGAGGCTGGGAAGAAGGCAGGATACAGGGTAGCTTTTAGGCTCAAAGCAAGACAAGGAGACCTGGGAGAGCCCTGTGGGGGGTGGGGGTGGGGGAGGGCAGAGTTCAGCTGGGGACATACTAGAGCACGGACATGCAACAGGCTCCCAGAACTCAGGAGGGAGTGTGAGCAGCTGAGCGACCTGGGTTGTTGAGGGGTACCCCAGAGAGAACGGGGAGAGGGACTCCCACCCTGGCTGCTGGCTAGAGACCAAAGGTGGGTCCAGAGCATAGCCAGGGCACTGCAGAAGGGGATGTGGGTTGACTCCAAACGGGACCGAGTTCAGGCCTGAGGGGAGGTAACCAGTGAAGATGGGGCCTGAACAGCTGTCCTGAGAGACGTGGCTGTGAACTGAGGAAAGATGAGAGCACAGAGAACGTTTGGTTTTCCTTCCTGACTTTCCTATTCTTTCCCTTTCTCCCTTCAGACTGGAACATGCTTGAAAGCTGACCAGTCAGGCGTGAAAGCATACACGCCTACTCTCAGCACTCACTCGGGAGAGGCAGGAGAATATCAACACAGCTTTGAGGCCAGCCTGGTCTATACAGAACATCATTCCAGGCCAGCAAGTGCTACGCCGTGCAGCACTGTCTCAAAAAAACCAAACAGCGGACAGAAAACGTATCCCATGAGCCCTCAGATCCATACAACATCAAACTTGTGTGCGCCTGGTGCCTCGCTATCATGGTTTCCGGCTCTCAGGAGACATTCAGGATGTACTGCTGGTGGCTGGACAGACCCCCAAGTCCTGGGGAAAGACAGCCAACAATCACAAAACGCCGAGTATCACTGACCTCAGGGCTTCAAGGTGATCCTTGACAGTTCAAATTATCAACAACCATCCAGGAAACCCAGAGGCTTGAAGGTACCGCAAAGAAGAGAACCAAGGATTCTCCTTCCTTTCCTGCAGCCATAGTCAAACAGAAATCACAGGCTTTGCACCCGGCTCTGCTCCTATGCAATGTTCCAATCTTCCAGCACACACATCATCTGGCAGCCCCACACAGGGATGCAGTCCTCGCCTCTGGGTCCTTGGCTTACTCTCGACAAAACAGCCGACTGATGGTGTTTCCCTCTGTGGGAAGTGGCTCTCACCCTCTGTCTTTCACGTGTCTGGACCACAAGCTCATGTCTGAGGAGCAAACTATGATCACTCTGGCGAACCCAGAGTGGCACTACTTTAAGCCATGCTTCTGTAATGGAGGCTGAGACTCCATTGTTAATGGCCACAGAGCCTTCCTGGACTAGGCCCCTTACGTCCATGATGTCACTATTCCAGCCATGAGGGAGACAGGGGAAGTCTGCTCTGACTGATGGGATCTAACTTAAGAGAGATGTTTAGATAAAGACTAATTGGGCACGACTTAGAAATAAATGTGGGGCTCCATGTAGGGTGATGGCATTGAGGGTGGAACCAGGAATCCAGAGGTTTGGGCAAAGGGTCAAACTGGTCAAAGTAAGGCAACCGTGGAAGAAATGAGCACAGTGCAAGCGGCAGTACAAGGCTCTTTTCTGGTTTGACTCTACAGTCAAGAGCCACACGGAGCAGGTGAGACAGGGTGGCTCACACCTCCCGGCTAGTCCAGAGGTGGAAGCAGGAGGAACTGCTAAAGCCCAGCAGGCTAAGACCAGCCTGGATCATATAGCAAGGCCTCTTTTTTTTTTTTTTTTTTTTAAAAAGGAACTTTAGTCTAGGTTCTGAGCCTCAGTTTCCCCAAAGTAGATAATACATACTGACCTACTATGTGTGGCCGGTACTATTAGGAAAGGCATGTAATGTGAAACAAATCAAGCCCCTCCTGCTTAGTACTGACCAGTAATGAATGCAAAACACTAGCATCCATCTATTTCCAAGGAAACAATATCCAAGTCATAAAAGAGCTTTAAAAAGCATGTATTTAAGCTGGGCGGTGGTGGCGCACGCCTGTAATCCCAGCACTTGGGAGGCAGAGGCAGGCGGATTTCTGAGTTCGAGGCCAGCCTGGTCTACAGAGTGAGTTCCAGGACAGCCAGGGCTACACAGAGAAACACTGTCTCGAAAAACCAAAAAAAAAAAAAAAAAAAAAAAAAAAAAAAAAGCATGTATTTAGCCGGGCGGTGGTGGCGCACGCCTGTAATCCCAGCACTTGGGAGGCAGAGGCAGGCGGATTTCTGAGTTCGAGGCCAGCCTGGTCTACAGAGTGAGTTCCAGGACAGCCAGGACTACACAGAGAAACCCTGTCTCGAAAAACCAAAAAAAAAAAAAAAAAAAAAAAAAAAAAAAAAAAAAAAAAAAAGCATGTATTTATTTTATATGCATGAGTACGTGCACAGGCATGGAACCTAAGGAGGCCAGAAGATGACATAGGGAGTCTCTAGAATTAAAATAAGTATTAGCTGCCACATAGATGCTGGGAACCAAACCCAGGCCCTCTGCAAGAGCTGCTAATGTTTTTCACCCCCAAGCCATCTCTCCAACTCTGTAAGAAATGCTTTAAAACAGTCTCCTTGCAGTATTATGCTTGCCTGCTGCCTAAGGTCAGCTCTGTGGGCTCAAGTAGCCTCTGCCTAGGACTTCCTTAGCACAGGACATGGTTGCCTTCCCTTAGACTTTGTGGGGTGGGATTGTGGATGATCTTAGAGGTCAATGGTACCCCAGAATATGTCCCAGAAAGAGGATGGAAAACATCCTGAGTGATTCCAGACCCCAGGGAATATTTGAATCTCGGTGGTGCTCCAAGGGCAATGTTCCCAGGAAGGGACACTCATCTCCAAGGACACAAAGCACCGTCACATCCCGCCCCACCCCTGCCAATAACCGAGTACACTGGAGCACCCCAAACCAGGACCAAAACAAAAACATTGTCTCATTTCCTGAGACAGGGAAGGAAAGCGCATTAGGAATCACTGCTTCCACCACCAGAGGTCTCTCAGACTTCTAAATTGAAGAATGAAAAATTTTCTAACACCATTATCCTAGGATGTTTAAAGGCTAATAACACTTATACCCATATGACAGAGACCTAAACACTGGCATCCTCGTGGTCTCCCTAAATCTGCATCTTTAGCTTATCAAATGCCATTATGTTC
This sequence comes from Apodemus agrarius, assembly GCA_964023405.1. Lineage (NCBI taxonomy): Eukaryota > Metazoa > Chordata > Mammalia > Rodentia > Muridae > Apodemus > Apodemus agrarius. The sequence goes on from OZ030018.1 coordinate 66,520,280, forward strand.
CTCTCTAGTCTAACTCCATCAGTTTATGGATCAGCCTGAAGGTGGAAAGCCGAGCCCGGATGAGAGGTCTTCTCTTTGAATACATCCCTCTCTAAACAGAGAAAAGACGGGGGAGACCCAGCGCTCAGATCATTCCATCCTCAGAATCACCAATAGCCTGCTAAGAAGTTTCTGGAAATAGGACCAGAGCAGTGAGAACTTTATTCCCAGGAGCTAAACTCAGAACAAGGAGTGAGGCAGGCACCCTGTATGGCCTGTCCCACTGCTTCTCATCTTCCAAGCTCGCAGAAACATCCAGAACATGCAGGGAGAAGCTTGTGCTACTTTATATGCCCATTCTTCAACCCCAGTGGAAAATTCCAGAGGCAACAAAAACTTAGAAATTCACATATGATTCCAAGTCCTGCATCTAGAATCACACTTGTCATGGGGGCAACCAATGTATAACGTGTAACAGATTCTTATTGAACAGTAAGTAGCAACACACCCAAGACATTGCCGACATGTCTGTCCTTCGTGGCACAAGGTTATTACCACCCCAGCTCTAACTTTCCCAGACAGCTTTCTCTAGGCACAAACTGCCAGAGGCTAGCTGACTGGATGCAAGAGCCCCAGATCATGTGATGGGAAAATTGGTACTAGAGTTCTTGATGTTTTCTATTTGGAAGAAGAGAAGACTGTTTTTCATGAAGATGTGTGGGTGAGTGTATCTGTGTATCTATGAGGATTTATATACATGCCTATGTAGGTACACATGTGTAAGCTTATATTTGACAGTAGAATCTGAATATAACCCTCAGTGAGTTTCTGCATACAAGTTTAAATATGTGAAACAATCCTCATTCTCCTAGGAGCTTCCATGGAAAGCCCACAGGCCCTTTTGGGGTTAACTATGCCTCGTCTTGGTTCATTGACAAGGTGCTTGTCATTGCTGAGAACACACATCATGACCAAGGTAACTCTTATAAAGGACAATATTTAATTGGGGCTGGCTCACACGTTCAGAGGTTCAGTCCACCATCATCGATGACCGGAAGCATGGTGCTGGAGAAGAAGCCAAGAGTTCTACATCTTGTTCAGAAGGCAAAGAAAAGAAGACTACCGTCTTCCAGGCAGCTAGGCGGACAGTCTCAAAGCCTATTCCCCCAGTGACACACTCCCTCCTATAAGGCCACACCTCCTTATGGTGCCTCTTCCTGGGAGAAGCACATTCAGATTGCCACAGTACTCTTCAAGACTTTGTCATGGAAGTTGCATGTGGGTTGGTCCTGGCACAAGCTATAGACTCTGGCTATACTGAGCCATAAATTTAATCCTAGCACCTGGGAGGCAGAGGCAAAGGCAGAGAGATCTCTGTGAGTCCAGGCCAGCCATACAGTGAGAGTCTCCTGCCTAAAAACAACACAAGCGAGCCGGGCGTGGTGGCGCACGCCTGTAATCCCAGCACTTGAGAGGCAGAGGCAGGCGGATTTCTGAGTTCGAGGACAGCCTGGTCTACAGAGTGAATTCCAGGACAACCAGGACTATACAGAGAAACCCTGTCTCGAAAAACCAAAAAACAACAACAACAACAACAACAACAACAACAACAACACAAGCAACCCCCCTCCCACACACACACACAAAAAAAAACCTCCCTAAAACACACACATAAAAACAGGCTACAGATATTATACAGACTAAATTATTCAAATATTTATAAAATATGCAAATTTCAATGCAATCATAGAAGATGTAGCAGTGACCAATGCCTTCAGAATGGTTATCAGGCTACAGATCTGGAATGTGAAAGTTTATCTCTAAAGAAAGCTGGGTAGTTGGGGCTGGAGAGATGGCTCAGTGGTTAAGAGCACTGACTGCTCTTCCAGAGATCCTGGGTTCAATTCCCAGCAACCACATGGTGGCTCACAACCATCTGTAATGGGGATCTGGTGCCCTCTTCTGGTGTGTCTGAAGATAGCAACAGTGTACTCACATACATGGAATAAATAAATAAATAAATAAATAAATAAATAAATCTATCTTTAAAAAAAAAAAAGCTGGTTGGTAGTGATGTATGCATTTAATCCCTGCACTCTGGAGGCAGAGACAGGTGGGTCTCTGTGAGTTCAAGGTCAGCCTGGTCTACAGTGGGAGTTTCAGGATAGCAAAGTCTACACAAAGAAGCCCTCTCTCTAAAACCAAACCAAACTAAAAGAAAAATCTGTAAGAATGACAGAGTACATTTTTTTAAAAGACAGGGTCACTCTCTAGTGGCTGGAGAGATGGTTCCGTGGTTAAGAGTTCTCCCTGCTCTCGCAGAGGACCCAGGCTTGATCCCCAGCACCCACACTTCGGCTCACAACCATAGTAACTCCTTGCCATGGAATCGGATGCATATACATATTCGCAGGCACATGTGTGTGTGCGCACACACACACACAAGATTAAGTCAACAGATAGATAAAACATAGTTTTTAAACAGACAGGGTCTTACTATGCAGGCCCGACTGATCTGGAATTTGCCATGTAGACCAAGCTGGGCCTTTTAACTCCCAGAGATGTGCTTGCCACTGCCAGAGTACCAGGATTAAAGGTGTGTAACCTCAAGCCCAGTTCTGACACGTCTCATCATCTTATTAATTTATTATTTATAGGATGTGGCTCTGGACATTCAGGATGGCTGAGAGCCCCCTTCCCTGAGTTCACAGTAAAGCTGGGTAGTTTGTTAATAGCCAACTGCAAGGAAGAGCAGAGGGTGATGAAGAGCCTTATACATGTGGGCGGGTCGAGGGGGAAAATCACTGAACACTTCCTCTCTGGAACCAATAACCAGTCCGCCATCCACCTTCCTCATATGAGAATGAAGAGTTAGGGCTGAAGTCCCAGTGAATTCATTTTGTAGGCGGCAGAGCCACGTGGGAGCCTCACGTGGGGGGCAGGCGTGTGCATCCGACTGTCGGACAGAAATGACTGGGACCACTGGTTTGCACTGATGCGGGGCAGCCTCTCAGGATGCTCTCCCTCCCCAGAAGGCTCCTTCCAGGTCAGTACCATTGCATACCCCTCATGACCACTGGGTGGCTAAGACTGCCGCCTGGTTGCCACATGGTTTCTGAGTTAGTGGTTGGTAAGAACTTGGAGGAGAGGAGAGGAGTTGATAAGCCCTGGGCTCTAGCCTGAGGTCTGAGCAGGAGGAAAAGATAGGGCTGGTGGCAGGCAAGCCGTGCAGGTCAATTACCGATTGAACTACACAGCAACTCTTTCCTTCGCATTTAAAGCTCAGCTTACTTCTGAGTCTCATTTCTCACCCTAGTTTACCTGCTTGGCTGCAAAACTTGACTGCCACTTTCAGAGGAAAAATAATTCCCACTAACTGCCCCTTTGCCCATGGTTCACCGACGTAGCCTTGTGCCCCACCTTTTTGGAATGCAGACTATCTGTCTGAAGAAGCTATTTCTGGAAGTCCTACTTAATCTCTGTAAATCAAGAGATATTTTTAGGCATACCTGGATGATATTGTCATGGACGGTGTTTCATTTGGCAAGAAGTAAGGAACCAAGAACTGAGCCTTTAATCACTCGAGTCCTTTTGGCTACAGAGGCGTGTCAGAGCTGTTTTAAGTCTATCAAGATCTGTTCTTGGATGCTGGGAAAGATGCCTCAAGTTTCAGACTCCCATTTTCATCTCTGAGAAGGAACTCTGAGTGTTGCTTGGTTCTCTCAATATCTACCACATAACAAAGTAGGATATGTATTGCAAAACCCTATTGCAATGTACCTGGGAGGCCTCACAGTTAGAAGACCAAAAAGGTTCTGCTCAAAATTTTACAGTCAATTAGATTTTAAATTTCTCATTCTAAGAGACCCAAGAGGCAGGCTCGCCATGAGATTATTAAAAGCAAGATCTCAACAGCTTCCTCCAAGAGCGTGTCCCAGAGCCCAGGAGATAACCATTAAGGACACAGATTGCCAAGCAGCACAAAGTGTGAATGAGTCTCTTTTACTGCATTAAAAATAACTGAACAGACCCCACCTCTTCTCACATTTAAAGGAACAATGAAGGGTCAACATTTTCCAAGAATCAGAAGAATAGAAGTGAGCCCAAGGGCCTCATAAAACTCCCGTTACACTCGGAAACTGTTTAGGGACAGAACTATTCTGTAAATTACGTCTCCTAGAGACCAGAGGAGAGCCACAGTGAGAATCCGGGCGGTAGAGGCCATGGTGATGTGTCACGAGAACAGTAACAACTGCCCGACTGCTTCCAGACCTGGTCTTGGTTGCTTTGCTGCTCATTTTGATGATGGAAAACCCCTCCCAATCCCGAATCCTCTTGCCTTTTTTCTACATACTCCTCTCTCTCTCAACAGGGGTCAAGGACTGCAAACCCTACAGAGGGAGCACTAGATAAATGTAAGGAGCTTCTCTGGGGTCCCCACGGGTTCTGGCCCTAAGTCTGTCTCAGCAACTTCTTCCAGCACACTGCCCAACCCCCACCCCCAACCACCACCATTACCTCAAGACAGACTTCAACCACATGACCCACATCCAGGATGGGCTGCAGAGGCCAGGGGTAAGGAGAAGTGCCAGAGACCGCTGAGGCGGATGGTTTGAGGGCCTGAGTCAGCACCTTCAGGAGCTGAGTGTTAGGAAACCAGCTTCTCTCCCATAAAAACCCCAAAAGGAGCAGCTCTCCCGGTTACCTAAACTAAACCAGTGTGTGCAGCTCAGGAACCCCGGAACTGGAAGGAGGAACAGCTCGCCCCTGCTCAGCTGTGTCCGGAAGGGGCCAGATGGTCTGAGACAGGAGGCACGAGGTACTCTTCCCTGCAGGAGCGTGTGTCACTAAGCCCCGTCTGGAGCTGTGTTTGCTGTAAGCTTATCTTAATTGAACCAATTCCACAATGACCTAAGTGCAGAAACCTCTTTCTCTGCAAGACCGGGAGTGCTTTAATGATTCAGCTAGTGTGGCTTTTAAAGGAAGAATCTGGTAAGGTATACGACCACGACGACGACAAAGATGAAGGGTCAAAATGTTCTAATCAACAGTTTACTAAAGTAATTCAAGTCCCACTCTGGAGGACAGGAGGGTGAACTACAGGACACAGAGACATATGCAGACACCAGTGATAACTCGGGAACAGTTTGGAAGGAGAGAAACTAACCTCTTAGGACGAGGAAAACGTAGATGACTTTAAACACCGCTTTCTACCATTCAGAACATTCTAGATTTGAGAAGAATCCTTCCGCTCTCTGGAAAAGCAGTTCTCTTGACAATGCGGAGAGCAGGACAGAGGAGGGTGTATGGGAGGTAAGAAAGGGGCCCTTGGCGGGTTTGCCAGATGGTCTCCATCAATCCTGAACACCACAGACAGAGGCAGCACAGCCTGACCACACTCTCACCAACTTCCTGTTTTCCAAGTTACGGGGTGAGTGTAACTGTGTGTTACGGGGGAACACCCCATCTTAGGAAGTTAGGGCGCTATTCGTCCACATGGGAGTTTCAGATCTTGTTATCCCTCCAGGGTCTGAATCCATGGCCCATGAGAGTCTTGAGGTCACAGGGCTAGACGGGTAAATGGAAAAGATCGGCCCCCCCCCGGGGGGGGGGGAAGGGGGCTTTCAGACACATGCTTTGGCAGAACTCTGCAGTGTAAGATTAACTCCGAACTGTGGGTTCTGGTGGTTAAGTAAAAAAGTGTGTTGACTCAGGCTCAGAATCCCCAACTAGTTAGCTTTTCCTCTCAGAGGTCCACTCGCACACCCTGCACTGCACACCCTGCACCGACTGCCCTGTGCCTGTTAGGCCTGCGCTCACTAAAGCTCCCGGTTTCTGTCTCTTTCCATTCTCAAAGTAATGCAGAAGCAATGCTGGCCCAGTCTTAGAGATGGGAAAACCAATGTCCAAGAGCAGCCAAGTGTCTGGCTATTAAACTGTGCAGATGGATTTGCATGGGCAAATCCGCTCCTGAACAACACGGGCTAAGCAGCCTTCTGGAGCAAAAACATTCCCAAGGGTTACATCTGACTCCTGATTTCAAGAGAAAAACACTGTAAAACACTACTACTAATGCAACCAGGGTGAGGGCGTCTGTTGTGACTAAGGGGAGCAGAAACTCCATCCCACCATGCTGGAATTCTTTAAGCATAGCTCCCAGGACCCACAGCCTCAGCCGGACACTGCCAGCTCCCAGGGGTATGGCTCTGACCTATACCACCAGTGTCTTCCTTTTGTGCCCGGGCACATTCGGTCTCATTTCTCACAACTCCACACCTGCAGCAACCCAACCCATCACAATTTCTGTGAACCTACCCAGAAGCATCTCACCAACACCAGAGGACCATCTCTCTGATGATTCCGATCTTTCCACCCCACCTTAATCCATGACACCTATGTCCCCCGCTTTACACAACTACCGTTTTGAACACTTCAATCCCACCAGTCTCACGTGCTCATGCTTCATAGGCAATCTCTGTGTACAGGAAGCCTCCTCTCCTCCCGGCCTCTGCAAGCCTACCACCTACCTGTCTGCCCTTCGGTAACCATGGTAACCTCCCACAGTGCCGCATCATCATGTGCGCCTGACTTCTTTCACATGATTCCTACCCCACCCCAGGACAGCCCCCACCCATCCGGCACACTGTGCAGGCAAGTCCCGCCAGAACGGATCCACAACAGCTGCTCCCTCAGACTCGAAGCTCATATTCCACACGAGGGCACCCACCCTTGTACCTCAGGAAGGCAGGGCTTGGCTTTGCCCACTCAGGACAGCCCAGGCACAACCCTTTCCATCATTATCCTGAGGAAGGCGGGGTATGGGTCCACATAATAACCAGCCCTGGGTGTGGCCCAGAACAAAGGCGGTGGCCGGTGCCTACCTGAGCATAGGATGCCCTTGTTCCTGGCGCAGGAGAAGCTGTCACACTCGCAGAAGGGCCCGTAGATCCGCCCGAACTCACTCTCGAAGCAGGAGCACTGGTTGCAGCTACACTCCCCACGTCCGCTGCACAGAGGCTTGCCTTCCGCCTCCCGGCACAGGTTCTGGTACCCACTCTGGCTCTCCCCCTCCTGGCACTCGCACCTCGTGCCCAGGTAACTGGGGTCACACTCGCACAGCCCGCAGATGTATGTTCCGTTCCCACTGCATCTGGCGCTGTTGGGCTCCAGCCCGGTGCTGCAGCCGCATGTGCAGTTGTAGGCGACTTCCACCTGCAGACTGTCCCGGAAGCCCACGGGCCTCAAGGTGAAAGACTGGGCTGTTTGTCTGCCAGGGCAGCTCCGAGCCTCCACAGACACTTCAAAGGATGCCTGGGGGGAGAAGGAAAAGAGACATCATAGCCATGGCATGTCAGGGCTCCCACCCATTGGGGGGCATAGCTACATATAGCCCTTATAAATACTACGTAGTCCAGCATACAGGTGGTACCCCAGTAGGAACAGAGAGCCAACAATCCTGGGTACTTTATGGAGAAGAACAGTTGGTTATGCTAATGTTCAATAGGAATTGGGCATTATATGAGAATACACCAGAAGAGGGCACTGGATCCCATTACAGATGGTTGTAAGCCACCATGTGGTTGCTGGGAATTGAACTCAGGACCTCTGGAAGAGCAGTCTGTGCTCTTAACCTCTGACCCATCTCTCCAGGCCAGGCATGGGTGTCTTTAAAAAAAAAAAATTATTTTTATTTCATGTACATAGATAGGTGTCTTTCTGTCTTTCTGTCTATCTGTCTGTCTGTCTGTGTGAAGGCTTCCGATTCCTTGGAACTGGAGTTAGAGACAATTGTGAGCTACCATGTGTGCACTGGGAATTGAACCTGGGTCCTCTGGATGAGCAGCCAATGCTCTTAACTGCTGAGCCATCTCTCCAGCGCCCCCATGACTCCCGCGTGGATCTTTACTGTCCATTCTCATCATCTTTGAGACCCCGAGGGGAGGGGCTCTGAAGAAATGAACAAGGAACAAGCTTTATGTGACTCTTGTCCTCCATCCCATCTCCACTTGTATCCCCTCCCCCGCCACCCCCACCACTGTGCACATCTCTCCTCCCACCTCGGAAGCCATTCACTCAGTCAGCACTTACCGCCTACGCCAGGCTTGGCTGGGTGCTGAGGTATAGTGGCACCAGCTGGCCTGAGGTGCAGGGGCAGAGAGCAGTCACCCGACTGACCCCAGTAAAGAGGTCTTCCTCCTCTGCTGGAGAAGGGAAGGGCGAGGCCCGAATGTCCTCTCTCATGCCCCAGCCCCAGTGCCCTGAAAGGATGGTTCATACAGCTGTGTCTTGATTAATCAGACCACACTTCTGCAACTGTAGGGGATACTCAACTGCCCGAATAACTATCACACACAGGGGCACTTGGAAGGACTGTCAGAAGGACGATCCAATCAACTAAACTGGTTGGTGTAGTTGTTTCTAACTTTAGAGTTTCTCACAGGCTGCCGTGGAAGCAGACAGCAAGGGAGACCTGGCAGGGTGGCACAGGACACCACCTTGTCTGTCAGCTGCTCACAAGTCTGGAGCGGAAGGGAAGCTCGCTTTGATTCTTCCGGGAGTCAGAACGTGACACCATACCTACTCCGCCTCTCCCTCCTCAGAGGAGGAGCTGTGTGGGGGATGGGATCAGCAGAGATGCCTCAGAACAAGCCACAGAAGTGCACACAGGCAGGTGAACGGTGGGAGAACCGCCCCGAGACATACACCCCTGGAAGTGGGGGGGGGGATCCCCTCCTCTAGCAGACATGCCCGGCCACTTCCAAGTGGTCCCTAATACCTGAGTGATGTCTTTATTTCTCACGACTCCTCAGATCATCCTGGGCTTGAGAACGGGTTAGGCAGCCCTGTAAGGCAACCTTTAACAGCTTTTAACAGCTGTCCTCACTTGAAGGGAGTCAATGACATCAGAGGGACTGTGAGTTTGTCTGGTTACATAGTAAGTGGGGGTTGTGTTCACCTAGAACAGACCTGCACTCTCCTAGCATTATCACCTCCTAGAAGGGGAGCAGGGAAGATGTTCATATACAGATCTGGGTAGAAAGCTTGGCGGTGGTGGCGCACATCTTTAATTCCAGTACTTGGAAGGCAGACGCAGGCAGCTCTCTGTGAGTTTGAGGCCAGCCTGGTTTATATAGCTAGTTCCAGCACAGCCAAGGCTACATATAGAAAACCCTGTCTCAAAAGACAGACAGACAAACAAACAAAACCCCAACAACTGGGCAGAGAGATGGCAGCCTGACTTAATCCAGAGACAACATGGCGATGACCCCCAAAGTGACAGCCGTAGACTTCTACAAATTCTCTGCCCTGGACTGGGAATGTGCTGAGCTTGCACACAGGCAGGGTTTAAGGGCTGAGCCTCAGCAAAGTAATCTACAGGGCCATGAAGAGTGGGGGAAGCAGAGCCTTTGAGCGCCAGATGCCATCCCTTCCCTGTGATCTGCAGGAAGCTGCTACTTTCTGCAGCTTTCCATGCCTGAAGCTGGATCCAATAAACTGCAAAGGAGTGGCCTGCCACAAGAGCCAGAGGCACTCTGCTGTGAGACTCCTTCCCCATGCAGACCCCCCACCCCTTAGTCAAGGGAGAAAGGAAGGAATTAAGGAGAGGGGGAAGGGAAGGGAAAGGAGGAGACACACAGAGAAACAAACTCTTCAGCCTTGCCCACATGTGCCAGGATAAGTGGAAGCGCTGGGAGCCTGTGAGATGGAGCTGGCCCATGGAAACGGCCTGGCTGAGAAGTCAGAGGGCTTGGCTTCCCAGTAGGGTCCCAGGGCCTCTTCAGCCAAGGCTTCTATCCAATGGAGGTGCTATCTGCCTGCCTTGCTGACTGATAACCAGAGAGAGGCATTGTCTGCCTCAGCCACTGGCTCTTGGCTCCTGCTGGCCTCAGGAATGCTATTAAAAAGCCTGTCCTGTCGGGGGACAGCAAGTAGGTCTGTTTTGCTCACCACCCCATCCCCCGTTACAATTCTGTTTTCCTACTGGATTAGCAAAGAACCCAGAGAGGCTAGAAGGCACTGGGACTCCCAGGCTTGCCTCCCTTAGCGGCTGAGGTCTCAGGATAAGCACTGATACCAAGGGCTGCCCAGGTCCTGGAGACTTTCCAGGTTCCCATTCCAAGACTCAGTCTAGAGGAAGTCCTGGCCAGACTGGTGATTCAACTTCACTGGAATAATTCTGGTCCTCCGACAGGAGCCCACCCTTTCAAAAGGGGAGTTGCCCAGATCCCACAAAAAACTCCCCAACCCCGGGGGTTCTGCAGATACCAAGTCCATTCAGCTCTTAATAAAACAAAGAGCTGAGGAAGGCTCAAAGTCCAGGGCCCAGAGGGGTGGGGTGGGGGGGAGGGGCAGCGTGTATGCCATGAGCAGCTCTAACGGTGGCTCACTGGGCCCTTTGTGCGGGGTGCTAATGCTAGCTGGACAGCCGGCCACTTGCATACTGATTTGTCAAAGCTAGTTCTTTAGGCCGTGAGCTCCTGGGGTGTAGGTCCACTCAGCAGGGCTTGATGGGGAATGGACGGGCTGGGGTCCTAGGTGCTCCTAAGAACTTAGAGAAGGGAACCTCACCAGATACAAGGCTTCGGGCTTTAAATTAAGGATGGTTTCTCTTTCAGGACATCCTTGTTTCACCGACTGCCAAGTCTCCTGTTTTTTTAATCACAAAATCACCTCTGTATGTGAACGAGCACAAGGTACTGCCTGCCTCTCCCTCACCTGCACAGGAAGCTGCTATTACAAGAAGTAAGATCTGCTTAGTCCAACTGTGCCAATGTTGCCTGAGTCTCAACAAGGCTCCACTGTTGACCCCAGGCTAGACCCTGAAGTACCCGCTGATAGCCGAACTGTTTTCCTAACCTCTAGAGTCTCGGAACCTTTTGGTCACCATTCCCTGATCCTTTCTAACTTGCGACACCCAGGAAAGAACCTCCTGTTAAGTAGTGGCCAGGCCCTTCAGTCTGACACACACACAAGTGTCCTACTATTGTGAGGCAGCTATTGTTCCTCAGACCCCAGCCTATTCCTCTCAATGCCACAACCATCAGTCTCGGCAGCTCTCCGACCCTCCCTCTCCTGCCACAAAGGGCGGTGTTCTTCACTCCCTAGCAAATTCTCTCACCCACAGCCTCCTTCTCGCCTTATTCTCCAGGGTTCCCACCAAGGAGAGTCTCCACTGTCCCTCTGGGTCTCAACTCTTCTAGCCTAGTCCCCTTCTTTGCCAGACAGTCCTTCCTTGGTTACAGGGAAAATCCACTTGTATAAGCACTCCATCTACCGTGACTCCGTCTCCTCATCTCTGCAGCCTGGTGAGCAGAACACCAGCACGTTAAACGTTTACCGAACAGTAGATCTCAGCACAGTCACCAGCAAGGTGGGACCTCCATCCCTGTGGTGAGCACTGAGCAGGATGCCTGGCTGCCAGAACACAGGCTCCTGGAAGAGTACAAGCCTTCAGGGGCCTCTTAGGAGTATCACACAGGTGTTGTTTGAAAGTGTGCCCCCCCTCACAAACAGGAGGAAGTGCAGGACCCCCCCAAACACATACACATCCCAGGGTTTTTTTTTTTTTTGTTTTTTTGTTTTTTTCGAGACAGGGTTTCTCTGTGTAGTCCTGGCTGTCCTGGAACTCACTCTGTAGACCAGGCTGGCTTCGAACTCAGAAATCTGCCTGCCTCTGCCTCTGCCTCCCAAGTGCTGGGATTACAGGCGTGCGCCACCACGCCCAGCCTACATCCCAGTTTTTAAAAAAAAATGAGGCTACCAGCCAGGACAGGGCTCTCTGTTACTCTGTCTCTGTCTCTCTCTGTGTGTACGCACGTTTTCCTGGATTTCTATTCAGAATACTCTGACCGCAGTTCTATTGCTGTCTTAAACTCTTTTAACATTTTTTAAAAGTTATGTGTAAGTCAGGCATGAGGCTCACACCTTTAGTCCCAGCACTCAGGAGGCAGAAGCAGTTGAATCTTTGAGTTCAAGGCCAGCCTGGTCTACAAAGCAAGTTCCAAGACAGTCAATGCTACACAGAGAAACTCTGCCCTGAAAAACACTAAAGTAACTAATTAATTTAATTATGTGTATGTATGTGTATCTATGTGTGGGTGTGTGCGTATGTGAGGCAGGTTCTCTGAGTCCAGAGGATGGTACTGGGTCCCCAGGAGCAGGAGTTATGGGCAGTTGTAAGCCACCCAACATAAGTGCTAGGACCTGAACTCGGGTCCTCTACAATAGCGGTATGCACCCTTAACCTTAACCCATCTCTCCAGCCCCTTAAAATTCTTAATCTTCAGAGCTCCAATGTCATTGCTCCGGACTCAGACAGTCCAGAAAGATCTACTCTCATGATCTGCACAACCCTGGTGGACAGCGACACACCCAGCCCAGAAGAAGAGCGCCTCTGTGCAGGCATCCACGGCCAGACAACAAACCACACAGCTCTAGCCAGAGAGGCCATGTGACTGTGGCCCTTGGACACTGGGACAACACTGGGACAGAGAGAAGACAAAGGGCCAGCAGAGAGGCTTGCCTGAGGACCTGCTGCGTTTTCCATAGGGCTGTGGCCACTGGATCCCAAAGATGGGCCAAAGGTGACTTTGGTGGTGAAAATACTGTCTTTATTATGGTTTCAAATGCGCTAAAATTCATCCTGTTACAACAGAGATTTCTCAATGGTGAGGAAAGTTTCCATTTAAAATCGTTTTTACCACCCCCCACCCCCCACCCCCCCCCCCCCACCCCGATTTCCAGACATCAGGTTTCCTAAGCTCTCCCAGGCAAACAAATAAGAGCTGTACACAGGTGTGTGGGAGCGTAATGGTAATGATTCCACCCCAAGCCTCTGAAGCTTTCACTATACTATGCCTGAGGCCTACAGAGAAGGCCCGAGCTGTGTCATTATTAGCGATTTGGGTCCTGCTGTCTGCTGCCCACTGGCAGTGGGACCTGGGGCCAGTTTCTCAGGCTCCTCTTTGAGCCCCAGGTTTTGAGCCCACGCATTAACACGGAGAAATACAGTTAATTGCAAAGCTGCCGGAAGAGACAGAAACCAGGGACTGGCTAGATGGCCCAATGGGTAAAGGCACTTGCTGTTCAGCTTGAGGACCTGGGTTCAATTTTGGGGACCCATACAATGGAACAGAACCCATGCTTGCAGGTTGTCACGTGACGCCCACACTCAACACACATAAAATAAATAAATGTCAAAAGAAGAAAAAAGGAAAAGAAATTAGTAGTAAAGCCCCAAGCGGGCACACTGTAAGTTCCTGTGTATAGGTGGCTAACAAGACTCCTCCCTGTGACAGGGAGGCTGGGACTAATAGGACTTAATCTGGGTGAGTTTGGGCAGGCCACTCCCATCCTAGAGTCCCCCGCTGCCCATCAATCAGCAGTACAGTATTCTGTCCCCACCAATGTTGTTGTGAACTCAGTGACAAGGACACAAAGGCACTGCTCTCTGTGAGGGCTATGGTCCATCACCACACTGTCCCGATCCTTGTCCTGTGAAATGCCTATGGTGGAAGGGGTCATGGGTATCAGGTGGTGTCAGTGCGTGCTACAGAACAGGAAGCCTTAGCTCTGCGCTTTCATTTCATTAATTCCGTGCTAGATTCCCTGGTCTGTCACACGGGTAACAATGTCTTTCTTGCAGGAAACTGAGAGGGGAACAGAGAAATAGCCGCTGTCCAGGCTGTTTCCGGTACACCATGGGAGATCCCTGCAGTTCCCCTACATTTACTTTAGGCAGTAGGAACTGACCTCAGATCCACTCTGCCTCGGGGTGGCATTTTCAACAAGCCCCAGTTCTCTTGCTGTTTATTTCTAACCTATTCACGGTGACGCCTGATTGTCACTTTCACCTGGTTGTCACACTACAAGCAGTGTGACGGGAAAAGAAGAGAGTAACTGTTACCTCTGGGGTTCCAAAGATCGACTACCACAGCCCCAGCGGGCACGCCGCTTAAGACACTTAGGCTTTTAGGTTACATTTATATTGGGATGGAGTCAGAGGTCCTGTGGCATGGCGCATACATACAGGTCAGAAGACAGTTTTCAGAGTGGGTTCTCTCCTTCCACAACGCGAGTCCCAGGGACTGAACTCGAATGGTTCATGGGGCGTGGCAACAAGTGTTTTGTCTCTTTGAGCCGTCTGTGTTACCTTCCCTTAGCATGCCATTTGGTTTTTGTTTTTTTTTTTTCTTTTTAGGCACAGTCTCATTCTGTAGCCCAGGTTAGCTCAGAACTCACTGTGCACATGATATTCTATTGTAAAAAAACAAACAACCAAAAGTACTATCAGAGCACATTCCTTTTGTCCTATTAATACTCTAAACTAAATAAGATACTAATTATAATTAACTAATTAATCATAACCCAGTTTTAAAAACTATCTTTAAATCTTAGCTTTCCTGTTTTATAAGAGAGGCCATTTGCCCCAGGTCTGTGACCTTTTCTGTATTTGATAAACAGGCCTGCCAATGGCATATAAACACAGGCAGACGACATATGTCCAAGCCTCTGTCAACCTATCCCTTATAGGAAGTATGTTCATAAACCTGTCTGACCACTGATGCCCAGTGTCACCGCACCACACACCCCATGCAGATAAGATCCGTAGAGTTTACTCACATGTTCTTTTTCTATTTATGGCTGCCTACCTCCTACCATTTCCAGAACTTCCTGTTCCGCTTTGTCTTTACATTTATTTGTTATTTATTTGGGCATGGGGTGCACACTGCACTGCACATGTGTGGAGTCTGAGAACAGCTCGTGGGAGTCAGGTCTTTCCTTCCACTATGTGGTTCCAGGGGTCAAACTCGGGTCATCACGAGGCTTGGCAGCGACCCTAAGCCGTCTCACCAGCCACAGCTATATTCTTTAAACTCCATGACCTCAACAAGACTTCTGTTTTTTCTTAAATCATCTTGATTAAGAAATCACTATAGGGGCTGGAGAGATGGTTCAGTGGTTAAGAGCACTGCCTGTTCTTCCAGAGGTCCTGAATTTAGTTCTCACATGGTGGCTCACAGCCATCCAAAGCCCTCTTCTAGTGTGTCTGAAGACAGCAACAATGTATTCACATATATAAGATAAATAAATCCTTTTTATTAAAAACAAGCAATCACTATAATTTATCTAAAGAATATAAGCACAACTTTTGACAATTATTCAAGTTTTATTTAAAGACTCTCTTTAATGGTTCCAGAACAGTTGGATACAATTAATACAACTGTATACTAATATGCTGAAGGCAGGGAGTATCACCATTGCTATTGTGTCTGCAAGGATTTAAGCACTAAAACCATTTTCTATTTGCACAAAGAGAAGATGGAGTGGAAATTTAGTTCCAGGAACACCACTTTGTTCTTTGAACACCTTCTGAGTTTGCAATGGCTCTCCCAATAAACAGACCTTTTCAAGTCGGTAAAAGCAGAATGTATTTGGGGAAATCTGTCTGGGAGAACCACTGGATTCTTCGTTATTAGGGCTCCCCACAGTCTCAGCTTCCAGACTGTATTTGAACTGCCTCGTTTGGTGGTAGGGTGCCACTGTAGGCCTGTGAAAAGGTGGGACCGGTTCCTTGTGTGGTGTTAAGTGGGTGAAGGGCCACTTAACATGGAAAACAGGGAGGAAGAGAGAAGAGGCTAGAAAGTCCGGGCTAGATGCAAGCAGATATTCCCCCATCTTCCTGAGGCAGGGGAGTGCTGGGTTATTGCCATCTTAGCTGGCAGGAGTGCCCAGAAGATGCTCAGATACTCTGAAGTATGCAAGGAAGCTTTCCCCCACTCTATTTTCTAAAGAAAGGAATGATCGCCAAAACCCATTGGAAGGGGCTAGAGAAATGGATGGCTCAGAGGACAAGAGTTCAATCCCCAGCATGCGTGCTAGGTGATTCGCAACCACTCATAACTCTAGCTCTAGGCCAGAGCCTCTGCGAGCACCTCCACTCATGTTTATATACTTAGCATAATTAAAAATAATAAAACATGGGGCTGGAGAGATGGCTCAGTGGTTAAGAGCATTGGCTGCATTTCCAGAGAACCTGGGTTCAATTCCCAGCATCCACATGACAGTTCAAAACTAACTCCAGTTCCAGAGAATCTGACATCCTCACACAGACATGCTGCAGGCAAACACCAATGCACATAAAAATAAATACATATTTTAAAAAAATAATGGAGGGGATGGAAGAGGAGTGTAGTATTAATAAATTAATAAAATAATAATAAAATATGAATCCTAAAAATAAATAAATAAAAGAAAATTTAAAATGACATTGGAATGGTCTCTATAGTCTGTCTGCTTCTAACAGCAGACCTCCAGGCGGTGTGTGGACAATCTTCCAATCACCATCGATGGCCTGTGTTACCATGGACACGGTGGTGTCACCACTCATAAAAGCTCCCCAGTGCTTTCCTTTCCAGTCTTTGTTTGGCATCACTGCTACATCTTTTTCTCTTTTTGGAAGACAAGGTCCCCCTGTATAGACTATTCAGATTAGTGTCAAAAACAATCTCCCTGCCCTGACTCATCATGTGCCACCATGCTCAGCTTATGACTGCATATCTTTGCATCTTTACCTTTACATACAGCATTTATGTCCGTTATGTGACAGGCTTCTGTTCCCTCTACGGCTGCAGGATACCCCTCAGTCTCATCAAATAATATGAGGTGCATGGATGGTTGTCTTCATCTGTTCCCAGAAAGATGAGGAATAGAAGCCAAATCTCCTAGACCCCTGTCAATATTCTTCTACCTCACTGGATCCGTGTCAAATAAAACAATAATGGCTAAAGCACCAAGGGCCCAGGGTCACTGAGGAGCCCTCAGCTGGCAGCGCACGGAGGGGTCTGTGGACTGGAGCTCCGTAACCGATCCTCCTAAGACTTTGCACACAAAGTGCACAGCAGCTTGGGAAGGATGCTGGACGAGAAGGCAGAGCACAAGTCTCTAGAGGACTCCTAGGAGCTACAAAACTGATTCAGAGAATAACTGCCCAAGCGAACAAGAAAAGAACTCTTACAGAGTAGGAGTGAGCACCTACCGTGTCCCCGATCTTCAGACCCTCACACTTCCTCTGACCAGGGTAGGATACGCCATCTTGGCAGGTAGCAGTGAAGAAGAGATTAAGGTCTTCCGGCTGATCCCACACCGACAGCTCCACCTTAGCCCGGATGCTCTGAACAACGGGAGGAAAGGAAGCCCACAGTACTTAGAAACTGCCGCAGCGAGGTGTTCCCCACCATGGTTTTCTTATATCACCTGGTTTCCCCTAACCTCAGGAGGCTCAAGCCAAATTAGAGGCGGGAGGCTTCCCACGTACCATCTTGGTAGATCTGGCTTGGGCCTCCCTGTGAGCCTGGAATGGTTGGTAATGGCCTATGTGCAAAATGATCACACTCAGGACAGCAGCCCTTCGCCCAGCGTCTCTTCTCCTGCCTTCCCCCCAGGCTAGCACCTTACTATCCTGCAAAGACAGTTCCCCCAAGTTCCATCTGGTCTTTCTTCACACTCAAACCCATCCCTTACTAGATGAGGTTATCCCATGAGTCTGAAACTATATTATCTGAGAGTCGACTCTTTTCTGGGGTCTAGCTGCTCAAGACACTGACCGACACAAAGACACAAGGAAGGAAGGAAGGGAGGGAGGGAGGAGGGAGGGAGGGAGAAAAGGAGGGAGGGAGGGAAGAAGGAAGGAAGGAAGGAAGAAGGAAGGAAGGAAGGAAGGAAGGAAGGAAGGAAGGAAGGAAGGAAGGAAGACTGAAAGTAGCAAGCACTGGGAGGTTGGGGAGAGCAGGCGTCCTCTACTGCTGGTTGGAGTGGAAGCCGATAGAGGCTTTTAGAAAACCAATAAGTAATGTATTCTAAAACTCAGGCTGATCTCAGTCCTAGCTTCCTCTGAGGATTATACAACTGAAATGCACAGATCACCAAGAGGCAGGGACAAGAATATCTACAGCAAGTTAAGAGCAAGAATCTGGAAACCATCCAAAGGCCTGCCAATAGTACAATAGATTTAAGTAAACCACAGAATATCCACCTAGCAGAGCACTTGCAATAGCAACAATGTATCAAACACAAGCTGTGTAAAGTGACTATGAAGAGTATAACATTGCTCAAAGCCAGACACACTGTATTTGTTTATTCTCTAATGAAGATACTCGGGGCCACAGTAGATCACATATTAACATGAGATCCTGAGAGCTATAAACTTCCCATATCATTTAGTGGTGTTAATCTACCTTCTGTATATTCAGGTACACAACGGTCACCACTGCTACAATTGCCTGTGTATTCAGTACCGTACCAGCCTCAGAGGTTTGTAGCCTAGGAGAGAAAGGCAGCAGCAGACAGCCGAGATAATGTAATGCATTCAGCCTCTAGGTTAACATGCTGTATACTCTTAGCCTGCACAGTGCTATAACTCCCTGACGATGTAGTATCTCTCAGAGTGCACCCTTGCTACTAAGCGAGAAGCCATCATGTGTGAAATTCAGCAACAGGCAGAACTAATGGTGCCCTTGGGGGATATCGAGAGAGGGAGGCCTACAAGGGACTGGCCTGTGCTGGCTGTGTTCGGCTGTGGCTGTGTTTTCTTTGTATATTTTTGTTTCTGAGACAGGGTCCTGTTAGATAGTCTAGGCTGACCCTGAACTCTGTAATCCTCTTGCTTCAGGCTTCTGAGCTGAAATTGCAAGCAACAAGACCAGCCATGATCTGCTTCTTACCTGGGTGTTAGATACTCAGGCATGTTTAGTTTACACTAGGTTTATGGAATCCTTTATGTGCCTCTTGGTGTTTAGAATCCACCCTTAATGAGTAGAGAACATACTATTGTTGTTTTGCTAAATAAATGGTCATGCTGTCATACTGCCTTATCCGTGAATAAGGGCTGTGCTCAACCCGGGTTAGGGAGTCTCTTCTGCAAGGGGCAGGAGATGATACAGAGACTCGTGACTGTTCAGAGTGTGGCTGAGAGTTCTCAGCCCTGAGTGGGATATCTGTATTGCCCTACCACACCCTCAAGGCTCAGGGACCGTGACAGACAAGGGAGCAGAAGAATGTAAGGGATGGGAAGAACGTGGTGAAGAAGTGCTGTCTCCTGGCTCTGTAGCCATTGCACTCAGGATCTCGAGGCAACTATGGGATCTGCACAAAATCTGTACAAATTCCAGCAAATCATAACTCTGCCATAAATGGAGACGAGATGCGGGAGACCCTACCCCTGAGGAGCTATTCTTCCCTTTAAAAAATCTATAAGAAGCCAGGTGGTGGTGGTACACACCTTTAATCGAAGCACTTGGGAGGCTGAGGCAGCTGGATCTCTGAGTGCAAGGCCAGCCTGGTCTACTGATTGATTTCTAGGACAGCTAGGGCTACACAGAGAAACCCTGCCTCAGAACAACCACCACCACCACCACCACCACCACCACCACCACCACCACCACCACCACCACCACCACCATCACAACCCTTTAAGTAATAGCCAAGTGTGATGATCCCAGCACTAAGGAGACACAGGTAGGTGGATCTCCATATTGAGTTCTAGACTAGCCAGGGCTACTTAATAAAATATTGTCTCAAAAGTCCCTATGAAAGATATAGCTTTAGGAGCTGAGGCCAAATGAAGTAATTTTATGACTATTTAAAAGTCATATTTCATCAAGCATTTAAAAAAAATCTGCTTATAACACAGACAGCAGGACTTATAGACAGAGGGACTTATAGACAGCAGGACTTATAGACAGCAGGACTTACTCTGAGACACTGAGCCAAGCTGCCTCACAAACAAGAAACCAAAGCACCCCCCAGCTTCTGTAGACTTCCCACCCCTCCCCCATCCCTCTAACTCCGACATGCGTGCTAAGCTTGAATACATGAAATATGCAGTTTTCCCAACAAATTCACAGCTTGCAGAAAATACTCCACACAAAAAAACTGGTCTCTCTGCAACAAACTGTCGAAGCGCTTCTACAACTCTAAAAATACTAACCCTCTGAAAGCCACTTCCTCGTCAGAGTGCCATCCTTAATTGGCCAAAGGACACAAAAGTGCTACTCAACACACACTACACTCTTCCACTGAATGTAATTAGTTATTTACGGATCTGCCTTCTCAGTGCACCATGAACCCCAAGGACCACATATCTGCCTTCTCCCTCCAGGATGCAGCACGTCTTGCTGAATGAATACATGAACCAAAGTACAGACGTTTGAACATCAGTTATCCTCAAGGGACTGGGCAGATGATGATGAAATCTCTGAAGACAGCTAATAGGGTCTGCAGGAACGGCTGTGCTTAAGAATCCTGGCTGTTCTTCAAGACGACTCAAACTGGTCCCCAGCACCCACATTGGGCAGTTTGAAACTGCCGGTAACTCCAGCTCCAGGGAATCTAATCCTTCCCCTGGCCTCCAAGGGAGCTGACAGATGCATTCACATTTAGACACCCACACACAAAGGGGGGATATGCGCACACACACATATGCACATATATTTGTATATATAAAGATATATGGAAAGGGGATGAGGAGGATGGCTCAGTGGTTAAAGTATTAGCTGTTCTCTTTCTTTCTTTCTTTTCTTTTTTTTTTTTGGTTTTTTCGAGACAGGGTTTCTCTGTGTAGCCCTGGCTGTCCTGGAACTCACTTTGTAGACCAGGCTGGCCTCGAACTCAGAAATCTGCCTGCCTCTGCCTCCCAAGTGCTGGGATTACAGGCGTGCGCCACCACGCCCGGCTAGCTGTTCTCTATAGTGTCAGGTCCAAAGATACTCAGGACAACTGACTATCTGTGCTGCCTAGCATACCAAACGTGTTAATTTGGCATCGGAAGCTGGCTTCCTAGGTGTCACAAATACCTGCCTGTGGCTCTTCTCAGTTCTTCTCGCCCACCCCCTACCCTAAAGCCCTCCAGCTTCCCATTCTCATACGGCCCTGACATTTCAGCCATGCACCGCTCTCTTTTGGTTTCTCTTGTCTTCCTCTCTTGGCCCTATCTCTTGCCCCACCCCCACTCCCCTAAAAGGCCCTAGTCCGGTCTGCTGGCCACTGTTAAGTTCACTCTTTTCTCTCCCTGCTCTGGACTCTTCCAGATGCCTCTGGCTGTACTCTCCCTCATATCTACAAGGAAATCCTCCCCCTCAACCATGCTTGGGGTAGCTACATACCTGGAGTAGCTTATATACCTGGTGCTGAAATCCTTGGTTTATACACAGAGGATCCCGGTCTGGTTCCTAACACCCACATAGCAACTCAATACTATCTTTAATTCCAGTTTCAGGGGATCTGATGCCCTCTCCTATTCTCCAAGAGTACCAAACAAATACATGGTGCACTGGCAAACAAGTGGACACACACACACACACACACACACACACCAACAAATTAAAGTTGAAAAATCTTTTAAGATAAGAAAAGGAACTCCACCTGGAGAGATGGCTCAGCGGTTAAGAGCACTGGCTGCTCTTCCAGAGGTCCTGAGTTCAGTTCCTAGCACCCACGTGGTGGCTCACGACCACCTGGAACAGGATCTGATGCCCTCTTCTGGTGTGTCTGTAGACAGCGACAGTGGACTCACATGCATGGAATAAGCAAATACAGAAAGAAGAGACAAGGTGCTCTGTGCTTCCCCTGAGCTATAGGCCCCTAGCTGGTGCTTTGGCTGGCCCATTCTCTCTTGCTTGCCACAGAGCATCTGCGGTCAGAATCTCCCCTACTGATCCAGACAGCAGGAAGGATGAAGATTTAGCTCAGACCTCATGAGTGTACCAAAGGCTGATCCCAAAAGCTCGGTGCTGAGGCAGGCCTCCAGAGCTCGCGCTGATCCCGCACCCACAGGTTCTCCCTCAGAATCCACTGACTTTGGAAAAGCATGAATCACGGGGTCGCCCCACCTCACAGCTACAAGGGTCCTCCTCCCTTGAACCACCACATGGTCCTGCAGGGCAGAGCTGTGCTTGTTCCAATGTCCTGCTGCCACGTGTCACACAACGCTGGCCACAGTTGGCCCCCTAAGATATATTTGTTGACAGAAAAGAGTGAAGTGTGAGACATGTCAGTGGTTTAAAGGCACAAGAACCGGTTCTTATGCACACGGCCGTTCACGGGCCGCTCGTGAACATACTCAATTACTGCCAGCTCTGCCCCTCAAGATGGCTTCTTACTCCCGCCCCAGAAAAAGCCGACAATGTCAAGAATGCCGGCCCCCTACGTGCGATTCCATTACAGACCCCGTGTCACGTTAGGTCACATCTGCAATTGCTTTCTGTCGGCCCGGCTGTTGGGGGAGGGGGAGCGGTTAGAGCAGACTTTATGGCAACAACCAAAAGAGAAACATGTGCTCTGCCGGGGCAGAACCCACCGCGGGCTCTGACGTCACCCTCCGCTGCTGCTCTAGTGGTCTGCAGCCCAGCCTTCCCGCTCCCACTTTAAAGAGAGGCCCCTGGGCTTTTTGTCTTAAGTATCTCTCTTCATAAGCGCAGAATGATGTTTCTGTACCCAGATTTGGGGCTCAGCCCTGGAAGAGAATCTTCCCTCTGCCACACTCTGCACGAGACTCCATGCTGCCAAACACCCTTGGGCAGAGGGTGAGTTTGGCACAACTAGAAAAGGATATAAATCTAAGAGCTGACAATTCTGCATTGTGAAAGACACACACAAGTCGGCCAGAGCTGAAGACCACAACCACTACATCTGCAATGTATACTCCGACTAAGATCTCCCAGTGTCCCCGCAGGCCCACTGCTAGCATCCAGAGGAGCAAGACCCATATGTAGTCACGGCTGTGACTCATGAAATCCACCGCAAATCAAGGCAGTGATGAAAATGTCTACCAGCACCAGCAAGCACAGCCCGTGTGCTCTGGTGCCCGTGGAGGCTAAGAGGGGAGTGTTGGAGCCCCTGGAACTGGAGTTATAGAGGGTTGTAAGCCTCCATGTGGATGCTGGGAGCCAAACCAGAGCAGCCTGCCTGTGTGTATGGCTTAGAAGTATTCTTTGTGTAAATTGTGGCATTTTCCCTGATCCTGATTTGTTGTATATATATAATATTGTTTTTTAGTGAAAATCTGGGAACCTGGGGAGTGAAAAGGAGTGGGGTACCCACTTAGAAGTTGGGGTTGGCAGAAATGATTTTTTTTTTAGGCTGCATTAGAAACTGGAGTGAGCCAGGCGGCGGTGGTGGTGCACGCCTGTAATCCCAGCACTCTGGGAGGCAGAGGCAGGCGGATTTCTGAGTTCGAGGCCAGCCTGGTCTACAGAGTGAGTTCCAGCACAGCCAGGGCTATACAGAGAAACCCTGTCTCGAAAAAACCAAAAGAAATCGGAGTGAATCCAGTTTCCCTGAGCAACTGTGGGGGGGGGCTGCTATTGTTGCTGGAACCCCTAAATTAAACTGGGGAAATGTGTTGTATAGCTCAGGGGTCTGCAGGGTCTGGAGCAGGCTGAGCATGGAAATGTTGAGAGGTTTCAGAAGATATCCTCCCCGCACCTCACAAAGCTCAGATGAAGCGACTCCTTAGCTCTGTCTTCTCCAAAAGTCTTGAACTCACAGAGCTCTCTACCTGCCTCGTCTACACAGTAAATTCCAGGACAGCCAGGGTCACAGAGCGCATGTCTCAAGGGTTCAGGGTGGAGGGAGCAACCCAGATAGAAATGAAGCCTATAGCGTAGAGGAAGAGAAGAAGAGAAAATTCTGGCTTTAGCAGGAATTCACAAGAGAAATGAAGTAAGTTATGACTTGTGAAGAGTCCAAACTGCAACAGTTCATGAGAGGGATATGCGAGGCAACTAGCCAGAAATTCTCCCTGATGCCCAACTGAGCGTCTATAGGGCACAGAGACACGGAGAAACTGAGTAGGGGACTTGGCGACACCTCACACACTAGGGGTCCCCAAAAGAAGGGTTGCAGGCAGAATTAGTCTCCACTCAGACCTCTATCAGCCCCAGGCCTCAGTGCTTCAGAAGGGGCGGGGTAGAGGCGGGGCGTCGGGAGGGGAAGGGGCGGGACGGAGGCGGGGCATCGGGGAAGGGCGTGACAGAGGCAGAGCGTCGGGAGGGGGAAGGGGCGGGACGTGGGCGGGGCGTCAGAAGGGGAGGGGCGGGACGGAGGCGGGGCGTCGGGAGGAGGAAGGTCAGAGCCAAGGACTTACACTGTACGCATTGATAATCAGTTGAATAATATTTTTGGAATCTCCATGCAAAATCTCCACAGTGGTTCCAGGTATCAGGGCTGTAAAATTCTTGAAAAACACAAAACAAACAACAACAAAAACTAAGACCATTTTGCCTTCTGTGAGGGTTAATTTTATGTCAACCTGACACAAGCTAGTCACCTATATTGAGGAAAATGTCTCTCCATAAGACTGGACTGTCGGCAGCCTATAGAGCATTTTCTTAATTGTGATTGATGGGGAGGGCCCAGCCCACAGTGGGCGGGGCCATCCCTGGCTAGTAGTCCTGGGTTCCATAAGAAAGAAGGCTGAGCAAGCCATGAGGACCGTCCCTCCATGACCTCTGCATCCACTCCTGCCTCCAAGTTCCTCCTATTTGAGTTCCCCTCCTGGCTTCCTCCGGTGATGAACTATGATGTGGAGGTGTTAGCCAAATAACCCCTTTCCTCCCCAAATTGCTTTTGGTCATGGTGTTTCATCTTGGCAATGTGACCCTCACTAAGACACTTTCCATCCTGTCAGAGTCCAGTGTACTGTGGACAAGGGCCAGTTCCATGCTCTGCTGCTCTCCTGGACCACACGCTGGAGAAGGTGCCAATGAGAGGCAGGGAAAAGTGGTGAGAGAAGTTCACTCAGGGGGCTGACCGCAAGTGACCGTTCACCCTCTAAGGTCACGACCCTCTCACCATCACTCCTGGTAATCGCAGGCCCATTCCCAGATGACTCCGCGTGTTCTACAGGAGCAGAGAGGGCTGCTTCCCCAAGCATGTGAGGACAGCCTGTCTCCTCAGTAGGGAGCTAACACCCGACGACGGGCGTCCTTTGAAAGACCTTTTGATACTAGCACGGCTCCTGCGCGCAGCTCTGAGAACAGGACAGAGTCCCTGCTGCTCTCAGGCTGTACAGGCCAACCCATTCTGAGGAAGGAGGCTGAAGCCAAGGAGGAAACAAAGCCCAGAACAGCTTCCGCACTTAGTCCTTCTAAGAATGTGGTTTGTAGTGGACAAGCTTTAACCCATGATCTTGCACCAAACAAAAGGTAAGCATCTTCCATTTTATCATCTAGGACTCAGAGAGGATCCATGACTCAGGAAGACACTGTGAAATTTTCATAACTCATAAGGCAGGGGCCTTTGAGACACAAGTCAGACAAAAATTCTTTGGAGAATAATTGAGGGAGTCCTGAGAGCACCCCGTATATGCTCACAATGTACAAAGGGCATCCGGGGTGAGCTGGGATTATGCTTAGCTCACACGAGCTCACACAGCCAAAGAGGTTGAGTGCATGTGCCTGTGTGTGCGCATGTGAGAGCATCCCATAAAGCACAGATTGAATGTCCTCCTCCATTACTAAGGAGCTTGTGAGTACCACTTGCAGCTCACTGCGACTGCCTCAATGGTATCCCAGGCGGCAACTGAGAAAAGACTTGGATGCAACAAGCCCATAGCTCTCTTCTCTCAGTCACTGACTGACTTTTGGGAGACCTGCTGTGCTGGGCCACTCCTTGTCTCCTACCCTCCACGGGAAGGCAGAGACAGCTGTGACACTGAGTTGGTTGTGTGTAGTAGTAGACAACAACAGGCTGCCCAAGGCCTCAGTTCCCATTGCACAGAATTATTTCACATTTTCCTTCTCGACTGGAATAGGCCCCTGTGTCTCCCGTCCATCTTCTGAAAAGGATGACTCATAACATTTCTGAGGTATTTCTCTGAGTTAAATTAGATAACACAGTTTATAACTCCCGGTGAAGATGTTCATGACCACAGGACCACTCAAGAGCTTCCTTATTACTTCTAAGCACAGCTCCATTGACCCCGCCCACTCCCACTCTAATCTCTAACTGGCTTTATGGGTCAGAATGAGCCGCAGATCAGGCCACCCCCCAGCACCCCCCACCCCCCACACAAGAGTACCTTGTAGAGCATATAGTGGTTCTTCGTCACTGCAAAGATGAGGTTGATATTGTTCTCTGCCAGCTTCTCTCCAAGCAAGGCAAGAGACGGATAGTCCTAAGGCCAAGGCAAAAGTCAAGAGTGTAACCGTCCCAACCAGCTGCGACACTGCCCTGTGATCTGCAGACATGCAGACCCTGGAAAAAGCATCTTTCTCTTGGGTGCCTATGAACCAAGGGCCCAATAACCAAGTCCATGGGCAGATCCTCAACCAAGAGGCTATAGGAAGCGATGCTCATTAGAAAGGCCCCTCTAAAGCAGGGCGTGGTGGCGCACGCCTGTAATCCCAGCACTTGGGAGGCAGAGGCAGGCGGATTTCTGAGTTCGAGGCCAGCCTGGTCTACAGAGTGAGTTCCAGGACAGCTAGGGCTACACAGAGAAACCCTGTCTCGAAAAACCAAAAAAAGAAAGAAAAAAAAAAAGGCCCCTCTAGCATCTCTAGGTGGGATCTGTATCCCTCCCCATCCTTTCAGGAGGGATGAGGATCACTGTGGCTCCAGGAAGAACCATCTGCCACCAGGATACACCCATTAGCTTGTACCCCCTCCCTTTTCCTGTGCCCAACATTCAGGGAACCAATTCCTGCTCATGGCTCACAACAAGCAAAGGAGGCCACCGCTCTCTGGAATCAGAATGGGATGGAAGAAGGGGGTAGCCATGCGAGGAGAAAGGAAAGACGGGAGGCAATTTAACGCTGGTTGGTACAGGGATTGCAGTTTGGTGAGGTCCTATAGTTAGAAGCCCTTTCTCAAGACTCCATCACTCCTGGATAATCTGGAAAGCTGAGATGGTCACCTCCTGAAGCTGGAGAAAATGGGCTGGTCCTGCAAAGACAACTGGGAAGCACTGCTCTCTAGCCAGATATTAAAATAGATTTGGGGAAGAAGAAGGTATACATTTCTTAAAAATCCTGCATAAAAAAAAAAAAAATGTGGCAGAACCTTAGTGCTTGCTGGGCTGGGTATCCTCCAGCTCTTTCCCAATTGTGACCCCTTCAGGAAAGCAGGCTCCACCCTGCCTTCAGGTCACCTCCACTGGGACCACTTGGCTCCCAGGCTACCCCTTCCTCCAGTGAGATAGCTTCCATTAGGTACACAGCGGTACGGAGATGAACCAGCTACAGAAATCCCTAACAAGAATCAGTTAATAAGGAGGTTTTAAAACTTAGTGAGAGCCAGGCGGTGGTGGTGCATGCCTGTAATCCCAGCACTTGGGAGGCAGAGGCAGGTGGATTTCTGAGTTCGAGGCCAGCCTGGTCTACAGAGTGAGTTCCAGGACAGCCAGGGTTACACACTCAAAAAAAAACCAAAAAAAAACCAAAACAAACAAACAAACAAACCAACCACACTTAGTGAGAGAAGACAAAATAATGAATAAAACTGGATCCGCAAAACAGAGCAGAACAGCAGCAAGTACTGAAGGCCACGGAAGTTTCCAGGGAAGGGATGGGCAATGGGTACACAGAAAGGTCTGAGGAGCCCTCCCTCCCGACACTCACCATCTGGTTGGACGCGGTGTACTCGTTGGCCTCATTCAGGTGACACTGGCCATCGTGGGGCTGGACCAGGCCGCCCAGCTTTCCATCCAGCGCGATGTGGGGTACGTCATCCGTGGTGAACACCAGCAAGTGCAGTGCATCCTTCCGCCATCCGATCTTCTCCTGAAAGACAGGAGACAGGGGTGGGGTGGGGGCAGATGGCGGGGGTAGAGCCTTCCTGTACCAACCTGCCCAGGGCATCATACAAGACACCAGCCGGCTGTAGGGCTCCGAGTCTGACTGAGAGGTATGTCTGTCCTTCCCACAGCAGCAGAGTTTCTCACTTAAACTCACGCCACAGCGGCACAAATGAGGAGCTCTGCCCACACAGGCCCATGTGCCTGGACACCCCCTGCCATCAGCCTCT
Organism: Apodemus agrarius; assembly: GCA_964023405.1. Taxonomy (NCBI): domain Eukaryota; kingdom Metazoa; phylum Chordata; class Mammalia; order Rodentia; family Muridae; genus Apodemus; species Apodemus agrarius. The sequence goes on from OZ030018.1 coordinate 66,548,279, forward strand.
TCTACCCACTGACTTCACCCAAAGCCACATCTCTGACTTCACTCAAGGGTTACATCTCTAGAAGATTCCCTTTCAAGCTCCAGAACAAGCTTGAGCCCACCCCAACGCCTTCATCACGCCACTGGCTAAGACTGTACAAGATGATGGTTAAACATTGAGGCCCTGTTAGACAGGAACTCTTTAGTAAAGCATCCGAATGGCCCTGCCATTGGAGTTGGCTCTGCCTTTTGAGGATCTGGTAAGAACTGCCATCCCTCCCAGTACGAGTGAATTCTCCAATCCTTACCAAGATCACCTCAATGCCAAAAGAGCAGCAGATGCGCTCTCTCCCTTACTGTTTCACTGCATGGGACTCGTTTTACTTCATAGGATTATCCAGACTGAGGCTCAGCTAAACACAGTGCATATGGGGGGGGGGAGGGCCTGGCCGGGGGGGGGGGGTGGTGGTGGTGGAGGAGAGCTCTGGACTGCTCATACTCAGCCACTGTAGCCACAGTGTTACACAGAACCACCCAGGAATCATCATCCGGAGCCAGAGTGTGTAGCCACTCCTTTACTATTGGCGAAAGGGCATCCCGAAACAGGCTGGTGACTCCAGAGAGGATTAGACATTGCCAAGGGCTAGCTAGCTATGCACATTAGATATAAGCAGCTACTTATGTCCTATTGTGTGCCAGAACCCTTGGGAGGTCACAGTCCTACCAAAAGCTTATTCCAGCTCTTAAAGAGACTCAGTTTAAATAAAAAAACAGCAGCTTCAACGTACCACGATGGTGTTAATGCAGGCAAATACAATATTAATGGAAGCCAGGGAAGGGAGGAGGGGGAGGGAGAGAATGGAGGAGGGAGAAGGAGGAGAATGACCAGAAGATGATTATGATGATGAGGAGGAGAAGGGATGTGTAAGCTCAGGGCTTTGCACCTGCACCCCTCTTCCAGAAATAACAACTCTGAGACTTATTTATGAATAAATGCCTAGGCCATAAGCTTTGGCTTGTTCCCACCAGCTCATAACTCCATTATTCTGTTTAAACTAGTAAGTCTGCATAAGACTAGTTACCTCTCCTCAGTTTCATGCATTCACCTCCCTCAGAGTCCAGGGGGACTCTCCCTGCCTCTGACTCTTTCCCAGAATCCCCTCTCTCTCTGTTGGATGTCTCATCTTCTATTTCCTGCCTTTTGCTAATAGGCTTTTTATTGACAGGTGCACACAGTGCACAAGATGATCCTCTACAAAAATGAAGAGGAGGAGGAGGAAGAGGAGGATGGGGAGGACGGGGATGTAGAGGAGGAAGAGCTGAGGTGGAGAAAGGCCTTCCCAATTTTCATAAAACTCAGGCTGCTCTGGAAGGATGAGGAGAACACTTGGAGGAAACAGAAGAAACAGGGAGGGAGGAAGCAGAAAAGGAAGACATGAAAGGGTCCCAGCACAGAGGTGCCCACATCTGGAGCTGGTGCTCCCTCAGAGCTGCACCGGGACAAGCTGGACCCGGGACCGGAGCTGGGAGAAGAGGAGCCCGTGGAGAGGCAGCCAGGATCCCAGGGGGCTCTGAGTTTTGCTCTGCTGGCTTTCACCTTCTGAGTGTGCATGTACACACTTACAGAGTGAATGCCACACTACATAAATTATCCCTCAATCAGCCAGACTTTAAGAAAAAGCTCCAGCTCTGAGTAGTTATCTGTCAACTCCGTGGTTCTATTTCGAGGGAGTCCAGCCACAAGAGTGCCATGAAATTAAGCATGACCACATTTTATCAGTAGTGAGAAAAGACGAAAAGACGTGGCCGTCCTTGTATATGAGTCCGGGGAAGTAAACTGATGTTCATAAAAAGTCTGAAATGATGTGCAACCAATTATGCACAGTAGAAACAAAGACTCGGGTATTTGTGGCATGATTATAAACCGTGTAAAAAACACAGAGTTCTATTTTAAAACAGCACGAGAGAGTGAGATAAAGTATCGCATAATGTGTTCGGAGTTAGATCTGGGTGATCTCTTTTTCCTATTATTTTTCAAACTATAAGCGGTGCTTCTGCCACACTGGGCTTTGAATGTTGCTATTTGCTTTCTTCAGGCTCCATTTTTTCCTTTGGCAGTTTCTCTGTAGTCTCACAGAGAGAGACAGAATCAGATGAGGGCTCAGGTTAGCAAGAAGCCAGACAACAGGGAACTTAAGTATTTTAAGATGGAGTTCTACTGTTTCTGACCCCTGTGTAACCCTGACCAATTTATATGTCACTTAGAAAGCGTTTTTTCCCTTATCTGTATAACAGACATAAAAATACTTCACTTTTATGGAGCACATCCACAATTTTATTAACCCCTCCCCACTTTGGCTAGACACTGTAACCCCATAGCTGAGCAGACTGACCAGTCCACTCTACTATCAAGGCAGACTGACACAGCCTGTGTTTCACTCACAAAGTTAAATCACCCAATCATACAGGGAGAAGAAGCTCTGTGTGCACAGCAAAGGCGATAACTCAGAAAAAAAGCCCAGTACAGCACTGTGTAGCCTGTGACTCCCAGATCCCAAACTCAGTGCTTGCTGAAAGGAAGGGAGAGTCCACAGCAGACACTGCTCCGGAGTGAGGGTAACTCTATTTCCTATTAACTGGGCTCATGATCAGTAAGTGGTGTCAATGGCCTTGGCCCAGAGTCCAGTCGCAGGATGGGTCAGGACACAGACGAATTATCCACCCAGGCTTTCAGCTTCGAGATGTCACAAGGTGACTCCAGGGTATTTATATTCAAAATAAACGGTCTGCTGTCTGATTGCTTGTAGGGTGGTTTTGAAAATTTCAGTTTGGTATTCCACTTTCAGGACAAAGAACAAAACTAAACAACCCCATCTCCTCCTCCTCCTCCTCCTCCTCCTCCTCCTCCTCCTCCTCCTCCTCCTCTTCCTCCTCCTCCTCCTCCTCTACTCACTTTATAGACCAGGTTAGCCTGGAGATCCCACAGAGATCTGCTTGCCTCTATCTCCTGAGTGCTAGGATTGAAGGCATGTGCCACCACGCCCCGCTTGTTTTTCATTTTGAAGGAGGTTGCTGAACTATGAGACAGGCCACCCATGGGAACCATAGTGCAGCATCTCTGGAAGGGATGAAGCTAGGTTCAAGTCTTCAATTGTTCTAACTGTGGAGGCCAATGAAAGCCCCTCGTTTCTTTCAGCCTTTGGAAAACAGAGCTGAAGCTGACAGGCCTGGGGCTGCGTCTTTATACACGGTCTATCTGGAAAGTACTTGACATATCAAAAACTATAACGGGACTCTAAATCGCTATGCAAGGGCCAGGATTAACCAGTTTACATTTCTGCTCTTTTGTGGGCGGTGGTGGCACCTGCCTGTAATCCCAGCACTTGGAAGGCAGAGGCAGGCGGATTTCTGAGTTCAAGGCCAGCCTGGTCTACAGAGTGAGTTCCAGGACAGCCAGGGCTACACAGAGAAACCCTGTCTCGAAAAAAAACAAACAAAACAAAAACAAAAACATTTCTGCTCTTTTTATTGCTGGGTAGTAAGGCCACACAACTGTTATAGGGACTCTAAATTACTCAATAGCTGCATACATGTTAAAATGGACAGAGTTAAGTTGAACACGTGGCACACACCTGCACTCCTGGCATTTAGGATATTGAGGCAAGCTCGTGAATTTGAGGCCAGCCTGGGCTAAGTGAATTTGAGGTCAGCCTGGACTACATAGTGAGACTCTGTTTAAGTGAGAAACGTTTCCAGAAGCACAGGTTTTGGAATATCGGGTCCCTATTTGCTGGTACTGTTTGGAGTGGTTCTAGAACTTTCAGGTGGTACAACCTTTTAGAGGAAGTACATTGCTGGTGAGGGAGTGTTTAAAGCTTCTCCCTGCTTCCTGTGTGACAAGATGTGGACAGCCAGCTTCAGGTTTCAGCCGCCTACTGCCGTGCCTCCTGACCACACTGGACTGCCCCTCTGGAACTGTAAGGCCAAATAAAACTCTTTCTTCTACCTTAAGCTGCGGCGCTTGGTCATGGTGTTTTATCACAGCAACAGAAAGGCAACCAATACACCTGGTGTCAAAACAAAGACCACAAACACCGACGAGGATGCGTAGGGCCCAGAGCACCACAACACTGCTGTAGGATTATAACACGACACCAATGCCCCGGAGAAGCACTGGCACTTTCTTAACAAGTTAAACGCGTATGGTAAGGCCAACTAACCCACTCCAGGTACCAACCGGAAATAAACAGAGGCATATGTCCATTAAAAAGAGTAAGAACACTGGCATTCGTAGGGATTCCTAAGGATAGACAAAAACTGAAAATAGCCTAAGTCCATAGCAGGTGAATGAACAAACAAACGGCTGGACAGCTATGCTGAGGAATACCGCTAAGCCACAAAGAGAGTGAGTAGGTACATTTACCAGCAAGAGGAATCTCGGAATAACTGCGCAGGGTCAAACAGGCCAGCCAAAATAAATAAATAAGTGAATGAATGAATGAATGAATGAATGTATTGTATATATAGAATTTTTGCAAATAGATCTTATGTGTAGTGGCAGCCGATGTGAGGTTGCCTGGGGGAGATGCAGGACAGAGAAATGACGGGCCCCACACTTACTCACAAGTATAAACGATACGTCCCTTAGCTTTGTTGACTGGGGACTTGCATGCCTGCCAAGCACCTACATGGAGGCCAAAGGCCAATCTGTGAGAGTTGGTTCTCTCCTTCCGCCATGTAAGTGAGACCTAGGCATCGAACTCACATTGTCAGGCTTGGCGACGAGCATCTTTCCTGGATAAACTCTCACAATCTGGATATTACCTTGGGTTTGATGATGGTTTCTTACGTAATACACTATACACGTCAAATTTTTCAAGTGGGGGCCCCCGAGCACGCTGGAAGGTAATCCTAGCACTCGGAAGGCCGAAGCAGGAGGCTGGAAGTCAGCCTGGGCTACATGTATGTGACCTGTCTCAAAAACCAAAGTAAAAAGAAAGAGTGGGCCGACCCATACACTCTCAACGTGCGGCTATGTATGCTAGCTATACGCCAGTGACGGACCATGTTAAAGAAGGCTTGTTTGGCTCAGAGTGAGATTTAAAAACAATGCATTCCATGGGCGTGCCGATGGTAGCCGGGAGTGGACCAGGAATGTCACACACCAACGCTTTCCTTGGCAGCAGTGGCATGCTCGAGGTCAGGTGCTGGAGGAGCTGGGGCCAGCCCCACATCTGCTCTATCTTTTTGCTTGTGTGACCTTGAGCGGGTTTTTTTTTTTTTTGCCAACGTCAGCTTGCTGGTCTATAAGGGTCGAATAATGACTGTTTATAAAGCGTAGCTGTTGAAAGGCTTAACCCAAATGACACACAGGGCAGCAACCATGTACCTGCAATGTGGCAAAGAGGCGGTAATTGGTACTCATTGGCACCACCACTGCTGTCGGGGAGCCAAAACCTTCCGCCCGTGTCTTTAACTCACAAATCGCCTGCCTTCTCTTCAGAGCGGAGCGCGCACACGTTTCTCCTCGCTTATTTGCATCTCCTAATTTTTACGTTGAGTGCTTTCTTAAGAGGATTTCCTAAAGGGTCCGTGTTTTGGGCTAAACCTTTCTTTGCGTCCCCGAGTAAAATCAGGCGGTAAACAAACATGTATACAAAACTGAGGTCATTAAGCAGACCGAGGTCAGCCCTCGGATGAAAATGTCAAGGGTGGGCGGAGCGGAAGCACGCTGGACCGAGCGAGAGACCTGGCACGCGGCCAGGACTGCGGCGCGCTTGGCTTCTCTGTCTGCCGGTTAGATCTGTATCCAATTCACTGCCGGCCCACTTCCAGCCTCCACCCTCTCACTCCACATCCAACTTGGGTGACCTGGCCTCTTTTGTCACCGAGACCAACAACGGGCCCCCTCCTCACCTGGGTCCTAAGCTGAACCACAGCCCCAGAAGAATGGCGGTCAGCCAGTGCTCTCCTTTCTGTCCTAAACCTCAAGCCTCCAGCCTCTGATCTCACTGTCCCCAAGGAGGGTGGGCCCCTCCCTCCTTGAGAAAACACAGCCCCATAAATCCCACCCTCTCTGGGAAATGTCCCATCAGTCATTCCTTCCCACATGCTTAAAATATACTCATAGCCCAGTGATCATAACCCTTTCATGACCCGGCTTCTCCACTGGACTCCGTTGTCTCGTCTCTCCTACATATTGCCTGCTTCACCACTCAGCTCCCCATAATCTGACCTCTCTCAGCATCCATAAAAAGGAGAAGGGATTGAGAGACCAGTCCTTCCCAGTCTGAAAAAATAAATAAAAACTGGTTTATTCCCCAGGGCCAGACAGACATGCTGGCTTATTTATCTCAGGCAGCTGGTCCCAGAGAGCCTAGGCCTGGGAGAAATGACTGGGGAACAGGGCGGGGGTGGGGATGGGAGGTTGGGCTTCTCTATTTTTGAGGATACAGTCAAGAGACATAGGTCTCTAGCCTGTGGTACAATCTGTTTTCTTGAAGATGGAAGGACTCACTTAGAGGCTACGATGTCTGACAAGGCCAGGGGTTCTTCAAAGGACAGAGAAAATATCCTACCCACCCTCCTGTTCTTGGCTCTCCTGAGGAACTCCCCTCGGGACTGCACCTGCAACCAACCAGTGGGACACAGAGAGAGCCGCGATTCACAGTTCAAAGCAAGCTGTGCTTAGCAAATAAACTTAGCGTGTGTGGGAGAGGTCATGGCCGTGGTCATGGTCGATTGGAGCTTACCGATGAGAACCGTAGGGGACAGGCTCAAGGCAGCTACTGCAAGTCTAAATCACCAGGCAGTGACTGGGTGGGAAAACAGGCTGGGAGGCTGGAGATTCAGCTCAGCAGCAGACCACCTGCCTAGCATACCTGGGGCCCTAGATTCTCGATGCAGAGTACCGAAGAGGTGGGGGTAGGAAGAAGGGGGGGGGGAAGAGTGGAGAGGAGACAGGGAAGACCAGGAGAAGACAGTTTCTTTCCCTCTTTTGCTTTTTGGAGACTGAGTCTCACTGTATCGATCCTAGCTATCCTGGAACTCACTCTGTAGACCAGGCTGGCCTCAAACTCAGGAGATTTGTCAGCCTGTGCCTCCCAAGAGTTGAAATTCAAGGCATGGGCCACTACACTTAAGAAAGATGGCTTCTGTGAGCTGGGGAAATAGTTCAGTGGCAGAGCAGAGCCTAAGATGCACCAGGTCCTGGGTTCAAGTGCCAGTCACAACACAAACACAACAGTTAGGCCTGCAAATGCCTGTTATCCCAGCTCTTGAGAGACTAAGGTGGGGGGGGGGCTGGGCGGGGGGGGGGGCGCTACACAACCAACCTGAGCTACGGAACAAGACCTTAGTTCAAATAAACAAATAAGCTTGGTGTAAATACACAGCCTGCAGACCTGACTGGGCCCTGACATAGCCTATGTCACGGGCATCTTCCAGTGGGCTCACAGTAAGACAAAGCTTCCCCAGACCTCTTCTGTGATAACTTACTTACATGTGGGGACCACGAAGCACATGGTAAATCAGAGGGCCATACTCAAGGATGTGTATTTACTGAAATACATAAGACCCCCCAGGGTCAGCCAGCCTCCCTCTGGTGCAGGAATCTTTCTGTGGCATCTGCCAATGGGCCCAGTGCCCACACCCACTCACGGTCTCACTGGGCAGCTGCTCTGGGGCAAAAGCAGCAATCCTTGTTAGAAATTCTTCCCTACCAGGAACTCCAGGACTCTGTTTCCCTGTGGCTCCACACAAGTCTTCTCCAGCTAGAGGGGCCGGGCCCTTCCCCTCCTCTGTGACAGGTGAAGTCAGTTAACATACTTCTTTCTCACAGTATCTCCCCTCAGAGGATACTGTTCCCACGCCAGCACCCTCCCTCCACCCACCTCTGCATTTTTAAAAAGTTTTTATTTGACCCACTGAGTCCTAAGAGGCCAGTATGCCCAGCGGCACCTTAGATCTTGTTCTTGAATTGTCTTCCAAGTAGAGTTAAGTTCACAGAGACAGACCTGTGGCCACCTCACCCTCGAGCCCCTCACGACAACTCATGTGGGGCACATGCACACAGTAAGTGTTCAAGAGACTTGCAGATTAACGAACGCTGTCTATGAAACTCCAGAAGGCACTGAGAGGAGAGGAGGAGGGAGCAGGTGCTGGGGAGGAGGGAGGGAGGAAAGAGAGGCCTGGTTGGCCAGCGACAGACTCCACAGGAGATCCAAGTTTAGGAACCAAAGAATCTTAATTTCAACATGGCCCACGGGGGGAAAACCAAGCTTTAACTGTGGGACTGGCTTCCCGAATGACCAACCACACTGACATTCAGGCCGGTTTCCGTCACTTTGTAACAATAAACATGTTCTCCTGAGGAGTTTGTTTTTCCTGCTTCTAATCATACTTCGCAAAGAGAGATACTTGGGGAAAACTTCTGCTCTGTGGTTACATGCAGTGAGACCACAGTATTTCTTTTCTGGAGGAATGGAGCTGCCTGTGACTCAGGCTCTAAACAGCCACCTCGAGCCCAAACCCCAAAAAGCACAGCGGATGTCTCTGGGGCGGGCTCACAGCAGAGTCCAAGCTGAACGAGGAACCGTAGGAAGGAGCAGCAGTTCAAAGGGCTGGCTGGGGCCTTCATGAGGCTGGAGACAGCGTCTTGAAGGTCCAAGGTTCAAAGGCCAGTCTTCCAATTCTTTTTTTGTTTTGTTTTGTTTTTTTGACAGCAGAGAGAAAATATTCAGAGGTATCTGGAAGAGTCCTCACTCTGTAGACCAGGCTGGCCTCGAACTCACTCTGTAGACCAGGCTGGCCTCGAACTCAGAAATCCGCCTGCCTCTGCCTCCCGAGTGCTGGGATTACAGGCCTGCGCCACCACCACCCCAGTCTTCTAGTTCTGAACCACCCCAACCACACACACACACAGACACTCACACATAACACACACACACACACACACACACACACACACACTGATGTTTAAGAAGAGGTTTAGGGAGGGATGATATATGAGCCCAGGACTCTGGGGACAGGGAAGCTACCGTGTACAACACTGTGAAGGGAAGAGGGCGGTTCCTCGTTTGTTACCATCTATAGAATGCACGGCAAACACCAGGACCAAGCCGTAGTGGAGAATGCACGGTGGGTGAAATGTGCCAGCAACGGCCTGCTGTCTGGAACAAACACACCACCCTGATGTGGGATGGGAACAGGCAGGAGGCTGGAGAAGGGGCGGAAAAGGAAGGGAGCTGGAGAGATGGCTCAGCGGTTAAGAGCACTGACTGCTCTTCCGAAGGTCCTGAGTTCAAATCCCAACAACCACATGGTGGCTCACAACCATCTGTAATGAGATCGGATGCCTCTTCTGGAGTGTCTGAGGACAACTACAATGTACTTGAAAAGGAAGGAAAGGAAAAGGAAGGAAAGCCTGGGGGACTGGGGAAGGGAAGGAAAGAGCGCTGGGGGGGGGGGGTGGAGGGGGAGGGGTGAAGCACAGGAAGCAGCAGCCCAGGTGTGCAAGAGCCCAGCCTCAGCCAGGTAAGTGACTCCAGGCTACTGTGGTTGGAGTGCAGAGGACATGATGGAGGCCAGGAAATGGACACACTAGCCATTATAGAGGTAAAGCCTTTTCAAAAAAGCTGGAGCAACCATGTGGCACACGCCTTTAATCCCAGCACCTGCGGGGGTGGGGGGGGTAGAGGAAGGGGTGGGGGGTGGAGGGGTAGAGGGGGGGTGGGGGGGTGGGAGCAGAGGAGATGATCAATTTGTACAAACACTAGCTACAGAAGCCTGGCAACCTAAATTTGACCCAGAACCCACATTAAAAAACCTGACACGGGGGTGGGGTGGGGGTATCGGGGTACACTGCTGTAATTCCTGCACTCCTAAGGCCAGATGGGGGGCGGGGCAAAAGCAACAGAATCACCCCTTGGCTTCTTTGGACCTGCCTAATTTCTTGTAGATCTTAGACTTGTGTCTGTTTTCCAAGCCTTATTTTGGAAGCTTGCTGGCCAGTTAGCCTGGAGCCCGCAGCATAGGCACAGAAAGGAGCGACCCTGAAGCAAGGTAGAAAGAAATCCTCAGACCTCTAGATGTGTGTGCTCTCTGTCTCTCTCTCTGTCTCTCTGTCTCTGTCTCTGTCTCTCTCTCTCTCTCTCTCTCACACACACACACACACACACACACACACACATACACAAAGAGAGAGAGAGACAGAAAGACAGAGATTGGGAAATCCAATACTTTAATAGTTTCCTGAGGACACCGATGCGTAGTTAAAGTAAACAGGGGTATGGAAACCACAGCAGGAGGCCACACTCACTGACCCACCCACCCCTCGTCTTCCGAGGTCAAGGGTGCTTCCTGTTTAGTAAAGTAGGAAAGCAACCATAGCTCCAGACTGAACAACTCACCACACATCAAACTGTATAATTTTAGAATAAGGAATACGCAACTTAAAGTCAACTTCTAGAAAGTTTCAAGGGAAACAATAAAACTGATAAAAGAAGAAACCATAATTGTGACCTAGTACAAGTATAAACAAGTTCAACCATAGACTTATAGAGCATTAAAGGTGCACACTCCAATCCTTACCCACTTGTGGAAACTACATTAGAAAACAATGCTTGCCTAAGAGAGTGGTCCCTTAGCTTTACACACTGTTAGCTGCCTCTGACAGCAATCTGGGCAGCAGTGTGTGTGTGTTTGGGGGGGGGATTGCATACACACACACACACACACACACACCACTACCACCAGTAAAAGCACGGTCCTCATCCTGAGTAGAATCCCAAAGAGAAGCAGGTATTATCTTCTGCCAAGATCACCTTTCTAAGAAATACAGCGCATGCCTTAGAGCTAGACTTTAATGTTTTTGTTTGTTTGTTTGTTTGTTTGTTTTTGAGACAGGGTTTCCCTATATAGCCCTGGCTGTCCTGGCACTCACTCTGTAGACCAGGCTGGCCTCGAACTCAGAAATCCGCCTGCCTCTGCCTCCCAAGTGCTAGGATTACAGGTGTGCGCCACAACCGCCCGGCTAGAGCTAGACTTTAAAGACAGCCATGTCATAATCCTAAGGCCCACAAGTTGATAATGAGTGGTCCAACCCAGGGAAACCAGAGCCAAAGAAAGCCCGTGATGCTGAGTCAGCCTGTTCTCAGACCAATCACCAAAAGCAAAGGTCAACAGAAGCAGAGGTACACACATGCTCGCTACAGCACGGGCTGTCCAGGCAACTCTGGTCCTTAGGAGGAGCCGGCCAAGTGCACCGGACTCCAGCTTTCTTCCTCTGTTAGCAATCGGCAGGACTAGGAGCTTGTAATCCGGGCCAAGGGGAGCAGACCCAGTGAAGAAACACTTAGACGTTGGAAATGGTTAGAACTGCCACTCAAATGATAAGGGGACACGTCTCTGTGGACACAGAGGAGCCTGACCATGAGTGGTCACTGATGGCAGACAACACACATGTGCGGTTTAATTTCTCCATGTTCTCTACTATTGTGGTTGAAATGCTTCACTGTAAAAATAGCTCACACCCATTATAGAAATTTAGGCAAATATAAAAAACATAAAACCATAATTCTATACCCTAAAAATATTGCTATCAGTTTTGGTTGATTTCCAGTATTTTCTTCCTTTTCCTTTTCCTTTTCCTTTTCCTTTTCCTTTTCCTTTTCCTTTTCCGTGTGTGTGTGTGTGTGTGTGTGTGTACATGCCACGACATTCATGTGGTAGTCAGAGGACAGCTAGAGGGAGCCAGTTCTCTCCTTCCACCTAGCAGGTTCGTGGGACCCAGGCTTGGCAACACGTGCCTCCGCCCATTGGGAATATGAGCAGACCATTTTTTCTTTCATTTATTTGCCAAATAGGCTCTCTCTGGCCACAGTGGTCTTTGCCTGCCTTCACGGGTCCACTCTACATTTCTCTTTGGCATTATTCAAGTGGCTAAAGGTTCTGTTTGTTTGACTGATTTCTGAGACAAAGGTGTTTTGTTGCTGTTGTTGTTGTTGTTGTTGTTGTTGTTGTTTTAATGTAGTGCTGGCTGGCCTAGAACTCACGTTTTAGACAAGGTTGGAACTCACAGAAATCCGTCAGCCTCTGGCTTCTAAGCCATGCCTTGCCCTCAAGTTATTAAAGATTTTTTTTTTTTTTTTTGGTTTTTCGAGACAGGGTTTCTCTGTGTAGTCCTGGCTGTCCTGGAACTCACTCTGTAGACCAGGCTGGCCTCGAACTCAGAAATCCGCCTGCCTCTGCCTCCCAAGTGCTGGGATTAAAGGCGTGTGCCACCACGCCCGGCTTAAAGATTTTTTTTTAAAGATGTATTTATTGTTATATGTAAGTGCACTGTAGCTGTCTTCAGACGCACCAGAAGAGGGCATCAGATCTCATTACGGATGGCTGTGAGCCAACATGTGGTTGCCGAGATTTGAACTCGGAAGAGTAGTCAGTGCTCTTAACCACTGAGCCATCTCTCCAGCCCACTGAAGATTTTTAATGGTATGATTTTGTTGCCTAGTCACTCACCAAAAGCTAGCCTACGATCTATTCTTAACATTTTTGCTACAATAGGAAAGTCTGTTTAAAAAAAAAAAAACTGGGGGAAAATGACATTTATTAAAAATTAGACAATTCCAAATGAAAAAGAAATGCCTTAACACATGTCTAAATGTAACCTTGTAGCACGGAAGTGGAGGAAAGGTAAAGAGAAACTGGTGGCTCACAGACTGCATAATTCTAAACAATTATTAACTCCCTGTGGCAAAGGCCATGGTGAAGTGGACAACAGGTCTAAGGCTGACACGGGCTCATACAGTGGCTCTCTGTCGATGAGACGCACCAGGATCAAGCAGTGCTCAGGAAATGTGCTCGAGGCCTCTGTAGTACAGAACTTCAGTGGGTGGACTATTCTACCCATTCGGGATGGCACAAGACAATCTGCAGGCGCAGGGCTTGAAGAGTACAGTCCGCAGACTATTTCATGGCACATGGGCGATTCGGGGGTGAGTGCGTTATAGCTGTGTTCCATTTGGCCTTCAGAGTGCTGAAAACCCACCAGGAACCTCTGAATTAAACCATGTGCTACTTACTGGCCGGCAGCCATGGGATGGGAAGCCACTGGGACCTCCCACTCTGAAGGAGTCCTCAGGCCTTCACAGTGACACAGACAGACAGACAGACCAGGAGGGAGACTCCTGCTGCTTTCTGTCTTTTCCTTCCGTTTAGCCATCTCTGTCTGAGGTCTGACAGTAACATCAGAGACAAAACTGTGGCTTTCTTTTCCACGTCAAAGCCAGACTAGAGAGGAAAGTGAGTTTAGGACAAACCCGGCATAAACACTCAGAGACCCCAGTGCCGATCGCCGCGGAAGCGACCAGCGACCAGTGACCAGCAGCTACCGTGAATGGCCTCGAAGTTACATTTCAGTCTCTTCCCTTGACCTGCCAAACATTTAAAGGTCCCTACCACTCCACCACTCGTGAACTCCCAAAGGGTTTTTAAAACCACATGACCAAGAGGCTGGAGAGATGGCTGGGTGTTTAGAGCACTCTCTGCTCTTCCAGAGGACCCGTGTTGGATTCTCAGTCACTTACACGGAAGCGTTCAACCGTCTGTAACTCCAGTTCCAAAGACTCCAAGGCCCCCTTCTTCTGGCCTCTAGGAACCCCGGCCATGAATGTATACTTACATACATGGGGGCAAAAAAACCTCATATGTATAACATGTTTAAAAATAAATAAATCTTTTTTTTTAAAAGAACGCATCGCCAGTTGGACACTCTACACAGAGCTTACTGAAAACTGCCAAGCTTGCGCACAGAGACCAGAAGATGAACCAAACCATACGGAACACATGCTTCAGTAATGAGCTCAGAATAAGTAATCTTTTATTATTGCTATTAGGCTTTTTCTGACAGTAGAAATTTATTTTAACACTAAGTTATCTGTCTTGCATTTATATATCTCTCCAAGTTGGGAACCTCTCACAGTCAAAGTTCATTTCTGATTGAAATCTCTGCCCTTCCTCTGGATTCACACATCGCTCCCAGAGAAACAGGAAAAACAAAAACATGGGCACGCAACCAAAGACTTCGGGTGCTTCTATTTCGGCTGGACACCCCAGTGAGGGAATCTTTAAGGTTAAAATGACAAGCATTTTTTAAAAAAAAAAAAAAAAAAAGGAAGATGTATAAACACAGAACAGCTGTCGGTCTGGCAAAGGCACTACCCTACTGCACAGAGCCACGCCCCGACTGACACAGCTCAACCCATCCCAAGCCTAGCTGGCTTGATTGCTAGAAATTTCCCCACGGTGCGCAGCTGAGCTCAGCCTCTGACGTAAGCGTGTGGGAGCCATAGGCTGGGGGTCCTTACCTTGCAGACCGCCGCCTGGAGGACAGCATCAAAGCCCCCCTCGGGGGCATCTCGGTTGCGGGACACCCTCTGCTTCCTCACTTCCTCGTTGAAACTGTCCACTCTGTCTGTGAGAGGCAGCAGATGGCGGAACCCGAAGGAGGGGACACAGTTGGGGAATAACTTGTAACTAGGGAGAAAGGAGAGAAGGGTGGATTTCCCATCATCATCTGTAAGCCTTTCCAAATTTTTTAAAAAAAGATCCGCTTATTTATTTTATGTATGTGATTACACACTGTAGCTGTCTTCAGACACACCAGAAGAGGGCATCAGCTCCCATTACAGATGGCTGTGAGCCACCACGCGGCTGGTGGAAATTGAACTCAGGACCTCTGGAAGAGGTGATCTTAACCACTGAGCCATCTCTCCAGTCCCTACCCTTTCAATTTTCAATTACATTTCATTTTATTTTGCATGTATGTATGTACTCACACACATGTGAGAGAGAGAGAGAGAGAGAGAGAGAGAGAGAGAGAGAGAGAGAACACACAACTTGCAGAGATCAGTTCTCTTCTCCTATCATGTGGGTTCCGGGAATCAAACTCAAATGATCAACTCACTGAACCATCTCCATGGTCCCATCTCTAAATATTAATCAACTGTCCTGACCTTCAATAAGTACCTTGAAAAGCATCAATTAACATCAATTAACACCTACCACCTGCTCTGGGCTAAGCCTAGTGGAAAGAACACAACCAAATAACCCTAAACAGCCAGCCCTCGCTGCGGGCACACAGCCAGACCACAGAAGTATGCAGACAATGGCTCGAAGAACTGGAGGTCACAGCAGACTCTGGCTGGGGGAAGATTTGATGACAGCCTTGGGAGGTGGGTGGGAGCAGGCACAATCGAGGACGATGGCCAGGGCGGGCACACGAGCAGGATGCTGGGTAGCCAGCTTTTTCTCATCAAACTACGCTGCTGCCATAAGACAAAGGACCCACTGGTCACTACCAGGCTGTGCTGGCACCAGAGGAGGTGCAGAATGGACCAGGAGTCACGGACCTTCTCCTGCCCTCGCGATCATTCATTTACTGCAATGGTAAAGCGTCTCCTCGCCGAAGAAATCTATACGTCTTCAAATGGGAAAAAGGCAGGCATGTCAAAAACTGTCAGGGGAAGTGGGAGCCCTCAGTGGCCCCTTTCCTAGAGAAAGTAGTTCCGATGATACTATCAAACTGGGGCAACGAGACGCCTTAAATGGATCCTTGGGATAAAGGAAGTGAGGGCAGTGTGGCAGCCAGAGAAAAGAACGTTAACATCACGTGGAGAAAGGAGACAGAGGAAGGCGGCGGTGGGGCCGGACACAGCGTAAACGGGACAGACCTGCGGGATCTGTGGACTGCTAAAAGAGGCCTCTCTTCAGAAAAACAAGTATTGACAGAAAGGCCTAGGAGAAAGGCTTTAGAATCAATCCCATTCAAGCTGCGCCTGGGAAGGAAACAGGCTTAGCAACTGCTAAAGGTCCTGCCTTCACTGCTGCCAAGTCCAGCCCCACCAGGACGAGCCTAGGCAGGCTCCTCTCTGCAGAGAGGCAGTAGTCCCAGTGCTGCACAGACCTCACAAGCTGCTGGGGACAGATCTCACGCGCGCGCGCACGTCACAAGCACCTTCTGCTTAGACAGGTCAGCTGTTTGTAAATCCGAGCCTCAGGCCACCCTGAGACTTTGTGTAGTCTTCTCATTTTGTACAGAAACAAGTGCGACATTACATTCCAGTAGGAAGGAGGAGTCGAGGCTCCGCCCACACCTCCGAGACAGACAGGGCCCGAGAGGAGGGAAACACATTGCAACCTTATCCAACTTTTCCTCCAAGCTCCTATTTCCCTTCTGTTGTTCTGGGCCACCCTTTAGAACCTTGGGTGTGTTTGCTGTGACAGTTGGAGGAGGAACTTCGGAACTGCTGTGAAATGAAAACCCAGGAGAACTGTGGAAACCCAGTGACTGATCATAAGTATCCACACATCTCCCTTCACCCCTGCCCCTTTCACCCCTGCTCCCTCCACCTCTACAAATGGCATGAGCGGACTCATTCTTCCTACAGTGTAGTTAGGGACCAGAAAGTGTGACTGCTGGACACGTGTGTGAACCGCAGGCCATGTGCCGTGGCCTAGTCGGGGACACCTCTTCTTGGCTCCACACAGACGCTGGGCAGGTCTCCACTCTTCTCAACAGCACGTCACTTGTGATCATATTTCTGGCTCAGTTAGTCCTTGGACTTGTTCCAGAATGGCCTGGATATCTGTTTTAGAGTCTCTTGCCAGGAAAATAACCCCCTACACTCTGTGTCTGTGTTATGGAATCCCAGTTGAGGGACGTCATAGAGCTACTGATTATTAACTAGGGAGATGAGAATGCAAGGAAACTGGATGGTGGTGGCAGATGCCTTTAATCCCAGTACTCGGAAGTGAGAGGCAGGAAGAGCTCTGTGAATTCAAGGCCAGCCTAGTCTACAGAGTGAGTTCTAGGACAACCAGGGCTGCACTGAGAAACCCGGTCTTAAAAAAACGGGAGATAGATAGATAGATAGATAGATAGATAGATAGATAGATAGATGAGAGAGAGAGACAGAGACAGAGACAGAGACAGAGACAGAGACTGTGATTGAATGCTACAAGAGATCAAGGGGTGGGACCCAAGGGTTCTCTATGCATGGTGTGGAAGGAAGCATAAGCTTGCAGTTCGTCCCAGGGGGAGCCCAGGAGAGCCCAGGGCTGCCTGGATGCTACTAAGAGCTATAGTTCGAAGCCAGTAATGAAATATCCAACCACCAGACTAGAAAAGAGGCAAAGGTGATTACTATCCACTGCAGACTATAAACAAGACAGAAAAATCAGCAGCTAAGAACATACTGCTCTTGCAGAGGGCCTAAATTCATCTCTAGCTCTAAGTGATCAAATATCTCTGAATTCCGTAAGCCCTACACACACAC
The DNA here is from genome assembly GCA_964023405.1 of Apodemus agrarius. Taxonomy (NCBI): domain Eukaryota; kingdom Metazoa; phylum Chordata; class Mammalia; order Rodentia; family Muridae; genus Apodemus; species Apodemus agrarius. The sequence goes on from OZ030018.1 coordinate 66,565,593, forward strand.
ACACACACACACACACACACACACACTCACATGATACATTATTATGAAATTATCTCTTACAGTCTAAGAAACTGGAACTTTTGCTGGACCTCAACACCCAGTTAATAATACATCTTGAAGTCACTTAAGACCTAAGGATGCGTACCAAATTTTTCATTCATGCCTTCCCTTTCATTAAACTGCTTTCCATTTACAACTTAGTTAATATTAGTTGATGATAACAATTGACAACACCTGCTAAATATTATCATGTAATTTGTTTACTGATTGGTTAATGACTTAGTAAGGCAAAAATCCCTAAAATTAAAAGCTTTAGGTTTTCTTTGGTTCATTCACACAAATTCAAAGACAACACATATAGAAAATTTCATAAATATTATTTAGATACATCTTTTGTAATAGTTTCAATTTTCCACTACCTTCAATACTTTTGACATTAATAAATATATAGAACTTATCATGAATAGAGTCTAATCATGACATTAATGAAAAATAAAAAAAAATTTAAAAAAATATAAAAACAAAAACCTAAGGATGCTGTCCTACTGTGTGCTCAGCCTGTTTGTTTAACCTGCCTTTAAGAGGACAATGAAACACCCAGCCTCGCATGCCTTGGATTTCCCATGACATCAGATTTTAAGCTAACACACAGTGGCAATCATTTTGTTTCGGCTGGTTTGGGGTTTTTTTTCAAACAAGGGTTTCTCTCTGTAGCCCTGGGTGTCTGGTAACTTTCTCTGTAGACCAGGCTGGCCTCTAACTCACAGAGATTTGCCTGCTTCTGCTTCCTGAGTGCTGGGACTAAAGGTGTAGACCACCACTGCCCGGCACACGGCTGCAATCTTTTTTGTTTTTGTTTTTGTTTTTGTTTTTTTCGAGACAGGGTTTCTCTGTATAGTCCTGGCTGTCCTGGAACTCACTCTGTAGACCAGGCTGGCCTCGAACTCAGAAATCTGCCTGCCTCTGCCTCCCAAGTGCTGGGATTACAGGCGTGCGCCACCACCGCCCGGCTACACAGCTGCAATCTTAATGTGCTCTTACATACCTCTGACCTGGACAATGCATGTGGATCATTTGTTGAAAAGAACAAAAATAGAGGTCAAAAGCCAAAAGGATATAAAGGAATGTCCATCATAAATATTGAATAGAACATTTGGATCTTACTGGATCAAAGATGTTTGTGATATTGTTTGTTATCTCAGTCAGTTGGAGTCGGTGACTTAATTCCTTGCAAAATTCTATTAAAATATATTTCTCCTCTCCAGGCTTGGGCTTGGGTTCTGGCAACATGACTAAACACACCAAGAAGGCTGAGACTGGGAAACAGGGGACCCACTGTAATTGGGATCAGGATATGTGGGAACTACTGTGGGGCCTCCCTCTGGAAGCTAAGTACACCTGCTACTTCTGTATGATCAGGCTGCTGGCATCTGGCATGGTGGCTGGCAAGGCTTAGACCTACAACACCAGTTCTGCTGTCAGTCACCTCTGCTATCAGAAACGAAAGAATCGAAAGACTAGGAGACGCTTGCTTCATCCCTCACTCCTTCCCCCTGTAACGCTTCCTGTGCTGTCCAATAAACACACAGCAAAACCAGACACACACCAGACTCACAAAGACCAACACCACCAGGCAGTGGTGGCGTGTGGATTTCTGAGTTCGAGGCCAGCCTGGACTACAGAGTGAGTTCCAGGACAGCCAGGGCTACATAGAGAAACCCTGTTCCCCGTCTTGAAAAACCAAAATAAAAACCAAACCAAAACAAAACAAAACTAACACAGATTCAGGGACAGATTCACAAGGGAGTATTCTGGCAGGCATAGTAGACTGAAGATTCATGACAGACAGACAGACAGAGAGAGGACAAATGACATAGAAAACAAAAAGTATAGAATTCAAATCTAGGCTTGCTCTTGGCTAAAAGACACAGGAAGTAATTCTTTATCTCTGTCCTTAATGGGACACCATTACCATTACCGGTGACTCAGAGTTTATTATTCACACACACACACACATACACACACACACACACACACACACACACACACAAAAGCATACATATACATAAAATTAAAAATATATGTATGTATCATATACCCTGTAAATGCAGGTGCTGTGGAACTAGGAAAGAGTATCAAGTATCAGACTCCATGGAACAAGAATTACAGGAGTTGTGAACCACCCAGTGTGGGTGCTGGGAATCAGGCCCAGCAGTTAAGGTCCTTCAATTCCCAGCAACCACTTGGTGGCTCATAACTATCTACATTGAGCTCTGGTGGCCTCTTCTGGTATGTAGACATACATGTAGGCAGAACACTATATATAGTAAATAAATAAATCTTTAAAAGTCACTTTAGATCTTGGTGATCTTGGAGAAATCACATTTATGGTGAAAGATTCCTCAGCTGAGAAATTAACAGGAAATCCAGTCCCACTGCTAACAGGGAAGGTTCCTGACAACGGCAAAGATTAAAACTGCTCTGTGGAAAGCCAGGACACCAGGGGCATATGGCTCTCGATGGAAAACAGCCTCCGACGAAGAGGAGCTAATGAAAACATTTCACACCACGTGAGAGGCTGGGAGCCCAAAGGAATGTCCACAAACCTCACACTCAAGGACAGAATGCTCGGAGACTCCCTCAGACGAGGACGAGTGAAACAGTAAAAAAGAGGAAGGAAGGACAGCCGAAAGCTAGAAGGGAAATTACCAGAAAATCTAAAACAAACAACAAAAACTAAAAGTCTCAACAACAACAAAAAAAACCAAATAGTATCTAAAACACAGGGGTTGGAGAAAAGGACCAAGTAACAATTATATATAGAAAGGAAAAATAAAGCCACAGAGGTCCAAATTGTTTCAGTATACAGATTAAACTAAAGAACAAAATTGTAACTTGGAAGGATTTCTACATAGCTGGGGGAGAGGGTGGGGGTGGGGGTTGCATGAGGAAAAATAAGAAACATGGAATTTAGACTGAGACCTCCAACTGCCCCCCACTAGTGATTGAACACAGGGACAGCAGGGGAGATTAAACAATCACACAGATACTGTTCGAACCTCCCAGACTCAGATGATGCAGCCAACCAAGCCCAGAACAATGTGAACCACGGGTAACTCCTACCCAGACATGGTCAAAAGCACGAGACAAAGCACACAGGAGAGGAGGATTAGATAAACAGAGCTTGTCACTTCAGCCACAGAGGTGCCAGAGGCCGTGGAATGACACCTTCAAGGGGGCAAAGAAACACCGAGGCTTCTCGAGGAACATCCTCAAAGGGTAAAAAAACGTATAAACAGCAACGGAGATGATTTTATATAAATGCTCTCGATGACAGCTCAATCAAAGAAAAAGTCCCACAACTAGCGATAGAAAATAGAACGTCAGCGAGTACTTGGGCTTCCTGGAGATGCTCTGTGCTCATTATCAAACTGGTCTTCAATCGGATGCTTGCATTACTTATTTACTCCCCAGGGCAAGCCTGGTACTTCTGCAGACTTAATGTTTCTGGTGTATTCTATACCAAGTGGAGGAAAAACCTAGAAATTCTGGTTATTTGTGGCTAATTGCTTTTTAGAGGTCAGTAACTTATGGGGCCTTTAAAATAGGAAAGCAAACGTGTATGCTGTCCAAGACTTGGTATGGGACAGCTAGATTCCGTGCCTTGGCTTGTGCCAGCCCTCCCAAGTTGCAAAGGGGACTCTCTAGGGAGACTCCCCAGGAATCTCAGCCGCTCCCCAGAGCTGCAGTGTCTGTCCTGGTACTTCCTGGATTACAAAAGAGAGATTTACATGACTTAGATGTGAAGTTTCCTTCCTTACACTCTTTCTTCACTGATTTCCTGTCTTAGGAATGGCTTTTCAGAGTGCCCAGTGCTCTCAGTCAAGAATAGCACTGCCTACCACTGTTTCTGCCTGGAGGGCTTCGAGTAGGAAGTCTGAATCTCTGTGTGCAATAGCCTTGACTATTTGGATGCTAAACTCCCAAACTGGGCCTTGATCCTCTGCCAGCTCCCAGTCCAGCATCTGTGTGAGTGCGGACACACCCTGTCTGGCTGGAGTCCGTGCCCAATCGCGGCAAAGACAGAAAGGAGTGGATGGGATTACTGTTCTGATAAATCCAAAATGTGTTTTCATTAAGATGCTGTTGCTCCCAGTAAGTAGCAAAACACCAACAATAAAACATGTGGCCCGGGGCCAGCTGAGAGTGGCCTTGGAGACTGAGAGCCACTAATTGGAACCTAGCTTATGTAGCTACCGAAGACGCTACACCCAGCAAGTGACAAAACAAGACGCTGCACCCAGCAAGTGACAAAACGTGGCTCTTTAATCTTAAGGAACTTTGAAGATGTCTGTATTTAATACTGTTTACCTTACTGGTTTTTTTTTTTTTTTCCTTCTTATGGGTTGTTTGTTTGAGATAGGGTTTCTCTGTGTAGGTCTAGTTGACCAGGCTGTCTTCAAAATCCACCTTGCCTCTGCCAGGATTAAAGGCGTGCGATGTTCGCTACCGTGGCCTGGCCTATCTCACTGTTCTTCGATCTTTATGTTGGTGTCTGACCCGTGAGGAGAATCTAGGTCAGCATGGAAGAATGAAACTAACCAGACCAGGGAGACTCAGAACACAGGCTACCAGGATATCACCACTTCACCCAACACCCAGCCTAGCTTGGAGCTGGGAGCTATTCAGGCCACAAAATGTGGAGAGAAGTGGGTCCCGGGTCTTTAAAAAGAACACCCACCCACCTCCATGTCAGCCAGAAACTAAGAGTCAAAACTGTTATCCTAACATGGAAGAAGCCCAATCGTTGAAGGAGAGGTGTTGAGCCAACACTATTCAGCCCGCCTCAGTTTTGGAAAAATGAGGCAGCTTTGTAGATATTTAGCTGTGGACATTTGGGGACTTCTTACTGCAGACTTAGGTAAACTCTGACTTGCTGGGCTTGCGGGAGCTTGGGAGTGCCCAAGCTTAGCCTCAGATAAAGTATCTTGGGGGAGGGGAAATGTCATTGTGCTGATGAGAATACAGGCTCTATCCAGCCATCTATGTAAAGGTATTTCTCCTTGGCAGGCCTCACCTTCCTCATCTGAAAACATGGCTTAGAAGAGGCCCATATGACGTGTAATTAGATAATCTCAATAAAGGGTCTATTTGTTAACAGTAGGAATGGTGTCCGGTGCTCAGCGAGAACTAAAATCTTAGCTGTTCTGGTGACTATGTTAGGCCTTATATTCTACGAACTCATTAGGGTCAACTGTGGAGACGAGGCGACAAAAGGCTGGAAGTTATCAGTTACTGTGTGTTGTATACACAGTGTATCCCCAAGCGCATCGTCATCTGACCCCTATGTAAGAGCCATGACATGTACACACATGTATGTGCACACATACAAAATTAAAACTGAACAAAAAAGTAAGACTAAAACAAGGTTTTCACTTAGTTATATGGAAATAAATTATAGCTGTTAACATAAACAGGGACAATCTCTGAGCACAATTTTTTTATGTATGCATGCATGCATGTATTATGTATGCATTTGTTTGTTTGTGGTTATGCACGTGTGTATATGTATGTGTGCATGCAAAGCTCAGAGACTGGTAGCAGGTACCATCCTGTATCTCACCCCCTTGAGAGAGAGGCTCGTACTGAACCTGGACCTCACAAATTCTGTGTGACCCAAAGCCAGAAAAGCCCAAGGATGCTTCTGTCTCTGCTTTACCAGTGCTGGGGTTCTGAGCATCCTGAAGTGCCCAGCTTTTACAAACTCAACTACTCATGACTGTGTAGCAAGTGCTTGGTCAACTGGCCATCCCCTCCTCCCCCCATCCCGAACTCATGCGCCTCTGGGCACTCCAGTTACTTTCTCGACCTTTCCCTGACCACCTGGACCCACCACTCCCCGAGGACACTTGCTAAATGATATTAATGTGGGAAAATAGAGCCATGTGAGGCAGGCAAAAAAATACATCCCATAAGATCATAAGATCCCATAAGTTCACTTTCTCACACATAGGACAAGGACAGAATGTGGCATCACGAATCACTAAATACTTAAGCCTAATGTTTCCCCTAAACTAGCCTTTCTGTGGGTTTCATTTTCCCACTACTTCATCCCACATTTCCACAGAAGGACAGCTTGCCACTTACCCAATACACGGATTGGTCTGGTATCTCGGTGCCGTGTAGGAGAAAGGAGAGATGTCCTTGTCAACAAATGACCCAAAACCTAACCGGAAGTTACTAGTGAGCTTCCGCATTTCCTCGGCAAGCTTGGTGCCCAGGCTCCGGATGTTGTCCAAGTCATCCTTCATGGAGAGGGAGAGGTCCATCAGGTAGTACAGGTCCACAGGATAGTCCTCCACCTGGCGTACCTGCAGCTGGAAGGTAGTCTGGTCACCTGTGCCGAGAAAGGGCACCCCCATTAGAGGTCATGTGGCTTGCTGGGGTAAAAGGTAGATTTTCATTTCAAAGATCTTTTCCCACAGTCGAGCAGGCGCTATGTAGAATGCTTGTCTGACGCAGGGCTTATCCCACCCAACCAAAAAAAAAAAAAAAAAAAAAAATTAAAGCAATTCCTCTTCATGGGAGATGGTACACCACTAAAAAGCAAGGTTTTCTGGGAAGTGCAGTCTCAGAAGTGAATTCAGTGCTGGAGAGAAGCCCTGGGTGCCCTCCTTCTTCAGACCCCTGTCAGGGTGTTCTGTCTCTCAGCAAAAAAGGTAACTAACTGAACCCTGAACGCATGGCATGGCCATGCAAACTGGGTGGAAAGGAGTCCACCAACACACCCAGAAAAACACCAGTCCAGTCAAGGTGTGCAGCAGAAAGCAAAGGGGTTAACAACTGGGCTTGGGGTGCGGTGTGAATGTCAAGCTGGGGCAGGTAACAAAGGAGGGAACCTGGGGCTGGGGAGATGGCTTGGTGAGTAAGAATACTTGCTATGCAGACATTAGGACCTGAGTTCAAATCCCCAGTACCTAAAACAACCAGATGTGGCCTAGCATGTTTGTTAACACCAGCATTGTGGGAGGTGGAGACAGGAGGATTACTGAAGTTTGCTGGGCTCTATCTAGCCTACCTCTAGGTCTAATGACAGGACTCTTGTTTTATCTGCACATACTCCCACATGTGTGAACGTGCGCGCGCGCGCGCGCACACACACACACACACACACACACACACACACACACACCATAGACCTGAGAATAAAAAGGAGAAGTAGGAACAAAGGGCTCAATGGTTGGAGGCTGAAATTACCAACATTCATTAAATACATTTACAAAAGTGTCAAAGAATATGCACATTCTATTGTATGGGACATATACTGTATTTACCATTTAAAAAAAGAAAGGTGAGAAGAGAAACGACACTCCAAATTGTGATCAAATATAAAAAGAATGAAAGTGATTTGACTTCTATAGCAGGACAGCCAGCAGGTGTGGAAAGGGGAGCTTAATTAAAGGGAGGGGCAAGGAGATCTGCTAGCTGACCCCGCCTCCAGGGGTTTGGAGAGAGACAGTAACTGAGTGATAAAAATCCCTAAATCATGTCATCATCTCTAACCACAAATCACTCAGAGCTGACTTCAAAGTTCAGCTCTCACCAGGTAACAGTTCACTGGGCAGCCAGGGCTGCCAGATGTCCTATTTGGCCTGGGGCAACATAGCTCTCGAGCGTTTGAATTTTGGGTATACTTTTTCATGTACCTAGAGATGCAAGAGTCAGGGTGCCTTTGCCACCACTCAAGGGGTCCACACTCAGTTGGCCAGGATCCACAGCTCAGAGAAACCCCCTGTATCCTGTGTGGCCAGCTGCTCCCCATATGCAAAGTCCTGGCCCTCGAAAGACAGGGAACTCAGCCGTCCACAGTCCCTCTCCTCCCACTGGAAACAAGACGTATTTCCTAAGCTGGACCAGGGGTGCAACCTGGACCTAGGCTCACTTAAGTAGGAGATGCAACAACGGCGTTCATCTATGAGGCTGGGATGCACTCCCGGGCACAGCAGGGCTCCAGCTCCATAAAAGCTTGCACAAAGGAAGTGCGAAGATTACTGCTCCTATCTGTAGTCGGTGGCAGGCAAGCTGCTTCTCCTGACTTGTTTTTGTACGCATTGTTCCAGCTGCCTCAAAACTGAGGTAGTTTGGGTCACCCATTGGTGTGAGCTTATTTTTAAAAAACCACCAGGGTCTGACTCAGACGGAAGAATGTTCGAGATTTCGTCCAGAATGAATTCCGAACTGCTATAGTGTGACTCTGGCTCCAGTCTGGCAGACACAGCAGGTCCTTCCTTCCATGGGACCTCTTGGATGGATGCCTATCATGGTGGGGGAGAGGTGGGGAGCAAGAAAGAACTTAGAAAGGGAAGGTTACTCCTACCCTGTGTGCACCCCCCCCCCCACTTTGGCCTTTGCATGAGAAGGCAAGAGCCCAGATGAAGAGAGCCTCTTCTGTCCACAGCCATGAATGACCTCATCACAGGGTCTGCTGCGCTCTCTGACACCTGCCCACTTCTCCAAGTCTCCTATTCTACCTTCTATGCAGAGTGGACTACTTACTGTCTTACTGAGGTTTGCCTATAATTAAGAGATGCAGAAGGCTTGGATTCAGGGAAACTAAGTGGCGTAAACAAGCAGCAACAGGCTTGGAAGTGGGAGAGTCAGATTTAAGCCCAGGCCTGGTCACCCAGGGCTCCCTCCGCAGGCCCCCAGTTCCTTTCAACCTATGTGGCTTAGTTTCTGCTTCAGTGAAGTAAGAAGACATAATTATAGTGGGGAATAAACCCATAATGTTCATAACTATTCATGCTCTCGTACAAGGAAATCTTTGGTTCCAATGATTCAAAGGTTAAAAATTAAAAGTAATTTCAAATTAAAGCAATTCATGTGGGGATAAAAAAAAAGAGAGAGAGAGAGATAGAAAATTCTTACAGAAACTCTCAATTAACTGGGCTATGGCTTTAACCCTTCAAGTTTAAGTCTGGATCTTCCAAGAAGGCGCTTGTGCGTGCGCACACATACAGAGGCTGTAAATATTAAAGGGAGCATTCCTCCCAGCCCAGAAAGGGAAGGTGTGAGGAGGAGCGCAGGCCCCATCCTGCTGAGCACCAGCCATTACGTGTGAGCCTTTACGATGTCACACTCTCCTGCATGGGCTCTGGATCACGGAATGCCTGTGTCAGCAGTTCTTGTGTGGATGGACACTTACACCAGCAGCCCAGCAAGGGTGGCCTCCCTGATCTGCAGGTTGACAGGGAGGCTGGCAGCGCCACAGTCCTACGTGGTGCCAGGACTGGGCACCTGTCCCATCTCTGGGTGTGACTTTGCTTAGGCATGCTCCTCCCTCCTACGCTTTCCCAGCAAGCTACTGTCTTAGACTGCGTGGGACTCTAAGGAAGCCTGGGCAGGGGACACAGACCTCCCTTTCCACCAACAGGGTTGGTATGTGCCTGCCTCTGGTGACGACACACCCGAGCCACATGCCCAGATTTGTTACCCCCCACCCCCATCTCCCACCTCTTCCCACACCCCCTCAGACCCCCTCACAGTCTCCCTCTCTACCTGGGAGCCCTACAGGTTTGAACATCTCTCTGGAGCTATTCCACATAATCCCCACCTTAGGACCTGTGGTAGGGTCAGAGAAGTTCAATAAAGTTAACTACAACGAGAAGCTGACCACGTGCACCTGAGAGAATGGAGTTCTTCCCCTCTCCCCAAAAGCACCTCCCCCCAGCCCCCCAAGCCCACCCCCATCCCCGCCCCCAGCCCAGCAACCCCTCTCCAGCCCTGTTTCCCTGATTTCAAAGCACCCAATGCTGCCCGTGCTTAGCACAGGGTTCCTGCCACGCCTCTGCTCATAAGGACAGGGCCTGCCTGCCTCTGTAATCAAGTACTAACTAGCCTCTGCGCCCGGAAGGTACGTTAACACTTTCTTTTCTCTCCCTTCCCTCTAATAAAAAAACTTCACTTTTGTCCTTGGGAACAGGCATCAGAAGACATGCACGGACAGACTGAGAACTCCCAGACTGTTCACAAGCCAAGACAAGGCAGGATCTTAACTGTAAGGACTCCTGTCATCTTTAAATAAACGGGGGAGGGAAGGGTGTGTGTGTGTGTGTGTGTGTGTGTGTGTGTGTGTGTGTGTGAGTCAGGGTCTCTCTCGTTTCTGCAGCTGCTTCGCGCAGATACTCCTGGCTGCTGACCAGCAAACTTTTAGGCAATTGTCCTGCCTCTACCTCCCATCTCAGTATGGCGATGCTGAGGTTACGCAAGTGCATCACCATGTCCCGCCTTTTATATGGTTTTCAGCCATCTCAGATCATCAGTAAAAGTTGTCCTCTGGCTGAGTGTGGTGGCGCAATACCTTTAATCCCAGCACTTGGGAGGCAAAGGCAGGTGGATCTCTGTAGGTTCTAGGCCAGCCTGGTCTACATACTGAATTCCAGGACAGCTGCCGGGACTACATAAAGAGACTCTGGTTCAAAAAAAAAAAAAAAGAATAAAAGTGTCCTCTGGCCTCCACACATACACTGTGGCACATGTGTGACACAACACACACACACACACACACACAAGCAATATTTCTAAAAAGAAATATTTAAGAACTAAAAGATTACATGAATAACTCAAAGTAACCTTTTGAGTATCGCAGCCCTTGGAAACCACCACTCGCTTTTGCTTATCTCAGTAAGTTTTGCTTAAAATGCATATTCTAAAAATTTCATGCCTTTTGTTAAGGTTTTTTTTTTTTTTTTTAATTCTTATCCTGACATACAGTTTCCAGTGTTGAAATAAAATGGAAAACGTGATCCTTGTATTTATACAAAACCCTGCTTAAAGTCTGGCAGTTCTTCAGAAAGCTAAACACAGAATTACCACACAACCCAGCAATTCCACTCCTTGCTATAGACCCCAAGTTATTGAAAACATATGGCCCCCGGAATGCCTGCACAGGACTGTTCAGTATCACCCCGTGGAAACAGTCTGTCCGTCTCCTAAAGAGGAGCCCAAGCACACCGAGTATCATGTGGCCATTCAAAGGACAAAGCGACAGGGCCCGGCCCGGGGAGGTGAAGGCAGGGGAGTGGCAGGTTGCAGGTCAGCTGGAGCTATGTGATGCCCTGGTTCGAGGCCACCAGGAAGGAGCGCAGTTCACGGTGCGGGTAATGCAGATTCCCACGTTACCTCACCAGCAGGAAGCGTCCAGGGAAGAAAACATCCTAGTAAAACTGCTTTAGAGGATGAAAGGTAGTTAGTTCAAACTGCTGCTGTGACAGCCATCTGTAATAATGCAGCAGTGATGGCTACAGGGCTTAGGACCAGTGACCTGAACAATCTTAAGATTGTGCGACTCGCTGGGCTGTGGTGGAGCACGCCTTGAATCCAAGCACTTGGGAGGAAGAGGCAGGCGGATTTCTGAGTTCAAGGCCAGCCTGGTCTACAGAGTGGGTTCCAGGACAGGCAGGGAATACACAGAGAAACCCTGTCTCAAACCACCACCACCACCACCACCCTGGAAAAAAAAAAGATTGTGTGACTTGTGATGTGTGATTTATATCTCAATGAGAAGAAGAAGAGGAGGAGGAGGAGGAGGAGGAGGAGGAGGAGGAGGAGGAGGAGGAGGAGGAGGAGGAGGAGGAGAAGAAGAAGAAGAAGAAGAAGAAGAAGAAGAAGAAGAAGAAGAAGAAGAAGAAGAAGAAGAAGAAGAAGAAACAACAATTGTAATCCTGTTTAAGAACTACAAGCAGACTGGCTCAGAGAGTGCCAGGCCCGCCTCACAGCCTGAGGGCTTGAGTTTGATCTCAGGTGCCACACGGTGGAAAGAGAAAACTGACTCACAAACAAGTTGTACAGACATACATACATGCACACAATAAAATGTAATAAAAAATGCTTTTAATGGAAGGGAGTGCTGAAAAGATGGCCCAGTAGCTGTTCTTCCTGCCTGGGTTTGATTCCCAGCACCACGAGGTGTCTGAAAGGCCCTATAACTCCAGTTCCAGGGATCCAATGCCCTCATGTGACTTCTGAAGGCATCAGGCATGCGTGTGGTGTATAGACATACATGTAAGCAAACATTTATACAAAGATAATAACATAAATTTGCTGCTGCTGCTGCTGCTGCTGCTGCTGATGATGATGATGATGATAATGCTAGTGGGCCACTCAGCCGGCTCAGCAGGGTACCAGCACTGTCTCACAGCCTGAGGGCTCTCAGAGGATACCAACACCTCCTCACAGAGCTAGCTGAAAAGACAACCTGAGGTCTCACTATGTAGCCCTGGCTGGGCCTGGAACTCCCAATGTAGAACATGCCATCCTTGAACTCATAGATAACACCTTGCCTTTGCGCCGAAGTGTTGGGATAAGGGTGTTCCTTTGGCCACCATGACACTAAAGCACCATGACAGGCAAATAAATGTAACTTTTAATGGCTGAGCCACCTCTCCAGACCAACATGTAATTAAAATTAGATTTTGAGACTAAGTGAGGAAGTCCTTGTCATTTTCCCCTCTGGGTCCCCCTCACCCCACAGCCCGCTTTCTTCCCCAACAGCAGTGCCCTGGGATGGTAACCTGGCTGTCACAGGTGTCTTTCAAGTTATGCTGAGGCTTGTCCCTAGCTGGCCTTGTATAAGGTTCCCTTGCATTCAACTAATGTTTATTATGAGGAAGGAGGCAGGGCTGGGAAGAAAGCTGTGCTGCTACTATAATAGAAAGCTAATCCCACATACCTGACAGCTTTCCCCAGGGCAGGAGAGCTTCCTGCACGCAAGAATGTACTTGGTAACCTGAGATTTATGCTAAGCAGAACGTCCCCTCTCCCCCTACACACACCACACACACCACACACACACACACACACACACACACACACAAACATATTAAAACTGTGTTTTCAAAATTTCAAAAGCCATTATTTTTAAAGAATTTCTCTCTCTCTAAAAATATACTCACAATGATTCTAGAACTTTAGAAAATCCAATTTTCCTCACCTTCCACCATCTTTGTCTCTACCAAAACTTATAGATTTATTTATTTTATTGTTATGTATATGAGTACACTGTAGCTGTCCAGATGGTTGTGAGCCTTCATGTGGTTGCTGGGAGTTGAATTTAGGACCTCTGCTCGCTCCGGTCAACCCCGCTCGCTCTGCTCAAACTCCCGAGTTCAGTCCCTGCTTGCTCCAGCCCAAAGATTGATTTATTATATGTAAGTACATATATTAATAAATATATTATATGTAAGTACATATATTAATAAATATATTATATGTAAGTACATTATTATTTTATGTAAGTACACTGTAGCTGTCTTTAGACACACCAGAAGAGGACATCTGATCTCATTACGGATGTTTGTGAGTCACCATGTGGTTGCTGAGATTTGAACTCAGGACCTTCAGAAGAACAGTCAGTGCTCTTAACTGCTGAGCCATTTTTCCAGGCTAAAACTTATGGTGACTTGGGTGCGTCCTCATGGGATGGCTGCCCCTTTTATCACCTACTCCTCCTCCCTCAGGCCTGCCAGTACACTCAGTGGATAACACAAGTTATTATTCTTACTTTCTTTTTAATACTAGAAACTATATTATAGTTAATAGGATGTGTGACTAAAATCAGCAATCTGGGCTTCTCTGTCTATCTGGGCCAACTTCATCCTAGGCCAACTTACATCTTTTGTTTTGGCACCAAACACTTCTCCAGAATCTGGCGACTCGGAGCTCATTCCAAACCACTGCACGTTCACAGAATCAGGAAATAAGAATAGGTATGAGAAGAGTGAGCTTGGAGGAAGCGTTACTGTGTGCATTCTATTGCACCAGATCCCATCCTGGGGCACAGGTCCCTTTGACCATCAGCCATTATCCTTTAAAATGATGACTTCAACTTTTCTTTTTAAACAGAGTCTTACTATATCGTCCCTGCAGGCCTGGAACTCAGTACATTGACCAGACTAGCCTGGAATTCACCTGCCTCTGCCTCTCAGCGCTGGAATCAAAGGCATGTTCCACGAGCTCTTTTAGACAGCAGTCTTGTATGAAGCCCTGGCCACATCATGAAGAAAGAAGGTGTTAAAGACCTTGTGATCCTGAGGGTGAGAGGTTAAATAACCTGCCTAGGGCCTCCTAGCTAGGGGACAAGCCGGGGCTACAACTCAGGAAGGCCAAGCAAATTCATAACTAACCCCCTGCCACTATCCATTCTGAGCACTAGATTGCCATCTAGAAATAGCTATGGCCAAGCATGGCAGACAGCAGGATACAGGAAAGGGCCCAAAACACCGCTACTGCAAACACCTGCCTCACCCCAAACGTCAGACTTTCGCGTTTAGCTACGAGCACAGCGTCCTTGACACAAGGATTCCACACACAGAATGGATGTTAAACAATGGCTGGCTAGCTAGCACAACAGCCTTGGTTAACAGGAGCATAGCCCCGGGCTGGGCCGGATTCCAAGCACTAATCAGGTGTAATTCTAGCACTTAGGTGGAGGGAAGATCAGGAGTTCAAGGTCATCCTCATCTACAGAATGAGCTTAAGGCAAACCTGGGCTACATGAGACACTCTCAAACATTTTGCTGGGGGGGGGGGGAACGACTTTTCCTAGAAATAGTGTTAACAAAGCAATTTGTACTAAGTAGGGAATAAGTCTGTCAGCACCCTTCCAGAAATAAAGCCGGCATGGTGAAAATAATTGAAAGAGCTTGATATCCATTAACAAATGAGTGGGCACACAAAAAAAGTGACACAATGGAATAGCACACAGCCTTGAAAAGGGAGAAATTCTGCCTCCTGGTCCAATTTGATGAACCCTGCAAAGGCTGTGTCAAAGGACAAATGCCACGTGCTTCTATTCGCAAGTGTTCCTTATAAGAGGCAAAGTCACGGAGACGAAGGCAGACTGCAGGTTACCAGGGCTTCAGAATAAGGTCGGGTGACAAGGTGTTCTCTACTAGGTAGAAGAGTTTCTGATGAGGATAAAGTAGTGCAGAAACAGTTATGACAGCACAGCATGGTGACTGAACAGAACAGTATGATTCAAAATGGCTAAAATGTGCCTTTAAGATCCCAGGACTCTGGGGGTAGGCGGATCTCTTGTGAGTTCCAGGCCAGCTTGGTCTATAATAGCAAGTTACAGGCCAGTTAGGACTACATAGTAAGACTATGCCAGAAGTGGGGGGGGGGGAGGGAGAGAGAGAGAGGAAAAGGAAGAGGGCGGGAGGGAGGGAGGGGGAGGGGAGGGGGAGAGAGAGAGAGAGAGAGAGAGAGAGAGAGAGAGAGAGAGAGAGAGAAAGGGAGGGAGGGAGGGAGGGAGGGAGAAAGAGAGAGAGAGAGAGAGAGAGAGAGAGAGAGAGAGAGAGAGAGAGAGAGAGAGAGAGAGAGAGAGAGAGAGAGAGAGAGGAGAGAGAGGCAAAGGCATAAATGGGAAAGAAGGTTCTGAGAAACTAAAGCCCTGAGTCCATTCCCAGCACCATGTCAGGCTGCACACTTCTATCTGGAACTCCATCTTCAGGGGAAATCTGTCCCATGCCTCTGGCCTCTGAAGCACTCACATGCACACACTTAGACACACACACATACATTATTAAAAGCAATAAAAATGAACATTTTTTAAAGGCTTAAATAAAAAGTTGTATGTCACAAATATCCTACAATATTGGGTTTTTATCATTGTTTTAGTCGAGGTTTGTGGGTTCATGATGTCTGGTGCAGAAACGGACTCCCAGGGCATGCCTCAGTCACGAAAAGCACAGCCCCTCCTACAATCCTTAAAACAATACCTAGCCGAGACACTCCACCTAGCCTCATCTCCAGCAACCTCGTCCTCCGCTTCCTGGGTTGGGCCTTTCATCCCAAGACCATCTCTCCAGGCTCTGAGCTCGATCAAGCCCATCTTCCACATTAGCACGTCACACCCAGCCTGTGGCACCCAACCCACCCTGAGGGGCACTCACCTGGCCGGAGGCTCACTGCAACCTCCTGCGGTGTCATCTGGATGACGTCAGAGCCTGTGGTACTGGAACCCTTGCTGCTGAGAGGTAGGTTCCGAAGGACGTGGGTGCTGCTGGCCGGGCTCTCAATTTCACCTTCACAGCCATTTCGGATGAGGTTTGCCTTCAGGTCACACCGAGAGGTGATGGACCGTGGGTTGCCAAAGTACTGGGTGGAGAAACAGGCAAAAGCAGGCAGCCCTCAGGGTGGGGCCTGAAACTGCACTCCATTTTCACTGTCGGAAAGTGGAGGCAGGGGTAATCCTGATCTAAATGCCACATGAGGACCAAGAGGTTTGACAGGAGCTCTTGTCACCCTGGATTGTTATGAACTAAGGTCAGCATATTAGAAGGGGGGAGGAGGAAGAGGGAGAAAAGGAAGAAGGAAGAAGGAGAGGAGGGGGAGGGGGAGGGAAAGGGGGAGGAAGAGGAGGGAGGGGAAGGAGGAGGAAGAGAGGGAGGAGGAAGGGGGGAGGAGGAGGGGGAAGGGAAGGGGAAGGGGAAGAATGAAGAGGGAGGGAAGGAGGAAGGAGGAGGGAGGGAGGGAGAGGAAGGGGGAAGAGGAACAGGGGAGGAGGAGGAGGAGAAGAAGAAAGATTGCTTGCTTGCTTTCACTGTCAACTCTGGTGATCAATCCCTGTCTATACCTATTCAGCAAGAGGAAGATACTGATATTGGCTGGGCTTAGTGTGGTGCAAACAGTGCTTGCCGAGCATGTATAAAACCTGGGTTACATTCCAGCACTCTACAAAGAGAGAGGGAAAGAACAGAAAAGCCACATGGTCACGTTGAGGGCAACATGGGAGCATACATGCAAATACATGCAAATACACAGCCTCAGCGGTGTGCTCAGAAGTTCCCCCCCCCCCCCCAGTTTTGGATTTCTCTGTGTAGCTCTGGCTGTCATAGCTGTAAACCAGGACACTCCATAGATCAGGCTGACCTCGAACTCAGAAATCCGCCTGCCTCTGCCTCCCAAGTGCTGGGATTAAAGATGTGCGCTGCCACCACCACCTAGCGAGTCAGGGTTTTTCTGTGTAGCCCTCGATGCCCTAGAAATCTCTTCATAGACCAGACTGGCCTCAAACTCACTAAGGTCCTTCTGCCTCCACCTCTGCCTCCTGAGTACTAGGAATAAAGGCATGTGCCACCACCACCCAGCAGAAGTCTTCTATCCTAAGAAAATACTCAAGGGCAGTTAAGAGCACTGGCTGCTTTTCCAGAAGACCTGGGTTTATTTTCCTGCAACTCATATGGTAGCAACAACTGTCTGCAACTCCAGTTCTAGGAGATCACAGAGACATACATGCAGGCAACACACCAATGCATATAAAATACATTAAAAAAAAAAAAAAAAAGAAAAAGAGCTGGGTGGAGGTGGCGCACGCCTGTAATCCCAGCACTTGGGAGGCAGAGGCAGGTGGATTTCTGAGTTTGAGGTCAGCCTGGTCTATGGAGTGAGTTCCAGGACAGCCAGGGCTACACAGAAAAAACCTGTCTCGGGGAAAAAAAGAAAAAAAAAAAAAAACTCAGAAGGGAGAAGTCTATAAGAGAAACATGCTGCCGTCTCTGATAATATAATCTTACAATCTGGTTAACCTAAACCCTATGAAAAGCAAGGCACACCACTCACTTCAGGTAGACTAAGCAGAAATCCCAACGCATTTATACTCTAAAGGTAAGGAACTAGGGCGGAGTTCAGCAGTAGAACACCGAGGCCTAGCGTGCTCACCAACTCCCTGCACAGGGGTGGGGAGGGAAGGGGGGGTAAGAGTGGGCAGAAACACAAGTTTGCCTGCAGAGGACAGCATGAGCAGGACACAGAAGTTCTCTCACTTCATCTGTACCTAGGTTTATACAGTAAAGAAACACTGATAAGAGAGCCTCTGTGACATTTCCCGCACTCAGGAGGCAGAGGACCAGGAGCTCAACACCAGCCTCAGCTACATACCAAGTCTGAGGCCCACTAGGGCTACATGAATCTCTGTCTCAAAACAAAAAACAAAAAAAACAAAACCATAAAGAATAAAAGGAAGAGTGAAAGGAAGGGGGTGTGTGCTGAGAAAGACTGAGACTGGGGAGACTGGATCTTCATTTCAGGCAGGAATCTTTTGTTTGTTTGTTTGTTTGTTTGTTTGTTTTGTTTTTTGAGACAGGGTTTCCCTGTGTAGACCTGGCTGTCCTGGAACTCACTCTGTAGACCAGGCTGGCCTCGAACTCAGAAATCCACCTGCCTCTGCCTCCCAAGTGCTGGGATTACAGGCGTGCGCCACCACGCTCGGCCACGCAGTATTAAAGTGAGAAATCTATTTTCCCCGAAACTATGTTACCTGTGTGGATGATTTGGGGAAAGGGTCTGCTCTTTTTGTTTTTGTTTTTAATTCGGTTGCTGTGTTGTTTGTAGGCATGGTGAGGTAGCCCAGGCGTATTCTGAACTTACTGTGTAGCCTAAGATGACCTTGGAACTCTGCTCTCTGGTCTTCCTACCTCCAACTCCCAAGTGCTGAGACCGCTTTATAAGATACCAGGGGCAAAATCCAGGGCTTCATGCTAGGCAAGCATTCTACCAACTGAGCTTTTTCCCAGCAGGAAAAGACTTTACCAGCAGAGCAAGGCCAAGCTGTTCTCCCTTCTGTAGCTGGGTGGATACCAACACCAGGCCACAGAATCCCTGGCTGCCTATGAGTCAGTATCCCAGCCTGTGGTGGCAGACGGTCCATCGGCAGAAGCATAGAAATCTAGTGGGGCACACCCTCCATCAAGGGTGTGGCTGTTCTCGGACTAATCGATGCCTTTTAGAATTGTTTTAGAATCATTGCAAACTTTAAAACTAAAAAATCTAGAGTATTGAGCATGGTGGGCCGTATCTATAATCGCAGCACTGGGGAGACAAGAGCAGGTGGATTTCTGTGAGTTCAAGGCCAGTGCCTGGTCTCAAAAAAAAAAAAAAAAAGTCCAAGAAGATTTTAGAATTTGTTCTAACTCAAGATGATCTCAAATTTGTGGCAATCCTCCTGCCTCTGCCTCCTGACCACTCAGACTGTAGACAATGACCCATCCTGCCTAACAGTATTTTAAGTAAGTAAAGCCAAATGCACTCTCCTGGACCCGTGTGGTTATTTTTGTTTCAGTTTTTTTTTCTAAATTTTCTAAACAACTGGTGTTTTGGTGGTGTCTCTGTTTGCTTGTTTGTACTATTACATGTTTAACCCCTGGGATCTTCATTATGAAAATCCTTGGTGACTACACTCCATAAACATGGAAGAATATATGTGTGTGTGTGTGTGTGTGTGTGTGTGTATGTGTGTGTGTATCTATATATACATATATATATATATATACATCCAAAAGTTCTGTAGACTTGCCATGCCGTACTGCCCAGCTGATGAATCTGTGGCACAAGGGTTCTTCCGCGACAATGACAAGATTCGACACAAAGATAGAGGTATCTCAAAGACCATTGAGCCCATCAGTGAGGCTCAATGATATTATATATATAACTGGGCTCCAGGTGGCTACACCTGGTCTTCACAGACCTGCTATGACAGAGCCTAAGAGCTGCATAGAACTTGAAGGGCGCAGAGTTCCTCAGCTCACTCCTCCTCTCTTTCGGAATCCTTCCCTGGTCCAACTCCAAAAAGCTAACTCCTGGCCAGCTGCCTGAAGGGCACCTGTCTGAACCAGTCCATCACAAAGCCTGACTACCACCAGGCATGAGCATCTCCCCTTAACCATTCCCATGTGTCCGGACCAATTACACTCTGCCCAAGCTCAGGTCGGAGCCAGGCTGGCTGCGCAAGGAGTCCTCTTCTGAGGAAGCATCCCCTTAGCACCCCGCTAGAGCAGCAATGAACACAGTAACTGCAGAATGCCATTCAGACCAAACCGAGATCAATCGATCGATTGATCAATCTCTTAGCACTATCCACCCCATCTGTCTGGTGATGGTCTCCCTTTCTCAGGTCCAGCTGCTTGCTTTTGGGGTGGGCCCAGGGGCCTCACTGATGGGCTCAATGGTCTTTGAGATACCTCTATCTTTGTGTCGAATCTTGTCATTGTCGCGGAAGAACCCTTGTGCCACAGATTCATCAGCTGGGCAGTACGGCATGGCAAGTCTACAGAACTTTTGGATGAGAGGCGGGTATGGAAGCCGTGGGGTAGCCTTTAAAAAATAGACCATCTTTCTGACATGGTCCAAATATAGCCTCGGCTAATTTCTTCCTTGTGACCCAATGATGGGACAGAGAGAGAGCATTAAAACCCCAGCAGAGCTTGACTCCTATCTAAGCCTAAGATCTCTGCTGTCTCAAGCGCCTTCCTAGTTATTTTAGATCTGCCCAAGATCAGAAGAATATTTAAAGGGAGGAAACCAAAGCCACAAGACCAGAGGCTGGTCTGACTGGCCTCTCCTCTATGATCTTCTAGGTATAGAACTAATAAAAATCAAGAAACTATGTCAATAGCCACATCTCCGTGAATGAAGATACATCAAATTACAAAGCCTTTAAAATTTTATTTTTGGTTACGTGTGTGTGTGTGTGTGTGTGTGTGTGTGTGTGTGTGGTAGGGGGCCGAGAGGGTAGGTACATACTCATGTGAGAACAGGTGCCAACAGGATCAGATCTCCTGAAACTGGACTTATAGGTAGCTGTAGGCCGCCTGATGCTGGTGGGAACTAAAGTCACGTACTCTGCAAGAAGGCTTAGTATGCTTCTAAGGTCTGAGCCATCTCTTGAAATCAATTATAAGCCTTCACAGAAGAGACCCATGATGGAGAAAGTTCTCTTCATAGCAGCTCCTGATATCCCAGAGACCTCACGCCCAGCCCTCTGCCAGGTGCTGGACATCCCAAATGTCCAGGTGCCACATTCCGAAGTGAAAGATCGCTCCATGCTCCTCCGATCTTCTAAGGACCAGAGATCCACACACCTCATGTCACCCAAGCACTATGAGGTCCTCTCAACCCCTGACACCTGGGCCCAAGTTCAGTGCTCTTTGTACCCAAGACCATTGCCGAATTCCGCAGCAGGAAACAGGGCCACACTCCATACTTCTAAACACAGCGAAGTCCTGCAGTCCCAAATGTGAAGACCCTGAGCCACTCGCCGAACTTGAAGGACAAATACTTCCTTCATAGGGACAAAAGGTACGAGAGGCAGAGACCACAGAGAGGAGTCATCTCAGTGCAGAAAACAAGGAACCGATTCAGGGAGAGCTTCCAGTGGCCACAGCACTGCTGCAGTTGCTTACTGCTCTAGTACCTGAACGAGCACCTGTCCAAGGACTCCATGTGGGGACATAATCAGAGTTTCCTAAGGGCTCCCAAAGGGCCTAAGTTACAGGCAAGTGGTTAACAGAATAGAAACGGGAGCCCAAGCCCCCCTTGCACCGCGCTAATGATCAAAGCAAGTCACCACACCAGGCTCACCTCCCTCAGGCACCTGCCACAAGAAGGTCACATCTCTCAGCCACTGCAAGAGGAACACCACCCCCGCCCCTATTCCCTGTACATTTCACCAATCAAATCCCTTCCCCAGGAGTCAAGGCCAGCTCCACAGGCTGGCATCAAGGCCACAGCGCTCAGGCCCTTCTGTCTGTGCTGGGCCATCTTTGCATTATTTCCAAACACTCCTACCCAGTACAGATGAAGAGAGATGTGGTGGTTTGGATTAGGATGGGTGTTGTTTCTGTAACAGTGAGGAAGACTGAGAAACAGCAACCACGGAAAAGAATCTAGGAGGAAAGGAGCCCAGCAAGCCCAAGCCCTGGGTTGTAAGGGAAGTAGTGCGGTGGCCAGCAGGCGATGCTGGAGGGGAACCAGGTCCGGGCGAGGCGAGGCGAGCCGGCTGCTCTCCATGGCTGGCCCTGCTCACTGGCACTGCAGGGCCAGACCCTCTGACCAGGGCAAGCCGCACTCCAGCCTGGCAGTCCCTCGTGAGCTGGGGGATGGTAACTGATGACAAACCAGAATGTGTACTGTGTGCCAGCAAGTCACCGCCATGCAGGCTTTCTGCCCGCCCGCCTGCCCGCTTGCCTGCGGGGGTGGAGACACCCCCCTGCCAGCTTTCAGCTGGCTCACTTAATTCAGAGCACAAATATTTATGAGGCATCCATGGTAGACCGAGATGATTTTTTTGCTCCCTTACTCCGAGCACAGAGATTCTCTTAATGAAGGCACATCTCAGTGGCAGCTGGCTAAAAATCGCTTTTGGAGTTTGCGTTTGTTTTTATTTTTTTCCCCTGACATGGTATTATTAATAATTTGGGAATTTCATGCAATGCACACAGATCACACTCCAGTCTCTTTCTTCCCAGTCCACCCTCCCATCCCTGAGCCGTCAGCCTCCCCCCAACCACAACACACACACACACACGCACACGCACACGCACACGCACACGCACACGCACGCAAACGCACACACACACACACAGCAAGTACAGTTTGATTTGCCCACTGGAGCATGGTCAAACTCCCAGTGGACACCCCGTGAAAACCCTAAGTCCTTCCCGCCCGTAACCAGGAACTCTGAAGAAGTGTAGACTTCAGAGTCTTTATCACAGTTTTTAAGGACTATCTTCATAGCTTCCTAGCAAAACTGTTTCTTTTTTCCTTTACTTTACCTCTTTTTGGCTTTCTTCCTTCCTTCCTTCCTTCCTTCCTTCCTTCCTTCCTTTCTTTCTTTTTAGATTTGATTTTTTCAAGGTAGGGTTCTCTGTATAGCCCTGGCTGTCCTGGAACTCACTCTGTAGACCAGGCTGGCCTCCAACTCAGAAATCCACCTGCCTCTACCTCCCAGAGTGCTGGGATTACAGGCGTGCTCCACCATCACCCGGCTTACTTTTTTTTTTTAATGAATGTATATTTCATCTTGAGTTGGCAAAATACTGTTTTTATATTTGGTTTTGTTTGTTTGTTTCTATTTGGTGTGGGTGTTTCATTTCTTCCCTATAGTAAAAAGAAAAAAAGAAAAAGAAAAGCTTCTCTGCCTGTCCTGCTGCTATTATATACTAGAATGATCATCTTGCTTCCTAGTTTCTTACCTGTCTCTCTCATTCTCCGGCCTCTCCCATCCTATCCACCCCTTCATTCTTCTTTTCCATACCCACCACTGCCAAGGCCAGGGCACCTCCCCCAGCTCAGCCCACACCAGTCCTTTTCCGCTTCTGATCTCTCCCTGCCCAAGCGAATCCCTGTCCTCCCACGGGACGTCACCCACAATGGCAGCCTTGCCCGGTTCCTGCTTCTGGAATTCCCAGCAGTGTGATTCTGTCTATGGCCAGATTGCCTCCCCTGAGCAACCCGCCCATGTTCCCCACACCTGAGAACAAACTTTGCCTCCATTCGTCCTCTGTATCCTCTCGAATCTGGCCCTCTGTCCTCCGGGGAGCACCCTCGGCCGGCCTGCCTGCCGGGGCACAGACCACTAGGCCACCCAACTCCTTCTGCCTTGGTTCCTGGCACACAGCCACACTCTCTCTACTTCTCCTTTCACATTGTAGCCGAGTGTCATAGTGGGAGTTTTAGACAGGAAGAGCACATGGAGAGAAGGGGGGTGGGTTACCACTCAGCTTGCCACAAAGTATCCACTCTCAGTCTTGGCTGGCTAGTTATACTTCCTGAGGGAAGAGCAGAATTACATTTTAAAAAGCTACGGATGCTGGGCGGTCACCATCTTGAATGTTTTAATTAATTAATTAGCTATTAATTAACAATCAGTAACTAATTAATTCATGATTAATTAAAAGACACACACCTTTAATCCCAGCACCGGGGAGGCAGAGGCAGGCAGATCTCTGAGTCTGAGGCCAGTCTGGTCTGCAGAGTGAGTTCCAGGACAGCCAGGCTACACAGAGAGATCATTTCTGGGGAAAAAAGGAGAGAAGGAAAAGAAGGAGAAGGAAGAGGAGGAGGAAGAGAAAGGAAAAGAACAGAACAGGAAAAGAAATAGAAATAGAAAAGAAAAGAAAAGAAAAGAAAAGAAAAGAAAAGAAAAGAAAAGAAAAGAAAAAGAAAAAAGTGACAGACAGAATTATCACAGCAGATAATAAACTGCTGGTGTTTGCTGTGTGTCCCGTGCTATGAAGGACAAAGAGTATTAGAGTTCTAAGAGGCTCAGGGTCAGGCGGGCCAGAACAGGTTGAGGGGACATGCCACAAGGACAGAGGCAGGGCAGTGTAAAACAGGAGGCCGTCTACACCAGTCTGAGACAGAAAGGGTCTGGACAGCCTGGTGTTAAAGGCAGAGAGAGTAAGGCTGCAGCTGAAGGCAAACTTCAGAAGGCCAGGGTAGACAGAGTCACGCTGCAGAAGGCGGGAAGCCAGCAGGAGGCACTGAGGGAGACAAGACCCGAGCTGCCTCCAACTCCGTTCCTATGGAAGAATACAGTGGCAGGAAAGGTGGACATTAGGTCACGGCAAGTGTCAAATCAGAGACAGGGTCCCCTAGCAGTGTGCCCCTGGGGACTGTGTTCTGGGATTAACAAAGACATCAGGCTGGGGGTGACAGAGGGATGGACCTGTTCCACACCTGTAACCCTAGCATAAGGCTGAGGATGGAGGATCCTAAATTCAAGGGCAGTCTCAGTTAGAGATTAAGATCCCGTCTGGAAAATACATTACAGAGCCGCTCTGGCTAACTCTGGCTGGGACGCAGAGGCCGTCCGCTGGGTACCAGCCCTGAGTACGCTCATGCATCACATGCTCCTGGCAGGGGCCTTGCACCTCTGACAGCATCCCAGGATGCGGTTAAGAAGGCACAAGCTGTGCTTACTAAAGCACAAGTTAGATCACAACCACGCCCAAACTCGCCAGCCCTAGTGTCCCAAAACACAATCGATTCCCCAGGGACAGCTCACCCCAGAGATGGGAATTCTGGGGTGAGCTGCCCCTGGGGAAGCATCCAGCACAGCCAAGAATGAGGCCCCGTGCAAGCAGAGGGCACCCAGTGGGCTAGGTAGGGAACCCATGCATGGACCAGAGTCAGCATGACTTACTGATTATCAATCAGGTCAGACTTTTGGAAGTATTGTATAAGAAAGGAAGAAACCGGGACTGGAGAGATGGCTCAGTGGTTAAGAGCACTGACTGCTCTTCCAGAGGACCTGGGTTCAATTCCCAGCAACCACATAGCAGCTTGCACCTGTCTGTAACTCTAGTTCCAGGGAACCAACACCTTCACAAAGACATACATCCAGGCAAAACACCAATGCACATTAAATAAAAATAAATAATTAATTTAAAAAAAAAAAAGAAAAAGAAAAAGCCGGGTGGTGGTGGCGCACGCCTGTAATCCCAGCACTTGGGAGGCAGAGGCAGGCGGATTTCTGAGTTCGAGGCAAGACTGCTCTACAGAGTGAGTTCCAGGACAGCCAGGGCTACACAGAGAAACCCTGTCTCAAAAAAAAAAAAAGAAAGAAAGAAAAAGAAAAAGAAAAAAGAAAGAAAAAAGAAAAAAAAAGAAAAGAGAAAAAAAGAAAAAGAAAAAGAAAAGGAAAAGAAAGGGAGTGACTTAAGATTCTAAAACAGATCCTGGGGCTGGAGAGATGACTCAGTGGTTAAGAGCACTCTTCTAGAGATCCTGAGTTCGATTCCCAGCAGCCACATGGTGGCTCATAACCATCTATAATGGGGTCTGACAAGCTCTTCTGGTGTGTCTGAAGACAGTGACAGTGTACTCACATACATGAAATAAAGAAAGAAAGAAAGAAAGAAAGAAAGAAAGAAAGAAAGAAATCTTAGGGGAAAAAAAAAGGATCCTGGTGCCTAGATCCCACTACCCATTTCACCAGAATATGCTCGTAGGCCACAGTGGTCGTTTGCTGGATGACTCACTCAGCCACTGGGAGGCTCAGTTCATTAGTGGCCCTATCCCTAAGCCCTCTGACTTCACATGCATCCTGTGAGGCTCCGTGCTGGGCAGTGGGGGCTTCGGTCTATGTTTCAAGAAATTAACAGCAGCCTTGTGGGCAGCAAAGCACCTCACACTTGAAAACCCCAGGAGGCAGAGGCAGGTGGCTGAATATGAAGATAGCCTGGGCTACATCATAAGACACTCTCTAAACGAACAAACTGGGTACAGTGATGCCTCTGAAATCCTACGGGTTAGGAAGTAGAAACGGGACCATCAGAGGATCATCCTAAGGTACGCAGCAAGTCAAGGCTAGCCTGGGCTATAAACACCCCTGGCTCAGATGAAGAATAAATCATGGCAAAACTGGGATTTAAACTTTGCCTAAGTCTGCGTCTGTTTAGTGAGCCTCTCTTATCAATATGAATTCCTGCCCCCACCTTGGAAGGATACTGGGCATGAATAGACAAAAAGATGATTTAATCGGCAACGGGTACAAAAACACATGAACCCAGTGAGAGGAGAATGGGGGAAAGGTTATGATACAGAGGCACTCACTGGAAGGCACAGGTGAAGAGCAAGTCAGGACCTGATGATTATATATTATTTATATACGTGTGTGTGTGTGTGTGTGTGTGTATATGTATATATAATTTATTTTTATTTTATGTTCACACATATAAATTATGTGCATAATTATATGTATAAGAAATTATATGTGTAATTACATGTATATGTATAAATTATATACATATGATTTATAGAGAGAGAATTTATTTTTATTTTATGTGTTTTGCTTGCATGTGTGTCTGTTATGAGTGAGTGTTGGATCCCCTGGAACTGGAGTTACACAGGTGTGAGCTGCCATGTGGGTACTGGGAACTGAACCCTGGTGCTCTGGCAGAGCAGTAGTCGGTGCTCTTAACTGCTGAGCCATCTCTCCGCCTCCTTGAACTGACTATTAAGAACTGGAAGTTGTTTGCAAAGGGAAGAAGGGACAGCTGGGGAGGTCCCCAGACAGAGCTAGCAGTGTGGGGAATTATGTGGGCTTTACCAAGGTGACACCCAGGAGCCTCTGCAGCTCTCCTGTGAAAGAAGTCTTGAGAGTGTACGAGGGACAGCAGTGGGCAGGGAGCCGATGCCTTAGAGCCTAGATCCGTCTTAAGGTTGCAGAGAACCACAAATGGTTTCAAGAAGATTCACAACAAAGGCACTACAAACAGGAAGGGGCTGGCTCTGTAAAGATTCATTGCTTGGAGTAGCTTGCTGGGTTGTAATCTCCCTACTGCACGGAGGTTGCCCTGTCATCTAGAAGACCCGAGGCTTAAAAGAGAGGCTGGCAAATTCTAGCCAGACTTGACACATGTATGTGGCTTTGAACAAGTTGCTCTACCCCTCTGGGACATCTCAGATATCTCAGAATATCATCAACAATACAGTGTTTTTTTCCTCCAGAAGCCATCTCCTGGTCCTTCCACAGGGACCACAGACCACACCACACAGACCGAGCTAGCCCCAAACTATAAGTCTTGCTTTCTTTTACTCACAAAGGGAGGGCTTGTCCTCCACGGTTCTAACAACAGTTTAGAAAAGTGGACACTTCCCTCAAGACAAGAAGCTGAACTGGGCACGGCAGCACACACTTGCAGTCCCAGCAGCAGGGAGGCAGAGGAGGTGGGCCTGTGAGTTCCAGGACCAGCTCAGGCTACACAGTGAGATCCTCCCTCCCTGTTGGAAAAAAGCAGCAGCCTAGAAATGGATCATTTTTTCCCAAACACTAATAGAGCTCAGGACAAATATTAAAATTTTACACTGAGAATATTATAGTGCTTAGTTCATGGAAAACATTGTCCAAAGCAGATATCCCTCATGAACCGAGACGTAAGATGAAGTGTACTTTATATCTCCCCGCTTCTGCCCATGTGGTTTGTGCCAAAGTGCCAGCAGTTCTGGTGCTAAACATATTCTGGACTACCTGATGTCATTTCCCTAGTAACCAAGTATTATGTTTGTGTTTGTTAAGACTCTAAATCTAGGCAGGAAGGCAGGCAGGCAGGCAGGCAAGAAGGAAGGAAGGAAGGAAGGAAGGGAGGGAGGGAGGGAGGGAGGGAGGGAGGGAGGGAGGGAGGAAGGAAGGAAGGAAGGAAGGAAGGAAGGAAGGAAGGAAGGAAGGAAGAAAAACTGGTGTGGTGGTTTGAATAGAAATGGCCAGACCCCATCGGCTCGAATATCTGAATACTTGTTTATTAGGGAGGAGCTACTTGTGGGAGATTAGGAGGTGTGTGGCCTTGGTGGAGGAAGTGTGTAATTGGGGGTGGGCTTTGGTTTTCAAATGTTCAAGCTAAGAACAGTGTCTCTTCCTGCTGCCTAAGATTCAGATGTAGGCCTCTCAGCTGCTCTCCAGCACCATGTCTACCTGCATGCCACCATGCCTCCTTCCTCCCTGCTGGTAAGGAACTAAACCTCTGCTTCTGTAAGTCCCAATGAAAAGCTTCCCTTTATAAGAGTTGTCATGACCATGGTGTCTCTTCACAGCAACAGAACACTCACCAAGAAAACTGGCCTACCTAATATTTGCATTGCTTTATGATAATGACGTATCTAATGTTGCCCAACCATATCCTTAATGTAGGGCTTAAAGAGATGGTACTGGGCATCACACCATGTCTTTAATCCTAGCACTTGAGAAAAATTCCAGGCCAGCCTGGTCTACATAAAAGAGTAAGCAAGCCAGGTTTACATAGTGAGACTCTGTCTCAAAAAGAAGAAAGAATAATCCCAGCACTCTGGGAGGCAGAGGCAGGAGGATTTCTGAGTTCGAGGTCAGCCTGGTCTACAGAGTGAGTTCCAGGACAGCCAGGGCTACACAGAGAAACCCTGTCTCGAAAAAAACCAAAATCAAAAAAAAAAAAAAAAAAAAGAAGAAGAAAGAAAGAAAGAAAGAAAGAAAGAAAGAGAAGAAAGAAAGAGAAGGAAGGAAGGGAAGGAAAAAGGGAAGGGAAGGGAAGGGAAGGGAAGGGAAGGGAAGGGAAGGGAAGGGAAGGGAAGGGAAGGGAAGGGAAGGGAAGGGAAGGGAAGGGAAGGGCAGCCTTGTTCTCATTTTGAATGAGATTCTAAAATAAGATTTACTTCCTAATTTTGTGTTAAGTGAGAAGGCTAGGCTGACTTTAAATTGGCAGTTTATGAGACTAGGAACTGGGCAAGGCCAGGCAAGCCCAGGTGAGTCAGTTACTAAGTTGTCCTGCCACCTGGACTGAGGCAAGGACAATGGGTCAGCAGCAGTTTCCAGCCCCTATGACCCGGCAATGGAATGTCCCTGGAGATGGAGTAAGATAAAGGTCACCAACCCTGGAATCCCCTAATGTGCTTTAGATCAGGCCTGCGAGCTCACCTGCTTGTCGTTCTTTCCCCCCCCCCCCCCTGAGACAGGGTTTCTCTGTGTAGTCCTGGCTGTCCTGGAACTCACTCTGTAGACCAGGCTGGCCTCGAACTCAGAAATCCGCCTGCCTCTGCCTCCCAAGTGCTGGGATTAAAGGCGTGCGCCACCACCGCCCGGCTTTTGCTTGTCGTTCTTAATAATGAGAGACCCCAGCATGCTGGACTTCTGCAGAATAAAACACTCTTTGCATACTATTTGAGTCCGGGATATCATGCTTCATTCAGCAAATCACAGACCCTTACAAAGTTTATGTCTGTATGTGTACATGTGTATATGCACATGTGAGCATAGGTATCCTTGAGGTACAGAAGAGGGTGTCCGACTCCCTGGAGCTGGCGGTACAGGTGGCTGTGAGCTGTCTGGTAGCCACTGAGAACAAATGTGAGTCCTCTGCAAAACC
The DNA here is from genome assembly GCA_964023405.1 of Apodemus agrarius. Lineage (NCBI taxonomy): Eukaryota > Metazoa > Chordata > Mammalia > Rodentia > Muridae > Apodemus > Apodemus agrarius. The sequence goes on from OZ030018.1 coordinate 66,595,268, forward strand.
AGTGTGTGTTCTTAGCTGCTGAGACATCCCTCAACCCTTGTTTTGCTTTGGGCACAGGGTCTTGCTGTGTAGCCCAGGTTGGCCTCTAACTCAAAAGTCCACCTGCCTAAACCTCCTAAATGCTATGATTACAGGTATGTGCCTTCGTGCCTGGCTATAGTCCTCTTTTAAATAAAATTCCACAAAGCCTAATTATCTAATAAGGGTTAAATAAACCATACTAGGATGACAGCTACACACCTGCATGCCACTGGGAACAACGTCCTCCGAAGACGGTTATTAAGCATCCCTGCATGCTTATCAAGGACCCTGCAACCTGACTAGAACACCAGGATTAAGGAGAGGTGCACTGCTGTAAGTCAAGAGTCCAAATTAATCTGGGCAGTCCTGGGCCCTTTCATATCTGTCTACCCTTAGTATTCGCTCTGACTTCAAAACAAATAAGCTTCTCACTGCATCACTGAGTGTGGCAGACCTCTGGGTGCCACCAATCCTAAAACTAAGACTGCTGTAGCATCAAAAGCCCCTGAGAGGGGGCTGGGGACGCAGCCCAGCTGGCAGACTGCTCGCCTGACACTCACTAGGTCCTGGCTTCAACCCCCAGCATCGTGTCAGCCAAGAGTGGTGGCACAGCCTATGGTCCCAGCACCCAGTAAACGTAAGTAGGAGGACCAGACGCTCACCTGCATCAGGAGTGAGGCTAGCCTGGGCTAGAGACCCCGTCCCAGTTTCTTTCCCTGTTGCAGTGATGAACGACTCTAATGAAAGCAATTTAGAGTTCTAAGGTACCATCCATCATGGTGGGGAAGTTGAGGTAGCAGGGGCTCCAGGCAGCTGCTCCCAGCACACCCAATCAGAAAGCAGAGTAGGAGGAAGGCAAGCTGTCACTCATCTCCTAGGTTACACAGTCTCCAGGCAGGGCGTGGTCCCAACCACAGTGGGTGGGTCTTCTCCACTCAGTTAATGGAGGCATGCCCTGAGCCATGGGAGGCTGAGAGGACTCTGAGTTTGAGGCTAGCCTGGTCTATAAAGTTAGCTCCAAGACAGTCAAGACTACACAAAGAAACTCTGACTAGAAAAACAAAAACAAAACATAAAACAACAACAACCAAGAAAAGATGAACTCTACAGAGCTGGAGAGACAGCTTCACTGGCAGGAGCATACCAGAGACCCAGAACCATGTCACACAGCTCACGCCGCCTGTGACTCCAGCTCGAGGGTCTGATGGTTCTGGCCTCTGCACTCACAAGAATAAATCTACACACATACACGTAATTTAAATAAATAAATAAATAAATAAATAAATAAATAAGGCAGCACATTTTAATCCTAGCACTTGGCTCTATGAATGCCAGGCCAGCCTAGTCTACATAACAGGCTCTAGGATAGTAAGAGCTACACAGTGAGATTCTGTCTTTAATTAAAAATTTATAAAGAAGTCAGACAGTGATGGCCCACACAGAGGCATGCAGATCTCTGAGTTGGAGGCTAACCTGGTCTACAGAGCAAGTTCCAGGATAGCCAAAGCTAAACAGAGAAATCCTGACTCAAAGAAACAAAAACAACAAAAATAAATAAATAAATAAATAAATAAATAAATAAATAAAATAAAGAGACAGACAGACAGAGGGACATAAAGAAAGAGAAAACCTGTTAAAGAGATTCCCCAGCTTTGCAGTAGAGCCTGCTGATGCTCTCACCAAGGTTAGCAGCAAATATGTCTGATTTCCTTTTGTTCTGTGACTACAAAAGTTCATTTAACTTGTCCAGGGTAGAACATACTAGAATCCTTGTTCCCAGGCCACAGTGGCTCAGAATAAACTTTTTTTTTTTTTACTTCCTTTAAAGGAAGAGCCATTATTTTGCATTATGGTATTTACAGACACCACCAGCCCAAGCCTGCATTGAATTGTTACACAAGAAACTCACTTCACAAGCTCATGTCTTCCTCAGAATGCTTTATCCAAAGATCAGG